>JAENPR010000067.1:0-1200000 GCA_018135685.1 Themeda triandra | reverse complement strand
ATCAAGCATAAGAAAAATAACCTTCATGTCTACTAACTTCTAGTTTTTCTGTTGCAAGAACTACAAACCTGTCAAAAGTTAAACCCTTCCCAACAATAGCCAGCTTCCTCTTGACGTTCCCACCACTGGGTTTGTAACACAAATGGATGAAGTGAGGAGGGTTAGCAGAAGCTGCAGCAACTCCCAAGTAGGAGCCCATCTTTAACTCTTTGCATTTCTCTACATCTAGTATTGTGGCAGTGAACACATCACTGTAAGTAGAAGCGATCTTTGACGCCTCCTCCGCAAGCACAGCTGAAAGGACAAAGGATGGCTGCAATAAGTATGGTGACAATAAATCTATGATGAACAATCAAAGTTTGATATCAAAGATCTGCTGACCAGGGGTAAGGACATTTGCAGGAGAGTTCACAAGCTCTCTTCCGAATATCACACCCGATGAAAGATCATTTGCATACTTTAGTTTCTGATCGACCTCAGCACCAGAACCCAATCCAATAATATCAACCTGTTTAAGGTGCACCTTTTTTGATTCAGACTTGTATCTGCTGTCCTCGTACAACCCCAGCACAGTTCCTGCGATTCAGACAGGCAGAATTGAGCATCAATCCACTGCACTCGGTAACCATCACATCAGAAAAAGGAAACGAATCGTGTGCAGGAGAATCAGGTACCGGAAGCAATTGATGCCGCAGCAGTGAGCTTGAACTCTTCCTGGACCCCACTGGGGGATGCAAGAACAATAGCAGCGGTGCTAGCTTGAGCGGCCTTGGCAACCGACGCGACGGATTCACCTAGGCCTCGGGCGGCACCGGCGGTGGACGGGGCGGTCTGGCCAAGACCGATCAGGCCCACCCTCTTGAAGCCCTGCCCCGCGAGGCGGAGGACCACCGACTGCCCCGTCTTCCCGGTGAAATCTTCCTCCGCCGCAGCCTCCGACAGGAGGCCGCCGAGCTGGCCGTCCAGCTTCTTCAAGACGTCATTCTCGAACTTGGAGTCGGCGTCCTTGGACAGATCCTTCTCCGTGACCGCGACGGCGAGGATATCGCCCTTCCACTCGGAGAATTCGACGTCCTTAGCGGAAAAGGTGACCTGGAAGAATGAGAGGGGAGCACAGGTTGAAGCTCACTCACTGCGACTGACTTCCCATGGATCAAATCGGCAAATCAATCTTAAAACGAAGATGGACAGTTTTGGATAATAAGGGAGAGAAAACGCTAGTTCTGATCTCGATCTAGCACACTTGTTTTAGCGTGTTAATGACAAGTCATGATCAAGTCAACCTACGACAGTAGCAGCAGCTTTTGGTGGAGATGGATTGTGGGCACTAGGCACTGACAAAGCAGGCGAATCCACGACGACTCGAAGCACTAGTAGACGAGAGGAATTACACGCACCTGAGGCGGCTCGATGGCGTTGGGCTTGGTGAGGCCGAGAGCGGGTTCGGCGGCCACGGCCGCGGCGGCGGCGGTGTGCCCCATCCGGGCGCGGTGACCGAAGTGGCGGGCGAAGGGCGGGAGGGGGCGACCAGACGACGACGACGCGAGTGCCGCGGGCGGGGAGCGGGAGACGCTGAGGCGGCGCAGCAGGCGCGGCGAGCGGCGGAGGAGGAGCCTGGAGGCGAGCACGGCGGCGGCGGAGGTGGTGGTGGATGCGGCGGTGGCCATGGAGGCAGCGCGGAGGCGAGGTATATATCGGCCGCGGTTGCGTCCCCAGCCGTCCGATCCGAACGGCCCCCTTGTATGCGTCAGCCACTCCGGATACGGTACGGCTGCCCTTCGCTCTCCACGTCGTGCCTTCTACCTCGTGTCACTGCCCGGTGGGACTGGAGGAAGCACGGTCCACATGCCAGTGACGGGTTTCTGTGAAATGGATACGATTTTGGAGAGGCCGGGACTCCCTTCGTATTGGGCGTCGGGGAGGGGGAGGCGTGTGCTCGTCGGAGCATGGCGTGCACCCCTCGTCGGAGCATAGCGTGCACCTGGAGGAGTCCTGCTCAGAAAAAAAAAGTGGACCAGGCTTTACATTTTTCGGAGTTCCTGGATCAGATCAGCTGATCAGGATCAGGTTTTTATTGGGTTTGTTTTACGGAGAATCGCAAGGCTGCAATGATGGATACGCCAACGATCGGCTCCAGCTCCACCGTTGGATCGCCAATGGTGGCAACGGCCGCGGCCGGAGCATGGCGTCACGGCGAGGAACGCCGCCGGCGCTCTAGGGCTACAGCCTGCGCCTTGCGGCAGTAATGCTGTCACAGTTTTTCTATCAGATTTGGGACAAGAAGAAAGGACAGGGTTTAAAAAGGCACTAGCCTGCTAGGCAGCTCCAGACATGCATTAAGGTTTGGATCAAGCGATAGTTTCACATCGCTCTGTACAAAAGCATCGGTATTGGAGAATGTATATGTATACACTTGTATGGACACAAGATTCAGAAATCTATCCTCTTATATAAACATGGAGATTGGAGAAATTTATAATTATATCCAACTAAACACTTGTATGGACACAAGATTTTAAAATTATTTCATTTTTATAACTATAAATATAAATAGTTTATTTTTAAAAATTAACTGGAGAATTGTTATAACAGGGGAAGTCCCCAAGATAACCAAGAGACTGCAGCTCCCTTGGTGAGCTAAACGCGTTCGTGGAACCTTCGTTTACAACAGCAATAGATCAGAAACTGCTACGTAGCACATCAAAAACCAGCGGTGCACTTCGGATTATCTGCTACCTAATTGAACTCTTATATTAGGACTAACACAGCACAGTAAGACTAGCGCAAACAGATTTTATTGGATTATGTAGAATGCATACACTTTACATGCTATGGACACTTTTTTTTTAATGTCACAAGATTACAGATTTGCTATAACAGGGGAATTCCCCAAAGATAACCAAGAGACTGCAGCTCCCCTTGTGAGCTAGAGCTAACCGTGTTTGTGGAACCTTTCTTTACAACAGCAACAGATCTTAAACTGCTATGTACATCAAGTGAACTGTTATATTAGGACTACACAACACTACTTCTCCCTAGCTTCCTGAAAGAAAAAACTCAGACATCGTCAGCACAAACGGATCTTACACAAATTGTGCTCCTGCTATATATTGACATGACAGCTCCCATATCAGTGACGGTTTACCTTGTCATACTGCCTGAAGGAGTGCTACAAAACTTTCTGCCACTGGTCTAGGTGATCAAGTGGCACCAAATTAGTGAAGTGCGTGCTATGTAGATGCAAGCCGGTGAGTCACTGTCACCTGCCTGAAATTCCAAGCTCCAGCGATTCCCCCTTCTTGTGGGCAGTTAGTTTGGCCTTCTCTTTTGCAATTCCATGCTCCAGCGATTCCCCCTTCTCGTGGCCAGTTAGTTTGGCCTTCTCTTTTGCAATTCCAAGCTCCAGCGATTCCCCCTTCTTGTGGGCAGTTGGTTTGGCCTTCTCTTTCTCTGCTTCCGCTTCGGCTCTTTTCTTTTCCAGCTCCAACTGCTTAATATTCTCGGAATGGGCCCGCTCGAACGTCTTCGTGAAGCTTAGCAATGTTGAGACAACTGTACATACAAATGAGAAGCAATCATAACTGTTTAGAAAATCCAAAAGTAGATTGCTTTTTTTAAAAAAAAAAAAAAAAAGTAGATTGCTATCGATGTGAAGATTTGGTGTGCTCTGATTTGGAACAGGAATGCTCAAAGCTGCAAGAAGCTATCTGTAACTCCTCAAAATCAAGTTGATTAGATTTTAATATTCAAGTTATTTTTTTAGTTTAAACATGTCTCGTTACCTTTTCTTTTAAACAAACATGTCTCCCACACCTATCGACATCCATCTAGCTTTTGTACCGGGCCCATTAATCTTAGCTTTTGCACGATAGTAGGATAACTAAGCTTTTCAGCTCAAAAGAAAATACCTTGCTCGAAAGGACACCGCACGGGATCTTCACCAAAATAATGTGCTAGAGAATCGGCACTTTTCCCCTGCAAGCAAAATAATATTCTTTATTTATCACAAAGCGTGTGCTGCCATGCATAATGCATCAGGATAGTGATACTGTCTGAGTCTTGACATACCGCAGTGCTGTAAAGCAATGCTAATGACCTTCCTTCAGCTTGGGCATCAGCTAGAAATAACTTCAATTTCTGAAATAAAAAAGAAAGAAAGAAAGATCTTCAGAGCATTATAATCAATATGCTATTAGTGTGATGATGTCATCTTCATCTTTTCCCCATCAGTCTATTGTGCATACTAGAGATACAAATGAAAGAACAAGAGGCATGACTAGAAATAGAATGAATGTGGAATCCCATGTGTTAGGCCTCATAAACTGTCTTTGGTGAGTTTTCTTTTCCACAACTAAGCCACAAGCTCTATCACTATGTACTCGAATAGCACCAGTTATACTAAAATACTGGGAAACCAACCCTGTAAAATATCTCTGTCTCTGGAGGATCCTTTTCAGATGTTGACAGTTCCTGCTCCACTTTTTCCAGTCCTTTAGCAATTGCTTGCATTTCTTCTGCCAACTCCTTTAGTTGTATCTGTTTTTACTTCAGCTGTCAGCGAGAACAACAAAACCACATGGATCTATCTAGCATTAGATCTAAACTACCTTTGAGGCAGGTTCTAAATTTGCAAGATCCCTGTTGAAGTCGAGAACTTCAGGAAGCTTGTCCAAAAGAACCTGTTCAAACAAAGAACTTTGAGAAAGAGCAAAAGAGTTCATCAACATAAAATGAACAATGCAAACATGCATATCTATTGGTACAAAGATACAATTCGTGGGGAAACTCAATACTAATACAATGGAAGTAAGGACACTAGTTCAAAGTCACACAGATTGGTTGATCACAACCGTTTTCATGGAAAGGAGCTCCAGCTCACAGCAGGAGGAACTCATTGCAGGGGTGTATTTTGCCCAAACGGTATGTTTAACCTTCTAATATGGTCACTATAACAAAGGAAAAAAGGGGAACCACAAACTGGGCATTGGAGGTCACAGATGTAAGGAAATAGCAAGAAAAAAAATCCTGAACACAAATCAACTCTTCAGCACACTAATGAATGAAGCGGATCAATGCCTACTTCTAGAAGAACTCTAACTGTAATTGGAACACTAGATTTTGTAAACCTTCAATAATGACCTATCACCTATGTCATAACATGATGGCACTATGTCAGTGATATGCTTAGACATAACCTTGTTAGACTGGATGTCTAAGGGAGAGGGGAGGGAGGCAGTCACACCTTGCATAGATAATGCATGAGAGTCATCCTATTATTACGTGCCCGTATATCACTGAGCTTAAGAAGACTATCCAATCTAAATCCAACAGCTGCACCTGAAAAATGGAAACATGTGTAAAAAAACTATAAAAAAGAAATAGGTGAAAGAGCCAGCATTCTGCTATCAAGTAAAATAGAATACATATGGTTTTTGGCTGTTGCTGGTTATCCAGTTAGTTACTGCACACAACTAAAAAATACTGTCCAAAGTAAATAATACAAATATCAACTGGAAATTTTGTCTTGTGTAATATTTTCGTATTATTTTCCAGGTTGATTAAAGTATAGCAAAAGAGGTGAGCCTCACAGAGAACATGAATACAAGATATACACTAATCATAGAATTGCAGTGAAATTGGCTGTGCTATTGGAAACTGGAATATTATAATCACAGTTGCAAAGTTTTGCTCCAGCTCTTAATTTCCTTTAATCAATATTTTTTGTATAAAAGCATAAGCCGTATGTAATGAAATTAAATAAGAACCAACTGATAGTGTGAAACACTGAGCATTGAGTTCCTCCATGTAGTGTAATTTATTTGTAGGGTGAATACAATATTGCACTTGGTTCGCTGACTCACCCCTTGCAGTTCCTTGGTTTAATGCGTTCCCCAAAGAAAGAATCGTCTGCATCACTCGCTTAAGTTTCACAGAGTTCCTAACCTGGCCATGCGACATTGTACATGAACATTCGTTACATGTAAGTGAAGTTTGGAGATTACTTGATTAAATGAGTTAGATCATACCTCTTCAGCAACCGAATTGATGGTATTCAAATTACTTTTTAGGTCCGCAACCTGAAACAATATAAAGAATGATGCAGCAATAGTTTGATGTTTATATATTTATACAAGAACAGTAATACAACCCCACGGGGGTGAAAGCATTTCACAAAGATGGAATGTACTTCTGACCTGTGTAACAAACTTTATCTTAAATGACAAAATTCTCAGTTTTGACTCCACCCTTGGTACTTTCATCATCTCCATGAAGAACTACAAACACAAAAGAAAATCAGCAATGGGGTTATTGATTCAGGGATTAAGTGCACATTTAGAAAATGGCCATCTCACCATACCAACTCACAAGAAACAACCAAAGATTAGACACGAATATTTAAATTGTGTCCATTTGCAATCTTCCTGCTTACGACCACTGCAAACTAATCCTCAATTCTAAATAGTTGACACTTTCTTAGCCCCCGGGTGGGATTTCTAGAACAACACTAATAACTATAACCATCATTTACCATCATCCACTTTGCATTATTTTTCATGCTTGTTTTAGACAGATTTGTTTTTTCAGTTTATGTCCTATTTGGTGTGTGTGATTTGATCCTAAGTGCTAGTGTTTAGAAATAGAGGAAGTAGCTCGCACCTCCATTAAGGTCTAATGTAAGAAACAAGCTCTTTTCCTGTCCCTTAATGGCGACATAGGCACTTTATCCCAATCATTTACCAAATATAATTCGTTGTCCAAGAAGAATAGAATATCACAGGGAAAATAAAAGAAGACCTGTTCACAGTTCCCTAGGTTCTCCTTTTTGCCTGTATAACCCTGAAAAATTGAAAATTACCATGTCAATATAGATAGGAAACTGATGGAAACAAATACTGCTGGTATACCAAAATATAAGTCACGAGAAAACTAATAATATTTCAAAGTGGAATAGAGCAGGAAGAAAAATGTACTTTGAGTAGTTCCATTTCTTCCTTAGTTGGACAGAACTTTATTAGGTAATCTACTTGATCACCATCAACTATGGAATCATCAAGGGCAAGCACTGAACCCTGAAAGAGGAAAAAGTAACCATCCACGTCAATACAATCGGCAAATATTGTTGGAAGGAACACCAAAAGACTTTATTACCAGCAACAAATGTGATGGATTTATCAAGGTACCCCGAAAGATCATTTCTGTCAAATAACTTATTCTTAAAAAGAGCTTGAGCTAATATATTCTTTAACCTTCCAGCAAGGCTGTGCATCGATTATGCTTGAATTCTTTCTTACTTATCAAGACACTAATCCTAATAACCCTACAAAGTTATTGCTATCTTAAGATAATGTACCTACAAACTTACCATTAGATCAGGCAGTGGCATCTTAATGTTTCTCAGCATAATTTCACAATTCTTTGAGCGCTGAAGGTCAATCTGCATAGGATAAGTGCAATGTTAATTGTTTTATTTACACTTCAGTTATCATTTAACTACTCAGACTCAGATGAGAACAGTTGCACAAATCGGAATGGATAGAAGTACCAGATGAACTTTCTCTTGCTTTGTTGCAACAGAAGGGTGTTGTCGTTGCCGTTTTGCCTCCATATTTGGCATCGTTACAGAGAAAAGACTTTCGAGCTCAGAAATATCAATCTCTGGAGTCCTGATAAAGATAAGCACGGATTAGTATATTCCCTCCCCACCCCCACCCATTCAGCTAGAAAGAATTCCATAAAAGAATGTCCTTATACCTGGATACTTCATCAGACTTCTGTGTTTCAGCCCACAAACTTCCCTGCGTTGCTCTTGACACTTTCACCCAGTGCAATGGCTTCAGCGGGGTCCTTTTAGATGTCTGGTTGGCACGTAAACTTCTAGGACTTTTTGAGCGGGCTGTGCTACGATCCTTTGCACCAAATGAAAATGCTGGAGGTGGGGGAGGGTTAGAATTGGCAACACTTCCCTTTGTAGGTAAAGAATGTGATGAAAGCTTATGATGAGGACCTGGTGGAGGTGGAGGAGGTTGGATTGTTGGTGGCTTCTGTGAAGCATTGTTGGCCACAGCTAGCTTAGGAGGAGGTAATGGGGGTGAAGGTGGTACTGATGGTGCAGAAGTAACACGGGATGACAGTGGTGGTGGAGGCGGAGGTGGATGAGGGGCTGCCACACGATTTCTTTTACTTAAGGATGGAAAACTTTGTGAAGGGGGAGGTGGTGGAGGTGGAGCAGGAGGTGTTTGAGAAGAATGTGGTGGTGGAGGTGGAACAGGTGGTGCTCGAGGAGGTGGAGGTGGAGGTGGAGGTGGAGGTGGAGGTGGAGGTGGAACAGGCGGTGTTCGAGATGAAGGTGGTGGTGGAGGTGGAACAGGTGGTGTTTGAGAAGGAGGTGGAGGTGGAACAGGCGGTGTTCTAGATGGAGGAGGTGGTGGGGGTGGAACAGGCGGTGTTCGAGATGGAGGAGGTGGTGGAGGTGGCACAGGCAGTGATCGAGGTGGTGGTGGAGGTGGAACAGGCGGTGTTTGCACCCGTGTAACACTTTGTGTAAATGTAGGTGTCAAAGAGGGGGTGTCTGGATATTCCATCGTTGCACTGTCCTTGTTATCTAGAAACTGCTGTTCGGACAATGAGACTTCAGGTTTATTAAGTAGTGGAGAAGGCGGAGGTAGTGATCGTGGCCGTGGAGAGGAAAATGGCGATTTTGTTAATGCTGGGGGCAGGGGCGGTGGAGACCTAACTCTCTTTTGTGGAGCTGGAATTACAGATACAGCATATTGATTCGAGCTTGAAAATGGCGCTGATGGTGGTGGGGGTGGTGGATGTGGAGGCTGATGTGGTACAACTTTTTCTATATTGATTTTTACCTCTTCACCATGTGTCAAAGGAAACAACATCATGCCTGATTTTGGTGGAGGCGGAGGTGGTGGTGGTGGTGGCGGCATAGTTTCAGATCTTGTCGCTTGAATTGCAAAGGACCTAGTGTCTGGATTTTGAGGTACTGCAGGCAAATCCGTCAGGAGAGATGCGCTTGTATTGCTTAATTCCTCATCCAGTGACGATGAAGCAGCTGGTGACAGTATGAAATCATTGGGACCTGTAGTACTATCAATTTGTAATTTCCCATGAGTTTCGTAGGAAGGTTCTTGTGATTTAGCCAACTCTTCGGTTCTCATAAAATCTTTAGGAGGGACTGATGGTTCTGAAGGTGGAGAGGACTGCACGGTTGCTCTAAGGGAAATGTTGATGGTACTTGTGCTAGTATTTTTGGGTAACTTAGCGGGAACAGGGAGTAACGAGACAGTGGGTGGAGGGGGAGGAAGAGGAGGAGGTGTGCACAAAGGTAACAGAGATGCTGTTGATGCTGGTTTGTTTTCCATCAGAGGGGAAGGTTCATGTTCAACTGGAGTTTGTGAACCAGACCTCTCAGCTGATGCTGATTCTGATATCTCTGATAAAATTTGGACTGCAGAGTCAGACATTACCCGCCGAGGCTGAACCAGTGAAGATGATTGCTGTGACATGATTGTACTTGAAGACAGGTCCATTGGTGAAGCACTGGTCTTTGAAATCTTAACCTTAGATGGTGATAACAATGCTGTGGTGCGCCGCGTTCGCGAAGGAGATAGCACTGTAGTTTGTGATTTGGATTGAACATTTGGTGAACTTGATTCTTGGAAAACATGTCTCGGTTCAGTGCTGACAAGCATACCCAATTCATTTCCGATCTTCAGAACAACACTAGAAGAATTGATTTCACCAGGAAAACTTTCATATTCAAGTTCTTCACGAGTATCAAAGAAAGTCTCAGGTTCATCAGTTATGGTTGAGATCTTTAGCTGGGTTGAGTGAGGCACAGTATCCTTCTTCCCATCCAACCAGTCCAAATGGTTAAAGATATCTAGCACCTTAGCAAACTCGTCAACGCCAAGTCCTTGTTTCTCTTGATGAATAACAGGCTCTGTTGTGACATGTGAAGTAACTGTGTCCATATCAGAAAAGATAACCTACCATCAACAGAAGTTGCATGTAAAAATCCATGTACAGCAGGAATAGTCTAGTTTACCACTTGGCATAAACACTTACCTCAAAACGAAAATCTTTAGGGAATTGGTCTTCTCCATTCCATAACATGTCTACGTGATCACGGTTAAGCATCAAGATGTTCGACCGGATGAATGCTGTATTGAACATGATTCGGAAACCCATCTCCTCACGGTCCAGATCCTCATACAAATTGATACACTCTAGGACAACATCGCCTTGGACATGACATTGAAGGTCTATTTTCACCAGTTCATCTGCCTAAGTTCAGAAATGGTCAATTCCTTTCTAGTGAAGGTTTCCAAGGAAGGTTAAATCCGAAAATATTCAAATCTTATGTTTAAGAGATTTATGACATGGAAAACTATTATACAAGACAGTGCAGTAGCTAACAGTTTAGAAGCAGAGCAACGAATGATCAGGTAGAAGACAATTACCTGTGAGTAAAAACGGACAAGGTTGCTTTTCTTTGGAGTTGAAAAAAGAACTTTTGGAGTCTGATCAGGAGGCATGAGTGGATCCGGGCCATATATCCTGAATATTGGACGGAAACCACCTTGGCCGTGAAAATTTGGAACCATCCTCAAAATAACACAGTCTAATGTGAGGGCTCTATCAGCTGGTGGCCACTCAGGCATTACATTCCTCGTTGAGATATAGCGCAAATATCTCATTTGAGAAGGCATGGGGTTCAGAGGTGAAAACATCTCCAAAAGCTCCAAAGACGATTGTTTGTAGAACATATCCAGCGTTTTCTGCTCGTCGGAATAATGACCCAGGTATATTAGAAGAGCAGATAACATGAAAGCCAGAACAGGCCAGTTCCCTCGTTCACAGTGCATTAGCAGTAAGTTATGCTGACCCAAGGAAAGCCAGCTTTCACTGGACTTCAAGATGCAGTGGATCATTTCCATGGTGAGAAGTGGACATCCCTCATACTGGCCAGGGTAGTCCAATACAGTCATACCGTACTCAGACAAAATATGGTATATAGGACTTTCTTCCTCTTTAGTCCCAAAATTTGAGATCATGAATGAGTAGTCGCGAAAATTTTCCAGAAGATCTGCTGCGATGCCTTTAATGTGAGCTTCAAAATGGTCGCCATCCACCTCTTTCATGGTGAAGCAATGATCAAAAACTGAAACAAAATATAATAATTATGAGTCAAACATGCCAAAGCAAGTGTAACTCCATGTGGCTACTTAGTCGTGTCGATATCACTTGCTACTGATGGTACATGTATGCCTTATTGACTTATTGTTACCATCATATGTGCCTTATGAAGTCTTGATTAATGTAAATTTTTTAGTGTTTAAGCAACCATTCATCTTTCAATCATTTTTTTGAAGAAATCTTTCAATCATTCTGTAGTCCTTTGGACAAATCTTAAAGCATTCTAGATGGCCATGGTGATTGGTAATAAATGTAGCTACATATACTAGTGCATTTGCATAAATATTTTTTAACAACTATAAGAGAAATCTTTTCTGAAAGAGTGGAAAAAAATCGAAGCAATTGACCTTGATTAAAACGTAAGCAGATAAATATGATAGCTAAAAGGAGCACTAAAACTTCCTATCTAATACACTCGTGAATCGTGATACACCCAAAACTGAAACTTTGAGAGCAATTGTCGGTGAATGCTAGGATTATTCTGATTGTATCTCCCTAAGCTCATCACAGCTCAACTAAATCAAGCTTAGGCAATGCAAATAACGCCATGACAATCGAATTGAACTATTTCTTGCACTAGGCTGCTAGCCTGCTAGGTGCCTAGGGCACAAGCACAAGTGCACAACAGGCATTTGTCTACTGGACGCAACTAAAGAAAGGCACGGGGAATGCAAAGGGAGAACTCCGCTACCGTAGATGTTATCTGTGATGAGGAGCAGCCCATCAGGCGGCTTCTTATAGAAGAACTTCCGGAACAGCGACATGGCGCGGCAGGACCAAGAGCTCCAATCTCTGGATCACTTCTGTTCGCAGGAACTCCAAAAGCTGGCTCAACTCAACTCCAGCAACCGATTCGGCTCAATCTTTCGCGATACAGCTGAAGGATACGCTGCGCCGAGAATCCCGCCCCGCCGAACTCCAATAGCTTGCCCAGGCCGTGCGGATTTGGGTTTGGGCCGCTAATTGCTTCGACGCAAGTACTGTAGCAGGAAGATTGCAGGCAGATAGGAAAGAGCTGCTGCTGCTGCTGCTCCGGCAGTCCGGCTCCGTTGAATCTCCTGAGAACGCCGACGAGGGTTTGGAATCGGAGCGCGCAGGGAAAAAGCAGGCGTATTTCAGTTGGCAATTTGTGAGAAATGAGAAATGGTAAGAGGAGAGAGGAGATTGGAGTTGGGCGGGGACGAAGAGAAGGTAGGAGGAAGACGAGAAGCGGTGGCATTTGACCACATTTAATTTTTTATTTTTAGTATTAAAGCGCAGCTGTTATTTTGTTATTTTTTTCTAAGATGTTCCTTGACTCTACCGTTTGGCTGCTTAATTCTTTATTTGTTTCGTCAAAATGGCTTATTTTGTTAAAAAAACTGATACTTCATTTGATAATAGTATTTCTGTATCGAGCAGAAATATGACTTGGTTCTTCAAATTTGGTTTACCAACTCAAGATTTTTAAATTAATCATACTCTTGGGTTTTTATAGATTTTCTCTCTCGATTATTCTTCGTTTTCAGCAAATTAATTGATGAAAGCTACATTGTAGAAAGGGCGTTCCTTGGGTGAACAGGTTGTTAACAGTTGCGTTATTTTTAAAAACAAACCTGATGTCCATTTCTTGTAACAGCAGGCCAAGAAGTGTCCGTTGCTTTCACGGTTTTTTCTTTCCTCCAAAATCTGCCCTTTTTAGTTTCTACGCAAAATAAAGTGACAGAGGGTTTGTAATTTATAATAACAGAAAAAAAATCCCTGAAATCAGGAGGTAGTGACGTGCGATTCGGGGATCTGGAGTAGGGTCGGCAGTTGGTCGTTGGATTTGCCGCCAAGTTCCGAACAAAACTTTTTACTGGAATCATCAGTCGACAGTGATGAGATCAAAAAAAAATGTGACAGTGATGCTATTTGCTATCTGGTGCCTTTAGAAAAACAAAAAAAACAAAACTGATGGTTTTGTACAAAAGAACTGTCAATACATTGATAAATACTAGGTAACAATGCCAATGTAAAATTAGCGAATACAATTACTATGATATTGTACAAATCTACAGAGTAGCCAAAGGAAACTGTCAATTTCGTATTTGTCGTCAGGGGAGCTGGAAGCTCAAGTTACGGTGTTACGTGCTCCGGTAGGTGGCCGACGCGAAACATGACGATGATTGGCGGTGCCCGTGGTTGCCCAAAGTTTGGCTCATGTGCAGCCCACAAGCTTGTGCTCTGCCCAAGGGGGTTGGAAGCACGTCACCTGCCTGCCGGGTGCCGGCCGGCGTGCTGCTGCTCTGCTACGGAATTTCCTTCGCGGTGGGTAACGCCATCGTGGGGCCTCCTCTCTTTCCTATGATCTTATCCTACCTAGTCCTACGTGGCATTGCCCAGTGGCCACCTCTGCTGCAATTTCGTAGTAAAGCCTTCTCGTGGCCATCGCACGGTCGCGGGCGTCCCTCAACAACGACGCGCATGTGTAAGTGTAATGACAGGGACAGGCAATCATGGCTTGGATCATCATCGTCTCTGAAAATCCCCGTCGGCCGTCGCAGTCTGCAGCTCATCTCATCATAATATAGGCCCTCGAGGGTGTGCGAGTGCAACGTGAACGAAGCTGACGAGCAAGGAGGTCAAGGTCCATCCGACGAGCGGCAGAGCAGGGCCATGTGTTTCAAGTTCGGCACTTCTGCGGCGCCCGGCCGGCGGGCGGCGGCGTACGCACGCACCCAACCATGGACTCCATTTCGTCGTTTGTGCAGCTAAAGCTAAACCCAACTCGGCTGCTGGGGGACACAGCGGGTAGTATATCCCTTTGTCCGCGTCGGCTAGTCCAAGACTACGTCCACCTGTTTGCTAAACCTAACACAATATCTTCTAGACTATTCATTCGGAAGGAGTTAACTACTGTTGTGATTCTATAATGATTTGGTGAAGTAATTTTTGAAAGCAAGCTGAAAAGTAGAGTTTAAAGAAAAACGTTTTTTAGATGAAAGGTACGAGAAGAGACCACATAGCTGGTGAGACCGAAGGCCAGGGAGTGGTAGATCATTCCCCATTTGGCTGTTCAAGTTAAAAACCTGAAGTTCATCCTAAAGAATATTTAAAAACATTTTGGGTCCATTAGACAGAGTTGTGCTCCCTGATTTTCCAAATAAATGTACTCCCTGATTCTCTAGTAATGTGATTATGTGGCTGAAAGTGTTGTTTAGCATAAACTCTTGAAGTCAAGATGGAAAATCACTTCTTAGAATCGGGAAAAGCTACTTTTTCAGCTCTCAGCCTCTTAGTCCATTTTAGAAAATTCACTTCACAGAATCAGTTGAGAATCACTTCACGTTGCAAAATACATTTGACAGTCAAGGAGTGATTCTCCCTGAGAATTCGCTCTGCACAACGCTGCCAAATGGGGCATTTTGTAGCTATGAAAACCATTATAGCATCAAGAGTTAAAAGAAGAAGAGTCCTCATCAACAGTGGCGATTGCAAGAACAATGAGCGATAGATCACCGTGTCGCAACATTGAAGCTTGCAACGTGTATTTTTGAAGATGACGTCCATGCTTTTTATGGACAATAGATGAGCTCTGACTACAAGTTAGTGGTGGCCAAAGTAAGAAAATAAGTGTTAATTATCTTGAGGAAGGCAACTCTCACTTTATTTGAGGAGGAACGATAATAAATGCCTTGTTTAGCCACCAATAAACAAAAGGATCGCTAGAGAAAATATAGCCTAATTGTCTAATCTCCTCTAGTGCGTTAGATTTAGAGTGTG
Organism: Themeda triandra; assembly: GCA_018135685.1. Classification (NCBI taxonomy): domain Eukaryota; kingdom Viridiplantae; phylum Streptophyta; class Magnoliopsida; order Poales; family Poaceae; genus Themeda; species Themeda triandra. The sequence goes on along the minus strand of JAENPR010000067.1, from coordinate 1,185,045 downwards.
TTTGGTTTAAGAAATGATGTATTCTATCATCTACTTATTTTTTTGTGTTGTTTGTTTGATGTGTAGAATGAAATATGTTGATGTATCATCACTTACGTCTCTCAGGCTAATAATTAGCACTATTACATGGAATGAAGTCGTTCCACCAAATTTTATGAATGAACTCCTGGATGGAGTGACTTCTCTTACCAAAGTCAAGGGACATTGTGATGTTGTTGGGGAAGTCTTGAAATGCTCTTATCCCTTGGTCCTTGAATTCAAGTAACTTTTTATGTACTCACGTTTGTATGCAAACTTGCAAGAATTTGGAAGAAGCCGTTCATGGTATCCTGTCCAAACACAATCAAGGTCCAGTACAAGTTCGCCAAAGACGCCAGCACACAAAGGCCTTGTTTAGATCGTTCATGGTATCCTGTCCAAAACACAATCAAGGTCCAGTACAAGTTCGCCAAAGACGCCAGCACACAAAGCCCAGTACCTGCCGCACGGGCACATGGCCGCCACCGCCGCCGCCGTAGCTTCCACGCGGGCCCCACATCCAACGTTCCAGATCGGCTCATTCCCCTCGCTGGCACAATCAGGCCGTCCATCTGTCAGGCGCAGACCGAGTATAAACCCCAGCCTCGTCCTCTTCCTAGCTCCCTCCTCTCCCTCTCGCGCCCCAACCCCTCTCGGGCATCCTCCCCAACACCAATCAATCCGCGCGGCGCGGCCCCAGTTCGATCGAGACTAGCCGGTGGCTTCAATCAATCCCGGAAATTCGCCCCAAATTCGGGAAAATTGACTGCGCCCGACCGGCCGCCGATCCCACTCCAGCGCCGGCGCGGAACCCTAGAGAATGGGGGAGCCGTCGTCGGCGGCGGCGCCGGCGGCGCCGGCGGTGGAGGAGCTGGTGCACCGGAGGATAGAGTTCCATGCCGCCGCCAGGCCCGCCACGCCCCGCGCCGTCGCTGTTCCGGTGGGGTTTCGGTTGGAAAGGGGGCTGTTCACTGACGCTGAGAGGCGCTCCGCGGCCGCGCGGTGCGGGCGGCTCCACCACATTGGGGAGAGCAGCGGGAGTGGTGGGCTCGATCCGGAGGTCGGCGCCGGGAGGATCTTCCCGCGGAAGATCGTGAGTGCGCACGGCTCGTGGTTTCCCTGTCGCGGTCCGTTTGCGCTCGCTCGCTAACTGGAGCTGCTGCTGCATTTTAGTGGGGGTTTATTTTGGTTGGGTGATGGACATGGGATCGTCATTCCTCCTCCCTCCGAGTTGGCCATTTTGTTGTTCGGGAAGCTGCGATTTCTTCAGCGTTGCCTCGGTCCTCGCGGACAATGATTCGTCGTTTGTGCTCTGGGTTTCCTGCATTTTGTTCTGACCGCATGGATCAATTTTGGATTCACCGGCGCCATTCTTTTTTTTGGGTCCTTTTTGCACTTGGAACTCGGCTCTCTTTTGTTGTTCCAACCCTCTTTTACTTTTGGGGCGATTCAACTGAAATTTATTTGGGGGGCTATGCACATTCGGTTCAACTGAATCATGCTGAGTACCAGCTGATAAAGCATTCAGCTGAATCATGCAGTGGAAACATTGATTTGACTAAGGGGCTCTGCTCATTCGATTCAACTGAATCATGCTGAGTGTGTGCTGATAAAGCACTCAACTGAATCATGCGAGTGAAAACATTTATCTGAGGGGCTCTGCTCATTCGATTCAACTGAATCATGCTGAGTGTGTGCTGATAAAGCACTCAACTGAATCATGCGAGTGAAAACATTTATCTGAGGGGCTCTGCTCATTCGATTCAATGGCATTGTGCGAATGCCAGTGCTGAGAAAACATTTAACTGAATCATGGGAGTGGAAACATTTATTTGAGGGGCACCACTAATTTTGATTCAACTAAATCGTGCGAGCAAATACATTTATTTGAGGGGCTTTGGGCATTCGATTCAACTGAATCGTGTGAATGAAAACATTTATTTGGGAAGCTATGCTCATCCGGTTCATCTGAATCATGGGAGTGAACATTTATTTGAGGGGCTATGCCCATTCGATCCAACTGAATCATGCGAGCTAAACATTTATTTGTGGGCTGTGCACAGTTGATTCAACTGAATCATGGGATTGAAAACTTTTATTTGAGGGGCTATGCCCATTTGATCCAACTGAATTGTGTAAGTGAGAATTTACTGAGGTTTCTTGGTGTATGCAATGCAGGGGGCTGGCTTGCACAACCTTGGCAATACGTGCTACCTCAACTCAGTCCTACAATGCTTGACGTACACTGAGCCATTCGTGGCCTACCTACAGAATGGCAAGCACAAGTCCTCATGTAAGTTTTCTGCCACTTGCAACCAGCCAATAGACATTCCACATGTACGCATGGTGTTGCCCTGACTCAGTCCTTGAGCACTCTTTATTTTTCGGATAGCATTTAGTTGAGTATGAAGAGCAGGCCTGGTGCAGTGGCGAGAGCTGTCTCACTGAGTCACCAGGTCATGGGTTTGAAGCAGCCTCTCCGCAGATTTGGCGGGGTGAGGCTTGCCTCGGTTTTGAGCTACATATATAATTTGGTTGTTACCAATACCTGATAATCTCTTGATAATCAATAAAATATCTATTCTATACTACCTTCTTATCTACCAAAGATGCATATGCCAGTTGACCATTGTTATATAGGAAATTCGCCTCCTCATGCCTTTCTTTTGGCAAGCACTACACTTTAGGACCCTAATGTTGTTTCTGTGATTATTTTTAATTCAGTTTGTAACTTTTTATAGGTCATATTTCTGGATTCTGTGCATTATGTGCTCTCCAGCACCATGTTCATTTTGCTCTGCGGTCTTCTGGGAAAATTCTGACACCACGGCAATTTGTCAGCAACTTAAAATGTATCCTTTCATAATTCAGCAGTTCCTATTCTTTTAAATTTGAAAATATGAAAATCTACCTACATTCATTCAAACATAGATGGGCGATTTTGTTATTTGGGACTCAATACACACTCACTGGATTTAACACCCAATTTGCATGACTTTCAAAAATTGACACCCGACATGTGAATTGTTTCAGTTTGGGTGGTTTCCTCCCTTATTCTCAGTTTTCATCCTTTCCCTTTCTGTTTTTCATTCCTGGCTGTGCGTTCTTTCCCCCTCGTTTGTTCTATGTCTCTTGCATCCGGTCTCTCGAACAGAAGTGCCACTGCAGCCACTAGCGTTTGTGATCAGGAGGTCCATCGGCTGATGGAGCAGCCGAAAGTCATGTACAGATGGCATGATCCAATCCCTAGCGCCAGCGGCGCGCGCACTTGCCTAATTCTAGCGGTGCCTGTGACACAGAGACATGAGAAGAGTCAAGTTGAAGGCTTGAGCGGAAGGGAGCTTTGGCGGTGGTCTACTCGCCGCCCGACGCTGGTGGTTCCGGAAGAGCCTCTGAGCCTAGTCGCCATCAGGGAGCTTCGATAGCGGCAGTGGTCAAGAGAAGAGGGAATGGCAAGAGTGAGCGGCTTGTGGTAAGGCAGGGGCAGACTCGGAATTGATGTTGGCTGGAAAAGACAAAAATAGATAAGCACTTGAACTGAAACAATTCACATGTGTAAGATGTAATCTGCTGCCATCCCACTTCTCTCTCCCTAGGCATGGGCAAGGTCAAGTAGAGGTCAGCTCATGGTCATGGCTGACCATGCCCTTGTACCAGTAGAAGCATGGCAATAGGCCATCTAGGAGTAGGTAGATAGTGATGTAAGCCATGTATGGCTGCCTAGTCAAGGTATGGGAGGCTGTACTCAGCCATGTCCCTTGTAGTACCATAGTTGGTAGACTAGAGTTGTATATATGCAAGGCAATGCAATGCAAAGGGTAGCTTTTGCCCCCCCATTCACTGGTTTCAGCCAACCGGCCACTGCTGGTGCTGTGTGTGTGTGTGAGGGAAGTGAGCTCGGCTCATCTTCAACCTTGGTGCAGGGGAGAAGAGGAGGGGAGAGCAGGAGCTGCTCACCTCGGATTGGGCTTGTGCCAACAACATGCTGGGTGTCAATTTCTGAAAGGCACACGAATATGGTGTCAAGTTCATGAGACGCGCGTTGAGTCCTAAATAACGAAATCTCTGAATGAGCTAGTTGTTATAGTGCAATCCTTAACTGCAAGGCAGCCATTTCTCGCAATTTTCGTTACTATAGGCAGGAAGATGCACATGAGCTAATGGTTAGCTTGCTTGAGTCAATGCACAAATGCTGCTTACCATCTGGTATAGCAAGTGAGTCGCCAAGCGCTTATGAGAAGAGTCTAGTTCACAGAATATTTGGTGGGCGCTTAAAAAGTCAGGTATTGTTAATTGCATAATTGCATTCATATGAGTGGTATCAATGGAAGCTAAATTCATCATAAATACCGTCATAAATACTGGCCAATGTTTATATACACTGATATACAATGCAGGTGAGATGTACAAGGTGCTCCCACTGTTCAAACAAATTTGATCCTTTCCTGGACCTCAGTGTTGAAATTGGCAATGCCACCACATTGATGAAAGCACTCTACAATTTTACCGAGGAGGAGCTATTAGATGGTGGGGAAAAGCACTACAACTGCCAACAGTGCAAGGAGAAAGTTGTGGCAAAGAAAAGGTTTCTTATTGATAAGGCTCCTTATGTGTTGACAATTCATCTGAAACGCTTTAGTCCTTTCAATCCTCTTCATAAGATTGACAAAAAGGTCGATTTTCGAACAACATTAAACTTGGAGCCGTTTGTCAGCAATTCAGAAGTGAGTTACTACTTTTCTGGAAGTACAAGTGTTGTAGCTTTTCATAGTATAGTTTTGTATTTGTATATTAGTCTGTTTTCGTATTGCCCACACAATTATTTTTTTTTGTGTGTGTGTAGGGTATGGATTTGAAATATAATCTCTATGGTGTTTTGGTTCATGCTGGTCGGAATACACAATCAGGTCACTATCATTGCTTCATTCGGACGTCTATTGGGTTGTGGCACAATCTTGATGATAACCAGGTTACAGTTTTGATCCTTCTATAGATATAACCTATTTGACTTGGTGTTGATCCATGCTGTGTGTTTTTTATTCTGACCGGTGGCATCTCATGCATTTTTGTTCTTTCTCTTTCTAAAATCTCATCTTTGTTCGTCTTCTGCATGCCTCCGTCAAAAATATTTTTTTTGTCCTGTCAGTTAAATAAAAGGCCAAAATACATCTCATGGAATTTATGCTTTCATGGTCCTTGCTCACTAGAACTTGCCTCAGTATAATTTCTGTTGTCCATATAGTAGTAAGTAGTTCCATGCTGCGCTTGTGTCAATGGTTTGGTCTCATTGCTTTAATGTTTAATGTAATCCTTGTTTTTATCATACACATGTTAGAGACTTCATTTTCTATCACTATTTTGTATAAGGACCTGCTGCTTGAAGGGTTTGGGTCGTAGGTGGCTTTGAAAAGGGTGTCTGTATGGCCAAAAGAGAGAAATGAGATTTTTGCTCTGGTTGGCACTGTGGTTTCTCCCAATGATCATTATCCGTGTGCTTATCTTAGTACCTTATGTGCATCAGGGGCATACTTTGTTTGAATTATGCTCTTTGCCCATTTTGTTGATTATTTGTGGCTACTTACAGGTTTGCCGAGTCCGTGAGGAAGATGTGCTAAAGCAGAAAGCATACATACTATTTTATGTCCGTGAAAGAGTGAGGAGCTCCATAATTCATAAAGATAATGGTCCTGCCAGTTTGTCAGAAAAGGAAAGGTTTTCTGAGAACATTGCATGTATGAATGGTGTAATTCGAAATGCTTTAGTGGAGAAAACATTGGATTTTTCCCTAATTACCAAAGTAGATACAAAAATTCAGATGCACAACCCAGATAAGGATCAGCCCAGTGATGTTAGTACAGTTTCTCAAGACCAGTGTTCAAATGAACATAGCAACATTGAAGATGTTAAAGCTGCACCATCTCAAAACAATGCACCTGTACAGAAAGTCTCATGCACACTCCCAGATGGTGCTGATGCCTTGTCCCCCAAAGAAGAGGAAATAACACAAGGTGTACAGATGGAGATAATTTCAAAAGGACAGCCTGAGGTTTGTATTCTTGATATGAAGACACAGAAGCTGAATCCAGATAATGACCAGCCCAGCAATATTAACACCACCACCTCACAGGATGGAAGAACACTGACCAAAAACAATGAGCTAGTACAGAAAGCCAGATGCACAGATCCAGGTGGTACTGCTACATTGTACTCCAAACCAGAGCAAACAACACTAACTAATCAAATGAAAATAACATCTATAGGACAGCCTGGTGCTTGTATTCCCTGTGATGCAAGCTCTGATCAGAATGCATATGAGATGCCATTGCAGGACTTGCCACTAAAATCTGATGGTGCACCCATTGATTCAGGCAAAGACATCCTTAATTCTGCTTTGCAGTTATGCAATGGTGTTGATGGATTGTTGGGTGCAAATGAGCAGGCTAATGAACTCCAACATATGCATTTTGCAAATCCACTCCTGATAGTGATGCAACAACTATTGCACAAGTCCTCCCAACTGAGGTAACCATATGATGTTTCAATTGTTGCTTGTTGATCCTTTCCATACTTTTTGAGTTTTCATTACTTTATATTTATGCTATCTCTTGCAAATATGGTAAGGTTACTGCTGTTTCTAATGGAACAATATCCTGCAACGAAGATTCAACTAGTAATGATGGAGCTAAAGGACTAGTTGTTGTGAAGGAGCTTTATGTGAAAAGCATTGATGATAAAGTAAAAGCAGAGGAGCAGGTAATTGTTACAAGCCCTGCCATTACATATTTTCCTTGCAATGCTATGGACCAATATTCAATGCATGCACATTTAAGTCAATTTTCTGAAGACAATGTTTCCTCCTTTTATATCTTGCTGCTGCAGACCATTGGAATCAATACATTGGGGGATGGGCTGGCTATGATGAACGAAGTCTCTATTATGGAAACAGACCACACGGCAGATGCAGTTGGCCAGGTATTGAGCCACTGGCTTTGTCACTTCTATTTTGGGTTGTTTATATGGAGCAGTGTGCATGTTGTCACCCATTTAGCTAGTGGTGTGTCATGCATTGACTGCTGATCTATTCATTGTGAAAAAGAGAATTTATCATTGATATTTCTATGTGCTTTATGTTATTAAATAAATTTGGCAAACTTCCTTGCAGAATAACTCACTGGACACTGGACATGTTAACTTTGAGAAGAAAATCTGTTCTGAAGACACTGCACATGTGGCCAGCTCCGAAGATTGTGCAAAGGTGATGTGCTCTGAAAACTCTGTGCTGGTGGTAGGCAAGGATCCATGTCATGGCAATCTGCATAAAAACATGAAAATCAAGTCAAAGAAGCATGTGAAACACCCTGTTGCCAACTTGTGTTTTGGGTCCAAACAACTGTTGTTGGCATCCCTGAAACCGTGTAAGAAAAGGAAACACAAGAGAGCCAGAAGGCGGCTCCACATCTTCTGTATACACTGAAAGTATTGCTGATGATCAGCAGACATCAACATCAGAAAATGTTCTTACCAGTGGCATATCGCACAAATCCCATAGACGGAAACACTGCCGTAACAGTGCAAGCTCTGAAGATTCTGTTCAGATGTATGGCAAGAAACAAAACCTTGGACACCCCTGTGCTGTTGAACTTACCATGGACAAGAAGGGCAGTGAGGATGCAACACTGGCTGGTGCTGGGCTAGCAAGCTTATGCCCTAGATCTATGTCAAATCCTGATTCAGGAAAATGTGAGGACAAAGATGAGAAAGGCTCCTGGCATTTTAATCTCCTCACAAGGGGTTTAAGAGGTTAGTTTGTAACACTTCCCTGAGTCAATGCATATGCATGTCATATGTGCATATCTCATATGTGCAGCCTCACACAAATGTACTAAATTTATTCAACAAAATAACAAATATATCTTATTATTTCCAGTTCCACGGTGGGGTGATGATGACATGGCAAATAACATGGCAACAGAGCAGCAATGTTCCAATTCCACCAGCATTGGTTACGTCTTAGATAAATGGTAACTTGAATAAATTGGTACCAGGTGCCAATAAGTCTTATGATTCATTTCATTTTGATGGTGATGCATGAGTTGAGTTCTCTTTCCTAACATTGATGGTACTGGCTCTGGCTTCTTTTATATCAACCACCAGTATAGGTTTAAAACATATGCTGATGTATCATTGTTCTGCCTTTCAAAGTGCCTTTTAGTTGATGAAACCAATGTTGATAGACCATGTATTTTCTTGGGATATTATTTTATGTTTCCCATTTATGATTCTGTCGATGTTTGATGTTCAAATGTTTTGAGATTATGACTTCTAGTTTCTGGTTTTTGAATTGTACAATTTTTCTTTTGAGACACTCATGTCATCTCATTGTAGGGACGAGGAGTATGACCGCGGAAAGAGGAAGAAGGTGAGGAAATCCATGCGAGACTTCAGTGGGCCGAACCCTTTCCAAGAGGTGGAGAACATCAGATCCCGGCAGCGGAGAAGATTACAACCTGACCAGGCCAGGTCTGGACACCAGCCTCTCAGGATATGACCAGAGAAACAGATCGTTGCTGTATCCATCATTTTTGCAATGAGGTTCTCTTTCTTTGTTTCTTCTACTTGTGTGTGTCATCGAAGAGCTTAGGCAGATAAATGGACCTTGATTACCTTTTGTACTGGAGAAACGCAGTGAAAACTCGTTTGTTCTGTTCCGGTTCCTCCAATCAGTATATGCTATCGAGAGCTTTTCGCTCATGTGTTGATACATCTGCATCGATTTGGTCCGCAGGCAAACAGCTGTAACATTCAGATACGTTACATTTGCACGAATCGTGGTTGTAATATCCATACATATGTTGAAGATTTAAAGCCTTGAAGCTGAAGGGGAACGCGCTGCCTGTGCAGTGAAAATGATTACGTGTTGAATGGCAATTACACAATGCAACGACTAGCATGAGCTTGTTGAAATGAGCACTCCCGCCAAGCAGTATCGTTGGGACGGACGACCAATTTAAGGTGGCTCACGCGAGAGCGCGCGCACCGCACCCAACCACCTTCACTCCTGCCTGACCTGGGGCCTGCGTCCCCGCCATCATTCCCTCCCATCGGATCCTTGATTCGCACCTACCTTCAACTCCAGTGATCCAGTCTGGCTTCGCAGTGTTGAACTGCTATTTTAGATTTTGGTCGGGGGAATTTAGATCCAATTCCAGCACGCACCTGCATGCACGGCGACGATAGTCAGCCAACGGGATCGGGAATTCGAAGGACCCCGGCGGCGAGCCGGCGACATAGACGCCGGCGGTTGGTACGCCGTAAATGAATACCCGACGCGCGCAATTATACGGAGAACCTACCATCCATCGCCTCATTTAGACGGCCGCAAACACCTCTCGACTATTCGAATCCGACGCGCGTCAATCGCAAATCCCCATGACCATGATTGCCGCCCTCTATAAATACACCCGCCGCGCCGCACGCCTCCATCCATTCCCGAGACGCACGGCACGGGGGATACTGGCCGACGACGTCGAGTCGCCTCAGCTGCTGCTCCAGCGAGCCACTGCCACCACGTCGTCACCGATGGCAGCGGAGGAGATTACGGAGACGGCGCCGGCGCCGGTGCCACCGCGCCTGTCGGCCTCGTCGCCTCCCACCGTCGGGACGCTCCTCACCAGAGCCGGCGCGCCCCGCGGCCGCGTGTGCTCCTCGCCGCGGTCGCTGCTGTCGCGCATCCTCCACAGGGGCCGAGGCCGTGGCGGCGCCGGGTTCGGATGCCGCCTCTGTCTCTTCCCGCGCTCCTGCGCAAGCGCCAGCGCCGCGGCGGCCAAAGAGGACGCCGTCTCCGTCGCTGCAACCGCCGAAGCCGCAAAGCATGTGGAAGTTGACGAGCCGGTGCAAGTGGCCGCTCCCACGGCGGTGGTGGCAGCCCAGCAGGCGCAAGTGGCCGCGCCCACGGTGGTGGTGGCATCTCAGCCGGCGCCTCGCGAGCCCGGGTCCCCTCGGACCTCTCTTGGTACGTGCGCGCGCCGGCATGTGCGGTCGTTTGTACACGGTGTGCCCCCGTGCATTGCATGGCCAAATGGTGACGACGCTTGTGTGTGTGTGTGTGGCGTGCAGGGAAGCAGGACGCGCTGCCGGCGAGCCTGGGCCTGGGCGCCAGTCTGGTGCTGATGCTGTCCAAGAGCGCGGCGGAGCTGAGCAGGATGGCGGAGCTGCGCGCCCAGATGGAGCGCCTGCTCGTCGACGCCAGGGCGGACGTGCGGAGCAGCAACGGCCGACCCAGCGCCTCCGGCGAACGCACCGACTGCGCCAGCGTCGTCAAGGGCGCCATCGTACGCGCTGGCGCCGAGGAGGAGGGCGCCCTGATCCGGTCCGACAATGATGGGCGCCGTGACATGGACCGGATGGAGGCCGAGCTTGAGGCGGAGCTGTCGCGCTTGCACCTGCAGGGAGCCTCGGACGACGAGCAAAGCCCTCGTCGCCGACGGCGTGATGATCAGCTCGAGGTTGGTAGCGCACGGTTAAAAGTTTAAACTGCGTTTCGAGCGCTCATGAGTCATGACTATGTGCTCTGTGGCTTGTGACCCCAGTACTTTAATTCATTCCCTATAAATTTTCAAATGTATTTTCATTGCAGTGAATCTATCAAGCTAAGAAAATGCACCTATTAGAGATCTAAATGTTTGTCTTTTGGCCTCCTGGATTAGAAGGTATAACTCTGATAATGGCAAATTATGGAAAGAGCTAATTAAGGATAAGTATAGAGTTGATAATCCAAATATTTTGTGTGCTAATGCTAATGGGGCTTCTCAGTTTTCTAAAGGTATTGTCTGGGCAGCTAGAGCTGCGAAAATAGGTTATATGTGGAGGATTGGGAATGGTAAGAAAGTAAAATTTTGGGAGGATAATTGGCTAGGACACTCTAGTCTAGCCATTCAGTTCTGGGAGATATACAGTATTATTCATGAGAAAAATGGTACAATTGCAGAGTTGTGGGATGGGGTGGATCTTAAGTGTTCTTTCAGAAGGACTGTAGACACTAGACTGATGAATCAGTGGCTGGAAATTGTTCAACTTGCTTCTACTATTGTGTTTTCTGAGGAAGAAGATTCCTTAATTTGGCAATTTAACTCTAGTGGTACCTATTCTTCACAATCCTTGTATAAAGTAGTTAATTTTAGAGGCATTATGCCTGTCTATGTGCCTGCTATTTGGAGTTTAAAAGTGCCTCCTAGAGTACAGTTTTTCCTATGGCTATTTGCTAAGAACAAAGTGCTGACTAGAGATAACTTGAGCATTAGAATAGAAATAGAGGATGAAACTTGTTTATTTTGTTCTGAGATAGAATCTGTTCAGCATCTGTTCTTTGAGTGTTCTGTGGCTAAACAAATGTGGGTGCATGTTTCTGAAGTGTGGTAGAAATATTGGTAGTGATTTTATATCAATTGGTCAAATGTGGCTTAGTGAGAAAAAGTTTCTTGTAGACAATTGTATCTGTGCTGCTGCCCTGTGGGGGTTGTGGAAATTAAGGAATTCTGTTTGCTTTCAGGCTTTACAATGGATAGATATGAAAAGCTTACTTATGAGAATAGTGGTAATGCTCCAATCCTGGTCTATTCTCTGCCCACAAGAGAGGAGACAGGAGTTCTCTGGGAAAACATCCAAGCTCAAGATGATAGCTGCCAGGCCAGCAAGTATCGGCTGGATCTGAATCAAGTCAAGAACAAATGGGATCGACACATGTACCAGACAGCCTTTGAGCCCAGCGCTTCTGATCCTGCTGAAGTGAAGATGAAGACATCAGATGAGTATCGGGGCGACGACATGATGGTGGGACAGAAATGGTTTGATCTGAGGGGGCTCAAGCTGTATTGACTACTTCAGATTCTGGAGCTGCTTTATGTTGCTGTTTAGCATGTTTTGTCGCTGGTAGTTAAGTTTGTTGGAGAGACTTGTTTAGTTCCTTAATAGCGCCGGTTGGACGGGTGAAAACCACCTGAATGCTGTAAACTTTGAACCCTATTGTCTTTGCAATGCAATGGCAGGGGCGGTTGCCCTTTTATTCAAAAAAAGAAAATGCTCCCTTCATTTTAGGAATGTATAATGTATTATAGTGCGGATTGTTTTTAGTTCACTCTCAGAAACTGTAGTTCTAGATGCCCGGATGGTGGCTGTTGCTTATGTAATTTGTTAGGTCTGAGGTCTCTTTCAACTATAGGTTGCATTAGCATTTAGTGGCACTGAGCTCGGAGGCTTGTAACCCCAGTATTCTGGTCCGTTCGCTAAATCTTCAAATGTATTTGCAGTGCAGAAGAATCTATCAAGCTAGGAAAATGTCCAATTCATTTTGGTGATGTATAATGTAGTAGACTGGCAGAGGCTTTGCAGGGAATGGGAATTGAATCGTTTTTCCCTGTTCAAGAATCTGCAGGTATCCAAAAAAAAAAAAAAAAAAAAAAAAAAAAAAAAAAAACCAGTGGAGGAAGCGTTGCTTAACAGATGGCTGGTCCGGATCATTACCTGAGGCATTTTGGTTGATGCACTCTGTAGAGTACCTTTGACTCTGGGACCCTGGAACACATCCAATGGGCAATGACATTTACTCAGCTAGCACCGCCTACAAGGCCCTGCACTTAGGTTCGTTACAATCTGTAGTTCAAGAGCTGATCTGGAGCTTCTTGAGTCCCCTGTGGGTGAAACTTTTCCCGTGGCTTGAGGATGCGCCTTGGCTTGGAATCACACCAGAATTGCCTCCTCTGTGACCAAGAGCTGGAAACCAGTGAACACATTTTCATCTCCTGTTCCTTCACTACTCAAGTTTGGTTTGCTGCACTCTCTGCTCCTGGTAAACCGATGTTAAGCACAAGACGCGGTATGTCCCTTCCAGACTGATAGTGTCTTCTGAGAAGCAATTGGTCAGGACCTCTCAGAAAAGGGTTTGACTCGCCTTTTTCATTGATCACTTGGTGCATATGGAGGGAGCAGAGCGCGGGGCTATTCAATCACGAGGTTACCACCATCCCTGCATAACGAAAATAACTTGGTTCCTCAGCCTTTTTCTTTTTTGACAACCGGTTCCTGAGCTTTGGATCCAAGCGGGAGCGACAAAGCTAGACATGCTGGATCTTACAGCTAGATGGAGCTAGTTGTTTTCTTGGATCCTTAGTTATTATCCTTGTTTGTAAATCATTTGTCTCAGGATTGGTGAGTGCTATGGCACGACGCGTTGTGTATGAACTTTTTTTCCTGTCTTAATAAAAATAAGATACACATGCCTCTTGGGAAAAAAATATCTCTCCACCCTCAGATACTTGAATGATAGCTTAGCTACATTTACTGAGAAGGACTTGTTTCCTACAATTTAAAGATGAAGTTGAAGACATTATCTCTCCTATCTATAAGCTCCCTTGTCTCCTATCTATAACTGTTTCTTAATTAGTCAAGATATCTAGATGCTGTATGCATTAAAAAATTATGGGATGGTACTTGATAACTTGCTCTTCTAGTCCTTTTTCATTTCTACGTTACACCCTGGTGATGCTGGTGTCCAAGAGCGCGACGGAGCTGAGCAGGATGGTTCAGAAGGATGCTGGAGCTTGACGCCCAGATGGAGCGCCTGCTTCTGGACACCAGGGAACGTGCGCAGCTGCCATGGCAATTGCACAGACTGTGCCAGTGTCGTCAAGGGGTCCGTCGCTAACACTGGCAGCGTGGAGGGCGCTCTATCTGCCTGTCCCAGTCCGATGGTTCGCACGCGGGCTCGACTACCCTGGTGGACCGTGGGGCGAGCGAAGACGGTGGGCGCCCGCCTTGACATGGACCGGATGGAAGCTGAGCTTGAGGCGGAGCTGTTACGCTTGACGACAGGGCGCCCTCCTCGATGGAGAGACAGATAGTGGCGGCAAGAGCCAAGACCACGAGGAGGAGGATGCCTACGACCATGACGCTGATGAGGGGAATGGGATTAATTAAGAGCTCGCCCCACAGCGGCGTGTCGGCCCTCGAGCTGGATCGGAGGCTGCACCAGCTGCTGCAGTCGCAGCACGAGGCGTATATAGTGTTTTGAGTCTTTCTTTCGGGGCGGATGGATATTGAAAATTATCCGTCCATTTTCATCACTAACTGGAGCAACAGAAAACGAGTTCCGTACCCAACATCGACGGTTGGAGACTATTAGGGATGGGAACGAGGAATCGGTGGAGATGCGGCCTTACCACTAGCCCATCCGCGATTCTTCTGCTTTTTCACTCGGCGTGGATGCAACGCAGAGCAGCGTGTGATATTTGCTCGTGTCTCTGGAACCTGATGCTTCAACTCCACTATCTTACAGAGGAAAGCGAGCACACGTACAGCAGCTGCAGCCTGCCGCTGCCGAGCGAGCGAGAGCACGACGACAGAACGCATGCAACAACCGTGTGCAAGAGATAGATAGCTTCTAGACGCATGGCCGATCCGTTGAGCTTCGTGGGCAGTTCGGTGGGCATCGTGCAGGCGATCATAGACTTGGCGCTCAAGATCAAGGACCAGGTGGAGACGTTTCGGCACAACCGGGAGGACTGCCGCAGCATCGGCGAGCTCGTGGACACGGTGCGCGCCGTCGCAGAGGGCCTGCGGAAGACCACGGAGGAGGACGGCGGCGGCGGCGCGTTGGTGGGTGGCGCGCTCAGGGCTCTCAAACAGTCCCTGGAGCGCGCCTGGGATCTCGTCGTCGCCTGCCAGAGGAAGAACGCCGTGATCCGTGTCCTGGACGCCGAAGGCATCGCCGTGAAGCTGCGCGGGGTCTACCTCGACGTCTCGCTCAACCTCAGCGCGGTGGTGCTCGCCAACGAAGCCTACAACACCTCCAAGCTGGCCGACATCAACCGAATCGTTGCCGCCCTGCGTACCGACGTCGCCTACAACACCTCGATGCTCGAAAAAATTCTGGAGATTGTTGCTGCTCTTCCGGATGCTCTCCGACATCTGCAACAGCAGGTGTGCGCGTGCGTGTGCGTGCGTGTTGTGTTGCGTTACTTGAATTTATTATTTCTAATTTGTTTTTGTATTAATTTCAGGTGGCAAGATTGGTTCAGATGTGCAGTGATTATTCAACTGATGACTATGCTAGGGAGACAAAGAAAACAGATGACGTTGCCAGGTAAGCTATATGCACAACTACATATACAGGCCTGCCCTGCTGTTTTGCTATCCGGCTACAAATATGTGAAGTTTTGGACATCTATCTACATGGCCTTGAAAACATAGCTTTGATTATACTATTTGTAAGAAATAGCGAAATAAAGCATATTCTTTATGGAACTATTCTTCGATATTGTATCACATTTCCATGTATTCAAACTCAAAATATAAAAATTAATTAGTTCATAGTGAAAAATCTTGAATAGCTAAATCAAGTAATCCTTTTTTTTTAAAAAAATAGCCCTAAAATTTCATTTATTTATTTTTAATGTCTCAACTTTCATTCATATGGAGAAAATTTTGATCTTGCATATATGGATGATGGAACGGTAGACACGAAATTAAGAGTGGCTAGCATCATGAATGATGTTTAATAACGTGACTGTGAACATGTGTTCTGCTGACAATAATGTAAATTTCAGGCACTCCACCTATTCCTGCTACGCCAATGCGGTACGCACATATAGTATTTCTTGTCGTGCCATTATATATAGGTGCCAGCAGTGCCATGCACGCCGTACGGATACATCATCTGTGTATGTTGCAGAGAGCTACTACGACTCCCAACGCGACAGCGACGTGGTTCTCCGGGACGGCGTTCACGGTGAAGGAGCAGCGGACGGCGATCACGGTGCCGGAGTTCAAGCGCTGGCTGATGCAGTTCGACACCGACGACGACGGCCGCATCAGCACGAAGGAGCTCCGGGAGGCCATCCGCCGCCGGGGCGCGTGGTTCTCCGGCCTGCGCGCGCACTTCGCCGTCCAGCGCGCCGACAGGAACGGCAACGGGTTCGTGGACGCCTCCGAGATCGAGGGCCTCATCCCCTTCGCCGAGAGGGAGCTGGGCTTCAGGATCACAACGGAGTGAACGGCGGCAGCGCGATGAGCTAGAGAAAAAAATCATACATGTTACAAACACATGCAATTGACCATTGCCCTCGCCACAATATCAACTCATACGTGCTAGCTGTGCAGAGATGACGATTAAACAACGAAGACTTCTGACTTGTTGTGAGGCGATGAGCTGAGATCGAAATATAGAACAGTGAATGACTGAGTATATATAATCACGTGGTTGATTGTTCCACGAGGAACCGGTCGAAAAGTACGTTAATTGCCGCCGATCGTGGGCACTTGTTTTTACATTGGGCGAGTGACGGCTGACGACGGCTGATCGAGAGCTAAGATGAGATCGATCGATGGATCCACAGGGGTGGGTGGATTTTATCGTGACAGCGATCGGAGGCGGGAGGTCCCTGTCCACGGTAGAGAAAATAAATTCACAAAAATCCTTCCGTTCTAGAATGTGTTGAATGATTGGCGCTCTGCCGCACCTGCGACCAACAACGCTATCAGAATGATGTGCATACACAGATATCAGATTTTCGGTTCTGGATCCTTGTTGTGTTCTCTTCATGCAGTTTTATCCAATAATTTTTTTTCTTCCTTTCCTGTAATTTTAACTACCCACTTGCTTGATTTTGTTTAATTCTGTAGGTAGACGCTATATATCCTGTAGTTACTATAGCTGTATTAACTAAGGACTCCTTCGAATATGGGATGGACATGGAAAAATTAACCGAACCCCCTCAGGATCTCTCTCCCGACAGTGTGATCGAGATCAAAGATATGGCGGAATGGCAAAAGCATTGGGACGACGGGGCTGCTAAATACAACAAGCTGTGGTACGTAGCAGCCTTAATTTCGATCTCTCAAGTTTCTTTTTTCTTTCCTGGAGACTCGACCTCCAGTATAGAACTCTAATGTTTGAAATGATCTAGTTGGTGTATGAGTTCTACAACAAGTATTCCTCACTGTACAAGGCCATGGACACGCTATTGGAGAGACTCGCCAAGCAGTATAAAGGCAACGTCGACTTCCACAAAAGTTGGACGTCGACAACTTCGAGGTACGTACAGACACAACACTACACTGTATCTCATTAATTTGTAAGCGAACGCGCGTGATTATACTGCAATATTAGGCCAGGTCTCGTGGGGTTTCACCGTAGTGTCATGCACATTAAATACAATGACACACATCGATTTGATTGAAACGAGGAGGAGAGAGAGCCATATGGTTTCACCATGGTGAAACCGGGGTGGCGTCGTTTCCTGCGCATTGAAACCCGAATGAAACCAAAGACTGAGCCGTTTCATCTCGTCGTCCCATACAGATTAAAGTGTATGATCCCATACACATGCGGCAATTAAGTACTTTTCTAAGCGCTGGAAACGGTCATTGAAAACTGTTGCATTGTAGAGGGTGTTTCAATGTTTGTTTCATGGAGGCTTTGTTAGCAATTTTGTTTGAAAAACAGTGCAATGACACCATGCACTGAGACTGGCCTTAACCGTGCAGTTTTTGGCGTGGCTTTGCGGAGAGGAGGGAGCGTATCCGACGTTCGTGCTATTCAACAACTGCAAGCAGGTGGGCAAGGTCGTCGGCCTCAAGGAGGAAGAACTCGTGCGGAGCATCCTGCGAGAGCTAAACTAGTACTCAAAGTCTCGTGTGAAGATCTTTTGCGTATTCGAGAAAAAAAAATCTCGTGTGAAGACATATAATTTGACGTTCATATACGCATCGGCAGGATGAGGTACATGCTACAAAACTATATATGTAGAATAAGCATGGTACAAAACTTGTCGAGAAATGTTAAGTATTATATGTACTACTCTATCGACTTGTTGTTGAGGAGACGAAGTCGCAGCGGCCGGAATGGCCGCGGTCACCATCTTGACACCCTGCATGGCGCGCACTGGCGACGAGTGCGGCCAGCACACATGCATTGCAGAAACGGTCAAGGACCACACATATCTGTTGTAACCTGTGCACCGCACAAACCTGTTGTAAACTGTGTACATAACACACACGAGATCAACACGAATTACTCGTTGGCTCCATTTCTACATGGTATCAGTGTTCTAGGTTCCAATTCCTCCTGTCTTCCTCACTGGTGACTGCGATCACCAATCCCACTCATCCTCCGCTGCTGTCCACTTCTTCTCCTACCACTGCCATGGACGTCAACCCCTTGATCGATGGCGATCTCTCCGACGGCGAGAACTCCTCCGCGTCCTCCTCCTCCTCCTCTTCCTCCAGCGCCTCCTTCACCGGCTCTGTCCCGGCTATCACCACTCCCTCCACCGCTGTCCTCCAAACAGTCAACATCAAATCTCACGTTCCCGTCGTCCTCGAGCTCACCGAGCCAAACTATGCCGAGTGGCGTGAATTCTTCGATGCTTTCATCGGAAAATTCGGCCTCACCGATCACCTATCCACCCCTCCCACCAAGGCCCAACGCCGCGACGTGGACTGGCGCCTCCTGGACCAGTGCATCCTCAGCTGGTTGTTCAACTCCGTCCACAGGGATGTCCCCGCCATCGTCCGCCGCCCCAAGCCCACGGCATACGCCATCTGGAATGGCATCCAGGAGCAATTCCGGAACAACCAACTCCACCGGGCGGTCTACCTCGAATCCAAGTATCGGAGTCTGATGCAAGGGGACATGGACATCGCCCAGTACACGGGCAAGCTGAAGCGCCTGGCCGACGCTCTCCGTGCCGTTGGCCAACCCGTTGGCGAGACGAGCCAAGTGCTCAACATGGTCCGCGGCCTCTCCTCCAAGTTCAGGCATGCGGTCCCGATGATCACGCCGAAGGAGCCGCCCCACACATTCCTCTCCGCCCGCTCCTACCTCCTCCTGGAAGAAAACTACGACAAGGAGCACGACAAGGCGGCCGCCCATTATGCTCTGGTCGCCACCGGTGGCTCTCGTCCACCCATCCCTTCCTCCGGTGATGGCAACTCCGGCAACACCTCCACCAACGCCCGGCCGCCCACGACCGGCCAGTCCTCCGCGCCCCGCTTCAACAACAACCGCTACTCCAAGAAGCAGCACGGTCGCGGCCGCGGCGGCTACGGCAACAATAACAACAACACCACGCCTCGGCCTCCCAACGCTGGCTGGACCTCGAACATGAACCTGTGGACGGGCATGGTGCAAGCATGGCAAATGCCCTTCCGCGTTCCAAGCTCTGGCGTCCTCGGTCCTCGCCCTGGCCAGGTCCCTCACCAAGCGTACTACGCCGGCCCTTCGGCGATGCCTCCAGCTCCTCCACCGCCTGCGGCTGACGTCTGGAACCAGCAGGCTCTACTCGCTGCGCTCGCCACCTCCACCGTACCGCCGTCTGGGACCACACATTGCAGAAACGGTCAAGGACCACACATATCTGTTGTAACCTGTGCACCGCACAAACCTGTTGTAAACTGTGTACATAACACACACGAGATCAACACGAATTACTCGTTGGCTCCATTTCTACACTTGTGCTTTCCGCATCGGTTAGAATTTTAGAAGACATAAACTTTAAAAGTTTGTGAATAAATCTAGTATTTATAACTAATCAAAATTATTTATCTTTGCACTTGTTTTCTAATGATTTGTAATAACTCTTCTAAAATAAACTATAAGTAGTAAAAGTTCTTTGTTTTTTTTTTGTAATTTTATAGTCTTGGTATACAATGTTTTTGGATTTTTTTGTGTGTTTTAATCGGAATTGCAGGCCGTTATATCCTTTGTTGAAAATTTACTGATTAAGACTGAGAGACTGACATTGCCACAATTGGATCAAAGTGTACGCCAGTCGATAGAGCAAATATCCCATGTGTATTTAACACTGCTACCAGTTCAATTAAAACTTTAATTATGCAGTATTTGTGGACATGGACGACGGTTATTTCAACGTATCAGCGTCCAAAGCCTACGAATACACACAATCATCATCTCATAATTTAACCGCAGCACATCAATCCATGTTAACGGGGGTTAACAGTGTATACTAATACGTGGGCATGTCACATACTCACGTGTTATGTACTCGAACATCATCAAACTATTTGGTTTCCTTGCTTGGTGAGGTGTTGGGCTTGGCCCAAGGCATGCAAAAATGCACTACCTGAATCGGCTCTTTGCCGAGTGCTAGCTTCTTTTATCTCAACCACCAGTATAGGTTTAAAACATATGTTGATGTAGCATTGTTCTGCCTTTCAAAGTGCCTTTTAGTTGATGAGGCGAATGTTGGTAGACCATGTATTTTCTTGGGGTTATGTTTCCCAGTTATGGTTCTGTCGATGTTTGATGTTCAAATGTTTTGAGATTATGACTTCTACGTTTCTGGTTTTTGAATTGTACAATTTTTCTGTTGAGACACTCATGCCATCTCATTCCTAGGGATGAGGAGTATTACCGCGGAAAGAGGAAGAAGGTGAGGAAATCAATGCGAGACTTCAGTGGGCCGAACCCTTTCCAAGAGGTGGAAAACATCAGATCCCGGCAGCGGAGAAGATTACAAGCTGACCAGGCCCGGTCTGGATACCAGCCTCTCAGGATATGACCAGAGAAACAGATCGTTGTTGTATCCATCATTTTTGCAATGAGGTTTTCTCCTTCTTTGTTTCTTCTACTTGTGTGTGTCATCGAAGAGCTTAGGCAGATAAATGGACCTTGATTACCTTTTGTAGTGGAGAAACGCAGTGAAAACTCATTTGTTCTGTTCCGGTTGCTCTAACCAGCTACAATATATGCTACCGAGAGCTTTTCGCTCATGTGTACATCTGCAGAGATTTGGTCCTCAGGCTATACATTCAGATGCAAGGCAAATGGATTGGAAATTTTGGAAACAGTATACATTTGGACGTGTCGTGGTTTTATCCATACATATGTTGAATATTTAAGCCGAAGCTGAAGGGGAACTTGCCGTGCAGTGAAAATGGTCACATGTTACTCAATGCAACGACTAGCATGATCCGATTGAGATGAGCACTCCCGCCGAGCAATATCGATTGGGACGGACGGACGGACGACCAATTTAAGGTGGCTCACGCGAGAGCGCGCGCACCGCACCCAACCACCTTCATTCCTGCCAGGGGGCTCCGTCCCCGCCATCATTCCCTACCCTGATCCCATCGCATACCTTCAACTCCAGTCTGGCTTTCCAGTGTTGAACTGCTATTTTAGATTTTGGTCGGGGGAAATTTAGATCCAATTCCAGCACGCACCTGCATGCACGGCGACGATAGTCAGCCAACGGGACCGGGAATTCGAAGGACCCCGGCGGCGAGCCGGCGACATAGACGACGGTGGTTGGTACGCCGTAAATGAATACCAGACGCGCGCAATTATACGAGAACCTACCATCCATCGCCTCATTTAGACGGCCGCAAATACCTCTCGACTATTCGAATCCCACGCGCGTCAATCGCAAATCCCCATGACCATGATTGCCGCCCTCTATAAATACACCCGCCGCGCCGCACGCCTCCATCCATTCCCGAGACGCACGGCACGGGGGATACTGGCCGACGGCGTCGAGTCGCCTCAGCTACTGCTCCAGCGAGCCACTGCCACCACGTCGTCACCGATGGCAGCGGAGGAGATCACGGAGACGGCGCCGGCGCCGGTGCCACCGCGCCTGACCGCCTCGTCGCCTCCCACCGTCGGGACGCTCCTCACCAGGGCCTGCGCACCCCGCGACCGCGGGTGCTCCTCGCCGCGGTCGCTGCTGTCGCGCATCCTCCACAGGGGCCGAGGCCGCGGCCGCGGCGGGTTTGGATGCCGCCTCTGCCTCCTCCCGCGCTCTTGCGCCGGCGCCAGCGCCGCGGCGGCCAAAGAGGACGCCGTCTCCGCCGCTGGAACTGCCGAAGCCGCAAAGCATGAGGAGGTGGACGAGCCGGCGCAAGTGGTCGCGCCCACGCAGCAGACGCAAGTGGCCGCGCCCACGGTGGTGGTGGCATCTCAGCCGGCGCCTCGCGAGCCCGGGTCCCCTCGGAGCTCTCTTGGTACGTGCGCGCCCCGGCATGTGCGTGCGTTTTTCCACGGTGTCCCCAGTGCATTGCATGGCCAAGTGGTGAGTGTGTGTATGTATGGCGTGCAGGGAAGCAGGACGCGCTGCCGGCGAGCCTGGGCCTGGGCGCCAGCCTGGTGCTGATGCTGTCCAAGAGCGCGGCGGAGCTGAGCAGGATGGCGGAGCTGCGCGCCCAGATGGAGCGCCTGCTCGTCGACGCCAGGGCGGACGTGCGGAGCTGCAACGGCCGACCCAGCGCGTCCGGCGAACGCACCGACTGCGCCAGCGTCGTCAAGGGCGCCATCGCGCTCGCTGGCGCCGAGGAGGAGGGCACCGGGTGCCAGACTGACGGTGATGTGCGCCGTGACATGGACCGGATGGAAGCTGAGCTTGAGGCGGAGCTGTCGCGCTTGCAGTTGCAAGGAGCCTCGGAAGACGAGGAAAGTCCACGTCGCCGACGGCGTGATGATCAGCTCGAGGTTGGTAGCGCGCGGTTAACAGTTTAAACTGCGTTTCGATCGCTCACGACCATGTGCAGATGTGCTCTGTTCTGAACTCTGATTGACTGACTGATGATCCTTGCAGATGCAGGCGGGGCCGAAGAGTAGCGCTTCCTCGAGGAACAACTCGACGATCTGCACCGACTCTGATGAAGATGGAGAGACAGAGAACGGCGGCGGCGGCGACGAGAGCCAAGACGACGACGACGAGGAGGAGGAAAATGAGGACGCGGACGACGAGCGCGACGCTGATGAGGGGAACGAAATGGAGAGCCCGCGCCACGGCGGCGTGTCGGCCCGCGAGCTGGAGCGTAGGCTGCACCAGCTGCTGCAGTCGCGGCACGAGGCGCGGATCGCGGAGCTGGAGTCGGCGCTGGAGCGCGCGCGGCAGAAGCTGCGTGAAACGGAGCGTGAGGCGTGCCGGTGGCGCGACACCGCCAAGCTCGCCACCCGCTTCGCCGACGAGTCGAGGCTCAGGTAGACCAACAGCAAGGAGAGAACCCACCATGTCGCCGTGTGCGCACAGATCGATCGATCTGCTGCTTATCCTGCGTGCACAACTCATTTCGCGAGAAATCAAACTTACTGAACGACGATCAATTCCCAATGTTTTTCAGCACATGATGTTCTTGGTGATCGGTGAATACCATTACGCCGATTATACAAACCGTGTCCGATAATTGGAGATCACCTTCCGTTCTTGCGTACACAGCCCAAAGGCAAATGGAATTACGCAACAGAGCACTGGGGCCACCAAACCGAATCCGATAATCCGAACGCCCGAGCCTCAGGCCCCACAGGGTCCGACTCGATTGCCTGATTCGATTCGTAAAGAAGCTACTCCAGCCAGGCCAAATAAAAGGAGGCGCCACCCTGCGCTTCTTCTCCACCAAACCAAATCAGAGCCACCGTTCGCAAAGCCTTCGGCGAACAAAAAAAAAAAAAAAAAAAAAAAAAAAAAGCCCACGACACGAACGTTGTCTGCGACTGCGCCGTCGTAAACCGAAGAAATCATGGCGATCCCCAAGCTCGCTCGGCCATTGGCGATCTTGTGCATCGTCACCGGGTACCCGAGCTTGAACTCTAGATTCGATAGAAGATGAGCGTCGTGGCTGATTGCTAACAAAATCCATCCCAGGAAGGCGAAAAAAAGATGAGAGGGCTCTCGGCGTCTCGGGGCGGCGCCCCCTGGCCGCCGACGAGGGTGCGCTTCCGCTCGCCGGTGAGGGAACGGGGCTTCCCTCCCTGGCACCGGAAGAGCGCGAGTTCCCAGACCTCGCCGTGCTCCAAGGATGGGGCCGGTCGACGTGGAGGCACTGGGAGTCTCCAGGTGTCGAGCCCAACTTCCATGGCAGGTCGGGCTGCGGGCAGCCCTAAACCCGCGCCCTTGGAGGCCCGAGCTGCGGGTTTCTCCAAACCCACGCCCCAAACCCGCTCCCCACGTGATGGAGACCTAGAGATCCAGGAGTTCTGGGGGCAGTGGTGGTATTTCCCCAAATCCACCGCCGACACCAAAGCTAGGGTTCCACGGGAGAGGGAGGGATCTGTGTGGGTGAAGAAGGGGCGGCGGAGGGAGGAGATCTTTGACCGAGAGAAGGATTTTTCGGCGGCTGATGGAGTTGGGAAAGCTGATTTGGTGAAGGATTGCGACTTGGTTGTGGAGGAGCGGGGAGAAGGGAAGAGAACCTTCGCTGAGGTGGTGAAATCGCCGATGGCCGGGAGGGGGAGAGGTACTCGGCCAAGGACTCCGGAGGAGGAGTGGGATCCCTGGACCGGAGTCGGGGGCTGGTATCACCCACCGCCGCCGCCGATGCAGTACTACGGTCACCCTGCGCCACCTCCATATGGGTTCTACCCCAACCAACCTCAGGTACAACCACCACCTTACCAACAGTACACTAGGCAGTTTGAGGGGAACAGGCCGAGAGGTGGTGGTATGCCAGCTAGGGGGAGAGGTCGCCAGAATCAGCAGGTGAGGCCACAGCAGGGGGGACCAGACCTCAGGGTACTGCAGAAGGTAATCAAGCTTTGGGTACTGAGGTTGTTCCTGAGGTGAAGATTCCTGTTGAAGAAGGTAGCAGTTCTGGGGAGAAAGCTGAAAAGAATATAAATGCTGTGTGTTTCAAGTGTGGAGATATTGGACATCTGAGTGCTAGCTGTAAGAAGCCTAAGGTCTATTTCATCTGTCATAAGGAAGACCATGTGGTGGAGGCTTGCCCCAGATGGAAAGATCCCCCAACAACTGGTCAATATTATGGCAGTGCCAATCTTGGCCTTGGCTTTTTTCACATTGATATTGAGCCTAGGGGTAACAAGTTTAGTCATTGGATGGGTCTGGATAACTGTGGTAGTATCACTATAGAGCAAGGAGTGATGGGAGAAGAGGAGATTGTGGAAAAGCTGAAGGATCTGTTTGATAAGAGCTGGGCCTGGCAGCTAAAGAAGATTGAGGACAAGAAATTCATCACAAGATTTCCACCAACTAAGAGGGTAGAAAACTTGGTGATTGGACAGGCATCTAGGTTCAACCTCAAAGCTGATGTAGTTGCTGCTTTAAGTGTTTGGAATGGGAATGTGGATCCAGTGGGCAGTCTGGTGGAAGTCTGGGTACAGGTTACTGGAATTCCCCCAAAGTGGGTAGATTGGGACACAGTCAGAGAGGTTGCTTCTAGCATTGGTCTGATGGTGGAGTTAGACTGGCAGAATCTCTTCAACAGTTTCTTCAGTGTTGCAAGAGTCAAGATCTTGTGCAAAAATCCTCACAGAATCCCTAAGGCAAGAGTGTATGCATTCAAGAAAGAATTGCATGTGGTGTACTCCAAGGCTGAAGGGTTTGCTCAAACTGAAGAGGAAGATCCTAACAATGATGGCTTTGAGGCTATAGATCTAGATGAAGCAAATCCCTCTGAGGAAGCAAATGATGATATTGGGGGATCTGGGAATGGAGGACCTCAAATCAATCAGAATGAGCAAGTTGGGCAAAATCAACAAAATGGAGGACAAGGAGGGCCTGGAATGCAAGCAGCTCAAGGGTCTTTGTTCTTTGGTGATTTTCTGAGACAAGATCAGGGGAAACTGCTTTTCCCAGACAATACCAGTTTGTTCATGGCTATGGAACTAGAAGAAGATCTGGAGTTGATTTCTGAGGGAGAAGAAGAAGAGTTACCTGATCAGGATGGTAGTGAGCTGCATAACCTACCTGATGAGTGGATCTTTGATATCTAGGCTGGTAAAGCTGATATGCTGGGTGGACAGGATAGTTGTGATGCAGTTGTGCTGGATAGTGCTACAGTGGAAAAGGTGGATTCTGTACCTGATTCTTCAATCTCTTCTGTTGATGTGGGAAATAGTCAGTCTTCTCAGAATGGGGGTGTTGAAGCTGATAATCCTAGTGAGTGTAAGGTGTCCCAGGATGATGTCCATACTGATGGTAGTGGTTCTCAGGGTGGGAAAGAAACCCTTGAAGTGGCAAGCTCTGTTCAGGTGTCCAAAAACAAATCAGAGAGATCAGCTGGTAGTGGAGGAGTGAAATCTGGGAAGGTGCTAAAACTGGGTCAAGCAAACAGTGGGGTCTAATCTTACCTCAGAGGAGGAGCACAAGGAGTTCTGATAATGGAAAATCTGTTCTGGCTAATGCACAAGAGTACAAAAGGAAGTGGAACCTGGAGTCTAACTCAGGTATGGATAAGAAAAACAATCTTTATCCCATTCTATCCCAAAGTCTCAGTTTGTTTCTGTGGCCAAGGAAATTGGCATAGTGGTTGATCATAATAGTCCAGTTGTTGATTCTATGGTAGATTTAGATCATAATAGGTCTACTGCTTATTCTGATAACTGTACTGCCAGCTGTTGTTCCCAGAAAATGGTTGATTCTACTATTTCTAGTTCTGTCCAGGAGACTAGGAATGGTTCTCCTAAAAAATCTATGATTAGCATAGATACTGATACAGTGGCTAGTCAGGAAGAAGGCTGGTCCATAGTTAGAAATAGGAAACAAAATAAGAAAAGAAAATGATAGGCTTTTTCTGGAACATCAGGGGGCTTGGTACTTTTGGCAGAATCCCTGTCTTAGTTAGCAGAATTAGAGATTTACATATACATTTTTTAGGTGTCATGGAGACAAAGAAGTTTTATGGATAACCAAAAATTGTCTATTAAGGTTCTATAATTTTTCTATATAGCATTGTTTTGTTTCCTTGTAATTTGTTTGTGTTTTAACCTCCCACTTTTTATTATTAACTATGCTAGGACATAAGGATATCATCTCAGTCCATAAAGCAGGAAATGCTTACCCTTCAAATGAAATGGAAGGATGAAATATCTAACATTGGTATGTGGGTTCTTGTGAATTTTATTATGGCATTATTGTATATGTATGTTTGTTGATACTTTGTTTATGAACTTGTTTAGGAAATGATTTGAAAGGCTTAGTTGATGCTGCTGACAATTATCACAAGGTTCTTGCTGAAAATCAGAAGCTATTTAATGAGGTACAGGAACTAAAAGGTATCTCCCTACAATGATACACTTACACTACACTTGGAGCACATTTTTTGCCTGGGCCTTATTTAGTTCACAAAAAGTTAGATTTTTTCTAATTTGATGGTTAGTGTCCAATCATAGACTAACTAGGCTCAAAAGATTCGTCTCGTGATTTATAACTAAATTGCCAATTAGTTATTTTTTAATCTCTATTTAATGATTCATGCATGTGTGCAAAGATTGATGTGATGGAGAGAGAGTGAAAAAATTCAACTTTAGGTCTTTAGCCCTCAAACTAAACAAGGCCATGTTTAACATTCTCATTTCCACTCTAATGTTTGTTATCGGCAACATCGAGTCTATTGTCGTGCCGACCATTTCTTCGTGGTCAAGATGGAAAAACAACCATTATTGATTATATCGGTGAAAATGGTGAGATTCTCATCACAAATCCCTTGAAACAAGGGAAGGATGCGTGTCGAATGTTCAAGTTTAACAAAGTGTTTAATACACATGCTTCTCAAGGTATATCTTAAATATGTTAATGGTGCGATCTAAAATTTGAAAGTTGTATATTATTGCTCACCAAGTTTTCTTGCCTAATTTTCAGCTGAAGTATTCTCTGATATCCAGCCTCTGATCAAATCAGTTCTTGATGGGTTTAATGTGTGCATTTTTGCCTATGGTCAAACTGGTTCAGGAAAGACATACACGATGGTAAGTGGCTAGACTCAAACAAAGTTGAATTGATAATTTGTACAAAATAAGTTGAATTGATAATAATCTTAGAATATTACTATATTACTAATCGGTGTTTAACATTGTTATCTTAGAGTGGGCCAGGCACATCAAAAGATGATTGGGGTGTTAACTATCGAGCCTTAAATGACTTATTTGACATCTGTTTAAGTAGAAGGAATGCTTTCTCATATGAGGTGGGAGTGCAGATGGTTGAGATTTACAATGAACAAGTGCGGGATCTTCTTTCAAACGATATTGCACAAAAAAGATATCCTCCCTCCAAATGTTTACTTTCTGTTAAAATATCTCTCATCATTTCATTTCTACTACTCGTATATTATTAGACATGCACAGAAAAAATGTTGTTCTTGACAAAAAGAAACACTTGGAATTTGGAGTACATCTCAGCCTAATGGACTTGTTGTCCCTGATGCAAGTTTACATCCAGTCAAATCAACATCGAAGAGGGGGTGTTTTAACTCTGAGAGTGAAGAAAGAGAGAGAATCAAAATGAGTCGGAGGAAAACCACATGCTCCACCTTCCCCTCTTCCCCCTTTTATAAGGAAGGTGAGAGGGGGTGTTTTCATTATTTCTCTAGTGACATTTTATTAAGGCCTACAAATAGGTCCTAAATTTGAGTTGCCCGTCCGATTACCACTGAACATACCACGCCAGAAGGCAAGCTCCAATGGACTCTGAAGATTAAGATCGGGAGAAAATAATGGGGGAAAATTCATTTTGGCCCCCATAATTTGGTGGGCATGAGCGTACCCATTACCTAGATGCAAAGGCAGGCAAACCTTAGTGATGCATAGATAGGCAAATCAGAGCAGTGATACATAGATAGGCAAATCTGAGTGATGGATAAGTTTTTTTATGAGGGAATGATGCATGAGTTGGGCTTGCATTACATGTTGTTACTTATATATATTGGTCAGGCCCATTTAACCAGGAAGTCGGATTCAATCACATTTTTTTTTTATGCCCAAGAGAAGCAAACCGAATTAAAGAAATACGGGCCGATGTCGAGGGGACCTGATCAGGCCTTATTTGAATGCAATCGTATTTATATCAATCCACATGTGTTAATATGGATTGGAGTGTAATTTAGTTCAATAGTCCACTCCAATTCACACCAACACATGTGGATTGATGCGAATACAACTAAGCAAGTCAAAAGGCCTAAAGGGTAAGTCAAAGCCTTAACGGGAGCAACATACGACATAGTGTGCATGGCCTAGGCCAAGTGGTCTAAAGCAGGCCGAATTGGGTTGGTAGATTCAGCCCGGAAAGAAGTTTTCTAAATCTCGAAAAACAGGATAAGGGGGTTTTCAAGGATCTGATTCAGATTCAAGTAAACTTGGAGTCAAGGCTCAGGTAGGAGTCCAGCATCAAGGAGAGAACCCACCTTGTTGTCTTGCCCACGGATCGATCGATCAGCTGTTCATTCTGCGTGCAAAACACATTTCGCGATAAATCAAGCTGTACTGAACGATCGATCAGTTCCAATCGCGCTCGAGGCAGTGATGTATTCGAAACTTACAACGTTTTCACTGCGGCCAGCAAACCGACTCCGATAATCCGAAATAATCGAGTCCGAGTCCAATGCCTGATTCGATTCGTACTCCAGCCAGGGCGCCAGGCGCCAACAAAAGAGGCGGCACCCTGCGCTTCTTCTCCACCAAAACCAAAACAGAGCCACCGTTCGCAAAGCCTTCAGCGAACCAAGCCCACGACACGAACATTGTCTGCGACTGCGCCCTCGTAAACCGAAGAAATCATGGTGATACCCAAGCTCGCCCGAACACTGGCGATCTTGTGCCTCGCCGCCCTGCTGCTTCTCCTGCCGTGCTCGGCTCGCCCCATTTCGGAAACGAGCACCATCGACGGCAGCAGGAGCAAGC
Organism: Themeda triandra; assembly: GCA_018135685.1. Classification (NCBI taxonomy): domain Eukaryota; kingdom Viridiplantae; phylum Streptophyta; class Magnoliopsida; order Poales; family Poaceae; genus Themeda; species Themeda triandra. The sequence goes on along the minus strand of JAENPR010000067.1, from coordinate 1,155,377 downwards.
ACCTGCCGCTCCGGGGATCGATGCTCCGCGGTCCGGAGAGCGTGGCCTTCGACGGCGCGGGCGCCGGCCCTTACAGCGGCGTCTCCGACGGGCGCGTCCTCAAGTGGAACGGGTTCGCGCGCGGCTGGTCGACGTACGCGTACAGCCCGGGCTACGACGCCGAGGCCTGCACCGCGTCCAGGGCTCGGCCGGCCGAGCTCACCGAGAGCAAGTGCGGCCGCCCGCTGGGCCTGCGGTTCCACCACAAGTCGGGCAACCTGTACATCGCGGACGCGTACAAGGGGCTGATGCGCGTCGGCCCGGGCGGTGGCGAGGCAACAGTGCTGGCCTCGGAGGTCGACGGCGTGCCGCTCCGCTTCACCAACGGCGTCGACGTGGATCAGGTCACCGGAGACGTGTTCTTCACGGATAGTAGCATGAACTACCCACGATCGCAGCACGAGAGGGTCACGGCCACCGGCGACTCGTCCGGCCGCCTCATGAAGTACGACCCAAAGACGGGCCACGTCACCGTGTTGCAGGCCGGCATCACGTACCCCAATGGCCTCGCCATTAGCGCCGACAGGACACACCTCGTGGTCGCACTCACCGGGCCGTGCAAGCTGATGAGATACTGGATCGAGGGTCCCAAGGTGGGCACGTCTGAGCACCTCGCCGACTTGCCGGGCTACCCTGACAATGTGAGGGCCGATGGTAGAGGTGGGTTCTGGGTGGCGCTGCATAGGGAGAAGATGGAGCCTCCCTTTGGTCCGGACAGCCACCTGCTTGCCGTCAGAGTCGGGGCCGACAGGCGGGTGATCCAGGTTATGGGAGGGCCCAAGAGCGTGAGGCCGACGGAGGTGGTGGAGAGGGAAGGCGGCAAGCTATACATGGGCTCCGTAGAACTACCATATGTCGCCGTCGTTAGGGAATATTGACTTTGATTTGTAATTTTGATTTTTATTTGGAATTTATATGTCTTGCTAGGTTTCGAGGGCATAGTTTTTTAATTAAAAAAGCTTTTGTCAAAGTTGCAAGTTGTTATATGGCCCTTTTGTCGAAAATTGTGGATTAAGATGAAAGTTAGTGGTATTTTCATAGTTGGATAAAAAATTGTTTGCTTAACTGTAAAATCAATTGATGGAGTAATAGATATTCCAGATTTATATCTATACCTCTTATATAAACAAACCCCACTAAACTATTTATCTATCTTCTCCTTGCGCCACGTCAGCAAATTTCTGTTACACCAATTAATCCCGTCCATGCCACAGCCCCGAACAGATGCGTCCATCCGACGCCAGTGCCGCCCGCTGCCCTCCCCCGCCCCGTACGCACGAAGGCGAAACTGCAAAGACTCGCAGCAATTGATCCGTCAGGAAACGGAAACGAAGCTGAGCCATCCGTCGATGAGTACTACGTTGCAATAATTGAAACGGAAAAGGAAGCTGAGCCGTGTCGATTGATGAGTATTTATTCTGTTGATTCGTATGGCATGCCATCTCCCCTCTTTCCTTCCATGTAGATGCAGTGCAAGCATACACTTCTGAGTTTCTGACTCTGCTGCTTGCGGCCAACAAATCGGAGCAGCTCTCGGTTACGGCTGCTGCGCGCCTCGCTACTTGACCAGACCTCCAGGGCCTCCCGTTGACGCTCAATTCCGCTCTGCGTTGCGACGCGAAGATCGATCCTCTGCCAGACGACGGGGGGCACACGACGTAGATCAGCACCCGTTGGCCGGCCTCGCCTCGCCTTGCCCTGTAGGGAGGAGGAACCAAAGATGCACCTCCAGCGATCATTACTTCATCTACGGTTCACACCCCCTCTACAGATCTCTTCGTCATCAAGGTTGTGTTAGCTGGCACCATTGATTTCAACAGGAGCATCGCCATCAATCCATGATGCACTGGACGGTACCCCTTCAACCTCAACCTCCATCTATGAGCTCGCTGTTCTTTCTCCTTTAAACTCTTTGCCTCCTCACGTTCATCCCATCAACAAATTACTTGGAACACACAGTTTAATTTGGATGTCTCTTGAAAGAACGGTTACCGACAAAGATGCAAGACCAAGAGCAAGGTCCAGGAAGAAGCCCAACAATGACTCGGCCATCAAACATGGGTCATTGATCTATTGCTAAGAAAAACCACTGAACCAAGACACTGCTAGGTGGATCGAGATTAATTCAAGGAGACAAGAGACGACCTATTAAAGGATTAATTCAGTACCTACTACAGTATTAATTACTATCATGTCTGATAATTCTCCTTTTATAAATCTTTTTAACAATGCAAATCCCACGGCAACGTGTGAGATATCCATATCCTAATTCTCAGTGCTTAATATTCTAACCTATTTATATTCCTTCTTTATACCCGCGGCAACGCGCGGGGAATCCTACTAGTTACTATAATACCAATGTAATATGTTATTTGGAGCATTCCCTTCTTCCTCCGCTCGATCTGAATTCGACTCTGATGTGACGCTCACCTGCGAAAGCCCAAACTCTAATTCTAACCTTGCTGAAGTTAGTAAAGAAAACCACGTGAATTGGGCAGAAAGTTTTCAGTCAAGAAAGCTTTACTTTATTTGTCAATTGTCACTGTCCGAAGCCTACGAATACACAATCGTCATCTAAGAATTTAACTGCAGTCCAGTGCATCAAGCCATATTAACGCAGGGGTTAACAAAGTACTACTGTAATACGTAGTCATGCTACACATGTGATGTACAGTATATGCATTGTAACAGAGATAGAAAGTGCACTGCATCATTAACAGCTTCAAGATGATTTTCATAGTTCAAACTCGATGTTGCAATCAAAACACCTGACATCACCGAGACGACGGCGGCATCCAAATTTGAAGCACTGTTCGGAGGTCACCCCGACGATGATGAAGCACTCAGGGAATTGTTCAAGGAGAAAGGTCCGGGGGCGGATCGCCGGAGGCGCCGTCGCGCGCCACGGGCCCGGGCATAAGCCGCCCGCTCGGCCTCACACCGGTAGACAATTTAATGGATAACACATCCATTGTCTGCTGGAACGTCCGTGGCCTCAATGCATCGGCCCGACGTGATAATGTGCGCACGTTAGTCGACGACGCACGAGCACATATTGTGTGTCTGGTGGAAACTAAACTGAATGTCGTAGATCAGTGGGTGGTGGCGACCATGCTTGGCGCGAATTATAGAGATTTTGCCTACGTCCCAGCTGCCAACACTCGTGGGGGAATTCTTGTCACTGCAAAGTCTCCAGATGTGGAGCTACAGCAACCATGCATTGGCTGCTTCTCATGCACAGTCAAGGTGATCGTCGGTTCAAAGGAACCATGGTGGCTGTCGGTTGTTTACGGGCCGCTAGACGAACCTGGAAAAGCGCTATTCCTGGAAGAATTGGAGGCCATCCGTGACCATTGTCCGGGGCCATGGGCTGTGATAGGGGATTTCAATCTCATTCTAGAGGAGGCCGACAAGAACAACGCACGCATCAATAGAAGAACAATGCGGGCCTTCAGGCATACGGTGGCGTCGCTTCAACTGTTGGACATCCACCTGCATGGGCGGCGCTACACTTGGAGTAACGAAAGAGAACGGCCGACGCTGGTACGTCTAGACCGCGTTCTGGCCTCTCTGGACTGGGAGGAATTGTTCCCGGCATGTCACCTTCAGGCGCTCTCGTCGAACGCATCAGATCACTGCCCACTGCTGCTCCAGACCAACCTGTCTCTCACCCCGAAGCCGAGATTCCATTTTGAGATCTTTTGGCCAAAGATGAAGGATTACCATGAGACCGTGCAGCAAGCATGGGTCTGTGATCAGCAAATCAGGGATCCAATCGTGCGGCTTGACAACATGCTGTGGCACTTGGCGGCCGAGCTTCGAAGCTGGGCGACAAGAAGCATTGGCCACACGAGGGAGCAACTCCTGATGGCCAGGGCCATTATCATGAGGCTTGACCAAGCAGGCGACACACGGAGCCTCTCTGAATCCGAGCGCGCGCTGCGCGCCGATCTGAAGCACAAGTGCCTTGGTCTCTCGTCACTGGATCGGACCATTGCAAGGCAGCGAGCAAGAGTCAGGTACTTGGCGGAAGGAGATGCGAACACAAAGTTTTTCCACCTCCTTGCCAGAGGACGCAGGAGGAGGAACGCCATCACCAGGCTCAAAGTGCAGGGAGTCTACACCTCCGATCAGGAAGCAATGGAGCGAGCCATCCACGATCACTTCATGGGGGTTTTCGGCACGGACGGCACGACCGACGGCACGGTTGATTTTCACGCCCTGGGCATTGAACCGCAGGACCTGGCCATGTTGGAGCAGCCGGTGGAAGAAGATGAAGTCTGGAACGCCATCAAGGCAATGCCGGCGGACAGAGCGCCCGGCCCGGACGGGTTCACAGCCGCGTTCTACAAGTTTTCATGGGCAGTGATCAAGACACAGGTCGTGGCAGCAATAAACGCCACCCTCTTTGGCGACTGCCGGGCGTTCGGGCGCCTCAACGGAGCCCCCGATCGTGCTGCTGCCGAAAAACGCCGACGCGTGTGAACCGGCGCACTACCGACCGATCACCATGATTCACAGTGTGGCCAAGCTAATCTCCAAAATTCTCGCGCTCCGGCTGGCGCCAAAGATGCAAGATCTCATCTCCAAGGAGCAGAACGCCTTCATTCGTGGCCGATCGATTCAGGACAATTACAAATACATCCAGGGTGCTGCTGTGTCTTTGTTGCGCCGACCAAGACGCCCAAAATCCTACTCGAAACTCGATGTGGCCAAAGCCTTCGACACGGTGAACTGGGCGTTCCTCCTAGCCGTGCTGCAAGCCATGGGATTCGGGGTCGATGGAGGCGGTGGATCGGCACACTTCTATCCACGGCGTCTTCAAACATCCTGCTCAATGGTCAGCTGGACGCCCGATCGACATCGGCGGGGGTGCGGCAGGGCGACTCCCTCTCCCCCCCTCCCCCGTTCATCTCGCGCCATGGAGGTGCTGAGCAAACCGTTCGCCACGGCACGGGAAGCGAGTACTCGGGAACTGGGGAAGACAGACCGGTACCAATGCAGCCTCTATGCCGATGATGTGATCCTCTTCGCGCACCCGATGAAGATGAGGCGAGGGCGATCAAGGGCATCCCGGAAATCTTCCGCGACGTCTCCGGCCTCAGCACGAACCTGTCCAAATGCTCCATCACCAACATCTACGGAAACGAGAGGACGCGATCCCCGCAGTCACGCGAGATCCTGGGGTGTCGTCGTACCTTTCCCGATCAAATACCTCGGCCTGCCCCTAAGCACCACCAGGCTACCGAGAGCCGAAGTCGTCGCGTGGTCGATGCCGTCGCGCGCCGCCCCCCGGCATGCCACAGCCCGCTCATGGCGAAGAGCGGCCGTCTTGTCTCGGGTGAAGTCTCGTGCTCATGGCCGTGCCCATCTACCGCATGATCGGCGACGGATTACCACAATGGGCGCGTGCGAGATCGATGCGATACTGTCGCCGCTTCCCGTGGAGCGGGAAGGACGGGATGCGCGCGCAGATGTATGGTGGCATGGACCACCCGCACTAGACCGAGAGAGCTTGGCGGGCCGGGAATTCCGGACCTTCGCCTCGCTAACTCCGGCGTGTGAAGCAAAGTGGCTGTGGTTACGAGCGGGACAACGACAGGGGCTTGGTCCGCGCTCCCACTCAAGCAATCGGCGGAGGCAAGAGCATTCTTCGGGCATCAACCCAGGCCATCGTCGGCAATGGGGAGAGGACTCTGTTCTGGCTAGATAGCTGGATCGGGGGGGTGTCCATGAGGACATTGGCACCCACGCTAATGCAATTCGTCCCCAAGCGCATTGCCAATAGCCTCACAGTCGCTCAAGGACTACAGGGGCGGCACTGGATTCAGACTATCGTTGGGGGAGTCACCACGCCTGCTGCGGCGGAGTATCTTCAGGTTTGGCACGCGCTCAGAGACTTCACCCTCAGTGACAATCCCGACAGACTAACCCGGCTGGAGCTCGGATGGAGCCTTCTCGATGCGATCGGCATATCGTGCATCACACTTCGCCGCACCCCATTCGGCCGTGTTAGAGTGTGGGAGGTCTGGGCGCCCCTGCGGGTAAAGCTGTTCCTTTGGCTGGCATTGCGCAGGCGCCATTGGACGGCGGATCGCAGGCGTCGGCATGGATTGGAAGCACGGGAACACTGCTTTCTTTGTGACCAGCAGGAGGAAACAATTGACCACATCCTGGTGCAATGCCCCTACGCCCGTCGCCGTGGGTCGAGATCGCAGCTAGCGCCGGGGCTCAAGTGCAGCAACCACCGGAAGGGAGCATCCTTGACCGGTGGGACACTTGCGTACGCTATGGCCGCGGATGCACGTCGTCGGGGCGGACACCTTGTTCGCTTTGATCGCCTCGGGAACTTTGGAAAGAGCGAAACGCGAGGTGTTTTCGTGGGGCAGCCACACGCTCAACGCCTTGAAGGGGGCGATCAAACATCAAGCGGAGCTGTGGATCATGGCCGGCGCCAAAAAACTTGGGTGTTTCATTCAGTTTGTAATAGGTTAAAGCACGTTCCAGCGGGGATGAGCGAGATCGAATATCTTAAACCGCCCCGGTTGTAAACAAACTCTATTTCTCCTTAATACAAATACAAGCAAATCTTTTGCGTGATTGAGAAAAAAAAACACCTGACAGTAAATGAAGAGAATGAGTTTAGATTGAACGGAGATAGTCTACTACTACGGTTTTTTTTTCCCAACAACAAACAAAGATTGGCCGGAGCGAATCAACAAAGATTAGCCGCTGCAACAATTCTCAGCAATCAGATTAGTACGTACGGGCGCAAACCCCCAACGATTTGAGGCATTCAATGCTCGTCGTCTGGTTCCTGCTGCTCCCCCTGCAACGCGAGCAAGCAAAACGGTGCCATTAACTCTAACAGTACGATCGGCACCGGCAGGACGCGCCTGGCGGTGACCTGGAACTCTTGCGCATCTTGCCGGCACCACCGGAAACTCGCCGCCTTGATCCACTCCGGGTTGACGAGAGACTTGCCGTTGTCCAGCGCCCACCGCGCCTTCTGGGTCCCCAGATCCTCCGCGACGACATGGGTGACCGTCTCGTCGACGTCTTTCCTGCACACGGCGCCGAGCCGCTCGGCCAGCGCCCACAGGCGGGTGTCGTCGGGGGAGTCGAACGCCACCGTGCACCCGCGCAGCACCTGGCCCCGCATCTCCGCGATCACCTCCCTGACGTCCTTGCGGGGGCCACCGAAGAAGGCCCGGTGGACGCGCTCCAAGACGCCCAGCGCCACGCCCAGCTCGTCCCGGTTCCGGCCCTGCTCCCAACGTGGATTTTATGCAAGCCGCGTTACGTACCCACGTTGATCTGAGGGCAGGGAGTCAGACTGACTTTGAGATTGGTGCAGGCGATGTGTACGTTTATGCTGTACTTAGATGGAGATTAAATGTAAAGTTGCCAGCGTGTCACCCACGTGGCATAGCAGTAAACACACGGTCTGGCACAATGAGTTCGGGTGACAGGTACCGCAATAAATTCAGACTTCAGATTCTTTACTGCGCTCCTTCCTGTGTACAGTACGCTACCATTCGTTACATCTTTCCAGAACAAAAAAAAAAAGTAAACCCACAACCCATCCCTGGTTGAAGCATGTTTTGCAAAACAATTCTATCGTTGGCGTCAAATATTTATGCTTTGTTTAACTTATGGTGCGCAAAGATATATTAAATTTCTAGTTCACTGCATAGTTTGCCTAGAAAAGAATATATAACCACGTAAACACGTGTGCATGGAGTACTATGATGCGGAAAGTAGATTGTGGCTACAAATAAAAATAAGGATGACGATGGGTCTCGGACCTCGGAGGGAGGAAGTGATGGTCAAAAAACTTAGTAGCAAAGTATCAATACCATTGAGGCCTTGTTTAGTTCAAAAAAGTTAGAATTTTTACGACTATAGTATTTTGTTTGTATTTGACAATTAGTATCCATTCATAGACTAATTATGCTTAAAAGATTCGGCTCGTGATTTATAATTAAACTGTGTAATTAGTTAAACTTCCTATCTACATTTAGTGCTTTATGCTTGGTGCAAAAATTGATGAGAGAAAGTGAAAAAAATTCAATTTTTCTAGTGAATCTAAACAAATATCGTTGGATTCCATGAAAGAAGTCGCTCCAGATGCACAACTAGCGCTATTAGAAGAAAGCGCCGACAAAATGGAGATGGGACCCACTAATCAATTCTCGAGTGAACCAGCTCAGTCGTGAACAAGATAGAAAACAAAGATCGTAAAAATTTTAGCCTAAAAGTATTATAGCATTTCGTTTGTATTTGACAAATATTGTTCAATTATAGGCTAACTAGGCTCAAAAGATTCATCTTGAGATTTACAACTAATCTGTGTAATTAGTTATTTATTTTATCAACATTTAATATTACATGCATATGATATAATTTCGATGTGATGGGGAATCTTGAAAATTTTTTAATTTTTTGCTGGAACTAAACAAGGCCTTGTTCACTTCACCCCTAAATTTCAAGTTTTTCACTCTCTCTATCGCATTAATTTTTATCCGTATGCATGAAGCAAAAATGTAGATAAAAAATAACTAATTATATAATTTAGTTGAAAATCACGAGATGAATCCTTTGAGGATAGTTGGTCCGGATTGGACAATATTTGTCAAATAAGACGAAAGTATTACTATTCATCAGGTTTAGATTAATTGCAATGTGAACAAACCCCAAAAACTTGCGCCTAAAAAAATAACTGAGACATAATGGAGATGGGGATGAGACCCTTCTGGAGTGTGCCAGACCTCGATGTGATAGGATACTCTTCCCAACGTGGATACTCTTCCCAACTACCAGCATTAAAATCAAATCGTCAGACTGCCGCCACGTCCGCATCCGACGTGTTAACTGCTGTTGGTAATTAATCAAAGCTGACGATAAATGAAAGCAGCGAACGAATCTCGGCGCGGCATCCAAAGGTTAAAGTTAGGGTGGGTACGGGACGCGGGTGGTAGATGCTTATTTTCGCCCTGCTCCCCCAACTCGTCCCGGTTCCGGCCCTGCTCCGCCAGGGAGGGCATGTCGTGGCGGGACTTGCGGCAGGTGGAGGCGAAGTAGCGGTACATGTCCGTGAGGATGATGTTGTCCTGGTGCCCCGGCCAGGCAACCTCCGTGTCGTCGAGCGCGTCGAGGATCACCGTCGCGGCGGGGTCGGCGCCTGGGATGTCGTCGAGGCTCTTCGTGCCCCCCTGAGGCTGAGTCGACTCGTCCCTTGACACGACTCTGCCGCCGAAGTAGACGCCGTTCGGGTCCAGCAGGTCGATGGCCGCCTTCGCGTACACCTGATTCCCCGCGGTGTACACGCGCATCTCGAACTTGGAGCTCGCCTGCTCCAGGAAGCCTCGCACGAAGGGCCGCAGCTTGGTGAGCATGCCAAGGTTGTCGGAGTCCAGCCGGAAGAGGTCCATGTGGGGCTTGTCGCCGGTGTCGGGCGTGAACCCGTTCCGTTGTAACCTCGTCGAGTTGAGCAGCGTGCGGTCCAGGTCCAGGACGAGGATTAGCTTCCTCTCGCGGAACAGGGTCACCGGGGACGTCGGACGCGCCCGCAGTGCTCGTCGCCGTCGCACAACCGGGAACAACCCGGGCCCGGTCGATGTCCGCGACCGTGACTCCGGAGGCGCTTCCTCCCGCGTCCTCCTCCGTCGCCCCGCACTGGACGATCTCAGGGCGCGTGGGGCAGCGCGCGGCGACGGCGTTGCCGTGGTCGTCGCCTTCTTCCTTCACCATCCCGTGCCCAACGGCGGCTCCGGGATCACCTCCCTCCGTGTCCTTCTCCTTCACGTAGCGGGCTTCGTCGCCGTCTCCTCCTTGCTTCATCGTCTCGTGCCCAACGGCGACTCCGGGAGCACCCTTCCGCGTCCTTCTGCTTCATCCCGCACAAGACGCAGCGCGCGAGGACGAACGCAGGGTGCGGGGGGCAGCGCTGCGCGTCATCGTCGCTTCCTCCTTGCTTTCGCTTCATCTCGCGCGTGGCGGTGGCGGTGGCGGCGGGATTCTCCCGGCGAGCGGTGGTCGGGGAAGTGGTTGGTGAGCGCTGGGCGGTGGCAAATGGAATGGGTGCGGATTGGGGGACGACTTGAGGCCGGCCGCCTGGTTTTGTAACCGCCATCTAGACTGGAACGGCGGCGTGGAACGGTCGAGGCCCAATTCAAAGCAGCCCAGCGGCCCACTCCGGCCCGTTCCGCGCCGCCCTGGTTTTGCTGCAACGCCGCCGCCGCCAGTTCGCAGCTCCTGCAAACGACTCGTCGCCGTCGCAGACTCGCAGCCGCCTCCCTGCCCCGCGCGTGCGCCACCTCTCACCTTGTGCTCCTCTCCGCTTCGACGACTCCTGGAATCTGATGGTGCGCCGTGGTGAGGAAGGGCGAGGAAGAGGGCCCGCGGCCCTCCGACCGTGGCTGCAGTGGATGTGTACCCAGTCGACATCGACACCTTCTCCGGCTGCCCCGTCACAGCTTCCCCTCCTCGACCCGAGGTGCGATCCCATGCTCCAGCGTTGCCCTTGTGATCGCTTGATCTGGCCACTCGCTAGTTTTGGTTGCTGCTCAGAAGTAACTGTGGCCTATCTATTTTGCTGTTCGGGGTGGGGAATTAAAGTGCGGATTGCTTTTAGTTCACTCTCTTGGAGTTGGAGTTTGATTGTCTTAGAACTTAGCTTGCGTTGCACACTGAAACTGTAGTGCCGGATGGCCGGATGGTGGCTATTGCTTCTGTAATTTGTTATTAGGTTGCATGTTGCATTAGCATTTGCGTGGTGGCACTCAGCTCTGTGGCTTGTGACCCCAGTATTTTGGTTCATTCCCTATAAATCTTCAAATGTATTTTCATCTCAGTTAATATATCAAGCTAGGAAACTGTTCAATTCATTTTGGGAATGTATAATGTATTACAGTGAGGATTGTTTTTAGTTCACTCTCAGGAACTGTAGTTCTGGATGCCCGAATGGTGGCTATTGCTTATATAATTTGTTAGGTCTGAAGTACTCATTCAACTATAGGTTGCATTAGCATTTAGTGGCACTGAGCTCGGTGGCTTGTAACCCCAGTATTCTGGTCCGTTCGCTAAACCTTCAAATGTATTTTCAGGGCAGAAGAATCTATCAAGCTAGGAAAAATGTCCAATTCATTTTGGTGATGTGTAATGTTGTATATTGGCAGAGGCTTTGCAGGGAATGGGAATTGACTCGTTTTTACCTGTTCAAGAATCTGCAGGTATCAAGAAGATTATTACAGTGGAGGAAGCCTTGCTTAACAGATGGTGGGTCAGGATCATTACCAGAGGCATTTTGGTTGATGCACTCTGTAGAGTACCTTCGACTCTGGGAAACCCTGGAACACATCCAATGGGCAATGACATTTACTCAGCTAGCACCGCCTACAAGACCCTGCACTTAGGTTCGTTACAATCTGTAGTTCAAGAGCTGATCTGGAGCTCCTTGAGCCCCCTGTGGGTGAAACTTTTCCTGTGGCTTGAGGATGCGCCTTGGCTTGGAATCACACCAGAATTGCCTCCTCTGTGACCAAGAGCTAGAAACCAGTGAACACATTTTCATCTCCTGTTCCTTCACTACTCAAGTTTGGTTTGTGGTAAACTGATGTTAAGCACAAGACACGGTATGTCCCTTCCAGGCTGATGGTGTCTTCTGAGAAGCAATTGGTCAGGACATCTCAGAAAAGGGTTTGAACTGCCTTTTGCATTGATCACCTGGTGCATATGGAGGGAGCAGAACACGAGGCTATTCAATCATGAGGTTACCTCCGTCCCTTCTTAACAGAATTAACTCGGTTGCTCAGCTTTGGATCCAAGTGGGAGCAACTCTGGATCTTACCTCTAGATGGAGCTAGTTGTTTTCTGGGATCCTTAGTTGTTATCCTTGTTTGTAAATTTGTTGTCTCAGTGTTGGTGAGTGCTATGGCATGGCGCTTTGTGTATGAACTTTTACTGAGGATTTTTTGCCTACAATTTAGAGATGAAGGCTTTCTATCTATAAGCCCTTTTGTCGGTTTAATTTGTGACTGTTTTTTAATTAATAAAGACATCTAGATGTTGTAATGTTGTATGCATTAAAATATTATTGGTACTTCATAGTTTGCTCTTCTAGTCCTTTTCATTTCTATGTGTACACCCAATGTTGAAAACTTGAAATTCTGCGTCTGCCACTGTATGTATGGTGTGCAGGGAAGAAGCAGGACCCGTTGCTGGCGAGTCTGGGCCTGGGTGCCATCCTGAGCTGTCCAAAGCACGACGGAGATGAGCAGGATGGTGGAGCTGAGCGCCCACATGGAGCTCCTGCTTCTCAACGCCAGGGAATGTATGTGCGTAGCTGCAATGGCAATTGCACAGACTGCACCAGCATCTTCAAGGGGCCATCGCTCGGACTGGCAGCGAGGAGGGCGCGGTTCGCTGCGGCCTCGACCGCCGCTTGAGCCCTGGGGCGAGCGAAGATGGTGGGCGCCTGCCGTGACAAGGACCGGATGGAAGCTGAGCTTGAGGCAGAGCTGTCGCGCTTGTGACAGGGCGCCAAGAGACCACGAGGAGAGACAGATACTGGCGGCAAGAACCAAGACCACGAGGAGGACGATGCCTAAGACCATGACGCTGATGAGAGGAACGGGATTAATTAAGAGCTCGCCCCATAGCGGCGTGTCGATGCCTAAGCCCCTCGAGCTGGAGCGGAGGCTGCACCAGCTGCTGCAGTCGCAGCACGAGGCGTATATAGTGTTGTGAGTCTTTCGGGGCGGACGGATATTGAAAAATATATCCGTCCACTTTTCATCACTAATGTGAACGAGGATTCTGTGGAGATGCGGCCAGCTCCACCCTTCGGAGCCTAATTACCACTAGCCCATCCGCGATTCTTTTGCTTTTTCACCCGGCGTGGATGCAACGCAGAGCAGCGTGTGATATTTGCTCGTGCCTCTGGAACCTGATGCTGCAACTCCACTATCTTCGAGAGGAAAGCGAGCACACAGCAGCGGCAGCCTGCCGTTGCCGAGCGAGGGCACGACGACGAAGAACGCATGCAACAACCGTGCAATAGATAGCTATAGCTCTAGATAGATAGCTAGACGCATGGCCAATCCGGTGAGCATCGTGCAGGCGATCATAGACTTGGCGCTCAAGATCAAGAACCAGGTGGACACGTTTCAGCACAACCGGGAGGACTGCCGCAAGATCGGCGAGCTCGTGGCCACGGTGCGCGCCGTCGCAGAGGGCCTGCGGAAGACCACAGAGAAGAAGGACGGTGGCGCGTTGTTGGGTGGCGCGCTCAATGCTCTGAAGCAGGCCCTGGAGCGCGCCTGGGGTCTCGTCGTCGCCTGCCAGAAAAAGAACGTCGTGCTCCGTGCCCTGGACGCCGAAGGCATCGCCGTGAAGCTGCGCCGGGTCTACCTCGACGTCTCGCTCAACCTCAGCGCGGTGGTGCTCGCCAACGGCGCCTACAACACCTCCAAGCTAGCCGATATCAATGGAATCGTTGCCGACCTGCGTGCCGACGTCGCCTACAACACCTTGATGCTCCAAAAAATTCTGGAGATTGTTGCTGCTCTTCCGGATGCTCTCCAACAGCTGCAACAGCAGGTGCGCGCGCGTGTGCATGTGCGTGCGTGTTGTGTTACTTGAATTTATTCTTAATTTATTTTTGTATTAATTTCAGGTGGCAAGTTTGGTGCAGATGTGCAGTTATTCAACTGATGACGATGCTAGTTATTATTATTATTATCAAAATGAAAGTACAAGCAGGGGGACAAAGAAAACAGATGACGTTGCCAGGTAAGCTATATGCACAAGTATATACTGTTTATGGGGGAAAAGCCTCTGCCCTGCTGTTTTGTTGCCCAAAGTCAATGAATTACTCCCTCCGGCTACAAATAAGTGAAGTTTTGGACATCTGTCGACATATGGCCTTGAAAACATAGCTTTGATTCTACCGTTGGTAAGAAAAAGCGAAATAAAGCATATTCTTTACGAAACTATTTCTTTGATATTGTATCATTTCCATGTATTCAAACTCAAAATATAAAAAGTAATTAGTTCATAGTGAACAATCTTGAATAGCTAAATCAAGTAATCCTAATTTTTTTTAAGAAAAAATAGTCCTGAAATTTCATTTATTTATTTGTAATATCAACTTTCATTCATATGGAGAAGAATTTGATCTTGCATATATGGATGATGGAACAGTAGACGCGAAAAAAAATTAAGAGTGGCTAGCACCATGTATGAATGATGTTTAATAACGTGACTATGAACATGTTTCTGGTGACAATAATGTAAATTTCAGGTACTCCACCTATTCCTCGAGCTACGCCAATGAGGTACGCACATATAGTATTTCTTGCCGTGCCATTATATATAGGTGCCATTCACGCCGCACGGATCCATCGTCTGCATGCATATGTTGCAGAGCGCTCCTGCGGCTACAAAACCCAGACCTACGATAGCTACCAGGGACAAGCCCAACGCCAATCTACTGTCACCAGCGACCAACAACGCTACGGTGCTGCTGCTTCGGTGCGGCGTCGACCAGCCATCAAGATCGACAGTTACCCTTTCTATTTCTATTCGGAGGGGCGGTGGTACTGGTGGTCGATGCGCTTGTGCTGCTGGCGACCGATGGGCTGGCGCGAACTTTATAACGATGGTATGCATGCCGCGGTGCTCCCTGCTCCATCTTTTCTTTATTTATTTATTATTTTCTTTGTTCCACTATGGATCCCAGCGCCGCTAATAACAGAATGATGCGCGTACACGTACAGATCTCAGATTTTCGGTTCTGGATCCTTGTTGTGTTCTTGATCTTTATGCAGTTTTATACTTTTATCCAATAAAGAAAACTTTCTTCCTTTCCTGTAATTTTAACTACCCACTTGCTTGATTTTGTTTAATTCTGTAGGTGGACGCTATCTTGAAGTTAATATAGCTGTATTAACTATGGATTCCTGGGAATATGTGATGGGCATGAAAAAATTAATCGAACCCCCTCAGGATCTCTCTCCAGACAGTGTGATCGAGATCAAAGATATGGCGGAATGGCAAAAGCATTGGGACGGGGCTGCTAAATACAGCAAGCTGGTACGTACGTCGTAGCAGCCTTAATTTCGATCTCTCAAGTTTCTTTTTTCTTTCCTGGAGACTCGACCTCCAGTATAGAACTCTAATGTTTGAAATGATCTAGTTGGTGTATGAGTTCTACGACAAGAATTCCTCACTGTACAAGGTTATGGACAAGCTATTGGAGAGACTCGCCAAGCAGTATAAAGGCATCGTCGACTTCCGCAAGTTGGACGTCGACAACTTTGAGGTACGTGCAGACACAATCAGTGGCGGACCTAGAATTCCAACGTAGGGTATGCAAGGGATATAAAAATAAAAAATAAAAACAAAATTGAGGCATCACGGGATCAAACCAGCACCCTTTAGCTCAAGATTCAACAGCCCTACCACTAGACCAACATGATTTGTTACATACAACTAGTTCATAAATTATTTTTATCCTCTTATAGCATGATATTAAGTACCAAACATGGCCCACAGGGTATGCGGTGGACCACCTAGCATACCCTGTGGGTCCGCCCCTGGACACAATCACTACACTGTATCTCATTAATTAATTTGTAAGCGTGAACGCGCGTGATTATACTGCAATCAAGCAATTAACCGTGCAGGTTTTGGCGCGGCTTTGCGGAGTGGAGGCCCTTCCGACGTTCGCGATATTCAACAACTGCAAGCAGGTGGGCAAGGTCGTTGGCCTCAAGGAGGAAGAACTGGAGCGGAGCATCCGGCGAGAGCTAAACTAACTCAGTCTCGTGTGAAGATCTTTTGCGTATTCAAGAAAAAAAATCTCATATGAAGATATTATGACGTTCATATACGCATCGGCAGGACGGGGTACATGCTATAAAACTATGTAGAATAAGCATGGTACAAAACTTGTTGAGAGATGTTAAGTATTAGTATATGTACTACTCTATCGACTCTATCGATTTGTGCTTTACGCATGGGTTAAATTTTAGAAGACATAAATTTTAAAGAGTAAAGTCCATCATCGGTCCCTAAACTTATCTAGCTTTCTCGTAGCGCAATAGTTTCTTTAGTTAGTAATAACTCTTCTAAAATAAATTATAAGTAGTAAAAGTTCTTTGTTTTTTTTTGTAATTTATTTATAGTCTTGGTATACAATGTTTTTGGAATTTTTTTGTTTGTTCTAATCGGAATTGCAGGCTGTTATATCCTTTTATCGAAAATTACTGATTAAGACTAAGTTACTGACATTGCCACAATTGGATCAAAGTGTTAGCTCAATGCTGAAATCAGTCGATAGAGCAATAGATATCCCATGTTAATGCAGGGCTTAACATTGCTACTAGTTCAAACTTTAGTTATGCAGTATTTGGGGACATGGACGACGGTTATTTCAACATATCAGTACCCAAAGCCTACGAATACACACAATCATCATCTCATAATTTAACTGCAGCACATCAATCCATGTTAATGCAGGGCTTAACAGTGTACTAATACGTGGGCATGTCACATACTCACACGTTATGTACTCGAACATCATCAAACTATTTTTTTTTTTGAGAAACTGTCACCTTTTATTTAAGTATTATAGGAATAAGAGTTACAAACACCATCAGGTGGATTTAGAAACCAAACATACCTACCCATCGGAACCTCATCAAACTGTTTGGTTTCTAGGTGAGGTGTTGGGCTTGGCCCAAGGCATGCAAAAATGCTTGCTGGGCATGGCTCTCAAGAAAAAAAAGAAAAAGAAATTCATTTTCCATGCCCATGCCCTTGGCTCAGGTGATGCCGTTGGCGCATACCATGGCCTTTTCCAACCTACTATGCAGCTAGGCAATCACCAGCTAAATCAAGCCTGGGTCGTGGGATGCAAGGGGACCAAACAAGCTACTTATGTCCTGTGCACCCTTGACCTGATTCGGCAGGTCAACTAAGCTTATGTTTGTTGTAAAAAAAACTAGGCTTATGTTTGAAAAGGGAACCAATCATACTCTAAAATGGAGTAGCGACCTAAGAGCATCTTCAACGGAGTAGCTAAATCAATCTGTAAATATAAATTTAGCTAATATTAGAAAAAACTACTTTCCATTCTCTAGATGACTCTTCAATTGTTTTCAAAAAAAAAGAAGACTCTTCAATTTGGATAACTAACCATCCCTCAATTTCCGCTATCCAAAGATAGATAGCTTGTGCCGCTCGCTATTTAGCCTCTCGTGCGTGAGGCGCCTCCTTCCCATGTAGTGCCAACTTCTTCCCGCGCACACACAACCACGCCGGCACGCTACAAGCATCTTCAACTTCCTTCGTCAGAGCCGCCCGTTCCCCAATGAAAAGCACGTCTTCAGCTTCCTCTACTACGACCCTTGAATCCGTTACCCAACCAATCATCGACGGCGTGAGTGTCCCTTCCGCATGATGCCTGCCAACGACGTTGCTAATTGCTATGGCCGTCCGCCACCATGAGCGGGCCACCGCGCGTGTGGTGCCGCTTGCCGTGCGGTGTGGCTGGCTGGACGTGGCTACGGCGCTACGCTGCTCATGTGCGTTGGCTAGCTGGCAGATCGGGCTTCAAAAGACAGGAGATCGGGTGACGTAGCATGATTTTAAATACAGAGTCTAAATTTAGATAATCTGCTGGAGTAGTCTAGTTTTTCAAGTAAGATTCATTTTACAAAACAGCTAAATCACTAAATTTAGATAATTATTTTAGCTAATCTCTTGGAGATGCTCTAAGGACGAAGAAGCTAGTGTGATGCTACATCTAGTTTTCAACCGTAGTCCATAGACTACGTGACACTGACACCTTTGTACTCCCACATTTTTGGAGGAGGATCCGAGACGATGGGAGCATTGCGGATGGCGCGCTAGGTCGTTTGCTTGTCCATTTCAAATAGCAATGGGCCCATTCTATTTGTGCACGTGGCCGTCGTCACGCTTAGCTTTGGGCTTACCGTACGTTCCTTGTTATTAACCATTTGTCTGGGCCCTATTGTGGCGGCCTTCTTACGGGAGGGCAATAAGGGCCCAAATGAGGTTTCATACAGAGAGCCCGGGAGGCCTTGGGCGGTTGGGCTTTAGTTTATGTTGGATTGGCGTCAAATTCAAATCTCCTTTTCTCTGGAATTTCAGTTCATCTTCTGTGACTGTGATCAATTCTTTTCAATAATTCATCATAAATAAAAAGACAGTGAAGGATGAACAATGAAGATGCATTATTACGATCTCCCTGTCTCTTTCTGCCCAACGATTTCTAGCTGCAAGGTCCTTGTCTTGCATACGATTTCTTTGGTCGAGCTAGAAAATCCGAAATAGGTCTTTGGGCAAAGCTTTTTCTTTTGTCCAGCAGCGCCTCCTTTTGGCTTTGTCGTCAAACTTCTTTCTCAAAGGGGTAGCTATAGTATGCCCACTTTGCTATCTAAACTTTCGTTCGGGATCCTGATCGATCTACTTGTGCTGCTTTTGCTCCCGTCTTAAAACAGAGCCGGCCCTAGGGGGAGGGCAGGAGGGGCGACGGCCGAGGGTCCAGGTGAGGAAGGGGCCCAAATTCATGTATGCAAACCTCCAGTGTCCAGCCCTATATGTAATCTATCAATCCAGCCCTATACGTAATCTATCAGGCGGCCTTTTGTTTTCTTTCTCCACGTCGTGGAATCCCTAGGACTAGAAGCAGCAGAACCGTCTTGCTCGTGGCTCGCATCGCTCTGATCGTGACTTCGCGACTGCCGGAGTCATGGACTGACGCCTGATGGCGGCGGCAGCCAGATGAGGCGTGAGGCGTACAACCGTAAGAGTCCAGAGCAGGGGCGCGGCTCCACTCCACCTCCACGACAACAAGATGTCTGCCGTCCACCGATCAGCGCAGTCCGATCAAGTAAGACAGAACATGGCCTAGGGTATTTGTTTTCCACTGTCCCTTGTTCGTACGTTTCTTAATCCAAATGACCAAATTAATTATCTATGTTGTATAGTATTCTGGACTTCTACTACTTATATAGTGGCTTTTTCATCTAATTTAGGCTGTAGAGGGACCGTCATGACAAGTTCGCCTGAGGGCCCTCAAAACCTTAGGGCCGGCACTGTCTTAAAATTAAACTTTTAAAGCCAAGTGCTGGCTACTACTTGACAGAGAAATTTAAACAGGGAAACACGATTGTGATTGATGACGAGGATCCTGAAAGTTTTTTCACTCAGTTTCTCCGATCCTTGGCTTCTACCTTCGCCAGAGCCAGAGGGTCCTCAGCTCCCCTACCACTCTACATACCAGCAGCAGGCGGTGCCCAAAAAAAAAAAAGGAGAAAAAGGAAGATGTCAAGAGAGGTTCAGAAATTCAGTTGCGACATGCGTTTAACAAATCAGTGAGGCCATTAGATACTGATGGATATGGTACAAGAAGTTCTGATTGGATTGGACAAGCACGCACGCTCGGACGCCACTAACTCTGCACTACTACTTCTTCAACCTCCCGATCGACCTTGCATTGCTCGCTTCTGTTTACACCGGCAAGAAGAATGTTGCAATTAATGCCGCCGCCATGATCACGCTGGCTTTCGCCTTCCGGTGCATTTTTTTATTCATGTCGTCTCGATCAGAAATTCTCTAGTTTAATTTACTCTGTCTGAACTCCCTTTTGACGTAGTACTATAGTATAAATATTAGAGCATCATTACATACGTACGATATTATAATGCACGGGTGGATGTGCGTGCTTCTTTGATTCCTCCCGGCTGGTGTCATGTCTGGTGTGTCCGAATTTTTATGTACCCTCAGTGTCCGGGTCTCCATCAAGTGCAATTCCAGTGACGTGTCAATATGCACCATGCGTGGCTTTTAGTTGTAAGTAATAATTATTAATGTAGTATTTATTTGCTTGATAATCTGTTAGTTTTTGCTAGTACTCCCTCTGTTTATTCTTACATGTCACATTAGCTTGGTCCTAAGTCAAAATTGTCCATCTGTTTAATTTAAAATTCTTATAGTTTCACAAACATATAAAAATTATATGTTATGAAAGTATTTATCATAATGAATCTAAAAATACAAATCTTGTGTCATGAATCTATTTTTTTAAAGATGATGGTTAATAAAGATATAGATGTTTGACTTAGAACAAAGCTGTGAAAAACAAAAGGAAAGAGTAATAAAAAGTAGCTCTGAGAGCGACGCATGAATTTTATTTCTTGTAGATATACACGCTGCAGTAAAAAAAAACTCGCCTTTTGATAACTATAATTAGCTTCTTTCTTATCATATGTAAAGTTGAAAAAGGAAATGAATAGAGGTCTATTAATTAGCCAGTCTCTCTCGTTGTGCTCAGCTTTGTTATTGGTCGTGAGGCCTTGTCATGTATGCTTTTTCGATCGAGGAATCTGAGTTGAGTCGTCGGCCTAGGCCCCCCTAAATAAAGGCAAAAGAACCTCCTTTTAGTTGTCACTGCTGGTAGTAATTAAGTGTAATTTGTCATAGATAGATAACCATGTGGTAGATACTCTACCACTTTGGAAAATATAGACAGCCTTTTATTTTATATATAATAGAACAAAGAGCTTTGTTAATTATTTGGTAGTAAGGTCATTATATATTCTGGTTTATATTACAAAATGGCAAGAGCATATATATGACTGAGGAAGACGTGGGGATACCTTGAATATTGTGGCTCTGTGGATTACTTTCAAGTGCAATTACTTGCCACCTTGCTATTTGCTTCTTCTACCTTTGGAGTGGCATATTAATAGCAACTTCAGTCCTATAATACATCTACTTTTAGGTTTGTCCTAATTCAAAACTATATATATGTCATGTACTTAGGCTTGACAAAAAAAGGGAGAAAATATTAATATAGAGGAAATCAAATTAGTATATTAGTTAGATCAATTATGATTTTTTTAACAATGTCTAAGATATTTAGGGAAGCTAAAACTATATGTCACTAGAATAAAGCCTGTTTGATCTCATTCATATAATAAAAGTTTTGGATTTTTAGACAATGTATATAGAATATGTATTATTCTGAAAAAATGAGGGATCTTAATTTGGATCTCATTCTCACGGTGATCCATATCTCTTTTTTTAAAAAAAAGTAGGTTTGAGGTAGATAGTTGGATTCATAAAATCTCACTCTCGAGTCCAAGTGTTTGGATCTCATTCTCATTTTTCTTAGGAGATCCAAACGTGGCCTAAAATGAGTGGCAATCTGTTACATTAATTAATTTGCTAGTGTGCATTATATCTGAGGAGTGGTAGAAAGGAAGAATGTTGAGTATAAAGTTAGAGTTATCATGAATGTACTGTACTTATACTTGGTGCATTTGCGATAAGACTATGGGTTCATTTGGTTTAGCTGTTCATTTGGTTCAGCTGTGAGCTATGGAAAAACTATTGTGATCTATAACTACGAGCTCTACAAAATTACGTTGTTGTGAGCCATATGTGTTGTGAAAAAACAACTCTATATGAAACCTACACTTCTCACTTTATTTGAAACATCTCTCTATTTTCACCCATTTGGAAAAGCAGAAAGCCAAAAACACGTCCATTTTTCAGAAGCGGAAGTAAACACATCCTATATATAAATGGACATATATGAATCAGAGGGACCAGGATGCAAGGATCGCTATATTCCCTCTTGCTAAAAATTTTAGACTGGTTCACGATATGATCCAAACTTGCTTATAAGTTACTTGTATATATATGTAAGCACTGGAACACACGTTTTGTAAACCAGCATGAAAGAACTAGCACTAGCGCTAAACGTTACAAAGTAAGAGAGCAGCAGGAGAAGCGTACACGCACGTAAAAGTCGTGGGCACCTGGCCCCCAGGGTACGTCCAAGGATCATGCCATGCTTCTCTGTTAATAGTATCTTTTTAAAAGGCAATCCATGGCAATGATGACATTTTTCAATCGCGTTATGAGATTGCGATAGACGACACGGTACGTAGCATACTTTGAATTTAGTCAAGCTTAGAAAAAAGTTACACTTTTTTTAAATCCCAGTTGCCTAGATTTTTGGAAAAACCCAGGCGATGTTCTGGTCTGCTCGTGGTGGTGTTTTGCTGTGTGTTCGGCGATGTTCGCTGATGCTATGGTTTTTTCTCTCCGCGA
Organism: Themeda triandra; assembly: GCA_018135685.1. Taxonomy (NCBI): domain Eukaryota; kingdom Viridiplantae; phylum Streptophyta; class Magnoliopsida; order Poales; family Poaceae; genus Themeda; species Themeda triandra. The sequence goes on along the minus strand of JAENPR010000067.1, from coordinate 1,133,186 downwards.
CACTCACTCGATATTCTAGATGTTCTAGCCTGCTTCCAGCGATATTCTGGCTTGTGTACGGCGATGTTCTAGTCTGTGTACGACGATGTTCTGCCGACGTCGCCTGGGTTTTTTTTAAAAAAACCCCAGACGACTGGGATTTAGCAAATCCCCAAAAGTTAACCTGGTTTAATCTGGCTAGGCTAAACTTTATGTATAAATTTTACCTAAAAATATGTATAAACTAAAAGTGGATTACATTTGAAACCCCACTAGGAATTAGTTCATGTGAGGTGTGGATATAGAGGCTAGACTGGATTAATGAATCCATTATCTAAAAAGGTTTGCAAATGTGAGGCAACATTGATTTACAAGATCCACACGAGTCTCCCGATCATTCGTCTAGGTATGCTACACTATAACAAAAAAAAACAATTTTAGCAACCGAGTATAGTTACCTACTTTTAATCCATGCATTCAAATAACAATCAACTAAACTTCATTCACCTAAACTTTATTCTGACTAAATTTTAGTCCGCATAAACTTTGCTTGTGAATAAATGGTAAAATAGACCCTTAAGGGCTCCTTTGGTACGCATGGATTTCACATATTTTTTTAGAATTTTTATTGTATAGGAATTTCACAGAGATTTAAAAAAAAAAAAAAAAAAACTGTGATGCTGTGCCAGCACGCAAGCAGCAAAAGAAAGGAGCCCGGCCGGCCGGGACGTGTTGGCACGGCAAGAGGTTGTCCCTGTGCTGCGCACACCCCCACTCCCCAGGGCAGTGATGAACGAGTCAGCAGTCCCGACAGGTGGTGGAATGGGGAGATGAGATGACGCTCCAAAGGAAGCCGCAGCCGGTGCTGTTGCAGGCAGAGGCAGGCCTTCTCCATTCTCCATTCCTCCGATCCAGCGATGGAACGGATCATGGTCCAACGATGGAACGGATCATGGTGAGCCAAGAGAGGATCCGCGCGCATGCCGCTGCGTGTGGTTTTGTCTTGTCCGGGACATGTGTGCGCAGCTCCTGCGTGAGGCTATGCTGTGCGCCTATGCCTGGTAGGATGGCAGCAGCGCCTGGCTTTGGCTCACGCTGTCATTCGTCAACCATCACTTTATTCCGATGCCCAGTTCTCGCTCGCCCGCTGGCGATTTCTGAATTCTGATTCTGATCCCTCCTCTCCTCTCCTCTCCTCTGCAAGGAACTCGATCGGCGAATTCCCCAGCAGCAACTTCAACGGCGGCTGTTCTGTTCATCGTTGTAGCCGCGGTGGAGGGCCGGGAGAGGTCCTCAGAATTCAGAAGAGGAAAGCACAAAGGCTGGACTGGAGCGACAGTGGAGACTCGACAGGGGTGCCATTAACCTCACACTCATCGGTCATCATCACTCACTCAAGTACTTGACATCAGCTTGATGATCTTGTGATGTGATTGCTTGCTGACAACAACAAAACAAACAGTTACTACAAAGGAACACACTAGCAGCCGTCCCCAATGCCGGTAACTCCTGTTCCGCTAGCTACGTGTTGGGCTGTTGGACAGGATTGGATGGATCATGCCATGGATCCCTACAGTTTGCAATTCGATCCATCTTCACGGAGTAAATTACTTTACTTGTACACAATATCCAAAAACTGGCCAGGCGAACCCCCGTACCGAAATCCCTGATAACCCAGGGGCCTTGCGTCTTCTCCTCCTCGGACGTCGACGCCGTCACGACACCATTATTTGGCACGTAAAGCGCGATTATAAAAACCCGCCACACTCCAAAGCCAAGCCCCTCTCCTCTTCCAACGCCACGCCTTTCTTCCCTTCCCTCTCGCTCCGTCTCCTCGCTCGCTGCTCTCCCTCTCGCTCTCCGCGCACCAAGAACCAAGAAGAGGTCTCTTGCCAGCAAGGGAAGGGAGCCGCCTCGCCAGTCGCCACAAGCCACCCATGCAGCCGAGCGGCCGCGAAATGCAGGGAGGTGGCGGGCAGGACGACTTCTTCGACCAGATGCTGTCGACGCTGCCGGGCGCGTGGTCTGACCTCGGCTCCGGCAAGTCGCCCTGGGAGCTCCCCGCGGGGGCGGGGGTCGAGGACGCCGCCGCCGCCGCGTTCGACGAGGCCGCACTGCTCGCCACGCGCCTCCGCCACCACCAGATCGGCGGCGGGGACAAGCCCCTCATGCTTCACCTCAGCGACCTGCACGGCCTCGGCGGTGGTGGGGGAGCGGGCGGCGACGACGCGTCGGGGTTCATGCCGCTGCCGCTCTTCACCGACCGCGCCAGGGACGACATGGACGCCGCCTTCAAGTCCCCCAACGCCGCCGTACGTGAGATCCTTCTCCTGCGACGCCGCGTGCCTGCTCTCGCCTCCAAAGCTCCCGTTGACGTGTCCCACGTTTTGCAGGGAGCCGACCAGGCGCTGTACAACGGGTTCGGAGCCGCTGGGCTGCACGCCACCGCCGTGCATCAGCCGCCGTTTGGGCAGGTACGCCGCCGGACCGGCCACCAACCAGTGCCCGCGTCCGGTTCATCAGAAAAAAATTGCACCGTGATTGCTCCTCCATTCGTGGCGCCAAACAGGCGGCAAATTAAGCTACTGTTTATTCAGTTCGTTTTCTGTCTTGTCTTGGCTGATCAATCAATCGCTCTGGTGATAGGGCGGGTCAATGCCGGCGGCGCCGAGCTTCGGGGGAGGCGCGGCGGCCGCGGGTGGTGGTGCGCCGGCGCCGGCAGCCGGAGCAGCGTCGGGCGGAGGAGGAGGAGGGGCCGCGCCGCCGCGGCAGCAGCGCCAGCGGGCTAAGAGGGGGCAAGCCACTGACCCTCACAGCATCGCCGAACGTGTACGCCACTCTCCCTCCACCTTTCCCTTCTCCATTCCTCCCATTTTTTAATGCATCTGCATCACTGTGTACATGTATGGTGTTCTTGTACCTGGAGCTAGCTCCACAACTCTTGGACCTTGTAGTTTGACCTGCCAGCCACAGACCTCAATTCCACTGCTCCAATTTGAACTGCAAACTTTGACCCCAAATTGAATTCTGGTTCAGTGATAATCAGTGTTCAGATACAACAGAGATTAGAATCAGAGATGAGCTGTCTGACGAACTGTTTTGGGTCTTCGCCGATTCAGTTTCATAGATGATTTCAGTTGTGTCGCTGACGCTCTGGCCACGCGTTTGTTGCAGCTCCGGAGGGAGAGGATAGCGGAGAGGATGAAGGCGTTGCAGGAGCTGGTCCCTAATGCCAACAAGGTATGCCAGATTTCCCTCTCTTTTCTCCCTTCTTTTTCCTCCCTTTGCCCCTTTCTTTTGAACAAAGTAGCAGGGAAGCTTTCCCTGAAATGTGGTGAGGATGCATTCCTTCTTCTTTTTTGTACTGTTTGCGTGCTGTATGGGTGCATTTTTCCCTTAAATTCAGTCTTTGGTGATACGCTATCTTGACTTGTTTTCTTTTAGTATAACGTGCTGTGCTCTCCTATATGCAAGATAAGATTGGTAGAATGATGAGTGCCTCATAAAATAGGAAAACATGGTAAATGAGTCATGTTGCGCATTGCCCAATTTACTATTTTGGTGGACTCAATGTGTCGGACCACCATTGGAGCACTTGGACTTTTGATTTTTACTAAAAGCTCTGCTGCCGACGAACAGCTTCTGCAACACATGACATTATCCGGGGGATGTCGATCATTGGAAGACACAAGATGATTCCTGAATTAGTTTAGCTCATGAGGGTTGGATAGGTTAACTATGCTTTGGTATAAAATACCCAGCTACACATGACCTTCCAGACATACCTTGCAAAACACTATAGTAGCTGGAGACATGGGCATTTGTCTAACACGCCTGCTTCTTCTGTTCCCCACGAGCCACAGACCACGGTTGTTCCGGAAGCCTCCCACGGGCACATCAGATATCCTTTTTGGCACAACTTGCGGTCACTATTAGAGTATCATGAAGCTACAATGAACGTTGTTCTGTTGCTGTTTGGAATAAAAACATCTGCTCATCATGTCTTAGTCGATAGAGCTTCCATAGCACAAACCAAGAGCGGACATAAGATCACTGTCGCTGAAATGATCATATATCATGTGGAAATTTTTTTGCAGACCGACAAGGCATCGATGCTTGATGAGATCATTGATTATGTGAAGTTCCTCCAGCTCCAAGTCAAGGTATTTCTGCTTTCCTACACCTAGCTAGGTTACTGTGGGATGAGTTCTTAAATTCTTTTCATGGTTTTGGCACTCAAAACCTTGTCCAAATTCATGACTCCTCGGATGTTCCCCCATTCTTGCAGGTTCTTAGCATGAGCCGATTAGGTGGAGCTACAGCCGTCGGCCCTCTAGTTGCTAGCATGGCATCAGAGGTACCTATTGTTGCGTCATATGCTTTTCTATTTTGACAATTAAAGTACCAGCAACGACTCATCAATTGATACAACTAAACTTTGTGGGCCAAGTATGTTGAGCCCCGAAATGCTCTAATGATGTTCACTGAAGCACAAAGCGATCAGGGAAAGTATTATCCTTTTGACCGTTGTCCATTGGTTAGGTGCAAATAGGTACCCATACTTTTGTCATCTTTAAAGTTGCTATTCCGGACAATTTAACCATCATTTGGCCCATCCAAAATTGTTTATATTGGTCTAAAGTTGATCCCTGATCAAGTCTATCCAATAGCAAATAAAAATATAGAGATCTTATTTCAGATTCTAGCTTTAGCATTTGAGGACTAAAAAGCCACCCAAAAGAGCTATTAAAACCAAACAGCATGCTTACAGATTTGCACGAAATCAAAAGGAGATATGTGCCATGCATAACTTTGCTTAAGGAACTGATCAAGCATTAGTGGCCAACACAACGGAAAAAAGTATGTAGGAATCTTTGTTGTTAAGGACTGCAGCCAAAAAGGAAAAACACGCCTGAAAAGTGATTACATGGTACTGATCAAGCATTTAAGCTGTAGGAGCTACTAACCCACTAAGGAGAAATCGAATCCCCAACTCCTGAACATGCTCCCGCTGCTATAAGGTCAACCAAATCAAATCCGACAAATTCCCATAATAATTTTATCATCTTGATGAGTAACAAACTCCAGATCAGTTTTTATTATCTTGTGCACAAGCCAAATCGTCAGTGGAATCAAATTCAAATCCGTGTTGCAGGGCAATGGGAACGGAGATGGCACAAGCGACAGCGGAAATGGCAACACCGCCAACGGTGAGAATGGTGGTGGCAGCCTGCAGGTGACGGAGCAACAGGTGGCCAGGTTGATGGAGGAGGACATGGGCACCGCCATGCAGTACCTGCAGGGCAAGGGGCTCTGCCTGATGCCGATCTCTCTCGCCTCGGCCATCTCCTCTGCCACATCATCGTCCCTCCTATCCCGCCCATCCATGGGCGCAATAGGAGGCGCTAGAGGTCCCCTGCATGATGGCGGCAGCCCTGCGTCGCCGCCACTGGTGAATGGTGGTGCCGGTGGCGATGATTCCAGGATCATCAAGGATGCTGGTGCCGGCGGTAAGCAGTGAAGGCAGTGAGTGATCTTGAGAGGTTGTGTGTTCAGAAGGGAGGTCTTGTAGGGTTGGAATTGTCAAGTGGCCCAGCAGGGCTTTTCCCCTCCACCTTTCTTGCCCCCCTTTTGTTTGTTTATAAGAAATGATGTTTAATCATGCAACCTTTAGCTCCATCTTTTCATGTTCTTGTAAAATAGCTTTCCTGGCCTCTTTACCTCTCCTCTCCTCTCCTTTTCCTTTTGGGCCTGATGAGTGAGCTGCTCCTGTGATCCGTAGCTTTTCTTTTCTGTTAAATTTGTCGCGAAGCTGTCGTGTCTGCTCTTGTTAGGTGGTGGCCGTGTAGGCGAGGAGGAATCGAAATTATTGGTCGGAAGGGATCATATTCATCCCAGCCCGAGTACAAATTCATCAAATGAGATGAGGTTAGGGTGGTATCAAGTGCAAAGCTGGTCAACAAAATGAAAGATTATGTGAGAAATATCAAATGAGCTGCTTCATCAGAGTCACAGATGATGAGCTGCAAAGTCTCCTCTCCACTGCTGAAATTAGGTGCTTCTCGGACCACCAGATAACCTTAGATATAAGAGCGTGTACTTTAAAGCTAAGCACACATAAAGTCTTCCCTGATGTAATAGTAATACTATACAGGGAAGGACAGATAAGGTGCTTCTTTTGTAGCGCGTGTCTGCTTACAGATGTACGGTGCTAGACAGGTGTTTGCGAGTGCCTAGCACTGATGGTTTGAAATCTCGAATGCTCTACTCGAAAACACATGTAATGCTCCATTTGCAAACATACACGTAGTTGCAATTGCACAAATACTGGACACTGGCAGAATACAGAAACCGGGAATAAATTGAGTTCTATCAAAACCGTTGAACTATTCCTGTGAAATTCCTGCGTGCCACCACAGTTTCAACTTTCAAGAAATGTCTGTTTGCGAAGGATCATGTATCCTATCTGACGGCAAGGAAATCCTTCAGTTAGTTTCCTCTAACCACCTCCAAAAACTGGGATGATACAGCATTAGCAATTGTCGATTGATTCGCAGGCGACTGACGCACGGTTGGATGGTACGAGAGGCTACTGGGTGGCAATATTCCCTCCCTGCCTTCAATCCGCACGTCGCGATGGGCTGGCTGCAAGTAAACAAATCGGGAAGCCCTTAAGATCATGGCTCATGGGCGTATTTACCAGATACGTCCAACCGACTGAAGGATCCCAGCAGGAGATGCACCCACGTTGGGAAAGTAAATGAAGGGCATCTTTCATTGTGGTTTAAGAAAACGAAAACTAATATCGACAGCTCGAGTGAACCAAGGGCCATACAAGAGAAGAGAAGGCATACACGGTAAGAATTGGACTACAGCATGAAAAGACTGCAAAATTTGCAATGACGCAGACGCAGATGAGATCTCCTCCCTCAGGGGAAACCAAAAATTTGTTGAAAGGTGGAACAAAAGAAAATGGGGTTTCCAGTTGAGTTATCTGTTACTTTGACATTTCCCAATCAATGCCGTCAAATAATTGAGAGAAACCACGGGCCTGACAAAGGCAGGAAAGGGATATGCCAAGCGTAAAGCATAACTGAAAGGCCATGAGAGTGCCGATATATCGAGGTGAATGTAGCCAACTTTTCTTTTGGGTGGCCTCCTTGCAGCCATAAATGTACAGTGAATGATGAACACCACACAAGGAAGATAAGGGTACTTTTCCAACTGTCCAAAGCCGAGAAATTTACTGTACCATTCATCAAAATGGATCGGCCTGTTGCAGGCATGGCGAAAGCTCTTTGGTGATGGGACAGCACATTGAACAGCATACTCCATATGAAATCATCCACTACTTTGGGTATCCATGATGAACCATGAGCCGGCTGCAGAATTGTTGGGGCTGAGAACAACCTAGAGGATCACGGGCATCTTAGAAAACCTGGGACCAGTAAGATAATCAACAAGCTATATATACTGGCAGCCAGAAAGAGAGGGATTAATCGTAGCAGTAGATGGCTACGCTTGTGAAACTACTACTACACAACATCAGATCTTCTGAACAGGTAGAATCCTTCAAGGTCTCATTCTCAAAAATCTAAATAGCTAAACAAGTCAGCGCTGACTACAAGGTAAGTACAATTAAAGAAAAGATGCTGGATATTATTCATTTCTCATTAGTTACGCTGATTGTAAAATTTGTGTCACGCAACTGGAAGATTTTTCTACACAAACTTCATTGAATCACTCTCAATATAATTGTGAATGCAAAAGCTTTCGAGACAGGGCACTGCCCACAGGACCTAAGGCAGTAAAGGTCTGATGGCAGTATGGCACAATAGAAGACAGAAGAATAGCATGACTTCAGTCAAGGAGTACCATATGAAACCATATTTTGTTAGTGGAGAACAAAATGTCTGAACTGTACGACCTTATAAGAGATACAAACAAATGAAGAAAGCATAACATTAACAGAACTTATTTGATCTAAAGGGGTTTGTTAAATTAACAAATTAAATGGTTAAACAAATATTTGGCTCAAATTTTCAAGCCCAAGCCAGAATAACCAGGCTCAAATTTGACTAACAAAAGCCAAGCATACTTCAAATTGTAGGTTTGACATGCCCCATTCTAGCTCATGCTTTGAGCTGGGATCAATTGCCTCCTCACATTTCTTGACTGTTTATGGATCATTCTATTAATTGAAGGACAAACATAAGTATGCCAGCATCATGACACTCAACATGAGGGAAAAATGGGTACTGTAGAAAAAAATTGCACAGCATCTCAGAAAGTATGTCTCACCAAAACTCTGTAGAAGATGCAGTGTTACTGATTTGAATCATTTGATCTCTTTCGTTTAGAAGCACCTGCCATTTTATCTCCTGAATTAGATTTCTTTGCTGCTTCTGATTCCAGTGATTCTTCGAGTTTTTTCAGAGCTATTAACAACCGAACAAGAAGATAAAAACGGTTAGAATGGGTGTAGCACTAAAATAGATGACAAGTAACTAAAAAGCAGCATATCCCAATTACAGAAGGACCGTTGTCTCACCACTGGAGAAAGCTGGACGAAGTGTTTCTATTGATTCCTCAGGCAATGAATGAAGACTGCAGCTAGCATTGTCTGCCTTCTTGAGCATTTTGTCAAAAGTTTTAACCTACAAATGATTTGACTCAGCAACCAAGATAGACATAAAAAATTCATGCTGGATATTCTAATTGGAAGTGTTTTATGTATGATCCAGTTTGGGTGTTCTTTTGGTAATGAAAAGGAACATCTGGTAGTGTCCACTACATAGTTATGTTTCACCCTAGAATGGACATCAAAGTGTTTTCTGCATTTCTAAATCCTAAGGTAAATCTGGGAAGTCCCAGTGCTTTAGCCGTTAGTACTGAGTGCCCCAGCAACAACTTTCTACTCTAAATCATATGATATTAAACTGACATGGTGACATCCACCAGGGCAACAAATACTCAACTTGGAGTTTGTGTCTAACCCCAGTGATACAGCTGTACAGGAACGAGAACGAGATTGCATATTCTTTTACATATATATAATAACAGGCATGTTAATAAATCAACTCATGCATTTTTTTGAATGGGAAGCTACCTATTATTGTTCGGCGGAGCATTTCGCCATTACCTCATGTTTTCTTAAGAAGGTGAAGCAGGAACCAGATTCCCCTGCTCTAGCAGTCCGACCTGCTCGATGTATGTATGTTTTCACATATGGCGGCATATCATAATTGATAACATATCTTAAACCATCAATATGTATTCCACGAGCCATTCTATCTGTGCCAATTAGAACATCGATTTTCCCTTCCTTGAAGGCCTCCAGTGTCTTCCTGCAAGAGAGATTGAACTAACATTATGGCATCGGAATGGTCGCGCAAGATACTAATCTCTATTGTTATAGAAACAGACTTGATATTTATCCCTAGTTTCGTTTAAAACAATCCATCACTTTCCTATCTAGATAACCTACTATTCTATCTGATTTGTTCCTAATTCATGACCTATTCTGAATTTAAACTGTTAAATGTCCATAGCTCATGGTTATAACATCCCATAACTGTTAAATGTCCATAGCTCATGGTTATAACATCCCATAACTGTTAAATGTCTCAAGGTGTGAATAAGTTCAACTTCAATGAATCATACTAATTCAGATTGATGTGAACCAAAAAATATAACCCACAGCACTTGAATAAGGCAGACCCATGAAGAGGCATTCCCATTCTTTTAACTTTAAAATAATATTGACCATGGGCCTATATTTTCTGGTGATTGCTCATGTAATTAGCATGGCCCTGGTGGGCACTACATGCTAGTTTGTGTGTGGCCTGTATGAGTCATTTTGGAGTCCTTTTCTTCTTTTTAACATATACAGTAATTTTGTGCATTCGAGTGGGGGAAAAACTTGATATTGCTACACCTACAAGGTCACATCTCAAATGAGAAGATAGTTTACCTTCGAGTAGATTCACGCTGCAAACGTGAACATTCACTGAATTTAAAGGGCAGGTTTTCAAAAAAACACAGTAAAGTGCTTAGTCTGTGACTTGATTCCACAGATGAGGTAAAAACTAAGCACTTATTCCCTTGCAGTTCTTGGAGAAGAATGATAAGAGAGAGTGGTTTTAAGTTTGATTTACATATCTGCAATAGCAACATAGAACAAATCTGAGTGAGTATGTACAAGCACAACAAAGTTTCCAAGTAATTTTACACACAAGGTAAATGAGCTACAAAGACATAAGAGACAAACCAGTTTGTAGGACTCAAGTTTTGTAGGAATTCTATAACGCTTCTTCCCACTGTTCAACAACAAGGGATGATGCAATTCGAGTTGTGATAACTTGCTAGGATCTTGAGTCAGTGTAGCAGACAAAACTATCTTTGCCAATCTTGGATAGCATTTACCTTTAAACCCACGCTCCACACCCCTAAATGATACATAGCAGGTTAACTAAACCTAGACCAAAATATAGTGCATTATCTTAAACTATTAATATGCAAGAGAAGGACAGGGTCGCGACTATGAGTATGAAATGTTATCATTACTAAAAGAGGAAAATACACGAGAATGTAATTAGGATTAGGAATTACGATCTTCTACTAGTAGTCAATGGATGAAGTAGAGTTTTCACATCAATGTCATGCCAGGAATGATCTTGGACAATTGAGTGTGTAAGTTGGATCACTGTCGGCAACCAGGATTGATAAGCCTCTCTTAGCATTCTATCTGTCTCATCAATGACCTGAATACATAATAAGTGAAATATGCGAGCTAGTAAGTTGGAAAAGTGTAATCATGATAATCTTAAAGTGTTCTTATAAATCCCAAAACTTAAGTTTAGACAAATACTACAGACTGCTGCATTACAAGTCTAATAATTCAATGGAAACAACAAGGGCAGCATATGCTAAACTGTGTTGCAAGTTGCATGGTTTCAAAAGACATACACAGCAAGGATCTAGAGTAAGATCTAAATCTGGGAACTTTGCATTTTTACAAACCAACCAGGAAACATCATGCATTCATACTATATCTATGAATATAAACCAGGCACAAAGGAAACTGTAAATCTGTTTGAAATTCAGATCCAGTCTTCCAGAGCATAATCTCACTAAATATTTACATGTCATGTTCCTTTCACATGTTGGGTGCACGGTCTACTAAGCGTGCACATATTACAGCAACTTTTCAAGGCTTGAACAGACAATTCCATGAAGGAGGACAGTAGGACTAGGTTCACAGGAAACAAGCAGTATCCACAATGTAAGCAGACAAAGCATTAAGGAGTTGTAAAATGAATTATGCAATAAAGTTCCAATAAGCCTACCAGGTACTGAAGATGCTCCAGACTGAAACCCTTTGTCATGTTAATGTGATCCATCAGTCTTCCAGGGGTTGCCACTAATATATCAATTTTAGTCTGTGGTTCCATTTGGACATATTCTTCGTCAATAGTTGGGTAAAACTCTTGTTTGGGCTTCCGGACAAGACTAGAAACTTCATCTGCTATTGATGATTGACCAACTGCTGAACCTACTGACAAGCCTACCACAGGAGCAATAGCATCAAAAACCTCTTTAACCTGAAATTGAAATAAGAAAAGGCAGTACTTAAATTTATTAAATGGATTACAATGAAATGGATAACTGTCTGACTCAAATGTTGATCCATGGATTGTAGGAAAGATAAATTTAAAAAAGTCACTGAAATCACACAAACCTGCAAGGCTAAATCCCGTGTAGGAAGCACAACCAAAGCTCGTAAGCACCTTACTTTCCGTGTGCAGAGCATTTGCACGATAGGTAGGGCATAAGCAAGAGTTTTTCCAGATCCAGTTGGTGAGTTGATACAGATATCCCTCTCAAAAGCGCCAGGACCAATTGTTTCCAGCCAAGCGGCTTCTTGAACCGGGAAAAACGATTCAATTCCCATTCTCTGCAAAGCCTCTGCCAGTCTACAATGGTAAAAACATACCCATCAGACACTCTCCTAGCTTATTTCTAGAACATCACCATAATGAAGTGGACACTTTCCTAGCTTGATAGATTAACTGCACTGAAAATACATTTGAAAACTTATAGCAACTGAACCAAAATACTAAGGTAACAAGCTACTGAGCTAAGTGCCATCACGCAACTGCTAATGCAATCTATTTCTACTCAAGAGAGCAACAGTTCTCGGAGGCTAGCCGATTGATCCTCGTTAGCAGAAATTATGACACACATCTGTTTCCAATCAAATGGTGCAAGCACTCCTCCTGCACAGCTAGCGCGGCCCACGTGTCGGTCACTGCGGCCTGTTACGCTCCAAAATATCTCCTTATGCTAGAACATTCCACGCCATCCATCCCGCACACAGTCACCTCCCAACTTTTCTCCTTCCCACACCTCCATTGACGCCCCTGCTTCCCTCCCATGGCAGCACGTCGACCTCCCTTCCTATTACCTTGAGGTGTGTCTGGCAGCACAAACCCGTTTTCGATGTGCACCCCGGTTCCTATCTACTCGCTGTTTTCCTCACTCACTACATCTGTGCCTTGTCCCATCAGCCCAAGCAGAGGAACAGACAGCCTGCAGTGCTACGCTGTGTAGGGCTAGGGGAGGTGCAGGATGCACAGTGTGGTTTAGGGCCTGGCATGGAGCCATGGAAGGTAGGGCCGAGATGCCCTAACATCGGCGCATGCATGGGGATGGCAGTGTGGCTAGCACGTCCAACGACCTTGCCGGCAATCTCTGTTCTTTGTTAACATCGGTGCATGTATGTTTATATGGCCTAATTTACTTCCTGTTCCTACACAATCTCTGTTCTCTGTTAACATCTGCCATATATTGCATTTACATGTGTACTGAAGTGTATATATCAACGAAGGGTAGATTAAAACCTGCAGGGGGGTGGGGGGTGGGGGAAGGAAAATGAAGAATGTGAGTGGTTTTCCAGTAACTTACTTGGCAGTACAGATTCACATTATGTTGTTGCAGCGATAACCTGTTCTGTGCCACATGCATATGACAAGGTCTCGAGACAATTTATAATTAGGTTCAAGTTGAGCTATGAAGCTGCTATTCTCCAGTTTTAGGTTGTTCAATGGACTAGGTCTGTGTTGAAATTCTACAGCTAAATCACTTCGATGTTGTTATAATGAAGTGGTCAGATCAACGGCTCTGCTTCTGACGTGGAGTACAGGTTCTTTTATCTTAGATTCCAATGAAGTGGATTTGTACTACCAATCCTACTAAATTAGGAAGTGACATAATCCTTGCATATGGATTGTCACTCACAATTTAATCGTTTCAACCATTCTTCTAGAGACAAACATACTCTTCCATGCAGTAAACCTATATAGTAAATATAGGGACTGATTATACCTACATTTTTTTTCTAGGATAATCCTCAAAGTAATGTTTCCATGGTGCAGCTATATGGATCCACAATTTCTGAAATACAGAAGCAAACCCCTCCACACGATACTCTACTGGCTGCCAATGCGGTGTCATCCTCCTTTTTCAGGTCACCTTGCAACAGCACTGATTCAGTTTCAAGCAAGGCAATGACACCTGAGTTCTGTTAATGTTCATTTTATCTTTATGATTGCCGTTTATTTAGGCCCTTTTGTCATGCTATGCCATACTCAAAGTAATGTTTCCATGGTGCAGCTATATGGATCCACAATTTCTAATTTATTACAGAAGCCAACCCCTCCACACAATACCCTACTGGCTGCCAATGCAGCGTCATCCTCCTTTTTCAGGTCACCTTGCAACAGCAATGATTCAGTTTTCCATCAACATGCAAGGCAATGACACCTGAGTTCTGTTAACGTTCATTTTATCTTTATGATTGCCTTTTAATTAGGCCCTTTTGTCATGTTATGATTATGATATACACACATTTGATTTTTCCTTCTGTCACTACTAGTTGAAACTTGAAAGAGTACCTCAGACCTAACGAAGTACAGAAGCAATAGCCACCATCCAACACTACAGTTTCAGCATGCAACCAAGTACTAAGGCAACCTAAATTCCAAGACAATAAAAATCTAACTCCTCTAGAGTGGACTAAAAGGTATCCGCACTGTAATTCCCAAACCTGTTACGAACAGCAAACAAAAAAAACGGGCGATGGTTGTTGCTTCTGAGCAGCAACCAAAACTAGTTAGTTGCCAGTTCAAGCCATCACAAGGGCAACGCTGAAGCATGGGGAGTGCACCTCGGGTCGAGGCGGGGGAGCTGTATGACGGGGCAGCCAGAGAAGGTGTCGATGTCGACGGGGCACCGCATCCACGGCAGGTGCGGCACGCGGTCCGCGGGACCGTCTTCCTCGTCCTTGCTCACCATGGCCACCATCAGCGACTGAACCCACCTCAGGCGACTATGACGAATCGGAAGAGGAGTCGAAGCCGGCGAGGAGCACAGGTGAGAGGCGGCGCGCGCTGGGGGCGGGGAGGGAGGTGTCTGCGACGGCGACGAGCCGTTTGCTGGAGCAGCTGCGAATTGGTGGGCGGCGCTGCGGCAAACTAGGGCTCGGAACGGGCCGTGTGAGGTGGGCCGGTGGGCTGCTTTCACTTGGGCCTCGACCTTCCACGCGATGGCAGTTACAAGGAATTCGCAGCAGAGAAGGGCAGTGGGCAGGAAAAAAAACTTGGGAGCTGCTAGCGATCGAACGTTCAATCATTGAACTCCGACGCTAGCAGGGCCCGGCCCATCTTCCCGCAGCACCCCGACGCCCAGCCGCTCCACCCCACCAGAAACACGCACACACGAACACGCAAGCCCTCCGCACCCCCTCGCCCCCCTCCGCGCGGCCTTCGCACCCCCTGCCTCTGATGGCGGAGTAGCCGAGGCGAGTGGGGGAGGAAAACCCGACTCTGCCCCTGATGGGCCGAGGCGCGTCGCGGCCCACTCCCGTTCGAGCGGTCGAACGTCGCGGCCCACTCTGCCATTACCTGTGAGTTTCAGGTGGTGCCGGGTGGACGAGCGAGGGTTCCCAGTGACCGGCCGCCACTGCGAGTTGAACGGCGTCACGTCCTGCGGCTTCCGATCCTCTACAGCTAGCGGTAATGGCATTGTCAACCTTCGTGCCTTAGAGAATTGAATGCTTAAGATTGTCGATGCTAGTCTTTTGTTGATTCACTCCGGACAATCTTTGTTGGAAAAAAAAAAAAACAGTAGTTTCAGGCTTTCAGCGCATCGTCATTCTGTTCAGTTGCTGTCAGGTGTTCGATCTCAATTCGCAGCACAGAGTTTGCAACGACGAGATCATTTTTCATTTTGTCTGTCACTGTTAAAAATGCAAAAACTCTGATGATGTATACTAGTAGAGGCATATCTGACATACTGACATGCCCACGTTAACCTCGGCGTTGATGGCTTGCTGTGCTGCAGTTAAATTTTCTTGAGAGATGGAGATGGTGAACGCATGTTTGTGATTTCAACTTCTCTGATGTGCTTCAAATTTCCTTGAGCAATGCATAACTGAAGTTGCACTTGCAAATTGCAATAGAAATGTGGGATGTCTATTGCTCTATCGACTGATTTCAGTGTTAACCATACATAATAATCTACATTAATCTTAAGCAGTAAATATACACAGTTCAACAAGGATGTAACAGTCTGCGATTCCGATTGAAACATAAAAAAATTGGTCCTGAAATACCGTATGGCAAGACATATAAATTTACACACAAAAAACAAAGCACTTCACACACAAAAAAAGGATTATGCCCTTGAAAGATTGAAACCTATCAACGTATAAAATTCCAAACAAAAAAACAAAATTACAAATCGAAGTCACTAGTATTCCCTAACAACGGCGACATATGGTAGTTCTACGGAGCCCATGTACAGCTTGCCGCCTTCCCTCTCCACCACCTCCGTCGGTCTCACGCTCTTGGGCCCTCTCATCACCTGAACCACCTGACCGTCGGCCCCAACTCTGACGGCGAGCAGGTGGCTGTCCGGACCAAAGGGCAGCTCCATCTTCTCCCTATGCAGAGCCACCCAGAACCCACCTCTACCGTCGGCCCTCGCATTGTCAGAATAGCCCGGCAAGTCGGCGAGGTGCTCAGACGTGCCCGCCTTGGGACCCTTGATCCAGTACCTCATCAGCTTGCAAGGGCCGGTGAGCGCGACCACGAGGTGCGTCCTGTCGGCGCTAATGGCGAGGCCATTGGGGTACGTGATGCCGGCCTGCAGTACGGTAACTTGGCCTGTCTTGGGATCGTACTTCATGAGGCGGCCGGACGAGTCGCCGGTGGCCGTGACCCTCTCGTGTTGTGACCGTGGGTAGTTCACACTGCTGTCGGTAAAGAACACGTCCCCGGTGACCTGGTCCACGTCGACCCCGTTGGTGAAGCGGAGCGGCACGCCGTCGACCTCCGCAGCCAGCACCGTCGCCTCGCCGCCGCCCGGGCCGACGCGCATCAGCCCCTTATACGCGTCCGCAATGTAGAGGTTGCCAGACCGGTGGTGGAACCGCAGGCCCAGCGGGCGGCCGCACTTGCTCTCGGTGAGCTCGGCCGGCCGAGCCCTCGACGCGGTGCAGGCCTCGGCGTCGTAGCCCGGGCTGTACGCGTACGTCGACCAGCCGCGCGCGAACCCGTTCCACTTGAGGACGCGCCCGTCGGAGACGCCGCTGTAAGGACCGGCGCCCGCGCCGTCGAAGGCCACGCTCTCCGGGCCGCGCAGCATCGATCCCCGAAGCGGCAGGTGCTTGCTCCGGCTGCCGTCGATGGTGCTCGTTTCGGAGATGGGCCTAGCCGAGCACGGCAGGAGCAGCAGCAGGACAGCAACGCAAAAGATCGCCAATGTTCGAGCAAGCTTGGGGATCGCCATGCTTTCTTCGGTTACACGGGCGCAGCGGCAGACCAACGTGGATTTTATAGAACCCGCGCTACGTACCCATGTTGATCTGACGGCTGAAAGTTGTGCTGTCCTTGAGATTGGTGCCGGGATGGGCGCAGTTATGCTGTGATTAGATGCAGGTTAAATGGAAATAGGACAGCATGTCTCCAACGTGGCACAGCAATAAATACGCGGTCTGACACATAGAGTGGGTTGGAAAGTTCAGAGCAATAAATTCATATCTGATCCATTACTTACAGCGCTCTTTCCTGGGAACTCTACTGCCCTTTTTAAGCCATGCTTGAAGCCGAAGGACTACCAAGTGCCAACAATGGCGGCCAAGAAATAGCAACTGTGGCTAGGAAACGTGATTTCCATGAAGATTTCACTGAGGCTGTTCACCATATTTTGTCAGCGAGGGAAGCCGGAGTCCTGACAAGCTGCAGTTTCCACCTAACAATCTGAATTATCTAACGAGTTTCACATGATACACGGATGAAAGACTTGCAAGGCACATTGAATTGGCATAGTTTTGTTTTGAGCTGCTCCCATTTCCCAGACTGCCTGTGTATTATCAGTGTATGTGCATCGTGTAACACTACTGTACAGAAATAAATCACAGACAATGATATGTCAAGTTGTCAACTGTGCTTGGTGCTATACTGCTACACCACTAACTTAATTTGATCAGCGATATAGAATTCACAATGGTGATCATGGTGCACGGTTTTGAATCTTCTTGCGGTATTCTAGTAGCTGTTGAGTTTGTTCTTTCAACTTAAGTTCATCTCCGTGAAACGAATACGTCTACCTGAACTCTGTACTGAGCGAAAGCTTCTTGTTGAATTGTGTTGTGTGCTACTGACTGAGTGGCGCCAAGTCAATAGTGACCCAAGTGCACCCATGGATTTTTATATTTTATACTAACTCTTTTTGTCTTCCACTCTTTTTGTTACATCGATGAGTTAAATTTACGAATTCGCTCGATAAAACAAATGGGTAAGCACGTTATCACCAGGCCTTTCTGATCTTAGTGATCTGCCATGCATGTAACAACGTACAAACGAATACACACCCACTCTAAGCTGATCGATCAACCACGTCATTCAGCAGATGGGAGCCAAGTCCAGGGAGCTCCACATCAGCACGTTGCCGTCGCAGTCACCGTCGCTTGCCTCGGACGACGACGAGCTTGTCGCCTCCGGGGCGCCGCCGCCAGGCGAACACTCCTCAAGAGACGGCTTGACATATCCTCTACTGTCTCCGTTGATATGGTTCTTACTTGTGCTCGAGATTTGAGATCCTGCGGTTGAACTGTCTCACCTTGCCTCTTCCGGCAGGCCTCCCTGAGCCCGGAGAGCTGATCACGCACGGCGTGGCCACCACCGGCGGCGGTGGCGCCGAGGCGCATCTTGAGGCAGTCCGAGACGCCGCTGTGCGCGTATAGCGACGCCGAGATCTTCCTCCCGTAGTCCATCCTGCTCATCATCAGCTCGTGAACGGTCGTGGTCGGCTCGCCACCGCCGCAGCCGGCAGTGGCGGCCTCCACCGCACCGCCGAGCTCTGCCACCACCACCGCGAACGGCGAGCAGAGCTCTGCAGCCGGAGACGCGGCCTGCTGGTCCATGAACCGGAAGTCCAGCTCCTCCTCTTCTTCCTCCTCCTCCACCTCTTCCTCGTCCTCTATTTCTTGCGAGATGTTGTCGCCCAACACGGATTTGTAGTACACCAATAGTAAATAGCTAAACGGCGAATGCAACTCGGACGTGCCCGCAGCGGGGAAATGGGAAAGACATGAGAGCCACAAAAAAAAACATAGCAAAAAGGTGCAAAGCACTGAACCATTCTGGACTCTGGAGTGTGCCAGACACTGATGTGAACTGACACCAGCATCTTCCCAACCACCTCATTAAAACTCTGACGCCAACATGCCTCCACGTCAGCATGTAATTAAGCAAAGAAGGCAGTAAAGCTAAACAGCGATGCGAATCTCAGCGCAGCATCTTACGACCCAAGTTAGGGTGGGTACGTGACGCGGGTGGGAGATTCATATTTTCCGCGGCAGACAATGTTCGTGACGTGGGCTTGGTAGCTTGGACCTTGGCACCTTGCGTTGGATCGCTGAAGGCTTTGTGAACGGTGGCTCTGGTTTGGTACTTTGGTGTTGAAGAAGGGCTGGGTGCCGCCTCCTTTTATTGGCCTGGCGCCCTGGCCGGAGAAGCTTCTTTACGAATCGAATCAGGCAATGGACTCGGACTCGGTTGCTCGGACTATCGGACTCGATTTGGTAGCCGCAGTGGTCTATTGCACAATTCCGTTTGCCTTTGGGCTGAAGAACGGAAGGTGACCTCCAATTATCGGACTCGGTTTGTATAATTGGTGTACTGGTATTCACCAAGAACATCATGTGCTGATTGTTTTGTTGTTTTTGTTTTTGAGCAATCTGGAGGGGCCGGAGCCCCTACAGCCAAATAAACTTTATTGAAAGAAGCGAACTGAGAACAAGTCAAGCTTAGGGAACAAAAAAAGAAAAGAAAAAAAAAACTGAAAGAAAAGACTAAGGCATGGAATGGATCCATTCTTGCAGGTTTGGCACTGAACTTTCCTTGACTCTATGGAGGAGCAGGACATTTCTTTCTTGAAATTAAGTTTAACTGCCGGGACCGATGGCTGCACTCCTTCAAAAATCAGGTTGTTCCTTGCTCTCCAAATGGACCAGCACATCAGAATAATTGTGGCCATGAAAAACTGAGACTGCATCTGATCTCTGCTCTGGGAGACAACTTCAGGAAACAAAGTGTTACTCGGTGCCTCAATCTGAATGTTGTGCCAACATTGAGCTGCAAAGGGGCACTGAAGGAACAAGTGCTGGGCAGTTCCCTCAGCACTATTGACGCAGAACACACGGTCAAAGGAATCAAGCTCCATTTTTTTTCTTCTCAAAATGTTCCTAGTGTTTAGCCTGTCACTGATTAGTAACCAGAAAAACAACTTATGTTTGGGTTGACACTGTGATTTTCCACAATCATTTGTAAGCAACATGTATTTGATTGCGACCCATCAACACCTTGTGGCTTGTAGGCTTTAGAAGAGCTGTACTTTTCCCCCCGATTATATTTCCAAATATCAGGCTCCTGGTTTTAGGGGGTAAGTTGCTCTAACTGCAGGAAAGCTTGAACTGACAAAGGTAGATGAAACAATTGTGCTTGATCAGTGTTATTAAGAACCTTTTTTTTTTGAGGAATTATTAAGAACCTTTCTTACTGAGGCCAACTGGTTTTTTGAGAAGGAGAATAGCTCAGGCATGGAGAGTTGAAGCTCTTGACCATTCCATTTGTCAATCCAGAAAAGTATATTCTCTCCATTTTTCAAATTTGGGCAGGCCAAATTGTTTTGTTGTTGCTACCCATGACTTAGCAGCTGAAAACATTGGGAGTTTCGAATAGATCACTGTCTCGAGCGCGATTGGAATTGATCGGTCGTTTAATACAATTTTTTTTTTGAAAGACCCGTTTCCGGCTTTTCATTGATAAGGAGGATAGAGTTTACAATTACGAGATGATGGCGCAAGCGCGCCCTCCTAATTTTGCTCAGGGCAGACCAAAGTGAGGTCTAAGCCACCCCGAGATAAACAAGAGATTAATTTACATGAAAATGGTAATCTACTGGAACACTAGGCACCCCTGAGTCTTCAGCTTGAACAGGGATCAATTCACTAATGTGCTTATTACCCGCGGCCGCCCAAATGTTTGCCTGCTCAAAGATGGATGCCAAGATTCCCTCTAGTGGCTTGCATTCTTTCCGAAAAACTCTGTTGTTCCTTTCTCGCCACACTTCCCATGTAGTGAGGATGATGAGGGACTGAAGACCTTTTGTTGAAGTTGATGGCAACCTACTCATTAACTGTGCAAACCATTCCTTGACACTAACAGCGCTATCCCAGGCCGACGGCTGCAGGCAATCAGTCCTCACCCATCGGCTGATTCTGATCCACACTGACTTGACCACCGGGCACTCAACAAACAGATGCATCGAGGTCTCCAGATTGCGCATACACAACTGACAGAAATACTCATTTGGCCACTGCCTACGCTGTAGTCTGGCTGCAGTCCAGAGCCTATCTTGCAAAAGAAGCCATATAAAGAACTTACACTTCGGAGGCGCAGATGACTTCCAGATGATTTGTTCAATACAATTTGATTTGTTAGTGGGCACAACTTTTGTTAGTGGAGTATTTGGACTGCAGAACCTCATAATAATATATACGAAAAAAATGAAGAATTCAGAAAATTAACAGAACTCTATATTCTAAGGGTTTGGTTAAATTAGCAAGCTAAATGGTGAGCAAATATTTGGCTCCAATTTTCAATCCCAAGCCAGAATAACAAGGCACAAATTTGACTAACAAAAGCTAAGCAAACTTCAAGTTGAAGGTTAATTAACATGCCCCATTCTAGCTCATTCTTTAACTGGGAAACAATTGCCCCCTCACATATAGTATATGATTCTGACCATCATGACACTGAACATAAGACAGAGATGACAGATCCACGGTCGTTTAACTGAATCTACACAAGGACACAGGCTTATTTTCATTTTTTTGACTGAACTGGAGGGCCGAGGCCCCTGCAGGATTTTATTAAAAAAGGTTCACCGGGTTACACACAGCAAAGTAAAAACAAGATTCCCTATAGTTCTCCACGTGCCATATATACTTACAGCAACTCTAGCCAGTTCAGGCCTGCACAGCACCATATGATCAAATCTATGAAAACTTATTAAAAAAACACTGGCTCATTAACTAAGATGTATTATAGTACTTTTTTTTTTTTTTTTTTTTGCGAAACAGATGTATTATAGTACTTATTCCAGAACAATGAAACAACACTTGCTAGATGAACCTTCAGACCCTCCCTGACTTCCACTACTAGGTAACCAACCTATTAACTATAGGCAAATAGATTGCAACACATGACACAAGGGATCAGTTCGGAACACAAACAGAATGTAGCCAGAACTTGCAAGCAATCAAAGTTCAGATCGAAGAGCAACAGATCTCAATTCTTTAGCTGACCATCAGATAGATCAGATCACCCAATGTGGCTTCACGTTGTCGTAGTTGTAACGCAGGGACTTGTGCTTCAGCATGCGCAGCTCACCACCTGCCTTCTCAAATTGGACGCCGGCGAACACCGCAACGCGCTTGAACTCGCGGAGGCACCGGTGATCATACCCGAGCCTTTTCTTCTCACCGTTCTCAAAAAACTTGGCAATGAACATCTTGCCACTGCCCAGCGGCACGATGGTGGACGTCACGGGGATCCACTCTGCTGGCTGCGGGACGTCGTCCCAGGTGCCAGTCACCTCCGGCGGCTGCAGCGCGGTGGCTGCGGTGAGGTCAGTCGCGCACAGCTGGTTGTCTAGAGACGAGAAACCAAGCCAAAGGTTAAGCTCCGGTACGTACTCGGTGCGGCCGCTGAACGGCATTGCCCAGTTGCCTAACTTGCTCCAGGTGCCGGCCACCGTGTTGAAACAGTAGGTGGCGGCGGCGTACTTGGTGGTGGACACCCAGATATGCAAGCCGCCGATCAGCGCGTGGGCGTCGATTTCGTTGGGGCTGTAACCTTCTTCGACGGACTCGTCATAGCTGCTTTCATCCACACGGGGAGGCGGCGGGAGAGAGTGCCAGTACCAGTCCGGCGAGAAGCGGGACTCGGGGCCTTCGCCGTGGATAAGGGCCTCGAAGCAGTGGGGCTCCCACGGCGCCGGGTTCCTCTGCAGCACGTAGAGGCTGTCGCCGACGGGCACGGAGATGGGAAGGATCTTGGGGGCGTGCGCCGCGGGCATGGTGCCGACGGCGAGCGACGCGGCGTCACAGTGGATGGTGCGGCCCTTGCGGTCCAACCCGATGATGGTCTTGTTGTTCCCTTGGCCTAAGGGCATGAAATCCATGTATCCACGTCCTTTTTGGCACCAGGGGCCATAGAATGTCATGGCTTCCGGAGGCAGCTGAAATTCCTCCATTGCTGCGCCATCTCCAGGCGATCGTTTGCTTGGTTTCGTTGGGTAAAAGAAACTTGAGGGGTCGATGAGGTGAAGCTTGTAGGCTTGCCGCCCGCGGTTCAAGTGATTCGCCACTAGGTGCACGAACCGGCGGCTCATCGTCGCACCGCCGCCAAGACTGGATCAACGGTGGCAGTACCAACCACCGGCGGCTGTTTATATGAAGTCGGCGCCGCCGCCCGCCGTCGAGGGCCGAGGAGCACGGGCGAAGTGAGAGATTGCGTTGGCTGGGTGGGTTGGGCTGCTTTCTACTGGGCCTCCGGATAAGAGTTGGGCCTCACAAGCGCCTCATTTTTTCCATTTCCATCCGAAGGGCCGGCGGCATCGGCTTCCACTGCAAGGAGCCGCGAAGACTGGCAGCAGCACAACAAAATTTGGTCAGTTGCCGCCGCCGCCGTTCAAACTCGCGCGCTCGTTTCGTTTTGGCGTTCCCCTTCCTCAGCCGCCGCCTCAGACTACCCGCACTCATGAAACTTTTACAGTGTACTCTAAAAGGAATATTCCGTCCTGGTCATCAAAATTCTCTCCCCTATACCAATTTCTTCCGCACTCATGAAACTTTTACAGTGTACTCTATCACGTGGGACCCGCACGTAAATTTATTTTTTATTTCTGCCCTCACCTTCCCTTCCTCTCCATTCTCTCTCTCCTTTATCCATTTCTTCCCCCACATCTTGCTTCTCCGTCGGCGAGCATCCATGGCGGGCGGAGGGCGCCTGTGGCGGCCCGGCGAGGCCCCTCCCTCCTCCCCTCCCCGGCCGGCGGTGGGCGCGCGCGGCGGAGGTGTCGCAGCCTCTTTCTTCTCCGCCAGCGAGCATCCATGGCGGGCGGAGGGCGCCGGCGGCGGCCCGGCGAGGCCCCTCCCTCCTCCAGGCGGAGGGCGCCGGCGGCGGCCCGGCGAGGCCCCTCCCTCCTCCAGGCGGAGGGCGCCGGCGGCGGCCCAGCGAGGGAGCGCTCCCTCCTCCGGCTGTCCATGGCTGTCCTGGCCGGGTGCGCGGCGGCGCTGCTCCTCGCGCCGGCGAGGAGAGCAGCAGCACCGGCGGCAGTCCACCTCGCGCCGGCGAGCCCCGGCCCGGCCTCTCCGTCCCCTGCGCCAAGCATCTCGCCCGCCGGCCTGGCCTCTCCCTTCCCTGCTCTCTTTCTCTCTCTCCCCGCGAGGACGACGCGCGGGCCCCGTGCGCGGTTTACCGTAGCGTCCGTACGAACGCGACAGAAGGCGTACGCGAGGTTGTCGGGGGCCTTTACCGGAGCTTTACAGGGCACCGCTGCAGCAATTTCGAACGGTAAAAGCTGAGGTGGCGTTGTAGCGTTCGCCTTCACCGTACCCAGTGCGGACGGTCTCAGGACGAGGGTTCCGCAGCCGCCGCAAGAGCATGATCAAGCAAGGAGGGAACGGCGACGGGGACGCCCGCGGCCCGTCGCGCCCCGGATTCGTTTGCCGGGCAATGGAGGACGACACGGAAGGAGCCGCCCCCACAGTCCCCCTCACCTTCCTCGGCCAACGAGGGACGAAGGAGGGGGGAGCAGAAGGAGGCGCGCCTGGGAAGATCCACGAGGAGTCCGCGGCGGTCCCGACATCGACGGCGGCGACGAGCATCCCGCGCTCGTCCGATCTGGAGACCCTCCTCCGCGCGAGGAAGCTGTCCCTCATCCTCGACCTGGACTGCACGCTGCTCGACTCCACGGAGCTCGACAGCCTCTCTCCCGTCGAGCAAGCCAATGGGCTCACGCGGCTCGCCAAGGGTGACCCCACCGCCGACCTCTTCCGGTTGGACTCTACCCGCTTTCCCATGCTCACCAAGCTGCGCCCGTTCGTGCGGGGCTTCCTGGAGCAAGCCAGCGCCATGTTCGAGATGTCCGTGTACACACTGGGCGACCGGGACTACGCGAGGGCGGTCGTCAAGCTGCTGGACCCGGACGGCGTCTACTTCGGCGGCAGGGTCGTGTCCAGAGATGAGTCCACCAGGCGGAGCAGGAAGAGCCTCGACGTCGTCCCGGGCGCCGAGCCCGCCGCCGTGGTGATTCTTGACGACTCCAGCCATGTCTGGCCACAGCACCAGGAGAACCTGATCCTGATGGACCGGTACCTCTACTTCGCCAATGGCCACCAGAAGTTCGGCTACGAGATAGGGGTGAGCTCCCTGGCGGAGCTGAGGCGCGACGAGCGAGAACACGACGGCCCGCTGGCCGTGGCGCTCCAGGTCCTGACGCGCGTCCACCAGGGGTTCTTCGACTCTGTCCTCGGTGACCGCTGTTCCGACGTCAGGGAGGTGATCAGGGCCATGCGGCGCGAGGTGCTGCGCGGCTGCACGGTGACGTTCAGTCGGGTCATCCGGCTCGAGGATTGCACTGGGGACCACCTGTGGAAGGTAGCCGAGCAGTTGGGCGCCGTCTGCGCGGCCGAAGCTGACGCCACGGTCACCCATGTTGTCGTTCTGGATCCGGGGACAGACAAGGCGCGATGGGCGCGGGACAATGGCAAGTATCTGGTCAACCCGAAGTGGATCTTTGCAGCGAGTTTCCGGTGGTGCCGGCCGTGCGAGCAAGAGTTCCCACTCACCCGTGTCTATGGACCTCTAGAGTATCTAGATCTACGTAAGCATCTAGATCAACTTGAAGATATGTTTCATGGTATGGCCGTGTATGGATCCTCCTCCTGTATCCCTGGACAGGCTGAACAAGAGGAAGAGGTAGATGCTTTTGAACAGGAAGATGATGACATTGATCAAAGTTCCATGCGTGCCAACCGCCACAAGAGGACAAGTAGTATTAGTACCACAGCTACAAGTCTTCGAAGAAAGACCAAGAAACCAATGCTTAGGATAACGAATTCACTCGTGTAGAAATGGACCGTTAACAACGAAGCCATTCAGAGGGTCTTGCAGGGAAAAGAGATGACAGGAGTTGGCTGTAGAATGCGGGGCAGCTCTGGACAGTGTTGAGTATTTTGTTGGTGGAATGATGCTTAAAAAAGATGAACACCGGGAGATCTTCTGTAACATCCCCACACCTGAAGCAAAGGCTTGCTGAGATGGTGCCGGATGAAAACTATGTACTAGTTTGTGATGTGAGCCTGGTGCAAGGCTAATTTGGCTGTAGTTTGTGATGTGAGCCTGGTGCAAGGCTAATTTGGCTGTAGTTTGTGATGTGAACCTTTCTAAGTTTTTTTTTTGAGGGCTCAGCTTTTCTATCTACTTTGATGTGAACATAGTTAATTTATGTGAATCTGGCTATTGGCATGCCTGAACCGTGGCTAGGGGCTCATGTTGGGTTTCAACCCTAGCCTACCCCAACTTGCTTGGGAGTAAAAGGCTTTGTTGTTGTTGTTTTATGCTTAAACAGTCTTATCTGTTTCCTCATACCGACAGGGCTCCATACAGACAATTGTGCTTGCTTGTTGGGTGTCAGCTTATTAGGCAAGAGGTTCATGCATTTGGTTGGAAGCAAGAGAGCAGCGAGTCCCAGTCAGCTCTGATTAACCAATCATGGTCTCAAGATGGCTGGTACATGTCGCCTGGTTCAGTAGATCCTGTGATCCACATCTTTGAAGAACTGCAGGTTTGTTTTCGGATCCATGAAACATTGTCATATCTCGTAAACTATATGCTTTATTATCAAAAATATAGTAAATAAGTAGCGATTAGAAAATGGATTTGAATTCCAGGAAGAGCCAAATTGTTGTTATGACAGAACTTGATCTGCTGATTCTCCATGGAAGGTTGTCTTCACAATAATATACCTACTTTTTCCTTGAATTTTTAGATCATGCACCATATTTTGTAATTCCACATATATCGAGCAACTTGCCTGGGTCTGGTTGAGCAATTAAAATGTCTTTCCATATCAAAAAAATAAGCTTAATGCCACAAAAGTTCTTTGTTAGTGAAATGATGTTCAAAAAAGCTGAACACTGCGAGTTCTCAGATGAAAAATATGCACTACTTTGTGATGTGAACCTAGTGCAAGGTTACTGTGGCTGTAGTTTGTGATGTGAACCTTTCTATCTACTTTGATATATATGAACCTAGTTAAGTTATGTGAACCTGGCTATTGACGTGCCTAAACTGTGACTAGGGGCTCTTGTTGCAACCCTAGCCTGCCCCAACTTGCTTGGGACTAAAAAGGCTTTGTTGTTGTTATTGTGGTTGTGCTTAAACAGTCTTATCTGTTTCCTCGTGCTGGCAGGGCTCCAGACAGACGGCTGCGCTTGCTTGTTGGATGTCAGGCTTAGGCAAATTGAGGTTCATGCATTTGGTTGGAAGCAAGATAGCAGCGAGTCCCAGTCAGCTCTGATTAACCAATCATGGTCTCCAGATGGCTGTTACATGTCACATGGTTCAGCAGATCCTGTGATCCACATCTTCGAAGCGCTGCAGGTTTGTTTCTTGATCCATGAAACATTGGCATATCTTGTATACTATGCTTATCAAAATATGGTAAATGAATAGCAATTAAAAATGGATTTCAATTGGTATCATGCCATCGCTAAATTGTTGTTATGACAATTCTCCATGGAAGGTTGTCTTCATAATAATCGATCTACCTACATTTTTACTTGAATTTTTAGATCATGCACCAGATTTTGTAATTCTAATTGAAGTGTCTTTCCATATAAAAAAATCTTAATGCCAGAAAAAATTAGGAATAGAAAGTTGCAATGTGTTATCTGTGGAGTTGATTTGCTTGTTTATACGATTCAGTTTCATGATATTTAAGATGTGATGCATTTTTTTATAGATGAGATAAGGATGGACTCCATATGAGGGAGTGCTATTTTGATTTGTATAGATGGGACAAAGGAGTTACCAGTAGTATGTTCTTATTCAAGGATGATGATGGCTTATAAATTTGTAATGAGCCATTTGTGTTATATAAATAAATTGATTTATTCTTCAGTTATTGGCTGCCATCATTTTCCATTGAACAAGCAGGGGGAGGTTGCGTTGGCTGGGTGGGTTGGGCTGTATTCTACTGGGCCTCCGGTAGAACTGGAGAGTTGGGCCTCACAAGCGCCTCGTGCATCTGCTTCCACTGCAACTGCAAGGAGCCGCCAAGACGGGCAGCGGCACAACAACAGTTGCCTGCCACAGCCGCCGCTCCAACGCCCGCTCTCGTTTCGTTTCGGCGCTCCCCGGCCGCCGCTTCGATGGCAGGACGAGAGTCCCGCCGCCGCCGAAATCGCCGCCGCAAGGGCAAGATCAAGCAAGGAAGGAACGGCGATGGCGCCGCGTACTGCCCGCCGCACCCGGGATTTGTTTGCGGGGCAATGGAGGAGGGTGCGGAAGGAGCCGCCGCCCCAAAAGTTCCCCTCGCCCCCTTCCCCTCGCGCCGCGTGATGTCCTTCCCCGGCCTGGGCGGGACGAAGGAAGGGGGAGTGGAAGGAGGAGCCGCGTCTGGGAAGATCCGTGAGGGCGCCGCGCCGGCCTCGACGACGACGACGGCGACGAGCATCCAGCGCGCGTCCGATCTGGCGATCCTCCTGCGCGCGAGGAAGCTGAGCCTCATCCTGGACTTGGACCACACGCTGCTCAACTCCGCGGCGATCAACGACCTCTCCCCCGGCGAGCAAGCCAACGGGCTCACGCGGCGCACCCAGAGTCACCCCGCCGCCGGCCTCTTCCGGTTGGGCCTCGCCAGCTTTCCCATGCTCACCAAGCTGCGCCCGTTCGCGAGGGGATTCCTCGAGCAAGCAAGTGACATGTTCGAGATGTCCGTGTACACCCTCGGTGATCGGGTCTACGCGAGCGCGGCCGTCAAGCTACTGGACCCGGACGGCACCTACATCGGCGGCAGGGTCGTGTCCAGCGACGACTCCACCTGGCGGGACAGAAAGAGCCTCGACGTCGTCCCGGGCGCCGACGCCGCCGCGGTGGTGATCCTCGACGACTCCAGCCACGTCTGGCCGGAACACCAGGAGAACCTGATCGTGATGGACCGGTACCTCTACTTCGCCGATAGCTGCCGCAACTACGAGGTGGGGGTGAGCTCCCTGGCGGAGCTGAGGCGCGACGAGCGGGAACACGACGGCGGGCTGGCCGTGGCTCTCCAGGTCTTGACGCGCGTCCACCAGGGGTTCTTCGACTCCGTCCTCGGCGGCCGCTGCTCCGACGTCAGGGAGGTGATCAGGGCCGTGCGGAGCGAGGTGCTGCGCGGCTGCACGGTTGCGTTCAGCCGGGTCATCCCGCTCGGAGCCGTCGCCGGGGACCATCCCATGTGGAAGCTTGCCGAGGAGCTGGGCGCCGTCTGCGCGGCCGACATTGACGCCGCGGTCACCCATGTTGTCGCCGCGGATCCAGGGACTGACAAGGCGCGGTGGGCGCGGCACAACCGTAAGTTTCTTGTCAATCCGAAGTGGCTCATGATGGCAAAATTCCGGTGGTGCCGGCCGTCCGAGCAGGACTTCCCAGTTCTGACCCGTGGCAATGGACATTGAACATTTACTGCATGCTTCGAGTCGTTGAGACTGAGTGCAGTGACTAGCTTTGGTTCAGTGTAATCTAACCTGGTCGTTGAGAGCCGTGTGGCTCATCGATTCACTTAGGGCAAGCTCTGTACCTGATGCAGATACCTTATCATGACTAATCTGCAGAACCTTTGTTCAGGTACTGTCAAGTGTTCAGAATACGGAGTCTGATAATGCTGAGCATCCGGTTACTGTCAATGACACTAGGCACTCTCTATCTGAGTTAAAACGGCAAATATTGGAATTTGGAAGGTCTTGATGTAGCATAGTGTGATGGTGTTAATCAAATATCAAAGAAATCCCTTGAATTAGCATGCTGAATTTCTGTTCTATCTTAATTTCTTCATATGACTCCATGTATAGTTTATGCTCCCCTTTGGACACTGATGTAATTGAGATAATTGGTCACCCATATTCAAATTCTGGATATCAAAGTTACAAAATCTAAACATTCGCAAACAAAAATTAACATAGGCATCTACATAAGAGGTATGTGTGTTCCATATGAAATTTGTGACCCACGTTGAATGCCTGGCCTAAGAATTTAAACCCCAACGTCTACGCCTTCAATTTTTTTTAGCAAAACCCACGAAGATTCATTAGTACGATTATCTGTTGCTTTTTATGCAGATTGGTTTTACTATTCACCTATTAATATCATTATACAATTCGAAGTAAACCAGCGTCTTGCGAACACGCAATGCATTGTATTTTTGTATAGACAAAAATGCCTACCTCTGTCTCCTTCCATTCACTAATGTGTGAGCCCTACATTGCATCTGAGTTTATTTTCTCTCCACGCTCCACAGTCAAGGCACATCGATCTGGTGCATTGCTCTTAAGATATTTTGCAAGAAAGAAAAATGGTTTTGATAAAAGCTTGCTTGTAGATATCTGAAGGATAACATTTGGTTTAAGAATATGCCTCATATGGCAAACGTTAGACAGGACTCGATAAATTACAGACCAGAGATGATGGCCTACATACTATAAAAGACTCCACTACTACAACAACGATCGTGGTTACAAACAACGACCAACGAAAACTATTCATTGTCTGGTCTGGCATGAGTGCCGGACTGAGAGCTCGTTGTTCTGAAAACTCAGAGCCAGAATGCTATAGGATTCGATGACCCCCCTTTATCGCAAGGTCGCCTGTACATCTTGCACGCGCGACCTCGTTGCAGCATGCTAGTTCGCAGCTGTCCCTCCTTATTGTACTTGACACCGAACGTGGTCAGATTAAGAACACGCCGGCGCCGAGGCCGGGGCCTGGGCGGCCAGACCTCATTTTCGCTGTCCGGATGCTCGTCGTCCTTGTGAAAGAGAAACTCGACGAGGCAGAACCTGCTGTGGCCGCCCATGTAAACGAGCTTGGCACCCAGGCGCAGCTGCTCCGAGTAATCCTCGCGGAACAGCATGTCCTCGCCGATCTTCCAGGACGGCGGGGTGGTACCAAGCTCACCAGCGGCGGCGACGGGCGCGACGACGTCGCACGAGCAGAGGCGGCCGGCGTTGTCTTTCTCGCCGCAGAGGCCGACCCACGCTTCCAGCTCGGCGTCGAAGTAGGCCTCGCCATCGAACGGCAGCAGCCAGTCGCCGCGGCGTGTCCACTCGAGCCGCTCCGCGTCCAGGGAGAAGGTGCCGGAGCGGTGGCTCCGGCGGGAATCAGCGGACACGAAGAGGGTGCGGCCGTCCGGGTGCAGCGCGTAGCACTTGACCTTGCTGGCGTAGAACGGCGGCTGCTGCTCGAGGGCGGTCCAGGACCACAGCGCCCTGCTTCCGTACGGCGGCTGGTCGCCGAGGTAGAAGCCGTCGACGTCCGTGAACAAGAAGAGCTTGCCGGCGGCGGAGGCAAGCAAGGGCAGCACGTAGTCGTTGTCCCTGCAGCCGGAGGGCCGCGTGCAGACCGACAGCGCGAGCGTGCGTGTGTCGAAGGCCGGGATCCCGAGGCTGGCTTCGCCCGGCTGCATGGCGAAGATCTTGGTGCCGTGTGAGACGACCGAGTCGCGGAAACGGTCGTGCTCGGCTTCTATGCGGGCGACCGGCGGCTCCGTGAAGCGCGTCGGCGGCAGGTTGGTGCCGGCGTCGTATTCGAAGTCTTCGACGTCCAGCCTGCGGACGCTGTAGCCCCTCTCCCAGTCGTCAGTGGCGAATCAAAGTGAATTCGTGTTCGAATCAAAGTGTGTCATAGCAATCGGACTCGGATTAAACACCCATAACGGCCAGTGGCGGATGCAGGATTGGGGACAAGGGGGGGCTAAAACAATGAAGATGTTGATTTGCACGAAGATTTAATGGTGATTTTAGACTTTGCTACAGTAATTTTAGTGTTGATTAAGTGCTTTAGGGGGGGCTGGAGCCCACCCAGCCCCCCCTTAGATCCGCCACTGATAACGGCATAACCGTCGTCGCCGAGACGCCGACCACCGTCAGGGCTCCGGATAGCGGAGGACGGTGAGGCCGCGTCACTAGTGGAAAGCTGGAGGGCCGGGATCTGGGAGCGCTCCGAGACGGCACACGCACACAGATCACATCAGGAAAATTGGTGCACCGTGTCAGACTGGGGTAAGGGGAAGGCCGGTCCTCATATTGGAAATGACTGCCTAAGCCATTTTAATGGAAGATTTGTATGACTTTATGATCTAAAATTTATTTATTATGTTGAGTCCTCTATCTCTCCCTTGTATTCTCATTCTTTATGTTACTTCCTCTGTTCTAAATTATAAGTTGATTTATTCTTTTTTTACATCCAAAAGTAATAAAAAATTGAAGCGGTTTATAATTTGGAACGGAGAGGGCTGCCAGATAACACACAAACATAGCG
Organism: Themeda triandra; assembly: GCA_018135685.1. Lineage (NCBI taxonomy): Eukaryota > Viridiplantae > Streptophyta > Magnoliopsida > Poales > Poaceae > Themeda > Themeda triandra. The sequence continues at coordinate 1,100,994 of JAENPR010000067.1, read as the reverse complement.
AAATAAGTAGTCCAGCACATTCCCACATTCATGACAACATAGCAGTATGGATGGTGTTGCAACTTGCAACAAAAGAATGTTATTATATGCTGGAAATTATTTATTCAGAGCATGACAAAAGATTAGCTGAATGCTAACATGATAGACATGCGTATGTGTTTTTTATAAGGTATACAGATGTCAAAAACCCTATTCAAATCAAATTCGCAAGCCAGTATAGAATATTTGGAGATTTAGCAAAATTTGTCAATGAGTGAAATAGAATATCCATCTCTCATGGCAATGTACCTTTTTTACGCACACAAAAATAGTTATTATACATAAACAAAGAACGACTCCTCTATACTAGAAGTTTCAGTATCATTTTGAATATTGTTATTTGAATGTGATACAACAATGCGAAACTATGGTAGATCAGCAGATGAATGTGACTCAAAAAAAAATCCATCCTGATGCTTAACCGCTGCTTTAGTTAGCATCTCTCGTTCTTGCGCTTTGCTAAACGTGGTCTGATTTATTAAAATTATAAATAAAAGAAAATCACACAATCCAGAACAGGATTAAGAAAACACGCAATCCAGAAAAGGCTTTCTTCCAAGCCGAATTTGACGTATCTTTTTTTTCGACATTAAGGTCGGGCCTATCTTTAGCCTGTCTCCCTGCGACCCGAGCAAAAATACAGGCCCAGGCAAGAGTCAACTCTTATTCCAGGGAGCAAAATTTAATTTGACAGAACTGGCAGGGGCCGCGCGAAATAAACTCTTACTCTTATTCTGTTGCGAAATAAACCAAAATTCTCAACATGAACGTGCAGTCGTGCACATCTTGCTCGTACGTTTGAAATTTTGATTGATGATGCGGATGAAAAGACGGCAGGCGCAACAAAATCTCCGACACGAGCAGGCCCAAAAAGATGGCTGGCTTAATCAGCTGTGTTTCAGCAGAGGTGGATCAAACTATCCCTTATCACTTATTAGCCGTGGTATATAAGCTGCCACAAAAGATTTTCTTCTTTCACATTCACATTGCCAATCTCCCATACTTGGCAAGAATCTTTCATTTTTTTTTTTTTTGGGAACACGTACCCCTACTAGTACTAGCCCTGTCCCCGGGAAATTACAATTCTGTGGCAGTCCAGATACGTACGCAGAGTTTAGATGGAGGTAATAATATTTCAGGGCGTGTTTTACACAAAAGCGGCGTGACTAAATGGCGAACGACCGCCGGGGAGCTGTTTTGAGCGAACGATCTCAGACAACGTACGACTTTCTATTTTTGGCAAAAATAAATTAACGTAATTTACTATTTTTGAAAAGTTTTCTATTTATAGCAAAAGAAAGGTAAAACTTGCAAATTCAGACACATAACTTCCGTTCTCTAACTTATACGTCTAACTAAAAATGCATGACTTACGTGATCTAACGCGTTACAAAGTTAGAAATCTAACTTAGAAATCTAACTTAGAACACATGACTTACGTGATCTAACTTAAAAATCTGACTTAGAATGCATGACTTGCGTGTCCTAACTTAGAAATCTAACTTAAAATATATGACTTACGTGATCTAACACGTTGCAAAGTTAAAAACGAACTTAAAACGTATGAATTTATGTGATCTAACTTAGAACGCATGACTTAGGTGATCTAACACATTGCAAAGTTAAATCTAACTTAGAACACATGACTTAGTTGATCTACCTTAGAACGCATAACAGAATGATCTCATTATAAAAAAAATTAAAAAAAATCTTCAAAATATATTCAAATGTGATCTAGATTCGTCTCGTCGCACAGAACACATCGGTGCAAACGGAATTATAAATGAATACACGGTTCAGTAATTATAGCAAGTTGAAATAAATGTTTCCTTTTTCTCGTCTCCGTCAATGCTGACATCAGCGCATGTAAAGAAAAAACACAGTGAGGAGCGACGGTCACATACATTTTGGGTAGAGTGTGGGATCGTTCGCTGGACCACCAACCGAGCGAACGACCACGATAATGGATTCTCGACACAAAAGTGATGACCTATCTCAGAGCGTGCCACAGTCGTAGTCCGACATCTTGACAAGAGTTCTCGCGAGGAAGCCAGACAAAACCCTGTCCCGCAGGAAGCTCACGACGGCATTGTTGCTCTGCTGCACGAAGCCGACCACGTAGGCAGTGGCGATGAGCTGGACGCTCCTCCACCGCCGTGCCGCTGCGTACTCGCGCAGCCCGGCCTCGACCCTCCGGCGCTCCTCGGCGCCGCCCTCGCCGAGCGCGGCCTTGCCGAGGCACCTGGCCAGGACGACGCTGTCCTCGAGCGCGGCGCACGCCCCCTGGCCCAGGTCCGGCGTCATCGGGTGCAGCGCATCGCCGGCCACGCAGACGCCGCCCTTGCTGATGCTGGCGGCTATAAGCGACAGTGGCGACCGGAAACGCAGCGGCACGGCGAAGACATCGTCGCTCGCCTCGATCGCCAACAATGCCTTTGCCGGCACCTTTAAGGCTGCCAGGTTTGCTAGCACGAACCGCTTCAGCTTGGTGTCACTCTCGATCATGGCTTTATCTGCGGTTTACGGAATGAATTCGGTAGAATTATCACCATCATCGACCTCTAAAATCAATAGAAAATCATGCCTCTATCTACATTGGCATTATGACTAGTACTAACCGTTTTCAGTAGGAGTCCAGGTGAAGAACCAGTAGATGTCAGTGTCGTTGCAGGGTCGCATGCCGGAGCGGAAGCCGCGGCCGATGAACTGCAGGAACCTGGGCTCGAAGCCGTGGCCGTCCGGGAAATGCGCGAGGCCTCTCGCCGCCATGCGCCCCGAGTAGGTCGGCTCCGCGAGGCCCAGCCATTTCGCCACCACCGAGTTGATCCCGTCGCATCCGATCACCACCTGAAGATGTACAACTCCTGAACAACAGAGCAGAGCAGCGTACGTAGTGTGCAGCAGACACCATGTTTTTCATGAGGTTACCTTTGTTCTCAGCTCGGAGCCATCGGCCAGTTGCAGGACCTTGAGGTTGCCGTCCTCCTCGATTGACACGATCCTGGAGGAGTAGCGGATGGTGCCTCTTGGCAGCTCCTCCTCCAAGGCCTGCATCAGCAAGTCCCGCCTCACGCAACGGATTTCATTGCATCCTCTACTGTATCGGCGCTCATGTCGATCAGTCTGTAAACTCTCTGTATCAAAACTGTGTCCAAATAAAAATCTGTGATTGTGGCCTCACCGTTTCGGCCGCACCGTGAGGTCCAGCTCCTGCGCAACTTCCCCGGACGACGACGATATGACGCGCAGACTGCAAGCATCAGAACTCAGAAGAGTCGCGTGGCGAGTCGGTGACCGATGAGACTGTTGGTTTACGTACGCCTGAGCCTGGGGATGCTGCTTCCTGATCTTGTCGCCGACCCCGAGGGCGTCGAGCGCCCGGAAGGCATTCTGCCACGCCGTGAACGCGAACCCCGACGTCCTCAGCGCTGGCGACGACTCCAGGACCAAGCTCCTCACCCCTCTCCTGCGTCGTAATTGATGAGCGCCACCGTTCCGTTTGGCAGATCAAAGCAATATAGCACACGTATGTTAGTTACCGGTGCAGCCCGAGAGCTGTCGCGAGGCCGGCGAGCCCGGCGCCCACGACGACGATGTCCTCAATGGCGTCCTGTTGCTGCATGCTTTCAACGAACGCACAATTCAAGACCAGGATGGATGAGGCTGTTGCTACATGCTAGAAAGATGAGGCTGGCGGCACCGAATGGACGTGCAACTGTGCAAGTGTCCAAAAATACAGGATGGGCTTAAGCTTGGCCACTAAAGTCACTGGTGACGAATGGATCAACAGATTGGGGAGTGGGGACTGGTGGCGGCGTGACGTTTAGCAAAGACTAGCATGACTCCTATTTTCTCTTCCCTTTCTGAGTGTTATACTAAAGTATCCGTAGTACTCCAAATAAGTTCACTAAACAATAAATTTAACAGTATATCTAATGATACCAATTATGCATCATAAATGTTGATATTTTTATTCATTTATTTAGTTTTTCTGAGGCGGACAAGTTGAGTACGATTTCACTTCTCGGTAAACGAGAACGACACTTTAAAAAAAAAGTAAGAGTACATGTGAAAATAGGTCACATTTCCTTGGTGTACAAAACTGACGAGGCGACATAAATAATAAGCTAGAACATGAGCACCAGCAGATTCATTGAGACAAGACACAAACAAAATGCTTAGGTTATATTCTTCCTACATGACAAACAAAAGTTAAATTAGCAATGTCCAAGAGAAGACTAATAACACCTCTAAAACCTGTGGTTACTAGTGAAACGTCGGTCCAACGGCTCCCCAAGATTTAATAGAACAAAGTCCCGCGCTCCTCCTCCCCTGCCCGTTCCATTTTGTTGAGTGTTTGACGCGCTTTGTAGCTCCACCCGGCATCCGAGTGGTTTCCCATCTTGAGTACACCAAGAAGAGGAAACACAATCAAGCTCTTCTTCCACCTCATCCTTTTGTTCCTGGTTCACATCCATTGTTCAAACTTAGATCCAGAATGCCAAAGGCTCCATTGATGGCTCTGTGAAATCATGAGGTCGCTTAAACATCATGCAAGCTTGAGCTTGTCGGAGCTTGATCTGCAGGTTTCCTGCTTTATTGTACTTGAGGCCAAACGTGGTCATGTGGAGCACACGGCAACGCCGAGGTGGGCAATGGTCACAGATGTCCATCTTAGTAGGGTCATCACGGCATAAATGCTGGTCGTCGTCGTGGAACAACGACTCAATGAGGAAGAATTTGCTATCACCCATATAGATAAGCTTGGCACCCCGATGCAGTTCTGACTCCTTGTTGAACATCTTAGAGCATCTCCAAGGGCCTCTCCAAATGAGTTATGCATTTGTGAATTTACAAAAAACCTCAAAAAGAAGGCTCCAACGGTTCTCCAAATGACTTTTGCATTTGTGCAAGTTTTGCAATTCTCTGGTTCGGTTTTGCATATATGGAGAGCGAGCTTGACTCTCCAAACGCCGTCCTCTCCTCTCGCGCCCGAATTCTCCCTCCCTCTTTCGCGCCCGACTTCTATTTTTAGTAATGCAGCAGCCAATTTCGCAGCCGCCGTTGGAGATGATCTTTTTGCGCCAGATTCTATTTTGAGACTTTACAAATAACCTCAAATGCAAAACTCATTTGGAGAGACCCTTGGAGATGCTCAAGCCGAGCTTCCAAGACGGAGGGCTCGTTAACTTGTCAGCATCGACCGGTGGCACATCACAGGAACAGAGGTAGCCAGCACTATCTTTGTCCTGGGCAAGGCCGACCCACGCTTCCAGCTCGGCATCAAAGTAGGCCTGGCCAGCAAAAGGCAACAGCCAGTCACCACGGTGCGTCCACTCGAGTCTCTCAGCATCAAAGGAGAACGTACACGGCCGATTCGGCGTCGTCCGGCTGCCAGCGGACACGAAGAGGGTGCGGCCATCTGGGTGCAAGGCGTAACAGGCGATCTGCATGGTATGGAATGGCGGCGGCGAGTGGACCGTGGACCAAGACCACGCGGCGTCGCTCTCGTAAGGCGGCGGGTCGGCAAGGCACTCGGTGTGGTCTTCTAGGAAGGCGAAGAGCTTGCCGCCGACGGAGACGAAGAGGGGGACGACGTAGTCCGCGCGGCAGGACGGCCATGGGCAGATGGTCAGGCTCATGGTGTGCGTGTCGAAGGCTGGGATGGCGGGGCTGGCTTCTTTCGCCTTCATGGCGAAGATCTTGGAGCCGTGGGAGACGAAGTTCCAGGAACGGACGTGCGGGGCTTCAATCCGGGCCAGTGGTGGCTCGGTGAACCGCTTTGGCGGCGGCAGCTGGTCAGTGTTGGGACTGGTGTTGAAGGCGTTGACGTCCAGCCTGCGGACGCTGTAGCCCCTCTCCCAGTCGTCCAGCAGCAGGTAAAGATGCTGCTTGCGCTCTGGCGCGGTGCTGCGGCAGCCGCGCTCCTCCGAGCGTTTGCGCTTCGGCATCCCTTGTCTTCCCCACCTCCAGTGACTCATATGTCTCTCTCCCTTTCGGTACGGCGGTGCGTCCTGGGTCACGAACTGCAGTAAGCCTGCCTATATTTATGGATCGTATATATATCTGTAACACTCCAAGTGTTAATGCCAAATTGCATTGCATAATCATGCATTCTTAATTGTCATTGTTTGATGATTGTGGATTGATATTGGATTTCAAATTTAAAAAAAAAAAAGAAAAGCAAATCCTAGTTAATGCTACAGTACCACGCCCATCCCTCCCCCTGCTCACCTTCGACGCCGTGGCCATCGAGCACCTCCCCGGCCTTTCCGCGCAAGCAGGCGCGTGGACGGCGCCGCGAAGTCGCTGGCCACCTCACCGCGTCATTAAAGTGGAAGCCGGCCACCCCAACTTCTTCTCCTTCTTCTTTCTCTCTCTCGGCCGCCTTCGAACACCACACGGCCGCCTCAAAAATTCGCCACCACTGCTCCACCATTTTCCAATTCGGCACGCACACAGCTTCGCCACAAGCTCCTCTGCCTTCCTGACCCATCCGTGCTTCGTGCCGTTGCGAGGTAAGCAACTTCATCGTGTCGCCGCCATGGCCGCGAGCTCGGTCTCGCGTGGCCAACCTCCTCCCATCCCGGTCTCTTCCATCTTTCTGGTGTTTTGGGATCGCCCTGCTAGAGGAAGGCTACCCCGAAGATCTTGTCGGCTTTAGTGCCTTGAGTTCGCCGGAACGTGGCTTGCCGCCGCGAGCTCCGAGCGCCGCCGTCGCCTGTGTGCCGCCGCCGTCTTTAGTCCGTTGTAGTTAGCTTTTTCTACCCCGTTGGATGCGCGGCAGCACTAGGAGTCGAGTCGACTCGGTCCCGTCGCCGGAAACGTCGCCGTCGGCGAGTTCCGCGGCCGGCCGAGCGCCTTGCGCCTTGCTCTGCTCGGGAGCCAATCGAGGAGTTCATTTTGTAAATTTGAGAACACTCAGGGGCCTTAGTGTTAAGTGAAAGACTCAGTTGAATAGTGTCAAATAGTGGTTGGACTTGTTTGTAGATTTAGTAAAGCGCGAGGCCTTTTCTGCAAAACTGCCACCGTCGCCATCGGGCAGCCGCCCGTGCACGTGCCACGCCCGCGTGGGCCGCGCAGCCGCCGCTGCTGGGCCGCACTGTTGGGCCAGCCTGCTGCCGCCTCGCTGGGCCGCTCGCTCGCGCCTGGGCCGCGTGCCTGCGCAGCGCAGTGAGCCGAGCTGGGCCACGCGCGCGCGCCGAGCCGAAGCCGAGCTGGGCCGAATCGGCCAAATCGGCCCGAGCGCCGGTTTTCAATTTTGAAAATGCTTTTCCATTTTAATTTTGAATGAATAGTGTTAGTATTTGTCTATTTTGTATAAAATTATTCATAACTCCAAAAATTATGAAAATTTTTGTGTAGCCTTCTCATGAGATGCTTGATCTAGGAAAAATATGAAATCTGAATTTGGGCAATGTTTTGCATGTTAATTAATTAGCTTATTTAACTAATAAATGCGTCTTCTTTCAATTTTAATAATTTATTTACTGTTCCAAAAATCATAAAATTTATTGTGTGACTTAGTTATGATGTAAGTAGCTTAAAATAAAATTTTGAACTTAATTAGAATAATTTTTATATTATGCCTTATTTTTACTTAATTAGTTAATTGATTAATGCCTTAATTAATCCTTAATCTTGTTTAATCATTTTAGGGATCGTTTGACTTTTTGGATTGAGTGTTGACCCTAGGTCATTACTACTAATGACCTTTGGCACTTTTGCTTAATTGTTTGAGCTCATGTTTTTCATGCCAATATGTTTAATAGAGTTTATTTCATGTGCCTAATTTAATTCGAGTAAGGTCTTAGGTGCAAGTGCTAGATCTTTAACTCCCGATGAGTTGTTATATGATCAGTTGTGTAGATTTGGTAAGTGTGTTTGCTTTTCTTAAGAAAAATCCAAAACCCTAGTTATAGTGATTTGAATATAGCTGGAGAACTCGGTAAACGAGTGTCCAGTGAATTGCTCTTATCAAACTTGTCGTCATAAGCATCAAGTCATCATCACTATCCTCACTTATGTATTCGCTATACTTATTCAATGCATATGCATGCAATAGGTGCGCCCGCGGGAGTGACCCTGTTGGAATTCGAGGGAACTTGCCCGCAGGAGTCAGAGAAACCTCAGGAGCAGGAGACTCATCCAGCCGGTTACGAAGCCGACCAGGACGTGGTTCTCGAGTGTCCACGACACGAACCATCAACCTTCGTGAAAGGCAAGCCCCGGAGCATTTTAACTTCCTAACTTTTATAATTACTAAATGCTTTATGATTGTTGCATTAAGTTCTAGGAATTGAATTGGCACCCTTGCCGCATTTATATCATTCCTTGTCCAGTTATCATCCCTGAAATCCTAATGATATGATACCGTAGCATTTGCTTAGCCATGCTTAAACGGTAGAAGTCGAGTGATTAATAATCACTTGCGAGAATTAGGATGATGGTTCACGGTTGGCTATATATGCTATCGTGCAAATAACCATGTGTATGTAAATCGAAGGCAAGACGGAGCGCATGAGCTACATGGTCGGCCAACCTTGTTAGTGAAGCGTACCGTCGTGCAAATTAATCACACACAAGGAATGGAGCCTTTCCTAGTCATGTTGAACAAAGGTGCCTAGCACTTAGCCGGGCCGGATCGAGGTTATCCGCCGCGAAGCCTAGTAGCTCAACTTAGGCCGGATCGCGAAGAGTATCAAGTGCTCACCCGCCGACAGTGTTATAATTCCCGATCCATTGGCATATCCGGCGTGGTATGTCCGTGTGGGAAGTCATGTCCGTAAGTCCGAGGCGGTGTTATAATTCCCGACCTCATGGTATGGTGGCGACCCTAAGTGAGGCGCCGTTCGGATCCGTGATTCCCGAGTTGTACGAATGGTGTTCTACGGTTACCCTTGGCCGGGTTTGCCGGGAGAGTGTTAGGAATATTTCCCACTGGGTTGTAATCGATTCGAATCGCCATCGTCTCCGGATAGTGAGAAGCTTGACGGGAGTATCTCCATACTTGAAAACAATAAGTTGTTTGGATGGTTAATGGAACTTCACAAGATAGCTATTGATGAACCTGATATGGTTAGGTATTTCTCTACTCAGTTGCTTGTTTAGCACAGGTGCAAACCTAGATAACAGGTTAATGAAGATTAACTTGATGCTAATAACAACATGTTTACTCTTATCATCTAAAGCTTTTACGCAAAATGAGTTAAGCCAACTCCACCTATAAAGCTTTGCATAATCCTTGGAGTCTTTATTTCTGTTTCATGTCGGGTAAGTCTTGTTGAGTACAATTGAGTACTCGGGGTTTATTCCCTCCCCGTTGCGATGACATCTTCTATAATGGTTGCCGCAACTATCGCCTTCTCCCCGCCGGAATGAAGACTAGACCATTGGGCATGGTCTCTAGTAGACTTCTTACCTTGTATTGCTTTTGTAAGATATGAGCTCGAACCGGCAATGTAAACCTTAACTATGGTTTTGTTTCAAAACTATGCTTCTTCCGCTACCTTGTATTCGGTTTGTAATAACTAGAGTGTACTCCGATATTATATAATCTATGTAGATTATTTGTAAAAGGTTGTAACAGGTGATGTGGTTATGCTGAATTACTACGATCTTGGTTTGTTGCAAGTTGGTTTGAAATCCTTCGTGATTTCGTTAGACTACCGGGTTTATATAAGACAAAGTATACGAGTGTCAACGTATTAGCGGGGACATCTGTACTTAATCTTGTATAAATTGGTCGGTTCTGTGACAATATCCTATTCGAAGTCTTATATATCTGCAATAAAATTAGTTTTTATATTATACCTGGCTTGGAATTTCTTGTATAAAGGTTCCGCGGCACTCACGCTCGGACTCGGATTAGAGATAGCTGATCGTAGCGATTTATCTGAACTCTTTTTTTTTTATTAAACGTACCTGTATATTAGATAAGGAAAACATACAACCCAACATACGAATACAAATACGCACCGAAAGGATACGGATACGTTTGTACCTGCCAAACTACACAAAGAACCCTAAAAAACATAAAAATTACATTCGAGTCCTTGGATTCTTCGCGAAGCCATCCCGGTCGTCTCCCTCGTCGCCGATGGTAGCCGCCGAAGAAGAAGACGGCCGACGCCCTGAGCTGGAAGACCCCCCTCGCATAGAAGCTTCAGATGGAGTCGATGTAGACACCCGCCCACAGGAACGGGATGAAGCCAACGGCGATCGCACGTCGACCGGGGCCGTGCCCCGACACCTCCAGCTCCCGGATCCGCACTCGCCGACGACGACCCCCGTCGCCGCGGACAAATCGAGCCAGATCCGGCACACCACCATCCGCACGCCCACAAACAACTCCGCACCCGAGCAAAAATGGGCCAGCAACTTCATCACCTGGCAAAGACGACGAAGCGCCGGCTCCGGACTCCTGGAGATTCACCAACCTTGACGCCGGCGCCGGAGAAGGAACGCCGTCGCCGCGAAGGGAAGGTTGCAAAATCTTATTCCATAGCGCCGCCACCTCCTCCGCTTCACCAGCGACGCCCGGACATACACTGGCTCCGCCGCCACACGGCGACGAGCAAACCCTAGCTCCACCGCCAAGACTCGACGGTGAGAGAAACCTAGACCTAGGACACGAACTACCTAGTCTATATACACCGGCACGACGATTTCCCGCCATCCTCCCTCTCCGACGCCGAAGCGGCCGCCAGAGAGGGAAGAGCCGGCGAAATCGCCGCCGGAGTCGCTCTTCTCCTCTTTTTCACCCTCTCTCACGGGAAGGGTCAAGAAGGGGAAAGAATGTCCAACTCTGATTTATCTGAACTCTTGACCAGCTGCGAACGAGAACTGCACCAGAGTCCGAAATCCGGAGGGTCGGAGCACGTCTCCAGTTCCAGGCCTTACGAAGGCTGGACGACTACGGGACAGGAGCCCATGCTGGTCTCTGATTCTGGGCCCAACACAGGCTTTGAGGGCCCATTTTAACATGAGACCCATAACCAGCGTAGACAAACACGTGCAAGAAGTGACAGAGAATGCAGAATTAGGTGAAAGGCCTCGGAAAAAACTTAGACCTTGTTTAATTGTTGTGAAAATTTAAAAATTTATTCACTCTCTCTATCACATTGAATCTTAACATGCATGCATTGAACATTAAATACTAATAAAAAATAACTAATTATACAATTCTTCTCTAATTTACGAGACCAATTTTTTAGCTTAGTTAGACCATGATTGGACAATAATTGTCAAATACAAACGAAAGTGGTACAATACTTTTCAGACAAGTTTTTTGTCATCTAAACAAGCCTTAGTTTAAGTATCGGGCCTTTTCTTTTCTGAATTTGGGTGGAAGACTCTGAAATAAATTTTTCTTAGTTATTAGACCTCCGTCCATTTTCACGGTGTTAACTAGGCGGTAAAAAGACGATTTTACCTTGAGTAGAAAAAATAAAAATAAAATTCTAATAAACATTTAGATTATTCAATATATAATTATAGCTAGCTGTCACTCAGTCGCGAGGATCACGATCGCGAGAAGCACAAGGAGAATATGCATGCACATGGCCGGATCCCTAACGTGTACAGCATGCACGTTGCTCGTCCACTAGCTAGTATGCAGGTGTGATTTAATACGTCCCCCGTGATGATATATATAATCGGTAGGAGAGGAGAGGTTAGCTGTCAGTGATGAAGTCGGATATGATCGGGAGAAGCTGTCAGTGATGCAGTGGGACATGATCGGGAGAAGCAGAAGAATACTGCGCATGTGGGAGAAGATTCAACGTCTCATGGGAACGGATCGTTCGGACTCGGTTATCGTTGACAAAATTATCAGGAGAGACGAGCAGGTAAAGGAGTTGGATGCGTGGGCCTAGCGGAATTAGTTCTAACTGCCGGCTGGTATATTTGGTGAGAGAGACGACAATTTACACATAGAGAAACTGTTCAAAGATCTTCAAGATCAGCCATGGCAATTATGGCATTAATCAAGAATTACATAATGGCATCGAAGGATCAAAACTAAGGCCCTCCACAATGTGTACCTTAAGTAGTGCTAAAGGAAGAGAGAGAATGTTGAGGAGTGACTCCACACACTGCAGCCACCGGTGCCAACGCTAGCAAAATATGGAGCGGAGCAAGTAGTTGCTCCGGTTCCATCTTCGTGCCATCTAATAAAAAAATATTTTTTTTTTGGTCCCAACTTGCAAGGCATGCTGGTTGAGTTGAAGCACATTGATTTGACTGCTACACAGGCCTCTTGTACCTTTTAAGCGATGCTTGCACGCTGTGGGATTTTCAAGCGATGCCAAATACTAGTCATGGGACCCGCTTTTTTTCTAGCACCGCTCCACCATTGTGGAGGGCCTAAGGCGGGGATGGAAGGAACCCTCCGAAGAAAAGGTTATGGTCAATGTTGGTGTAGCTTTCGACGAATACGAAGGATGTGGAAGTGTGGGTGCTATTATTAGAGATTGCATGGGAGGTGCTTTAGCAGCCGCCCATAGTTTTGTGCCTCATCTTATAGATGCACAGACGACAGAGGTTTACGCTTTAAAAGAAGGTTTGATGCTAGCACAACACATTGGGTGTAATCGATTGATTGTCCAATCAGATTGTATGGAGGTGGTACAAACAATGAAGGAAGAAGGAATCTCAGCGAATTCGGCAGCTGCATTGTATGATGAATGCGATATTATATGGAGCGGTTTTCATCATTGCAGTAGGGAGGTTAGAAAGGGAGGTAAATCAGGTGGCTCATAATTTAGCAAAAAGAGCTATGCTATATAAGCAAACTTGTACTTGGGTCGATGAACCCCCTAGCTTTATTCTAGATCTCTTGAGCAATGATGTAACAACTTCGGATGAATAAAGTCTGCAGTTTGGTTTCAAAAAAAAAATCTTTACACCCACCTATAAAACATTAAATATAGATTAAAAAACTAATTACCCAGTTTAGTTATAAAATTACGAGATAAATCTTTTAAACCTAATTAGTCTATGATTGGACACTAATTGTTAAATACGAACGAAAATGCTACAGTTAAAAAATTCTAACTTTTTACAATCTAAACAAGGCCCCAGTGTGCTCCATGGTACACTAGTATGCAGGTAGTAGTACTGGTGCTAGTGCTACGGTACATGTGAGACTGTTGCTGTTTGAATTCCGGCTGCGGCGGCGATCGGAGGAGAGATCCGGGATCCCGGCCGTGAAAAAGAGAGAGAACGCACTCAAGAATACTCCCTCCATCCCTAAAAAGGTGGCGTCGTGGGTTTTTTGCCACAAGTTTAACTTAATATGTAGAAAATACGTGTAACATTTTAATTTTTACATAATTTTGTTTAATCTAGACGTAAATATCTTTCTAATGATAATAACTACTTAGCATAAATATTTATATATTTTAATATATAATTGTTGGTAGTTGTTTTCAAGAAATAAGAATGATACTTATTTAGACACTGCTACTACAACTTATACCACTGCTCTATGATATGATTGCAGTTTCTAAGCTCGTCTCATCCAGGAGGATCAGGAGAGGAGAGGATGAAACTGTGTTTGTTGGAAATACCCTCAATTGGAATTCTGTTTTTTTACTTAGGAGCAAAATTGTTATTTTATCGCCTAGTTAACACCGTCAAATGCTGAAAATAGACGAAAGATCTAATAACTAAGAATTTTTTTGATTCAGGACCTTTCACCTAAATTCAGAAAAGAAAAAAACCTAATATCTAAACTAAGTTTGTCCTTCCACCTAATAATTCTCTGAAGAAAGAAATAGCCACACGGAGAGAGAGATTTGTCTGCTGCCTTTTTCTTCCCCTCTCCCGTTGGCCTCGTCTTCTCCGCCTGCCCGAGACTGAGAGCTCGACTCGGTCGCCGCCGCCACTCTACTCCCTGCTGCCGGGTCTTCGTCGGACCCTTTGCCGGCGACGAGCACCCACCGCACCAGGTACAGGTATGCCCGCCCCCAGCAAAACTGAATCTGGGCGTACGCTATTCTGTATTCGGATCCGATCTACTCCGTAATCAGTATAAGCGTACCATGTATTATGCCTGCTAACTTCACTTTCTTTGGCAAAAAAGAAAATTATCGGGTGTAGAGTAGGAGAGAGCGAACCAAGGGATCCAATGGCGGCGACGGAGGGGCAGTGGGTGCTCATGGCGACGGGGCGGACGCCGACCAACATTGCGGTGATCAAGTACTGGGGGAAGCGGGACGAGGCGCTCATCCTCCCCGTCAACGACAGCATCAGCGTCACGCTCGACCCGGACCACCTCTCCGCCACCACCACCGTCGCCGTCAGCCCCTCATTCCCCTCCGATCGCATGTGGCTCAACGGCAAGGTGTGGCATTGCCACCGCCCCTCCCCTGCTCGCCAATTTGTCTCTGCCGCTGCTGCTTCGTCTGCTCAGCGGTCTGTTCATTTGACTTTTGGTTTGGAATAATTGAGCAGGAGATCTCGCTCTTAGGAGGAAGGTTTCAGAGCTGCCTCCGAGAGATCAGAAAGCGTGCTTGTGACTTCGAGGATGACGAGAAGGGCATCAAGATCAAGAAAGAGGATTGGGAGAAGTTGCATGTTCACATAGCCTCATACAACAACTTCCCCACGGCTGCTGGTTTGGCCTCTTCGGCTGCTGGCCTTGCCTGTTTCGGTAAAGTCTCTTCTGCTATCATCATAATCTGATCGTCTCCCTCGAGACAATGAGTTGTCTTGACTTCCGGCTATTCCTATTCCTACAATGAATGACCGTTTGTTGGTTAGTTGTATTAGCAAAAACTACCATCTGGAGAACTATTTGCAGCAATTTTACTAGTGTTGCTGCCATGTGGCCAATCTGATTATTTTTTGTCAATTTGGAGTGCAAGTTGGAAACTATTACTGCAGATGCATCAAAACAGCTTATCAGGAACAGATGGAGTATTTTTCTAGTTTCTTTTTTCATCTTGTTCTCCTGTGGCCTACATTAAAACATGAAAAAAAAAAATTATGTTTAGAAACAGGTAGAGATTACGAATATAAGTTTTCTCCCTCTCTATTTTCACTAAAAACATGGAAAAATAGTACTATTTGAGTATATTACTAATTTTTGGTCCCTGGTATCTTCCCCTGTTACTCTAAAAGCTACTCAGCATGCTTCTCTGGTAGAAAACAACAGTTCCTTTTTTTATAACTTGAAATTCAGTAGCTCTAAACAATGGGTCACAATTTCTTAGTTCCCCATAAAGATTTCTGCATGTTTTTTTCAGATCATGTATCACCACATAAGCATTTGTTATTGAATATTGCTGCAGTTTTCACCCTTGGGAAGCTGATGAACGTGAAAGAAGATTATGGAGAACTTTCTTCAATAGCAAGGTCTGTTCATGTTATTGATAAAAGCATTTTGTTTTTGTTCTTGAGACTGCAAGGACTGTATTCAGTTTGCCAATCTCTGTGCTGATAAATCGTGGGTCTTGCAAATTCATACTTATATTTTCTCATCTTCATTCAGGCAGGGATCTGGGAGTGCATGCCGCAGTATATATGGTGGTTTTGTGAAATGGTGTATGGGAAAAGTGAGTAATCGTTGTGACAGAAACAGCCCTGGTTAAATGCATATCTGGCCTATTCAATAATGACTGAGTGCGGCCTGATTAATTGCTTGCAGAAAGATGATGGAAGTGACAGTATTGCCGTGCAGCTTGCTGATGAAACACATTGGAACGATCTTGTAATTATTATTGCAGTGGTACGTGAACTATGTCCCACATGACCTCCTGCTATGTGTTGTACGCATCTTGTGGCTTCACTTTTATACCTGTGCCTTCACCCCATATTGTGCTCTTTCTGATGTCATAAATCGTTGACACATTCATTTGTGGAATCAGGTCAGTTCAAAGCAAAAGGAAACCAGTAGCACCAGTGGGATGCGAGATAGTGTTGAAACAAGTCCCCTCTTGCAGTACAGGGCCCAGGTGCTGTTTTTTTTGCATTCTCGAGGAATTGAATTGTTTTCGAGAAATTTCTAAAAAAGACCACAATTTACTTTCGGCTTTGGAATCTTAATATACTATGTTTTTTGGTAATATGATAAGTTAGTTTGACTGTTACTTCTTTTCCTGTGATTAACATGCACTACATTGGTTGTACATATGTTTCAGACAGTTGTGCCAAGTCGGGTGTTGAAAATGGAAGAAGCTATCAAGAATCGTGACTTTGAATCCTTTGCCAAATTAACTTGTGCAGATAGTAACCAGTTTCATGCTGTATGCTTAGACACGAGCCCTCCCATCTTCTACATGAATGACACGTCACACCGGTATATGCTTTTAGCAGTGTGTTGGCTTGGGTTTTAATTTAATGCTGAAATCTGAAGCAAGTTTATTATGTTCTTAATCAACCGCAGGATAATTAGCCTTGTGGAAAAATGGAACCACTCAGAAGGAACCCCACAGGTATTTATATTGCTCTTGAACATCTGTTATCCTTTTTTTAATTGTGCTACCCTAGTTGGATATTGCTCAAATAGGACAAAACCGTTGTTTGAAACAGCAAGCAATCAAGGACAAAACCGTTGAATAAGATTTGAAACAGCAAGCAATCAACTGCACTGGCCAGAACATGTGGCTTGCATCTCTTTATGGAATTGTTAACTTCAGAGTGAACCTTGGCAATATCCTTAAGATGTCTGTATAAATAACCGCAAATTGCATTTCTTCTTTTAGTCTGTTACCTTTTATATTTTGGATGGTCATCTTCAAAATCATAAGGTGTGAACATATAAAAGGTCACCTTGTATATTTTGGATGGTCACCTTTTATAAACGCTTCTGTTGGGTGTTATATCTACGAAGTCGCCATCTAAAATTGGAAATACGTAAGCCAGTAAACCCAAAAGCAGATTTTCCATCCTGGCCCTTTGATGTTGGATCACACTTTGGACTAATTGTGGTATCTGTTGTGCATTTTATCCATTCTGCAATACCACAGTTACTGTGATGTGATAGTAAGATCATTTATAAGTGTGGAAAGTAGAACTCTAACTCTGGTTGAGAATGGCAGGTTGCTTACACCTTTGATGCTGGGCCTAACGCAGTCCTAATCGCACGAAACCGTAAAACTGCAGCACATCTCCTCCAGAAGCTCTTATACTATTTCCCTCCACAGGATAAGGATTTGAGCAGGTGAATTTAATGTTTTTTTTTCATGATTAAATCTGTTGTCACTGATTGTATTCAGGAGCTCTATAGATGTATCTGATCAACATGATCTTGCAGCTATTTGGTTGGCGATAAATCGATTCTAGGTGATGCTGGAGTGCATTCCATGGAAGATGTCGAGGCTCTTCCAGCACCTCCAGAGATGAAGGTACCAGATCAGAAATTCAAGGGTGATGTTAGCTACTTCATCTGCAGCAGGCTTGGGGCTGGTCCAAAGGTTATTGCCGACGAAAGTCAAGCATTGATCGATTCAGTCACCGGACTTCCAAAAGGGGTGTAATTTCAGATCAGAAAGATTGAAATAAGGGTTTAAGCCAGGGATTAAAGAAAATGGTATCTACAAGGAATGCTAGATTGCTAGGCCGGGAAACAGACTAACAGATTCCTGAAGATGCATTACATTTGTCGTTTATTATACATTTGCGCTGGTGTTCATTGCTTTTCAACAAAGATAGTGGAACAAGTTCTATCCTTCTGTTTTTCTCCCTCGTCTACTATGTGGCTGAATTTTTTGTTTAACAAATTGGCAGATTGCAGCGACTACTTTATTAAGAACGTTAGCTAAGACGCAAGCGGTGAATAACTTATGTGGCTTAAAAAAAATGTCTGCCAACTTTTCGCCTTGGATGAAAAAAACCTACGCCCCGCCGATAGATTTTTTTTTTTTTTTTTTTGAGAAACCCCGATAGAGTGCTTTAGGTGGATATATATATGCTGTGGTGATTGGCCACTATTATACATTGGCAAGCATGTTTTCTTCGTCTTCTACATTGTTTTTTCTTGAACATTTCGCATAGTTCACCAATCATACCAACTTCTAGAATCTATACAAAGGACATTGAGATGACATACAATTTCCAACTCAGCTTTATTTATTTATTTGTTAAAATATCGCATGGCAAAGTTTTATTTCTTGTTCAAAATTAATTATTTTCCACCATCCAACGTACGTTCGAAACATGTTATAAACTTAAAAATAGTCACAACTAGCACATTTTAAAAACCATGGTAACTAATATTTATCTTCTAAGTGCACTAAAATCACGAGGAGAATTAAATACCAATCATGTTTAATAACGACATATCAGTTCTAATTTTAGAACATGTACCATACTGTTTTGGACACTTCAACACTTGCACATAATATGAATTTGCAAGTAAGGAAAAAAAGACTGTCTTCTGACCGCACATTTGATGTGGATGTTGACTTTAATATGTGATAGAGGTTATTGCATTGTCTTCTGATTTAGCTACCACACCTACGGAAAGTGCTCTAAAACTAAACATTATAACAACTAACTATTTTAAATGGTACTCAACACTTTCTTTTCAATTTGGAGCGCTAGATGATATCTAGCGGCCGACATGTTCATTCTATGATAGATTGGTATACATTATGGGTTTAAACATGCCCCACTATTTTTTATTGTAGGTCACACAATTTGAGTATGCAAGTAAAGAAGAAATTGACTCATGACAACATATTTAGTATGAAAATTGATCATGTCATTGGTACATGACAAAAATATAGATGTAGCATCCTCATGCTACCACATTCCCACATCTCTAAAACTCCAAGTGTATTTTGCTTTCTCGAACATTTCACACAAATTAGCAACCAGATCAACTTCTAGAATCTAAACAGAGGACAATGAGATGACACATAGTTTCTAATTCAACTCCATTTCGAGTGACACTTAGTCGTATTTCTGTTAAAAGTATCACTGGCTAAGTTTTATTTCTTGCTCAAAACAAGTTATTTTGCATCATCCAATGTACATTGAAAACATGTTCTAGACTTAAAAATAATCACAACTTGCACATTTAAAAACTATGATAATTAACATTCATCTTTTTTAGGTGCATAAAATCATATGAAGAGAATCAAATACCAATCACGTTTATAACAGCGTGTGTAACCGTTCTAATTTTAGGTGGAGACTTGCAACATCATCTTTTGGCTAGTTCAACACTTACACGTAAAGACTTATTTGGCTATGGACATGGTAAAGCTCTCTCGGCTAGGAAGCAAGGCCAGGCGTATGATTTGGGCGGCTTATGTGCCGGACAACTTTTGCCAACATACCATTCAAACACGTCCATAATTTGAATTTGCAAGCAGGAAAAAAAAAGACTGCGCCACAAATTTCATGTGGATGTGATCCCAGCCGTTGATATGTGATTGAGGTATTCGCATCGTCTCCTGTCTTGGCTACCACACCTACCCCTCCTATCTTCTCCTCTAAAAATCCAGAGGCCTCGTCCCCATCCTCGAGCATTTCGCCCAATTCCCCAATCGGACCAAACCCTAGGAGAGATTCGATCGGAAATTTGGCATGGCAATGTCAGATCTCACGGCCACCGTGATCCCAAAGCCAGACGGGGCCGACGACGAGTCGGTGGAGATCCGGGAGGTGTGGGCGGACAACCTGGAGGAGGAGTTCGCGCTGATCCGCGACATCGTCGACGAGTTCCCGTTCGTCGCGATGGACACGGAGTTCCCCGGCATCGTCTGCCGGCCCGTCGGCGCCTTCCGCTCCCCCGCCGACTACAACTACGCCATCCTCAAGGCCAACGTCGACATGCTGCACCTCATCCAGCTCGGCCTCACCTTCTCCGGGCCGCGCGGCGAGCTGCCGGCGCTCGGTGCCGGCCGCCGCCGCTGCGTCTGGCAGTTCAACTTCCGCGAGTTCGACGACGCGCGCGACATCTTCGCGTCCGACTCCATCGAGCTGCTCCGTCGCAGCGGCATCGACTTCCGCCGCAACGCCGAGCGCGGCGTCGATGCGCGCCGGTTCGCTGAGCTTCTCATGTCCTCCGGCGTCGTGCTCAACGACTCCGTATTCTGGGTCACCTTCCACGCAGGATACGACTTCGGCTACCTACTGAAGATTCTCACCTGCAATAGCCTCCCAGACACACAAGCCGGCTTCTTCAAACTTATGAAGATATATTTCCCGACTGTCTATGACATAAAACATCTCATGAAGTTCTGCAACAGCCTGCACGGCGGGCTGAACAAGCTCGCTGAGCTACTCGATGTGGAGCGCGTTGGGGAGTCTCATCAGGCTGGGTCCGACAGCCTGGTCACGTCCTGTGCATTCTGGAAGCTCAAGGATTCATTCTTCGCGGGGTCAACAGAGAAATATGCAGGTGTGCTGTACGGGCTCAATGCAGAGAATGGTGTTAGTGCTCATTGAGGGGTCTCACTCTCTTCGAATTTTAGCTTTGTGAATGGATTGGTTTAGGGCAGAAAAGGGTGACAATTGTGCAAGAGGGTTCAGTGAAAGATCAATCTGTAGGTTAAGTCTGTCTCACTCATTTGGGTGTATTTGGCATGTAGTGTTTTCGGTTGCTCACTATTGAAATAGCTATTTCTCTTTTCTTTTTTCAGCTTTGCTTTTGCTCGCATTCTCTTTTTTCTCTTTCAGCTTTGCTTTTGCTCTCATTTTCTCTTTTTCTCCAAGCAAGATACTAACACTTGATTAAACATAGTAAAAGATGACCTCTGAGAATTGATACATACATTGCCACAATTGCAGTACCACACATAGTCCAATTAATTTTCTTTGTCTTCATAGCAAAAGAATCAATATATGCCTTTTTCTAATATGAGAAACGGATTGTCTCAAAAGAGTGATAGTGTAATACTAGGTTATATCTATTTTTGTGAATATGAACTTGGTGATGCTACACGAGAGAGAATGCAATCCACACTCACATGGTTATGCCTGAGGAGACTAATACTTCACAATCCATTATCTATCCTAAGAGTAAGCACATTGCCCTTTCATTTTAAAGCTGCACTTTTTCCGGATAGTGATTTTGTATGCAAAGGCACTTTCTACTTTCCAATATTCTTCCATATGAGATGGAGCTAACATAATTCAGTAAAATTCCCCAATAGCAACTTGGAAAGCTCATCACTTGATTGTTGCTTAAGACATGTTTTTTGTTTGCTAAGGGCTTGTAGAATCTATTTATGAAATCTGACCTTCTGCCAGTGCCTAGTGCTGAAATTGACTGTTGGAGTTCTTGTCTATGTAAGTGTATGTTTGCATGAGGTCAATTACAGATAGCATTGTTTGAGGTTGAAATATTTAAGTAATGTAGAGTTTAACAACCCCCACCCTCTTGCAAAATTGAGGCTGTTTTAGTTATGTTCTAAGTTAAACTTCTCTAACTTTGACCAAGGGGTATCAAGTTTAGTTTTTTGTTAAACTCGCCATGAAAATGTATCAATACCGTAATTATTTGGTATTGAAGTGTTGATAGATCTTTGTTTAAACTCGGTAAAAAATAGAGAAGTTTGGCTCTTTTTTTCGATTCAAGAGAAGTTTTGCTTTTGACCAAACTAAAATGACCTACATTTTATAATGATGGAGTATTATATATGTTATTAGAATTATTATTCATTCTAACTACTCACTGAACATTCAGCACCTCATTTTCTTCTTGGTCACTTTTCTCCATGATACATAGTGGATCCAATAAAAATGTCCTGAGCCATTGAGATATTTATTGACGCTGATGCGAGTTTACTTGTTCTTCAGAAACTCACTTAGATTTGGACATCTACTGCCAAAGTAGATATGCTGTTGTATATCTTGTGCTGATCATTCGATCCCTTTCAGAGCAATTTCATTGATACATGCATCCTGCTTGTCTTTTCACCCCTGCTTTTAGCATATTTGACTGTCGGGGTCGTTGTGGTACTTATTGGTTGTGTCCTCCCTTTTCACCCTGTTCATTAGCCTGTTTACTTCTGCTCATGTTTATAGATTCTGGTAGATGGTCCTGTGGACAAATTCTGATTCATTTGCCTGATTACGTGGACAAATTCTGATTCATTTGCCTGATTACATTTTACATCTGCCTCTTAAAGATTCCATAATTTGCCTGATTACGTTTTACAACTGCTTCTTAAAGATTCCATAACCCAGTATGTTATCTCCCTTTGAGAAAATAGGTTCGACTTGAATTAGCCTGCATCTGGGCCAGGGCTTGTGATTGTTATTTTTATTTTGCTTAGCCTGAGCTCTTTATGTTGATTATCATCTATTCTTGAATTCTTGATGCGGCTGATATTCTTCACTTTAGCTATTGTCTTTTGCCTATTTATGATTCCCTTGGATCTTGTAATGGTTACTAGTGACTCTTGTATAAGGCAGCTTTTTTGCGCACCATAGGATTTGCGAAACATGGTTTCCTGGTGCCTGTAATTATCTGGATACTTCGGTTGCACAAATAAAATAAACAAGCTTTATATTGTTTTGGTTGTCTAAACGCGATATATTAATGGCTTGAGCAAGTAATGTATCGATTTTAAGCTTCCTATAAATAAAAGATGAAAAGGTATCAAAATTGATCTCCAAATAACATTATACTCAAAAAACGAAAACAAAAGGCTACCTTCTTTGACTCGTCTATTTGCTAGTTACAGTGTAACTCTTGA
Source organism: Themeda triandra (assembly GCA_018135685.1). Taxonomy (NCBI): domain Eukaryota; kingdom Viridiplantae; phylum Streptophyta; class Magnoliopsida; order Poales; family Poaceae; genus Themeda; species Themeda triandra. Next base: position 1,078,297 of record JAENPR010000067.1, on the reverse strand, counting down.
TTCGTTGTAAAAGTCCTGAGAATGAAGCTAAAATTTGCAATTCACTTTGTTCAAAACCACTGCCGAAGCAAGTAGTTGGGGACTGGTCGGTGACAGATCCTCCCAATTGCTCAAAAGAGAGAGAGAGAGAGAGAGAGAGAGAGAGAGATCCTCCCAGAACAGTTCATTTTAATTAAGAGAAATGTTACATGCAGATGTTACAAAGCTGCAAACCAGCTTTTCGGGGATAGTGATTTGAGGAACGAATAAGCAGGCGAATTGCTTGCATCATATAACTACATGTGCTGACTGGGGAATGTCGATTCATGTTAGACTAAGTTCTGATAGTTCAAAGGTTCAGGCGATCCTTGAGAAGCTTTAAGCATTCTTGTGTGCTGGTTCAGGTCATCAGGTGATAACACTGATACCTTCATGTTCCACATTTTCCAAATACACTGTAAGATTCAAAAGGAGATGGAGTTGTTCAGGTTTGCAGGACTGCAGGAGCACCAAACAGGGACTCCAGGAGCGCCTTTTCGGCATCTAATCTGCGGGTTCAACTTGCGGCTATTCACTTTGCAGCTCTAATTGAGAAAGTCTGATATCATTTGATTGGTGATTGCCTGTTCCAGTTAACGACTATCCATTACATGTGACATCTATCTTGCTAGCAAGTATGATCAACCGGTCCATTTCTTCATCTGTAACAATCTGATCTTTTGTAATCATCTCAAGGATATTCGGTGGCACAACGTCAGCATTGATATACGCTCGAATCAATGACTTGTAAAGGGGCAAGCTTGTCAAATTAAATGTCTGGAGAACCTTAATATATCGATATGCATCGTCAGCACTTCCTTGCTCCTCGAAATGTTTTCCAATGGCCTCCACAAGTTCAAGTGGAGGTCTCCAATGGCAACTCTTCAACAGAGACAAAACTTCCTTCATGCAACCCACAGCTTTGTCCATCTGCCTACTCTGAACATAACCCTCCATTAATATCTCCCATGTCTTGTAATTTGGACGTGCTCCTTTCTCTAGCATGTGGAGGTGGAGCCTCTCAGCCTTTTCAATCCACCTGTTCCTCACATAAGCACCAAGAAGAACATTTGAAACCCTCACATCATGCTTCCTGCACCCTGCTTCCCAGCTTCCAAAGATCCACTCGGCCTGGCTGATGTCCCCAACTTTTACTGAACATAACATAGCAGTCATATAGTGTGCAGAGGGGATTCTACCTGGCACACTTTTACTAGCCTCCCACAGTCTCATAACTCCATCACTGTCATTCAGAGCTGCATAACATGTCATTACAAAGGAGTATCCTAAGCGCCTTGTAGGTGACAGTTTTGTTTCAGCTTTCCTAAGGCAAGCTTGCACTTTAGCCTTCAGTCCATTCTTCCTGAAAATGTTGGCTAATGTGCAGTATGTGCTCCAACCAACCTCGACCGTCTCATCATTCAACATCTCCTGGAACACTGACTGTACCAGGGCAACACCAGAGACTTCAGCACAAGCATTCATCCAAAGGTTGTAGGAGAGAAAATTTCTGGGGATGTTGTTCCGTTTCATGAGATCAATTACACTAAGTACCTTCCCGTACTGACAGGTTGCAACATAGAGCTTCATGATTTCATTGAAAGAGTGAGGATCAACGGGCAACCCGTGACTTTGCAACTGAGCCATGAAGGTTTCAGCCTTCTGCACATTTCTTTCTGTAACATAGCAGTGGAGGAGAGGGAACGACGCAGCTTGTCTGTCAGCAGGGCTCTGTAGTTTGTTGTAGTATTCCTCGGCTTGAGAAACACTGTAAGCTTTAGCAATCAAGTCCAGTCTTGATGCATGATCCCATGACGACAGTCCAAGGGAGTTGCATGATTCCATCCAAGAGAAAATCTGCACCACAATGAACTTTGTTAAGCTGGTGTAGACTGTAATTTGTTACGGAACATCATAAACCAATGCTGTCTAATAGAACAGCCAAGCTGCTAAAATCCTGTATGGTCCTAATCCCAAGATTCAGGGTCCTGAACACAATGAACTTTGTTTAGCTGGTGTAGACTGTAATATGTTACAAAACATCAATAAACCAATGCTGTCTAATAGAACAGCCAAGCTGCTAAAACCCTGTATGGGCCTAATCCCAGGATTCAGGTCTCCTTAACGAATCAGTACCACATAATTCGCAATAAAAATTAGAACTAAATCGAATTTATCACTTATATGTGTGTAATAATTAGATCAGAAAAAAAAATCTCCAGATCAGACTTCACTTTTTTAGGTCATGCCTACTGCGGCAATCAAACTTCACTTGCAATGTGAATGGCAAAAATGATTCCAATTGTCTACAGCACGGAGCAGCAATAGAGCCACTGAACTCCCATTCCTCGTTCAATTTATTTATTAGATAAGATCCTCAACTCAAATGATACATTAGCAGTCAGTGCGTCGACAAAAATCAGAGCCAGGAGAACCCCAAGAGTTCCACTGCTCACCTCGAGCGCGTGCTCGTAGCGGCGCGCGCGCCGGAGCCTCGCGACTGCGCGCCGGAGCTCCGGCTGCGAGACGCGGTCGCGCTCCCGGGCCCATCTCTCGATGGCAGCCGCGGCGGCTCCGCGCGTCGAACCGAAGTGAAGCCGGAGCAGGCGCTGCGAGAGGAGGCCACCCTCGTCCTCGCGGACCCGGCCAGTCGAGGAGGAGAAGGCGGAGGATAGGAGGGGCTTAGGGTTTGGTGGCGTGCGGGAGGCGAGGCCGAGGAGGCGGCGGCCGGCGAGGCGCGAGCGCGCGGCAGCGGCCATCGCCCCGCGGGCCTGGTGTGTCGTGGACTCGTGGGTTTTTGCCTAGTGTTGTGTGGCAGTCCAGTCGAGTTGGCATTGGGTTCGGCAGCAGCTGACCATCAAATTCATCTCTCAATTCCAAACCCCCAATCCGAAAAAAAAAAACCCAATTTGTTTTGAAATTTTGAACTTGTTTTACATGAAATACTTTTTCTAGAACACGGCTTCACGTGTTACATGAAATATACAACGTGTCATTACTCAAACGATTTATGGCATCGGTGTGTCGAGTGTTGGCCCAGCCTTGGTTTTAGATTGGGTGTTGCTAGCGATCGAACGTCGTAGAACGCTCGTCGCTAGCGGCCCGGCCCACCTCCCGATCCGCACATACACAAATCCCGCCCCCCACTTTCCTCGCCCGCAAAATCCGCAGCGTGCGCGTCGCCCCCCTCCGCGCCCCCAGAAGCGTCCACGCGACCCCAGCCACAGACACGCACACGCGCGCGCGCACACACGGCGCCCGCCCCCGCCGCCCCGGACACGCACGCCCGCGCGACACCCCCGCGCGGCCCTGCTCCGTGACCGCCGCCGCCGCCAACATGGCCGCCGAGCCTCGAAACAAAACAAAAAAAAAACAACCGAAAAATGAAATTGAAACATAGAACAAAAAGAAATTGAAACAAACTTAAAAAAGAAAAGAAACAACAGAATGCAATAACATGCCGCAGTGGCTCAAAAAACACAAATAAAAATGAAAATGAAACATAGAAACAATAACAAAACAATTGAAACAACTGGGAACAAAAGCGAAAACAAAACAGAACAAAACCCGTTTGAAACAAGATGAAAAACAATATAGAAACAATGGGGGGACAACATCTGAAACAAAAAAACTGCGAAAACAACAACTTGTAAAAAGTACAAGATGGCACCCGAAACATGTACAGTTCTTGTTTGAAACGAGATGTGGAAAGAATATGAAACAAATGAGTGCAAACAAAAGAAACAACAAATCAAACTGGAGAAAAAACCAACAACAGAAACAACAAGAGATGCACTTTTGAAACGGAACCAAAGAATCGTTTGAAACACCGAACGGATCTTGCTGAAAAAATCGCCGGAGAAACATTTAGGGGATCCCTAAACTCGTGAAACATCATCCGAAAATCTAATGAAACAAGCAAAAATACAAAAAAGAAACATAAAAAAACCTCGTCGGAAAGGGAGAGGGGAGCAAAAGAAAAAAAGGAAGAGGGGGCACGAGACCTACCTCGAATCGATCGCGGAGCCCGCCACGGCCGCCATGGACGGATCCCGGCTCCGCCGCGACCGCCATGGCCGATCCGGCTCCCAAAACTCCACCGCCATGGCCGAAGCTCCACCTCCCGACGGGCACCTAGCTCGTCGGCGGATAGGGCATGGGAGGCGCCGCCGGCGCAGGAGGTGGTGCGCGCGGGCAAGCGGTTTGAAGGTCACCGGGGGAGGTGCTTCGCCGGTCGTCGTCGCCGTCGCCGGTCCCAGAGAGAGGGAGAGAGACGGTGGGAGCTGAGGAAGAAGAAATCTCGAGGAAGAAGACGACCGCGCCGGCACCACCGCCGAATCCGGCAGATCCGCGGCCGCCGCCGCCGGATCCGGCAGATCCGCGGCCGCAGCCGCCGGATCCGGCGGATCCGTGGCCGCCGGCGCCATTTCCCCATGCCTCCTCGAGAAGAAACGTGGGGCGCATGACCGGGGAACAAGGAGGAGGAGGGCGCGAGCGCGCGAGGAGAACCAGCGGGGGCAGCGCATGTGGGGAAGGGTGGTGGCTCGCGATGTCGACGGCGGCGTCCGCGCGGCGACGGCGGCGACGCTGAAGGCGGGCGCGAGAGAGCGAGAGAGGGAGGACGGGCGGAAATGATGATGGGAGCCGAGGGGCCGGGGTTTGGGGGGTGTGTGCGTGTACGCGCGGGCCGTCACCCCAGCTCGGCCCAATTGCGGTCCGCCGCGTCCGTTCGACGCGTCGAACGTATGAAGCCTAGCATTACCGTTTTAGATTCAATCCATTTCAGTTTTGGCACAATCCAAATAAAACTCTAAAAAAAAAAAGACATCAAATTCTACCAAATTGGTTTCCTAAGAGCATCTCCAAGGGCTTTGCATTTTCAGTTTTGCATTTGAGGGTATTTGCAAAGCCCCAAATGAATTTGCAAAGTTCCCAAAGGGGGGATTTCCAACCGTTTTGCATTTTCATCAAGTCCTCACAATTTTTTTCCCGAAATTTTTTCCTCGCGCCATTCCTTCGGTGACCGGCAAAAATATTTCGCGCGCATTCCGTCTTCGCGCCTTCCGTCGTTCCGTCGCCCGCTCGCCCAGGCCGCCAGGTCGCCAGCAGGTCGCCCGCTCACCCAGGCCGCCAGGTCGCCAGCAGGTCGCCCAGATCGTCGTCGTTCCTGGACGTCGCCGCCAGGTCGCCAGGTCGCGTGCGTCGTCCTTCGACGTTCGCGTGCGTCGTCGTTCCCGTGCGTCGTCAGTTCGTTCGCGCGGGAAGATCGCGCACGTAGGGAGATCGCGCGTAGGGAGGTGTCGCGCGGGAAGTGTTTCGCGCGCCGAGTCGAGGGGACTCCCCGCGCGCGCGATGCCTACGTGGCCGTCCGAAATCCTCGCGAGGCCCAGATGCAAAGCGCTGAGGAGGTTTGCATATATGCAAAGCCTCAACCTCTATTTGCAAAGTTTATCAAATTGCAAACCTCATTTGCAAAACCATTGGAGGGGTGTTTTCTAGTTTTTTTTGCAAATTGAGCAATGCAAAGTCTATTTGCAAAGCTCTTGGAGATGCTCTAATAAGATAAAAACCTCCTCTACTCTTTCGCCCCCAAAAAAAACCCTCTCTATTCCATATAAAATAAGGGATACATGCTATCAACTCATTAACGAATCAGTACCACATTATTTGCAATAAACAAAATTAGAAATAAATCGAATTTAACAATTGTATATGTGTAATAATCAGCTTTGGAAAAAAATCGCAATCTTGCAATGCAAAAGTGAAAGCAATAATGATTGCGTAGAATATTGTATTATTATATATTGATTGAGAGACATGTGTACACGTATATAGGGGAGAGGGGATCTAGTTTACAAAACGAGATCTCATATCTCTCTAACTAACCATAGGGCCGGCCGGCCATACCAGGCCCAGGTCCAATCCATAAACATAAGCAAGTCATACATGAACATTCTAACAGAAAGCCAAGAACACAAAAATGATTCCAATTGTCTATAGAAAGGGGCAGCAATAGTGTCATTGAGTCCCATTCCTCGTTAGTTTTACTAGACGAGGTACAATAACTGAATTATCCCTATCAAACACCATACAAACAACAATGGCCGTTTACTCCTTGAGCATGGCAGTTGACTACAGCATTGTTGGGCACTTAGCATCGAGAAACTCCTTGAGCGTCCGTGCAGCCTTCTGACCGCCCATTAGCTCCGCCAACCTTTCCACTGGAAGCAGGGCCAGCTCGGCCAAGCTACTGCATCCATCCATGATTGCTCGGTAGTTGGAATCCGTCACCCCAGGAAGCCTTCTTAAGAACTCAATGGCTGATGTGTTATAATTTTCAGACCTGTAGACCCCCCACCCAAAAAAACTTGCATCAAGTTTGGGCTTACTCGCCTCTGATTTTATACGAGGTGCATGACTTACCTCACATAATCCTCCACGACTCCATCCTCAGAGGGCACGCCAACTCTAGTTGCTTTTTTCTCATCAGGTTCATCCTGGTTTGTTTTCAGTGACATAAATATTTCTGCTGTAGCATGCAAGCTGCGTGACCAGATTACGCGAAGCCGAGGAAAATGCAACACTAGCAGCGAAAGCTTTGAGATAATGTTGGTTGGAGAGACATCATCCCCGATCTCATTTGCAGACTGTAAAAGAATGAGAGGCCAGATAGAACAATGAGGTGAGGTATTATCATGATTTTTTCCCCATGGGCAGGAGAGGGGAGGGGATGTGTGGATACCTGAAAGGAAAAGCTCTTATCTTGTGAAAACTCAATGAGGAGAACCGGGATCTTATAGTAACGTGACATTGTCTCAACCTGATTGTACAGACGACCAGAAGCAAAGCTTTGGAACAAGTCTGCGATACTTTTCCGTTCAACACAGATCAAAGGAGAGAGAACATAGTCACCAACTTCAAGGGTGACCGGTACTATTCGGATACCCTTCTGATGTAATACATTTGGAAGGCTGCTCATGAACTCTCTCATGTCTACAATAACCTAGAAAATTGCAACAACAAAATTTTTAGCAATCCACCAAATAGAAACAAAGCATATAGTCTTGCTCACTAACAATATGATCATAAGTATCACCTGCATCTCCTTCTCAGGTGCCTTTTTACCACCTGCCTTTCTTGTAATTGAGTTCTGACATAAAAGAGATTCAGGTTCATTTGCAACAGTTGGTCCAATGCAACGGCCATCCTGAAAAAAAAAAGATAGATGTATTTCATGTCAGGAAAGTATAATAGCAATTTGGTCAGCATTTGGCTGATTGTGATTGAGCTAAAATAAACACATGGTACCGGGCATATGAGCCCACATGTAGATTCATAGACAGGTGCAAAGGCCATTTGACTAAGCATTGTGTGGGAAGCAGTAACCACTTTGCTAAGGTCAGAATGAAATTAAAATTTTAGTTACAGAGTGAAACACCACCTGATCAACAGGTATCATCATCAGGGACTTCTGTCTGATCAAAGATTCAAATGCTTCATTTTCCCGTCGAATGCTGGACTCAAATTTTTGCACCTCAGTAGAATCTTCATAAAAGAGGAAGTAAACTTTCAACTGCCTTGATGAGTTCTCTGCCTTGTACACTTCAATTTCTCTTACAAAGGTAATATCTGGATGATAAACAATAATAACAGATGGCTTCCATACATCAAGCACGTGCTGGTCACTGTCTAGAGCATGAAACTGCACAGGAGGTAATGGCTTGCCGTTTGCCAAGTTTCCAAAAGCAGATGAATGGTTCAATTTATCGTTATAAGTAGAGGCTGACACAAAAGCATCAACAGATGCCTTAGAAGCATCAATCTCAGCCTGTTCATCTGTTTTTCCTGATTGATCTTCAGAATCCAGATCTGTAGCTTGGCTATTGTCATTTCCCCTGATACTTTTATTTTTTCGATTGCTGGCTTGTCTCTTTGCAGTGGTTTTCTTTGGTTTCGCCTTTGCTTTTCCCTTTGCTACCCCCTTCTTGCTGCAGCTGCTATTTGAGCCAACATTGACATCTGCTTCGTTTGATATATTTCTTAATTCAGAGGCAGCAGCAAGTAAGGCATTAGTTTCGAGTTTGCTAATGCTAACTGGACCCACACTCTCATTAGATCCCATTTGAACTTCACCATCCAGGACACCAACCCCTTTTGGTTGCTCAGATTTTCTCTTGTTCTTCTTATTCAATCCATGCAGCTCAGCTTTCCCAATCAAATACCTCTCCCACTCTTCTCTCATAACCTTATTGAAAACAAGTCAGCATTACAAAGGATTTACAGGCTTTCATGCTCATAATCTTAGAAACAAGCTTGCATTCAACATGGAAGAAAGACACTTGTGCAAACAAACATGGCAAGTTCATAGCAATAGAATAGTGCTATGTGGATCGATGCTGACTTCATTTCACACTCAAACAATTACCTGACAGGGACCTTTTAATATGCATTCCTGCAGCTGCAAGCATGTGCGCTCATCTTTACATGTTACCAAAACTCTGCCACTTTCATCACTTTTGTCTTCACCATGCACATTCCCGGCATCACTCTTCATCTGTTCTTCTGCTATCTCTTGCAACAATTCCTGCAAGCTTTAAAGCAGTCAACTCAAAGCAAAAATAAATTTCCTGATGATAATGCTCATATTATCTGATAATTAGGGATGAAGTTTGCTACTTTGCTACAAGAATGAGACAAAAAAACAGAGAATAACATTTTTAGCACAATAAACAATAGTAGGATACATATGCTACACACACCATGTTTGGTAAAATACGAAAGTCTTCATTAATTACATTTAATAAAAAATAGATTTCTTGTGCAGTGTAAATGTGCAAGTTCAGCCAAATTTGCAGTGTTCATTGCCAAACAGATTGGAGCAGAGTGTTCTTGCATACAATGCATAAAGCAAATGATCAGTGCTGAAGACTGCAGGACCTGAAAGGGAACTGAATGAAACAAAAACCGAATCACTGACCCATAACACTTTCCATTTTGGTGCCTCCTCCAAAACCTCTTCCAATACAATGCCCATATCAGTATTAGCCTTCTGAGTGTTGTCCCTAGCTACAGTGGAGTCTTCATTTTCTGCAGGAAAAAGGTACTTGTTACACTAAAATTCTTCAGGAAAAGCATATACCTGCAAATGAAGGGGCCAAGAGCCGCTACCGGTTTCTTTTCCTTTCTTTGTAGTATTATGTTCCACTTTCCTCTTCTTTGTTGGTGTGCCCTTATTATCTATGCTAACCTTAACACCATCTGTTCTCACTGCCTGATAAACACGCCTTTTTGCAAGCTCAAATATCTTATGGCTTGAGTCAGCAAGTACCCAAACTGATCGCACACCTTCTGACACCCTCAATGTGTCAAGGTACTTCAAGTATGTAACAGCGTCGTACCTACGGGTCCAGTAAAGAACATAAGAGGGTGCCTAGTTTTCCTACTAGTATAAATCTCATAACTGACTCAGGGTGTGCAGAACATTTATAAGCAAAAACATGAACTAGGGTGGTAGGAGGAGGATGTGATCACTCAAGAGGACAACACCTTACCTGACGAGGTAATCGAGCAGTTTGCGTAGCGTCCTGAGGTCAGCCACAAGCTGCTTTGTCTTCTTCCCAAGAGTGTGCCAGATGGGATCGAGCTGCCTCCGGACGATCTCATCGAAAGACTTGAAGAGGCCCTTGTCAACGGTGAGGTCCTCAACATCCACCTTGTTGGTGCGCCTAAGCTCCTTGAGGCAAGCGTCCATGGTAGCGAGGACGGCAGCCTGGATACCCCTCATGGCCGGCGTCATGGGAACGCGAACGTCTACGACGTCAGGCGGGGAGCGTTCCAGGTCGGCCGCGGCGAGAACATGGAAGCGGGGCCAGAGGTGGAGGCGGCGGACATAGAGGCTCTTCATGGTACGCTCGGCCTTGGAGAAACCGGCGACCATGGCATGGGGGCAGTCGGAGAAGGCGTAAACGGGGAGAAGATTGCGTTGACGGAGGAGCCGGGCGATGAAGGCATCGGAGGAGGTATCGGTGGAGCGGTGGGCGGAGAGGAGGAGGAGGGCCTGGACGCGGGAGGGGAGGAGGCGGGAGGTGAGGAGGTCGGCGGCGAGGGCGCGGGGGGAGAGGAAGAGAGCAGCGCCAGAGGCGTAGAGGGAGGCGCGCCGCTGCGCGGGGAGGTCAGGGGCCACGTCGTGGACCTGCAGCTTGTCTTCGAGGCGGCGGCGGATCCGGGCCTTGAGGGGGTCGGGGGCGGAGAGGACGAGGAGACATCCTCCCGCCGCCGCGTCGCCGGGGGTCTGGTGGAGATGGAGGAGGAGGGTAGCGGCAAGGGAGGCTAGAGGGAGGCCCGAGGAGAGCACCACCAGACCTCCGTTCGGATCCTCCACCAGGTCCGCCACTACCTGCTCCTCGAACGCAAGCATCGCCGCCGCCGCCGCGACGGCCTTCGCCTTCTTCTCCGGCGAGCGATGAGAAAAGATGATAGGGTCACTGGGCTTGTGCTCAAGTGGGCCGTAGGCCAGCTTAACTCGGCCAACAGAAAAGACATCATCAGTTCACGGGCTGGGCCCATCTCTCGATGGCAACCGCGGCGACCCCGCGCGGCGAGCGGAAACGGAGCCGGATGCCGAGGAGGCGGCGGTCGTTTGCCTTGTGAGTTGGCATTGCGTTCGGCAGCAGCTGAGTTCAAATTCCAATCTCCCAATTTGTTTTGAAATTTGAACCTGTTTTACATGAAATACTTTTTCTAGAGCATAAATTCACGTGTTTTACATGAAATACCACGTGTCCATGACTCAGACATTTTACCCAAGCTGGTTCGAGAATCAACCCAATTCAATTTTGGTCCAATCCAAATAAAACTCTAAAAAAAGACATAATTATACCAAATTGGTTTTCTAATAAGATAGAAAACCACCCTACTCCATATAAGAGAGGATACAAGGCTCTCCATTTACACAATCAATCTTTTATTAATCTATACTCACTTTTCATCCCTTATTATTATCTCTTTCAAACCCCCCTTGTCCTACATGTCTCTCAAACGAGATTTGTGGTCATTTTAGGGCAGGTACATTGGTGTTGTCTCATAACTTGTCTCATATAGTGTCACGTAATTTAAGACGGTTTAATAAACTATATGTATAATGGTTGTTGTTTTAAGTTGTCTCATGCTTATTTCAATTCCTTAATTTAGGAAGAGAGTAAAAATAGGATTGTGAGGTGCATGACAATAATAACTCATACAATGGTAAAATAGTTGTCTCATACTTCTAAATTTTAGCTCATGAGGTGGTTGTTTCAAGTTTCTTGAAACAACTACCTCATTCTCTCTCAGCTCTCTCTTTCCTTCACCTCATCAAAAATCCTACGTGTCAATGCATGAGACGACTTATGAGACCGCTTACGTGTAGCAATGTACCTGCCCTTAGGTGGTCTTGTCGATTCTAGCCTAACATGTCCACATCATGATTTGTGAATGTTTTAGGTATCCTTGCCAATTCTATGGCATCTCCCATTGTCTTTTTCCCATTGCATCTCCTATTAATCTATACTCACTTTTTCACCCCTTGTTATCTCTTTCAACCCCGTTGTCCTACATGTACTTGTATCTCAATGTGATTCGTGGTCGCTCTAGGTGGTCATGTCAATTCTAGCATAACAAGTCCCACAACATGATTTGGGGTATTCTAGGTGTCTGCCGATTCCATGGCATCTCCCAATATCTTTTTCCCGTTGTATCTCCCGACGGATCCCTCTGGTTGGACCCCAGAGGTGTTCATGGGTTTATTTGGCAAAGAACGTGCGTCAAATTAGCCTTTGCCGTTTAGACCTCCCTTCGGCGTCTGTTTCGGCCTCGTCGATATGTTTCTTAGCCTTGCTGTTTAGACCTCTACTGCATGTTTCAGCCATTGCAGCCCGAACGAGCAAGCCCTTGCAGATCTGGCCCTGTGTAACCAGAATTTGCGTCGACACGGTGCCCCCAGCTGGATTTAGCAAATGGACATTAGCTTCTAGAATCCAGATATCTTACTGCTAGCACATTACATACAGACCAAGCCTAGTTGGTACTGTATTTTCTTGGCTGTGAGCAGCATAGATAGGCACACAGCTACAATTTCACCTAAGATTGACACTATCTGCACAGCATACAGTGAGAGATGAACACAGATGCAGATATGTGGAAGGTGGCGATCATATGCAGGCGCCCAGGGAGTAGAAGTCGCATCCCAGGTCATCGCTCAAGGAAGCATCGTCCTTCTCCTGCACGGTCATCAGCACTGCTGTTAGATGAAATGTTGGAGAGAGAAAAAGGTTTGCTGGTACTCCTTTTCTTTCGTCAGAAAACGAAACCTGAACAAGTAGTTGGGAATTATTAACAAGAACCTCCTTACCACTTTGATTATGGAGTTGAGGAGGCCATCGAAGCTGCAGCTGCTAGAGCTAAGCTCGCTGTGGACGTTAGGGAAGCTCAAATCTGTCGCGCTCCTTGGAGTCGCTGTGTTTCCAGTGATAAACATGTCCATCCTCGCCTGTTGAGCAGCTGTTGAAGCACTTCCTGTTGTTTGTCCAACCATTGTGCCACTAAGGTTTCCGTTACTCGGTGTTTGGCTCATGGGTTGATGACTTGCGACAAGATTCGGTGGTTGAGAGTTCGGCAAACAACTCCATATTAGCTTGGGATTCAACAGATTGTCTGTGTTCCCTCCATCCATGCTCTGTTGCAAATTGCCTCCACCACCAAAATTCAAGTACTTTTGGTTTGGCACAGTGTCTGGAGACAAAAGCATCACACTACCAAAAGAGCTAGCTCCGACTTTGTTGCCTCTTGCTACCCTGAGGTCATTGGAGGGGCAAATATTTGTACCTCCAGAGGATGTAACACCCAACTCAGCTATGCCGTTACTGGAAAACGAGGCATTCATTGGCGATGCACTGGTAGAAAAGGCAGACAATGGAACAACCCTCTTCTGGGATGCACAAGAATCCATCAGACTGGAGGAAACTCCAACGGTGCCTTCAAGACGATCTGAACTTGCAGATGAACACGGCTGGATAACAACTTTGTCTTGTCTACATTCAACAAGGCCTTGCTGCAGCAAATGACTGTTTGTGACACTTTGGAGTGTGCCAGGCACACCATTATTAGCCTGGCCACTCACAGAAAGGATAGTAGATAGATCATCAGTTTCTTCATGTATCCACTTTTGTGGCACCTGCCCAACTGAAGTTGTCAAACCTTGTGCCAGATTTCCTTGTCGGCTACTAGTACCTGGTAAGCTAAGGTGATATTTATTTGGATCACCAATGGAATGACTTATTGCGGAATTGCCAGTTGCAATCTGAATTGGCCTGGAAGCAGACATCCCTTGAATCACAAATGATGTTGGATTGTTTCTATTTAACAACCCCTGTGGACTAAAAGATGGCAGAGCTGCTGAAGAGGCAAAAGATTGATAACCCTGGAGTCCTTCAAGTGCACCCATCCGCATAAAGGGGTCGTTGCCTCCAAAAGCAGCAACAATGCTAGCTTGTTGCGATGCCACAGCACTTAGCCGTTTAAGATAGAGTCTATACTTCTGCATGGCACAGAAAGCAAACAATTTAGATGTGTATATACTATATGGTCAGCTACAATTTAGTTTGTTTCGGCATATGGTCAGCTACAATTTAGTTTGTTTCGGCATTAGATATGTACAGTAACAAGAGGGCCAATTTTGCATAGAGATATGCTTGCTGAGTCCTTTTCAGCTTCACTATGTATGCAAGATGTAGTCCAGATCAAAATGTTACATGATAAACTGAAAATACAGCTACGGAAGAAACCATGAGTCCTTTCTTCCCCATTTATAAGATTGATCAGCAAAAACCAAAGAACTTTAATAAATATATGCATTTGTCATGAATCCCCACTGTATAATAATATGCCTAAAACAGGTACATGTTGCTTAATCAGGTTGGTGAGGCGGCTAAACTGAACGAAGTGGGATTAAGTCCATAAGTGCCTTGCCTGCAGGTGACTTGCAACATTTTCCCTGGTGAGTCTCTCAACATTCATGAGCTCAAGTATTCTTTTTGGCACAGCTTCTGCATCAACAGAAACGATTAGGTTGTAGAATGAACCGTGGTAAATTACTAAACAGCAGCAAAGCTGAAAAAGAACAGCAGGTGGCAGTGGGACTCACTGTCAATTCCTAGCTGATTGACAGCAGCAACAAATTTTCTGTGCAGTTCAACTGACCAAACAACCCTTGGTTTCTTTGGAGCTGAAGGATCATCGTTCTCTTGGCCATTACTGTCTTCCCCTTCATCTTCCTCTTCACTATGATATTCCTTCCTCTTCTTGCTGGACCTCCCATTTTGGTCAGGTGTCCCCCCTGTAATTTGGCTGTGTAGAAGATCAAAATCTGCATTTGATGGCCTACTGCACTCCTCATAGCCATCAATGTTAGCACGCTCACAGTTACTGAATTTCCTCCTAACAACATGCTGCCAGATATTCCTCAGCTCTTCCAGCCGGACAGGTTTTAAGAGATAGTCACAGGCACCATGAGTTATCCCCTTCATTACAGTTTTTGTCTCTCCATTCACCGATAACACTGCATGGATAATGAGTGGTTAGCATTCAAAGTTTTGCCTTCCTTTAATACAAGCTTAAGATTTTGCTGTATGGCATGGGCGCTTTTAAGATATCACAAGAACATCATTAAATAGAAGCTGCATATTACGATCAACAGTTACAGTCGGCCACCAAGATATAGCATTTTGGACTTACTTATGACTGGGAGGTCCATTTCGAGCCCCACAAGCTCCAGAAGCTTAAAGCCATCCATGTCTGGCATGTGCACGTCACTAATAACAAGATCAAACAAGTCCCTGTTTTGCCTCAGCATCCTCAAGGCGACAACAGCCTGATTTGTTGTTGTCACTGCAAATACGAAGCAATCCGTCTTGCAGGTGAGTAGCTGTAGCAAAAGCAAGAACAAGCATCTTGTACATACTGCATGAGAAACTACCAAACTACTTGTAGTAAAATCGCCCGACAAATGCAGCATTCAGTTACATGGTGATAGTGAGGTCATCAATTCAATGCTTAATTATTTTGACCATTTGATGTGAACAAATATGTAGCTGCGGGAAGAATTTACACATGACAAATATATACCTGTAACAGCTAGTATAACTACACGAGAACTTATTTTTATTTTTTAGCTACTGTACTCTGGAAGCAGATAATTCAGGAAAAATAGAAATCTAACAACACTGAACCAGAAATGCTCACCATGATACTGGCAGCGGCGCAGGAGGTTCTCAAGCACCTTGAGGCAGACGGGGTCGTCGTCCACGGCGAGGACCCGCATGCCGACGGGGAACTGGTCCCTGACCCTCCCCACGGCAGCATTTCTCTCCTCTAGCCTCATCATTGGAACTGGAGAGAGCCTCCCAATCTCGACCCGATCGATTCACGGCAAGAAAGCCAACCGGCGCAAGAACACGCTGCAGTTGTTGCTCCCAGCAGAACAGAGCAGAGCAGAGAACCAGCAGCTGAGACTGCCGACGAAGCAAAGCCAACAGGTACAAACCTGTGGTTGGCACGCACCAATCCTATCAAGAAATTGTGCTCCTAGCTAGCTAGCAGTAGCGGCACCACCACCCCGCACAAGCTAGGAGCGAGATGTGGACAGCAGGGAGGAAGATGTGGGTTGATGAAGGCCTCCCGATCCCCAGCAAAGGAAAAGGGATGTGGGGAGGGGAAGGCAAGCAGAATCAACCTGCTACTGCTGCCCAACTGCAGCTGAAAAGGAGAGAGGAAAAGGAGCTCCCCGGGGATGGAAGGGAGAGGAAAGCAAGCGGGCGGTGGAATTGGACGAGGGTGGGGATGCAGATGCAGCACAGCGGCAGGTTCACGACCAAACCCACCAGCACCAGCCGCACCCCATTATTATTGGAAAGCAAAAGGAGGGAGGAGGATAGGGAGTTGGAGGTGGATGGAGATGGAGATGGAGGGCAGGCCAAAACAAAAGAGATGTGCAGGGAAAGCAAGCAAGCAAAGGAGGTGAAAAGCAGGCAGCGATGGCGACTGTTGCAGATGAACCAAGCCACCTCTGTCGCACCTCTGTCTCCCTCTCTGACTCACTCTTTCCCACCCGGCCACACAACCAAGCTCAGCAGCAGCCACTACAGTCCACACCAGCTCCGTCTCTTCTCCAGCAGATGGCGCCACTGCTCACGGCATGGTGAATGGAACGCAACGCAAGATGGAGGGATGGAGAGATGAGGGTGAAAGGACGGAAATGTCTGCGACTGCGAGAGGCACGGCACGACGGGCTTGGGCGGGCATCCTCCCATGGCCAGCCATGGATGATGGATATATGTGGGCGTTGGTCAAAATGGAGATGGTAGCGGCAAATGCAAGTGGGCCCCTCCCATGCACAAGCAACAACTGATGATTACGGCGTGAGTGATCCTCTGCGTCGTGCACTGCAACCAAACGATACGGGTCTGTTTACTCTGCAAGCGCTCTGTAATTCGATCTCTAGTGGCGTCAGGCGTGCCCCTGCTACCTCTAGTGAAACTGTCAACGCCATGGCTCTCTGTGAATTCATACTACCGCTCCGTGATGAGCAACAAGCTACCATGTGATGGACGACAACGAAGGTAATCATAGTTTAGTACAGTACATGTATACTCGCGTACACATCAGACATCATTGCGTGCGTCATCAGTGGCTGTCGTGTTTTGCTGGAGTAGTAGACTACTAGTCGTAGTAGTACTATAATAGAACTTTCTTTACCACGGCCAATGCCTCCCGACCCACCCCCTCCCGACCCACCTCCGGGCGGCCGTTGCGGCGACACCGCCGCCACCCAGCCCGGCCACCCCCTCCATCCCCTCCTCAATCCGAGCACAGATCCAGAACCCCGGCTCCCGATCCGTCAAGCCATGGGGTTCTCGAAGCTTCTTGGCCCTCCCCCTCGGAGATCCCGGCCGCTGAAGGACCGGGCGCTCTCCGGCGGCCGTCCGCCTTTGCCCGTCGCCACCGGCCGCCGCCGGCTGGGCGAGCTCCTCCCCGCAGGCCCTTCATCCCTCGCCCTCCACGCTCGCGGACTTCAAGCCACTTTGGAGTTGGAGGCGCCTCTGCGGCCGCCCCCGAGTCGCCGCCGTCGGTCGCGCTGCGGCACGCGCCCTTGCCGTGCCCCGTCACCGACGCCCCCGCTTCGCGCCCACCCCGCCTACCGCCGCTCGACGCGGATGCGCGGTGCTGCGCCCGGCGATGCCAACGCCCGCGTCCCCGTGAGCACCCCACTGCTCTCCGGGAGCCGCGCGCGATCTCCTTCGGAGGTGGGCCGCCCGAGGTCGTCGTCGTGCGGCCATCCTCCCGCTGCGCCTCCTGCAGCGCCGCGCGCCGTGTCGTGCCCAACTCGCCGGCCGCGGCGCCGGCCTCGCCCGGGGGGCCTCTTGGGCGTGGGCACGGGCACGGGCATCGCCGGCGGTGGCTGCCGCCCTCCTCGTCGGCCTCCACCGCCCGCCGGGTCCGGGCCGAACTTGGCGGGGACGTCACCAACGGCGGCGCCGATGGGCCGGAGGAGGGTGAGTTTGCGCCGGTCGTGGCCGAGGTGCCACCGGTTGCGGCGCGGTCGCATTCCCCGGCTTCGCCGCCCTCCCGTTGCTTCGCCGCGGCCGCTGCCATCGCCGTCGGCCGCCACAGCGAGCCCCGGCCGCAACGGTTGCGGGCGTCACCGCATCGGTCCTTGGTCCTCGTTGAGGATGCCTCGGATGATGAGGTTGACGAGGTTGAAGGGGGGTTGCCGCTCCAGTCGCCCTCCCCCGCCCTTCTTCGCCAGACCGGGCGGGCGGGCAAGGCCCTTCGGTGGGCGGCGGATTCGTGCGGCGGCGACTCGACCTCGACCCCCGACTCCCGGGACGCCTCCTCCACCGTCTTCGAGGCGCCACACGGGGACGGGGGTCCCTAGCGACCACGCTCGGGCCACCGCCGCGTTGCGCGACACCGGTGATGGGCGGGGCCCACGCACCGCGAGCGCCGGAGGAGCCTCGAGGAATTCCGGAGTCCGGGCGGCGCCGGCGACGCATGGCTTCGCCGTGGCCAAGCGTGCGGTGGGGATGGACGTTGTGGCTGCGAGGGCCCCCGCCCACCCGGCGCCTTGGACCACCGCGGTGCCAAGAGTCCCTGCACACCAACGCCTTCGTCCTCAGGGTGGGCATCATGCCCGCCGCTCGCCGCGTCGTCGTCGTCGTCGCCGCCCGCCGCGCCCCTACGCTACGGCTGAAGTTCCCCACTCGTCGAGGCCATGCTCTGCCGCCGCCGTCCCACCCGCCGGCTCTCCTCCAAGCCCGACGCAGAAGGTTTTCGGGAGGTTCATAGTCGGCGTCGCGGACGCCGCCAGCTTCTTCGACGCCCGCGTTCCCCCCGACCGGTGCCTGAGGACCTTCTTGGTCTTTGTTTCAACTGCTTTCGCGGGGGGCACATCAAGGCGACATGTGCGTTCCCTTCGCGTTGTCGTACATGCCGCTATGAAGGTCATCAGGCACGCCCGCCCGTTCTGCGGGGCCAAGGAGGCTAGGCGCCAGGCGGCAGCGCGCCGCGGCCGCCCCGACCCCACCCCACCCGTGCCACCTCCACCGCCGCTCCGGGCGTCACCGCCGCAACTTGGAGGGCCTACACCGCTACCACCTTTCCGCTCATGGCGAGCTTCGGTGGGCAAGGGTTGGCGGCGGCTTCGTGTGGCCTCCTCCACCACCTGACACAGACGCCGCCACCACCGACGAGGATGAGGGGCCTCCTATTCGGGCGGACCCGATGGATGACGAGCTCGTAGCTTGCCTCGTCACGCGCCCGCCTCCGTCGCCTGCTGTGCCTCTACAGGCCCGTTTGTGGCAGAACCTCCTAAGTAATATGGCCCACATGCACTAATCCTTGTCTTAACAGACCTCGATTACTATGCATGTGTTCCACACAACTTAACAAGCTCGTCGGGTGTCCTCGGGAAACCCGAATCATCCACGAATCTTTCGAACTCGGATCGATCATTATAAGAGACATTGCGTATTACAACAATTTTGTGTAAATAAATTATATCGTAGTAAAAGTGTGGAAGTATTATGATAACATAAGTTTACAAATCATTTATAAATAAAACTTTACAAATAAAGAGTTATGTTGATTACAACCATAGTGGTGGAATATCATTACTTAACTTTTATGATTCACCAAAACGTAGGGCTCTGTCCAGGAGCCAAACAAACTACTCGACGTCCTCACTTGACGGACACACCTGCAACAAGGGTAGAACAAACCCCGAGTACAAAAGTACTCCGCAAGACTTACCCGACGAAAAAGAGGAGGAGACTCGGGAATGAAGGCCGATAGGACAAGGTAAGGCTTAGCAAAGAATCAAAGTATTTTGCGAAAAAGCACTAAACTAGTTTCAACCTCAAGTTTTACTTTCCGCATTAGTCATTAGATTCTAAGGTGAGCCTAGTCTAGCTTGATTACAAAGCATCAAGATAATTCACGGAGATCACAATCTTAGTCTTCCAACAAAATTCCTTCAAGTTCCATAAGTTACTACGATGCGGTCGGTGATCGAGTCTCCATAACCGAGGAGCAACGACGATTCGAATCGATTATACCCAGTGGGGATCCCTAATCACACGATATATGTAGAACCACATCTTGCATATATCAACCTTCACTCGATCTTCCAAAACCAACCCGGTCCGCGCCACCCGAGAATACCGTACGCCTCAAATCCAGACCAAGCCCACGAGGGTAACTCGTATTCCCGCCATCTCTCCACTCCCATGCGCAGCTTATCCGTTCGATGATGGAATAGCAGGGTCTTAGGCTTACCATAGTATGTGATTAGTTGCAAGGCTCGAACCACAGGCGGCCCTACAACGATACGGTCCTTAATCGACACGGTCGGAAACACTACATCCCTAACCCGATGCAAGTTACCCGACCGGTCTCAACTTCATTAAAAGATGTAACAGATCCAGACAGGCGTTACATCCGAAACGTCTTTCGATGCAATCCAACCGTCGATCAAAAGTAGCATTGCTTTGAGTAACAATAACTTTACCGACAGGTAAGCACATCCTTTTGAAAATATTTTCGAAATCCGAACTAAATTAGCAAGGCTAAGCATTGTCACGTATTTTTCAATCAAAACGATTTCAAGGATGACGTTGGAATATTCAAGGAAGTCAATGCGTCAAGTAGGTTATCACTCAACGCCTATCACGTAATGCAACAATACATACTCAAGTGATAAAACTTTAGCAAAATCAAGGAATTGGTCGATGGATCCGGGGCTTGCCTCGAAAGTCGGTGTAGACGTTCTTCAACGACGTATCTGGAAGATGACCAATCACCAAAGATGGATTGACTTCCTCCGGAAATGGAATCGACAGGTCTCTCCTCGATCACGGGGACTACACGAGATAATTAAAATGCTTCAACATGATTGAATATAAAATATGATGCTCAACGGATGCTAAACAAGATTAAAGACAAGCGCAATCA
Source organism: Themeda triandra (assembly GCA_018135685.1). Lineage (NCBI taxonomy): Eukaryota > Viridiplantae > Streptophyta > Magnoliopsida > Poales > Poaceae > Themeda > Themeda triandra. The sequence goes on along the minus strand of JAENPR010000067.1, from coordinate 1,057,738 downwards.
ATTAATTAAAGTGCCGAAGGTCATTAGGGTTGATGACCTAGGGTCTTCACTCAAATCCAAAGTCAAACAATTAATTAATAACTAGAGAAATTAAATCCTAAAACAAAAGTTGTCAAATTTATTTCAAAAATTAATTTTAAGTAGCTTATATCAAAAACAGTGCACCAATAAATTTTCATGATTTTTGGATAAATAAATAAATAACTAAAAATCAGAGAAGACTCATTTTTCAATTAAAAGAGGTAATTTTTGAACATATCAAAACTACTCAAATTTGGAATTTTGATTTTTTCCTAGATAAAAGACATCACTAGGAACACACACAAAAATTTTCAGAATTTTTGGAGCAACACACAATTTACTATGAATTTTGAAATAATAAAACATTTTCCGCCTAAAAAGAAATGGAAAAAGGATTTAGAAAAAAGGAAAGGCCGATTGGGCCGAAAGTGGACGAGCTCGGCCCGAAGACCGTGGCCTGATCGGCCCAAACAGGCAGCAGGCCGGCCCATCCAACTCGACCGAGTTGGGCGGCGACGGCGCGAAAAAAGCTCGCGGCGATTCCTCGCGGCGGCGAGGTCCTAGGCGGCGAGGCCTAACCCTACGTGATCCCGGCAAAGACGGCGCACCCGTTGGGCTAGCTAATGGGGCGGCTAACGCGGCGGCGCACGCTCGCCGGCGGCCATGGCGGAGCGGCGGAGCTGCGGTGCGGGCGAAGCTCGTCGGAGCTTCTCGGCGGCGTTAACACTAATTGCACCGCGCTAGAGGCTACGCGATGCGGCGAGCGGGATGCGCGCGAGCCAAAGGACGCCAGCCGCGAGGCCCTATCGGCCTCGGCCTTGACGCGCGGCGACGGCACGGCGAACCGGCGGCGAGACACGGCGGCGGGGCGCTACGGGGACCTAGAAGCCAAAAGGAAGGCACAGTAGCCGCAGGGGCTCACCCCGGGTGACGATGCGCTTGAAGATGGAGAGGATGGACGGTCGGAGAGGAGCAGGGCGGTGGCGGAAATGGCGGCGGTGAACTCCGGCGGCAACGTCGCGTTCCGGCGTGACTTGGGCATCAAACGAAAGACCAAGGAGCGCACCGTGAGCAGCGCATCAAGGCGAGCACGATGGCAAGAGGAATCGAGAAAATGGCCAAGGACGACGACGAACGGCGGCGGCGATTCTCGGGGCTCGGCTCACCGTCCGCGGAGAAGAAAAGGGGCGGGCGGCGATTCTAGCGGAGCAAGGCGCCATGATCAAGCTCAACGGACTCGCGAGGAGGAGGCGGGTGCGGTGGTGGTTTTTGTTTTGGACGGGGCGACGCAACGGCGACGGCGTGCGGAGCGGAGCTCGAGCGCGGCAATGGCGAGCGGCGGTCGAGGCGAAGGATAAGGAGGAGGAGGGGGGGGTCCGGCCGGGTCTTGATGGCGCAAGGGACGGGGTCGGAGACGGCGACACGGGGCGGAGAAGGTTCGCGCGGCCGTCGCGCAACCGGCGGCGGCCGGGCGGCATGGCCGGGCGGCATGGCCGGGCCGAGCGCCAAAGGAGACGAACAGGACGATGATGACGTCATCCACAAAGTACAGCAAAAGTGTTTTGCAAATTTCTCCAAATTTTTGAACTAAGTTGAAAAACTGCAAAAAGCAACCCTAGCTAATTTTTCATTCTCTACAACTTTCTTAACTGGCACATTTTCGAATTTTGCAAGGAAAATTGAGTTTGAATCAAATTTTGAAAAGGGGGCAAAAACCCTAGAATAAAATATTTGAAATTACTTTGGATTTTTCTAAATAACTTGAAAAACTCCAAAACTATGGAAAACTCAACTTTTCAAACTGCACATTTTCTCCAAAAGATGTTTTTCCAAAATATGCATAGTTTTTGAATTATGGTTTGAAATTGAAAAGGGGACAACTTGTCGGAAAGCCGTATTTTCAAATTTATTTGAAATTCTTTTTGAAAACTTGAAAAACTTTGTTCACCAACATTGTAGGTCTCAACAAGCCCTACAATATTGCTTTTTGGACCAACCCCAAATTCTTTATAGATTTTGAACTAGGGAAAAGGGGGTAAAACGGAGTTTGTCGGAAACAGGGTTTTCGAAATGAAATCGCGTTTGATCGAGCCGACACACCTCTAGGCTATCAAAAGCAAAAAGAACAAACATTAACTCGTAGGCACAATCAACCTAGAATATAAATCTTGTTTTAGTGAATGCATATCGTGGTTAACCTAATATGAATGCTTTGCAACTAAATATGATGACATGTCGTTTTAGGTAATATAACATCGAGATGTTACAAAATTTCCCCTTAAAGAAATCTCGTCCCGAGATTTAAAGCCTTGGGTTAGGTAATGGAAAAGGAAATGTGTCAAGCAAACACATCTCGAACAAGTACATAAGGAAAGGGGTTTTTACAACTCACACTAGACCAGCCACAACTCATAGAGGGAATTATAACTTAGATAGAAGCATAGAACTCCGAAAAATTTTCTCGACGTATATTCCTCGTACTCCCAAGTAGCTTCTTCTTCTGAGTGACGTTCCCACTGTATCTTGTACCACTTGATTGTTTTGCTTCGGGTGACACGATCTTTCTGATCTAGAACCCTGATAGGATACTCTGAATAAGTCAAATCAGGTTCAAGTTCAATCCCTTCAACATCAACAATCTTGTCAGGTGGTTGAAGACATTTCTTGAGTTGTGACACATGAAACACATTGTGTACCGCTGTCAACTGTTCAGGCAACTGCAAACGGTATGCTACCTTACCACATTTTGCCAAAATTTGAAAGGGACCAATGTAACGAGGTGCTAATTTGCCTTTAACTCCAAAGCGACTAACTCCCTTCATGGGTGATACTTTCGATATACATAATCTCCTTTGGCAAACATTAGAGGTCGACGCCTCTTATCTCGCATAACTTTTCGTCGAGATTGAGCTACTTTCAAATTGTTCTCAGATCTGCCTAACCTTTTCTTCGACTCTTTCACAAGATCAACCCCGAAAAACCATCTCTCTCCGGGTTCTGACCAATTCAATGGAGTCCGACATCTGCGACCATATAGTGCTTCAAATGGTGCCATCTTGATACTTTCTTGATAACTGTTGTTGTAAGAGAACTCTGCTAATGGTAAACATTCATCCCACTTTTCTGGAAAATTCAATACACAAGACCTCAACATGTCTTCAAGAATCTGATTGACTCTTTCGTCGACCATCGACCGTGGATGATAGGCCGAGCTATAAAGAGATTTGGTGCCTATTGCCTTATGGAATTGCTTCCAAAATCGTGAGACAAATTGTGTACCCCTATCGGAAACAATAGTCCTTGGTACCCCATGAAGGCTTAAGATTCGTGTAATATATAACTTAGCATATGTCAAAGCCGAATGATCTGTCTTGACCGGAATAAAATGAGCCGACTTTGTGAGTCGATCCACAAATACCCGATGGAATCAAATCCTCTTGATGTCTTGGGTAAGCCCATTATGAAATCCATACGATATCTTCCCACTTCCAAGCGGGAATAGGCAATGGTTGCAATTCTCCAATGCAGACTTTAAGTGCACAAACTTTCACTTTTTGACAAGTGTCACATCTAGCGACATATCGAGCAATTTCTATCTTCATTTTAGTCCACCAATCTCTGTTTCAAATCATGGTACATCTTATTGCTTCCTGGATGAATAGAGAATCTTGAAAGATGTGCTTCATCGAGGATCTTTTGACGTAACTCAGGAATTTTTGGTACGACCGACGATTCTTGAACCATATAACATCTCGCTTCATCAATTCTCAAACAGATATTTTTCCCTCTCTAACTTTCTCCTTGATATGTTCCATACCTTTATTATCTCTCCGAGCAATGATAATTTGATCTCGGATAGTTGACTCCATAGAAATGTTAGTCGAGACTGCCTTGTTGTATCATCTCTATGCCCAACTTTTCTATCTCATGACATAAAGAAATATCCAGGGGCTTCACCGTCAAACAGCGGTTGCAATGAATTTTTCGACTAAGTGCATCGGCAACCACATTTGCCTTACCAGGATGGTAATGCACTTCGAGATCATAATCTTTAATTAGTTCTAACCATCTTCTTTGCCTCATATTCAATTCTTCTTGAGTGAAGATATACTTCAAACTCTTATGATCTGTATAGATATGACAAGTGTTACCCAACAGATAATGACGCCAAATCTTCAAGGCATGAACAACAGCCGCTAACTCTAGATCATGAGTTGGATAGTGTTCTTCATGACGCTTGAGCTGTCTTGATGCATAAGCAATAACTCTGCCCTCTTGCATCAGTACACAACCAAGACCAATGCCAGAAGCATCACAATAAACATCAAACTCGCTTCCCCATATCTCGGTTGAGCTAAAATCGGAGCGTAGTCAATGACTTCTTTAAGGACTCAAATGCCTCCTCACACTTAGGTGACCAAACAAACTTGACCCGATTCTTCAACAACTCAATTATAGGCTTAGCTACCTTTGAATAGTTAGCAATGAATTGCGATAATAACCTGCCATTCCAAGGAAACTACGGACCTCGGAAATGGTGGTTGGTGATTTCCAATCTAGAATATCCTTTACTTTACTAGGGTCAACAGCTATGCCCTTAGCGAGATAAAACATATCCAAGGAATTGCACTTCCTTAAGCCAAAACTCACACTTGCCGAACCTAGCATATAACCGATGTTCTCTCGGACGTTGCAACTATTCCGAGGTGTTCAACATGGTCTTCTTCATTCTTGGAATAAATCAAGATATTATCAGTGAGGACCACCACAAACTGATCAAGTTCTGGCATGAACACTGAGTTCATTAAATATAAGAAATGAGCTGGTGCGTTTGCAAGTCCAAAAGACATAACCAGATACTCATACAGACCATATCTAGTAGTGAATGCCGTCTTTGGAATATCTTCGTCGAATCTTAATTTGATGATAGCCGACACGAGATCTATCTTTGAAAATACCTTTGCTCTCGCTAACCGATCTAAGAGCAGATCAATACGAGGCCGAGGATACTTATTTTTGATAGTCACTTCATTCAATGGACGATAATCAACACACAACCTCAAGGTTTTATCTTTCTTCTTTACAAAGATGGTGGACAACCCCAAGATGAACTACGTGTCTCGATAAAACCTTTATTAAGCAATTCTTTCAACCGAGCTTTAAGTTCCGCTAATCGGTGGTGCCATTCTATATGCTCTTCCTCGATATTGGGGCAAGATTTGGCTTCAACTCGATTGCAAACTCCACTTCTCTATCCGGAGGTATACCGGGTAACTCATCGAAATACATCTCGGGAAATCTTTAACTACAAGGATATCTCGAATCTCCTTCACGAGGTTGCATAAATTCTCTTGACTCGCCCTCTTAGGAGTTGGGAATTGAATAAGCAACTGCGACTTGCCATCGATAAATTCACTTTTATAGTCCGGTTGTAGTATCAATAATAGCTCCTCGATTCATCCAGCTTCATACCTAGGATCACATCTATATCCCGATCCTTTAGAACAATCATTGATGTGGGAAAGATATGCCCACCCAATTCTATGGGTACCGATGTACCATTTCCTTAGTACACATACGCCCTCCAGGTGACCGAATAAAGAAATTTTCTTTTGTTTCTCCAATTGGGATCTCATGCTTCATAACAAATGTCCGATTGATGAATGTATGGGATGCTCCGGAGTCAAAAAGTATAAATGCCGAGTGATTGGCAACTTGGAACATACCCATCAAAATAGGCTCTCCCTCGGGAATATTACACCCGCTTGCGTGTAAAAGACACGCCCAATTTTCTTCTTAATTTGGCTCTTCTCGTTGATTCGATGTGACACGTAAGTACTTAGAACATTGGAATTGTACTTGGTTTGGATGTGGACAAGGTCCCTTGTAGAGTGACCAGACTTTCCACAATTGTAACATGGGTAGTTCCGTATTTGTAAAGTGGGTTTTCGAACGCTAGGAGCATTCGGTGGCGTGGATAAGAAAGAGCCGCAACGGGACGGACAAGTGCCTCGGGACTTGATAATCGGACTGGATGATAAGGAGTATGAAAATGATTTACTGAGGATGACGGATTATCTTCGGCGCTTAGGCTTACCGCCCGAGGATTCAAAGATTCGAGCCTTCTTCTTCTTGGCCTTCTCGGTGCTTACGATTAACAACTTCGCAAGTGATAGCAATATCAACCGTCTCGTAAAATGTAGTATTAAGAGTAGCACTAGAAATCATCATACGATCTTACTATCCGCACCCCTCAAGAAGTAACCCTTCTTTTTATCATCTCGTATCAACATACTCGGTGCATACTGGGATAAGTGATTAAACTCGCCACATACCGTACGACGGACATATCACCTTGTTGTAAAGATAAAAATTCTTCCTTCTTAACTTTCATAACACCTTGTGAAACATAATGAGTGCGGAAAGCTTCACGAAACTCTTCCATGTGATACGATGACCAAGGGGTTGTATGGCAACAAGATTTTCCCACCAAGCCACCGCAAAGACTTCTCAAGTTGAGCCGCAAATAGTGGCTTCCCGAACTTCGTACAAGGAATGAGATCAAACTTTTGCTGCATGGTGCGGAGCCAATAATCGCTTCAAGAGGTTCATCTCGCTTTGGTGAAAACCGGTGGATGAGTGGATGCAAAATCAAAATACGTGGTCTCATCTCTCGACATTTCGACCACGATTACCATAAGTTGTATTCGATTCTCGAGCTAGAATAGTTGTAGCATTGACCGGAGCGGCAAGGGTATCACAACCGGGTTGAACTCGGTGGAGGATTGGGATCATCACCCCCATTTTGAGAAATCCCAGCAAAGATCGGATGCTCGGGTATGAACAGTATCCGTTGAATAACAAGCCAAACTTTAAACTCGAGCTTTCAAGAAAAGATAGGATCAAGATTAAAGAATAGATAGGTGGGATCGAAGGCTAGCAGAATAGGATTGATACTACCTAACCCAAGTCACATTAAGAGGGGAGGTATTTATTAACAGGTTAATTAAGCATGATGCATGAACGGACCTACGTTCTAGGCTTAAAAGACTTTAATGTAACACATACTTAAAAGTAAACTTTTATAAATAGGGCATTATAACATGATATTCCACCATAAACTTTGAAACATGACTAGAGGGCTATAGAAGTGAGCATAGGTAAGAGATAAGCAATTTGGACCAAAATAGTCAAGTTAAATTTTTATTAGATCCAAAACCTTTTGAAGTTTTCGCAAAGAATACTACAATAGCTCTAGAATAACGATCCGGCTCGATACTCACTGTGGCGTAACCTCCTAAGTAATATGGCCCACATGCACTAATCCTTGTCTTAACGCACCTCGATTACTATGCATGTGTTCCACACAACTTAACAAGCTCGTCGGTGTCCTCGGGAAACCCGAATCATCCACGAATCTTTCGAACTCGGATCGATCATTATAAGAGACATTGCGGTATTACAACAATTTTGTGTAAATAAATTATATCGAGTAAAAGTGCGGAAGTATTATGATAACATAAGTTTACAAATCATTTATAAATAAAACTTTACAAATAAAGAGTTATGTTGATTACAACCATAGTGGTGGAATATCATTACTTAACTTTTATGATTCACCAAAACGTAGGGCTCGTCAGAGCCAAACAAACTACTCGACGTCCTCACTTGACGGACACACCCGCAACAAGGGTAGAACAAACCCCGAGTACAAAAGTACTCCGCAAGACTTACCCGACGAAAAAGAGGGGAGGAGACTCGGGAATGAAGGCCGATAGGACAAGGTAAGGCTTAGCAAAGAATCAAAGTATTTTGCGAAAAGCACTAAACTAGTTTCAACCTCAAGTTTTACTTTCCGATTAGTCATTAGATTCTAAGGTGAGCCTAGTCTAGCTTGATTACAAAGCAGATCAAGATAATTCACGAGATCACAATCTTAGTCTTCCAACAAAATTCCTTCAAGTTCCATAAGTTACTACGATGCAGTCGTGATCGAGTCTCCATAACCGAGGAGCAACGACGATTCGAATCGATTATACCCACTGGGATCCCTAATCACACGATATATGTAGAACCACATCTTGCATATATCAACCTTCACTCGATCTTCCAAAACCAACCCGGGTCTCGCGCGCCACCCGAGAATACCGTACGCCTCAAATCCAGACCAAGCCCACGAGGGTAACTCGTATTCCCGCCATCTCTCCACTCCCGGGCGCGCTTATCCGTTCGATGATGGAATAGTCAGGGGTCTTAGGCTTACCATAGTATGTGATTAGTTGCAAGGCTCGAACCACGGCGGCCCTACAACGATACGGTCCTTAATCGACACAGTCGGAAACACTACATCCCTAACCCAGATGCAAGTTACCCGACCGGTCTCAACTTCATTAAAAGATGTAACAGATCCAGACAGGGCGTTACACCGAAACGTCTTTCGATGCAATCCAACCGTCTGATCAAAAGTAGCATTGCTGAGTAACAATAACTTTACCGACAGGGTAAGCACATCCTTTTGAAAATATTTTCGAAATCCGAACTAAATTAGCAAGGCTAAGCATTGTCACGTATTTTTCAATCAAAACGATTTCAAGGATGACGTTGGAATATTCAAGGAAGTCAATGCGTCAAGTAGGTTATCACTCAACGCCTATCACGTAATGCAACAATACATACTCAAGTGATAAAACTTTAGCAAAATCAAGGAATTGGTCGATGGATCCGGGCTTGCCTCGAAAGTCGGTGTAGACGTTCTTCAACGACGTATCGGAAGATGACCAATCACCAAAGATGGATTGACTTCCTCCTAAATGGAATCGACAGTGGTCTCCGATCACGGGGACTACACGAGATAATTAAAATGCTTCAACATGATTGAATATAAAATATGATGCTCAACGGATGCTAAACAAGATTAAAGACAAGCGCAATCAATTAATTAAAGTGCCGAAGGTCATTAGGGTTGATGACCTAGGGTCTTCACTCAAATCCAAAGTCAAACAATTAATTAATAACTAGAGAAATTAAATCCTAAAACAAAAGTTGTCAAATTTATTTCAAAAATTAATTTTAAGTAGCTTATATCAAAAACAAGTGCACCAATAAATTTTCATGATTTTTGGATAAATAAATAAATAACTAAAAATCGAGAAGACTCATTTTTCAATTAAAAGAGGTAATTTTTGAACATATCAAAACTACTCAAATTTGGAATTTTGAATTTTTCCTAGATAAAAGACATCACTAGGAACACACACAAAAATTTTCAGAATTTTTGGAGCAACACACAATTTACTATGAATTTTGAAATAATAAAACATTTTCTCGCCTAAAAAGAAATGGAAAAAGGATTTAGAAAAAGGAAAGGCCGATCAAGGGCCGAAAGTGGACAGAGCTCGGCCCAAGACCGTGGCTTTGATCGGCCCAAACGGGCAGCAGCCGGCCCATCCAACTCGACCGAGTTGGGCGGCGGCGGGGGCTCGCGGCGATTCCCTCGCGGCGGCGAGGTCCTAGGCGGCGAGGCCTAACCCTACGTGATCCCGGCAGCACGGCGCACCTCTAGGGCTAGCTAATGGGGCGGCTTAACGCGGCGGCGCACGCCGCGCCGGCGGCCATGGCGGGCGAGCGGGGCGGCTGGGTGCGGCGGACCTCAAGCGGGGAAGCGTCGGGCTTCTCCGGCGGCGCGCTGGCCGCTAGAGGCTACGCGATGCGGCGAGCGGATGCGCGAGCCAAAGGACGCAGCGCGATGGCCCTATCGGCCTCGGCCTTGGACGCGGCGGCGACGGGCACGGCGAACCGGCGGGCGAGACACGGCCGGCGGCGCTACGGGGACCTAGAAGCCAAAAGGAGGCATAAGGCACAGTACATCAAGGGGCTCACCCTGGTGACGATGCGCTTGAAGATGGAGAGGATGGACGGTCGGAGAGGGGAGCTGGGCGGTGGCGGAAATGGCGGCGGTGAACTCCGGCGGCAACGTCGGCGTTCCGGCGTGACTTGGGCATCAAACGAAAGACCAAGGAGCGCACCGTGAGCAGCGCATCAAGGCGAGCACGATGGCAAGAGGAATCGAGAAAATGGCCAAGGACGACGACGAACGGCGGCGGCGATTCTCGGGGCTCGGCTCACCGTCCGCGGAGAAGAAAAGGGCGGCGGCGATTCTAGCGGGAGCAAGGCGCCATGATCAAGCTCAACCGACTCGCGAGGGAGGCGGGTGCGGTGGTGGTTTTTGTTTTGGACGGGCGACGCAACGGCGACGGCGTGCGGAGCGGAGCTCGAGCGCGGCAATGGCGAGTGGCGGTCGAGGCGAAGGGATAAGGAGGAGGAGGGGGAGGGTCCTGGCCGGGTCTTGATGGCGCAAGGGACGGGGTCGGAGACGGCGACACGGGGCGGAGAAGGTTCGCGCGGCCGTCGCGCTGGCAACCGGCGGCGACCGGGCGGCATGGCCGGGCGGCATGGCCGGGGCTGAGGGCGCCAGTGAGACGAACAGGACGATGATGACGTCATCCACAGTACCAGCAAAAGTGTTTTGCAAATTTCTCCAAATTTTTGAACTGAAGTTGAAAAACTGCAAAAAGCAACCCTAGCTAATTTTTCATTCTCTACAACTTTCTTAACTGGCACATTTTCAAATTTTGCAAGGAAAATTGAGTTTGAATCAAATTTTGAAAAGGGGGCAAAAACCCTAGAATAAAATATTTGAAATTACTTTGGATTTTTCTAAATAACTTGAAAAACTCCAAAACTATGGAAAACTCAACTTTTCAAACTGCACATTTTCTCCAAAAGATGTTTTTCCAAAATATGCATAGTTTTTGAATTATGGTTTGAAATTGAAAAGGGGACAACTTGTCGGAAAACCGTATTTTCAAATTTATTTGAAATTCTTTTTGAAAACTTGAAAAATTTTGTTCACCAACATTGTAGGTCTCAACAAGCCCTACAATATTGCTTTTTGGACCAACCCCAAATTCTTTATAGATTTTGAACTAGGGAAAAGGGGGTAAAACGGAGTTTGTCGGAAACGGGTTTTCGAAATGAAATCGCGTTTGATCGAGCCGACACACCTCTAGGCTATCAAAAGCAAGAATAAACATTAACTCGAGGCACAATCAACCTAGAATATAAATCTTGTTTTAGTGAATGCATATCAGGGTTAACCTAATATGAATGCTTTGCAACTAAATATGATGACATGTCAGGTTTTAGGTAATATAACATCAGAGATGTTACACCGTTCTTCGCAGATCCCGCCAGAGCTGCTGGAGCCCCTATCGCCGCCACGGTCGACCAGGCTCTGCTTCGCGCTGGACGAGGCAGGTGAGGACACCGCGGCAGTGGCCCTCCCGACCACGGCGGTGGCACCGGTGGCTGACGTCGTGGGGGAGCCGCCCGAGCAGGAGGCGCCTGCGTTGCCCGCGAGGCCGGCAGCGGCTGTTGGAGGGCAAGTGTTCGGTACCGCCGGGGCGTCATTCTGATGCCCCCGGGCCGGGGAGTCGGCTCGGGACCCCTCGAGCGAGGTAGAGGCTACCCGTGTGGCGTCACGGTGCGCGGTGCTCCCGGGAGACAATGACGACTTCTTCAACACGTTCGCTTACCCCCGCAGACCACGTGCCGACCACAACACCGTGCGCCCACGTCACTAGGGGAGCCGGGTGTTGAGGATGATGACACTGGATGCCGCGCCGGAGCACCGTGCTCGCGGCCAAATCCAAGTACCGCGACCCCAATCCGAACGCCAGGCCAAGCGCATCATGATCGCCAAGTGGACGGGGAGACAGCCACGATGTGCTTGGATAGCTCCGTCGACGAAGAATTCAGCGCGTATGCTTTGCCGTAAGTATGTCGCCCGAAAGGAGGCCATGAGTGCCATGTTCCCGCGTCGAGGCCGGCGCACGCGTGTGGCCACGTTGTCTTAGCGGCACGGCAGCGGCTTATTCGTCCCTAGGAGCACGGTCGCTTTCATCTAGAAGTACAACCCTAAGCACCGCCGCGTTTTTTTCGGCCGGCGATTTGTGTAATGTGTGTCTTCCGCTTGAACCTCGGCAACTCGCCAACGAGGTTCAGCGGAATGTAATCGTAAAACTCTCCTCTTCTTAAGGAGGCACGTGCAGCGCACGTTTTCGAAAAAAATAGTCGTAGTAGTACGAACTACTAGCAGTACCACATGCGACCAGTAGCTCCCTCCTTTGTTTGTGATGATTTCTCTTTGTACGTACGTGCCTTGTTGCTTCTGAATGGCGCGGCATGCATGGCACATCAAGGCTCTGCCACGTGGTACTACGTGTAGTAGTGCTGCACAGGAAGTTAAACGATGTGACGGAACGGAGCAGGAGGCGATGACGTACGCGTTGACATGGAGAGGTAGCACTAGCATACGACGAACCCGTGTTGTCAGTCACACCGGAATGGAGATGGAGTGGTTGTGCTTGCTAGGACGGATCACGGATCGGACATGGACATGGACATGGACATGGACATGGACATGGAGGTGGTGGACGATCGATGGAGCCACTCGTCCAGTACGTCTGCTACCCGCTAGCCTAACGTACACCGAATCCAGCGCGCGGGTAGCCCATGCATACCACGCTATACGTAAGTACTCCTATATACGTAACACGCACAAGGTCGTCACAAACTTATTACAAGTACCTCGCCTACTATACGCGTGTGCTGCCGTACGTACGTGTGGTAGGGGCCATGCTACAGTGTGCTACCCCGGACGGCTGCAAACGCGTAACGTACGGATAAATGTGGATCCATCATCGTGCGTGCGGCTGCGGCATGCACTGTAGCGGCCTAGCTGGCCGACCGGTTACTACACTGTACACGCCTACACCGCTCTACTCTACACAAGCAGGCCGGTTGTGCTAATTGTGCTTGAATATTGGTAAAATGATATTTTATCCACTATAATAATCAAGGGCTAAGACTAGGGCAATAGCTCTAGTGGCCCTAGTGTCAGCTCCGCCACTGCTCACCACCCAGAGAGACCTGCATGCTCTCACAGTTCTCACGCTTGCATCTCGTACGTACGTACGTATACGAGCGAGTCTACGTATATACACGCGGCTACGCATTACTGATATTAATTAACCGGGTAGTAGGTTTAAATGGTCTAGCATAAATGCAGGCATACATGCGATGCGACGGCGAGCATTTAACGTCCATTGATGGCGGCGCTACGGCCGCGGCCGGCGAGGCGACGATTCGATTCGTCGTGTCCCACTCCCACCCGGGCCGGCCCGCCGGAGATCGCGTCTTGATTGCCCTTGCCTTTGCCCGCGCAGGCCCCGGACCTCGTCGCTTCCCGCGCTCGGGCCTCGTCGCTGGGGGTTCGACGGATCGGATCCGCCGTGCGCGGCCACGCCGTACGCGGCGGCACATGGGCGGCTGCCGGTGCACGGGGAGGCGACCTGGATGACCCACGGCAGATTCGTTCGTGTGTCACTGTGTGGGGGATGATGATGGTTGATGGGCCGAGAGCTTTACTACTTCCACGGACGAACGGGGCCGCATGACTGTTGGGTGTGTTAACTCCATAGGATCATTAGCAGTGGAGTCTAGCGGGTAAAACCTCTAGGAATCGGTAGGCATTGGCAGAGGGAAGTAGAGGAAGAGTGGAAAGGCTTTACCAGGGGCCTTGACTGGGGCGGAGGAGGACGATCCGGCGGCGGCACTGCTGGGGTCGGCCATCTCGTCGATGCAGAGGGTGGTGAAGCGGCTGGCGATGAAGTCGTCGATGGCGCAGTGCATGTGACGGCGGGCGGAGGTGCTTCCGTCACCGGGCCGCGCCCTAGGATCGGGTTTAGGGTTTGTCGGTGGGTTTGGTGAACTCAAGGCGAACCTCGTGCCTTGAGCCGCCGGCCCTCACCTTCTTTTTTATAGCGGGGTGACAGGGGCCCTCCAGCCATAGGTAGCCGGGCGCCCCCGATCGTGGCGCATAGGTCAAGGGCCCGAGTTGGGCCGTTGGGCTAACTCGGGATTGAGATCATCCTAACATTCTCCCCTTGATCTCATCTTTAACTTTATCTTTAACTTTACTCTTTCACTTTAACCTTTTCATTTTACTTATTCCACCTCGCATTTGTGCATAGAACATGTTTCATCGTCACGGTCTATTGCCGTTGGATTCCATAGCTACAATACACATCTCTCGGTTTGAAATAAATAAATACTTTATCTTTGGGCCCTTATTGTTATCCAGAATCATAGGCTTCGCCTTAAACCCATGCCGCTACGTGTTCAACGAACACTTTGGGTGGCAAGCCTTTTGTAAGCGGATCCGCGAGCATCTTTTCAAAGGCTTATGTGCTCAAGATTTATAACATGATCCTGGATTTTCTCTTTCACAACATAGTACTTTATGTCAATGTGTTTGGCGACCACTTGACCTATTGTTGTGAGCATACTCTATAGCCGGATTATTATCACAAAGATAGAGTCATTGGTCCATTGATGTCATCGACCACTTTTAAACCGGGTATAAATTTCTTTAGCCAATTCACCTCCGCCCGATGCCTCATAACATGCTACAAACTCGGCATACATAGTAGAGTTTGTAGTAACTGTTTGCTTTGAGCTTTTCCATGATATAGCTCCTTTTGCGAGAGTGAACACATATCCGATGTGGACTTTCTCGTCATCTCCCGCATAATCGAATCTGAGTATCCTAAAATCTTTAGGGAGTCGATCTTCGTACGTTAGCATCAGTCTTTTGTACCTTGTAAATATCGCAAAACTTTCTTTACCAATTTCCAAAGGTGTTCAACACCTGGATTACTTTGGAACCCGCCAGCCCGGTTACATAAGCCAAGTCGGGCGTGTGCATACTTGAGCATACCGTAAATGTCCAACTCAGAAGCATATGGCACACTTTTCATTTGGTTGAGCTCATACTCATTCTTGGGACACCGAAAATCCCCATACTTATCGCCCTTGACTATAGGTGCAGGTGATGGACTACATTTATGCATCCGGAATTTCTCCAAGACCCTTTCAATGTATGCCTTCTGAGACAGTCCTAATACCCCCTTTCTTCTATCACGGTGAATTTCTATGCCCAAAACATAGGAAGCTTCACCTAGATCTTTCATCTCAAACTTTGAGGACAAAAATCTTTTTGTCTCCCGTAGTACACTCATATCATTACTTGCAAGTAAAATATCGTCTACGTACGGACTAGGAAAATGTATTTCCCATTCTTAAACTTTGTATAAACACAATTGTCCTCGACATTTGCTTTAAACCCAAAATTCTTTATAGTTTTATCAAACTTCAAGTTCCACTCGCCTTGAAGCTTGCTTTAGCCCGTAAATCGATTTCTTTAGGCGACATCCCATCTTTTCTTTGCCTTCCACGACAAAACCTTTCGGTTGTGCCATGTATACATTTTCCTCCAAATCCCCATTTAGGAATGCCGTCTTCACATCCATCCGATGCAACTCTAAATCATAGTGTGCCACCAATGCCATTATTATTCTCGAGAGAATCTTTACATGAAACTGGGAGAAAATGTCTCGGGTAATCAATTCCCTCCCTTTGTGTGAAACCTTTAGCCACAAGTCGCGCTTTAAATCTCTCTATGTTCCCTTGGGAGTCATATTTTATTTTGTAGACCCATTTACACCCTACCGTCTTGGCTCCTTTGGGAATTTCTTCCAAGTCCCAAACATCGTTGGCACTCATCGATCTCATTTCATCTTCCATGGCTTCAAACCACTTGGATGAATGATCGCTTCTCATGGCTTGTTCAAATGAGGTGGGATCACCCTCCATTTGATACTCTTCAAAGGACATTATTTAATTCATATATATCACCGGAGATAGCTGGCCTTCTTTCTCTTTGAGACCTTCTAGGGGCCTCTACATTTGGCACATCTACCGTTGGAGGCCGAGATTGCTCCCCCTCATTTGTGGCAACATTTTCAATGGGTTCCCGCTGAACAGTTCCTCATTCTCCTCTCGTTGTTACCACAGAGGAACAACAACAGTTCTTGCTCCACGTGTCTTGCACTATTGGTGCGGGAACAATAGGCACTCAAAAAACGGCTCCCGAATCACAGATTGGGTGCACACACCCGCTTCTCTTCAAGATCAATTTTCCGAGCAGCCATACTCCCCCTCATCATTTCATCCTCTAGAAAAATAGCGTGTCTCGTTTCCACAAACTTTGTGAGTCTATCGGGACAAGAGAAACGATAACCTTTTGACCTTCGTGGTAGCCAATGAAATGGCAACTCACTGCTTTGGGATCAAGTTTCCCAATATTTGGGTTAAAGACTTTAGCCTCAGGACACCCCCACACACGCAAGTGGTCTAGTGAAGGTACCCTTCCCGTCCATAATTCATACGGTGTTTTGGGCACCGATTTACTTGGCACTCTATTGAGAATATGAATGGAGGTTTTTAATGCCTCTATCCATAAACTCAATGGTAAATCGAGTAACTCATCATACCGCGCACCATATCCATTAGGGTACGGTTGCGCCTTTCAAACCTACTCCATTTTGCCGAGGTTCACCCGGCATAGAATACTCGGGCAACTATACCATTTTCCCGTAGAAACCTTGCGAAAGGTCCAGAACTTGACCATATGGGGTATGCCGACCATAGTACTCCCCCCCCACGGTCGGACCGGACTAGCTTTATCTTTAAACTATGCTGATTTTCTACTTCAGCCTTAAATATTTTAAATTTATCCAATGCTTCATCTCTTCCTTTAATTGGATAAATATAGCCAAACCGGGAGTAATCGTCTCGTGAATGTAATGAACGAATCATAGCCATCCACACTCTTTACAGAAAAGGACCACATATATCGGTGAATGATCTCTAATATTCCCCGTGCTTCGTTTGGCATTCTTTTTAATTTGCTTTACATATTTTCCTTTTATGCAATCGATGCATTGCTCTAATTCAAATAAACTCCAAAGGAGGAAGAATTTCATTCTTTACTAGCCTTTCTATTCTCCCCTCGAAATATGGCCTAAACGATAAAGGCCATAATTTCGCCGTTGCGTTTGTAGTTCGCGCTTTTTCTTTTCTCATTTGTAGACGAGGAAACGCTATCATTCACATTACATATGGAATTCACACTTTCACACAAGTGACAACATATATAATTCGCCTTGTCGGAAGGCAAGACCAACACAAATATCTTTAAACCAAATGGCACATTTGCCATGTCCAAAATTACAGGTAAAACCTGAATCATCCAACTTTATTACACTTATCAAATTACGCAAAGTTGTAGGAACATAAAAAACATCTCTCAAAGTAAGACTATAGCCATTAGGTAAATCTAATGCTACATCTCCTATTGCCTCTATCGTACTTTCGTACGCCATTCGCAACGCTAATGGCCTCTTCTCTTTTTAGCGTAGTTCTCGTCGAAATGAATCCCCTTTTTCCTCATGAGCTCTCTAAGCCAATCAGGACAGTCAGTCTTCTTGTGCCCCTCCTTACCACAGTGCCAGCATGAGTTGTCACCTGCCTGTGGCTTGCCCTGTTGCTGAAACTGAGGCTTGCCCTGCATAGGGCCTTTCTTTGCTGGGGAGCCTTGAAGGGCATTGAAGGACCTTTTGCCCTTCCCTTTGATCATGTTCGCCTGGCCACCAAAGTTGGCCATTGATCCCGAGCTCCTCATCAACACACCGAGCAATGAGCTTGTCTAAGTCCCATTTCTCAGCCGCATGTTGTAGTTGATGACAAAGTTCTCATACTCTCTAGGCAAGGAAGCTAAAACAAAATGGATAAGGAGCTGTGGTTGTATTTCCGTATCCATTCCTTTTAGCTTATTTGCCAAGTGACTCATTTTCAAAATATGGTCACGTATGCTACCTCCTTTGAACTTTTCATTTGTCGCTTGCCGAACAAATGGGTAGCATACACTTTGGAGGAACCAAAGAACCGGTTCTTGATCCTCTCAAAGTAAGCAATAGCAGTTTCACACTTTTCAATTGACCCCGTAAGAGCTGGGTCAATTGTATTCTCAATGACAAGACAACATTTCTTGTTGTCACCGACCCATCGAGCATGCTTTATATCATAGGCCATCCCGATGGGGCCATGATCTTTCTTTCTTTTCTCCCATGCATCATCACTTTCATCGGCCTCCCGCACCGGTTCCACAGCACCGGGGACACGGTTCGAGCACCCAAATAACCTCGCCTATAGTGAAAGTGAAGTCAATCTTCCTCTTCCACTCAAGGTAGTTGTCTCCCCTCGGGTGGAATCTCTCTAAGGGCGTACATCGTGGAGGAACTACCTGAAATTACAATTCATATGGGGTGAGAACAAAATATAAAATTTACTTTGCAATAATTCTAAATCACCGTTAAATAAATAGAATTAATGTAGGCATCAACTATTAATCAACATCATAATATTGCTATTAATCAACGTTGGTCGAATAATAGCAACATTATAATCACAAGAAAATTATCCATTTTCAAATATTAAATTCTCCCGTTGGTTCGAATTTAACAATGAAAACGATAACAACTTTAAATACGCAAATGAAACTTTAACTTTGCATAATCAATTTTCCAAAACATAAATGAACTTTATTGTACTCAACCAAAATTATCGTTGGACAAAAATTGGATAGAAATTTGAATTCAAACCGATTCAAAATCATCAAAATATGCCTCTATGCAGCTTTCGAAAATTGAAAAACAAAATAAAATTTCTTTTCCTATTGCTTTGGTCAATTTGGCCTAAACCGGGCCGGCCCCACCGGCGCTGCCTGGCCTAGAGCCACGCTTACGCTTCTCTCGGGCCACGGCCCAATGAGCGCCCTCCTCTTCTTTTTTTTTTTTTTTTTTATTTAGCCGTTGTGTGCAGCCCGGCCATTTCGCCCGGGCCCACACCGCTTTGCACGCCGGGCCGGCGCGCTCCGCCGCCGGGCCCTAACGTGGCCTGGGCCGCGGAAGCGGCCTGCCGCGCGCGCCCGCCTGGGCCGAATCAAGGCCCGAGCAATCTCGGCCGCCCAATCTGATCCGACGGACGAGCGCCGAAGTCGGAGGCATAAAACCCTCCTCAGCAGCCAGCTCCCAAACCCTAGCTTTCATTTCCGTCTCCTCCCCTTCACTCTCTCTCGCCAGCCGCCGCAAAAAGGAGAGCAGCAGCAGCGGTGGCCTTCATGGCCGGTGAAGGGATGGCGCCGCCGGCCTAGGTCCGGTCCGGCCGGCTCCCAAAACTCTGAGCCGCGCCCCGGCCCCTCCCTTCCTTGCCCAGCGCTGCGCAGCAGCAGCCGCCGCGGGGAAGTCCGGCCATGGCCGGTCCGGAGGAAGAAGGAGAACAGCGCCGCCGCCGGTCCCCTCGTCGGTGCGCGCGTTCGCCCCAAGGCTGAGCGCGCCGCCGCCGAGCGGCCGGGCGGTGGTGCTCGACCGGGCCTCTTTGGCCCACGACGACGGTGAGGTAGGAGACCCAGGTAGGCCCGCCTCCCCTCGGTCCGTCCTTTTCTTTGCCCTCAGAGAGGGTTTGCAGGTTCCTTATCCGTCCCCAATCCAAGTTCTAGGGTTAGGGTTAGAATCTTGTCCCGATCTGAACTGTTAGGGTTAGGGTTTCGACTTTTCTTTTCCCTTCCCCGATCCGTCCCCCTTTCTGTTAGGGTTGGGGTTAGGGTTTCTTTGCCGATCTGAAAATCGGTGTCTTTGCCTTTCTTGATCCGAAGGGATCAACAAAATTTCTACCCGAGAACACTAGATCCACTTACTACCGGGCGGCTGATACCATTGTTAACTCCATAGGATCATTAGCAGTGGAGTCTAGCGGGTAAAACCTCTAGGAATCGGTAGGCATTGGCAGAGGGAAGTAGAGGAAGAGTGGAAAGGCTTTACCAGGGGCCTTGATCAAGGCGGAGGAGGACGATCCGGCGGCGGCACCGCTGGGGCCGGCCATCTCGCGATGCAGAGGTGGTGAAGCGGCCGGGCGATGAAGTGCCGTCGATGGCGCAAAGGCATGTGACGGCGGGCGGAGGTGCTTCCCGTCACTGGCTGCGCCCCTAGGATCGGGTTTAGGGTTTGTCGGTGGGTTTGGTGAACTCAAGGCGAACCTCGTGCCTTGAGCCGCCGGCCCTCACCTTCTTTTTATAGCGCAGGGTGACAGGGGCCCTCCGTAGCCATATAGGGGCCGCCCCGATCGGCAAGATAGGTCAGGGGCGGTTGGGCCGTTGGGCCCAACTCGGGATTGAGATCATCCTAACAGGGTGGGATTGCGTTCTCCGGCAGGCCCGCTTCATCCTCCGGCGACAAGTCATTGGCAGGTAGGCGGCCAGCCCCTCCCGGCCGATATCTGCCGTCGGTACCGCGCACGGCGCTGAAAACGCACCACGCTGCCGTCAGATTCACCGGTCTACCGAGGTCCGAGGGTTTACCACTCTTAGGGTTTAATTAGTTTTCCATGGTCCATCGACACAGTCACACTGTTCACAAAAGTCGCTTGCATATGGTAGTTACACTTGTACGATGACGTGGTCACACCGGCCGCGTCCTACTAGCTAGCCGCCACGACAGCGTCATATTACTAGCTTGTCTCCATTTATCTCTGCGATCCCGGTCAAATACTGTGCTGCTCCTCACCAGATGTTACTGCAGTACGGTATGGGGTCGTATTTATTGACTCCGCTCACTGCTGATCGTACGTCTGCCAGCAGGATAAATCATTCTCTCGCAGTCTAGAAACAAGGAACAATTTCACAGCAGCGTACGAGGCTGCTTGTACCTCACGTGCTTATAAATTGTAGTATTTATTAACAATAATATACTTCATGATTAATTAATTTTTTATTTTGACGAGGCATATTTCTGGAGGTATTTCCACATATGCTATCGTCGAATGCCTCTTCTTATGGAACGCTCTACACGACTTCCAACTTAGTGAGCAACCAGACAAAACCGTGTGGCGCCAAGTCGGCGTTCGGTATGCTCCATGCAAGATCAGTGACATTCCAAGGATACAACAACTCATCTGGAATACTTGGGCGCCGTTGAAGATCAAAATCTTCCTTTGATTGACTTTTAGGCGTCGGCATTGGACAGGAGATCGCAGGCTGCATCACGGATTGGAGGTACGCGAGGAATGCTACCTCTGTTAGCAAGACCGGAAAACAATTGATTACATGTTGTCCCGTGGAAGTCCACCACCTGCTGACTCTTTGATGCGCTGGTGGAGGTGGCGGCGTGGCTTGTTCAGCGGCGACAAACGTGTCGGCCTTGACTCGTTGTTTGCGTTGGTATCTTGGAAAGTCTAGAAGAAGCACAATACAAGATGCTTCAGGACTCCTTAAGGCTCGACGACTGACCTACATATCATCCAAGCGGAAGCTGATAACTGGACTGAAGAGCAAAAGGACTTCGAGCGTTGGTTCAGACAATATTTTTTATCTCCCTTTTTGCTATTGTCTTCTTTTATAAATATGTAGTTCCACGGTGAGCTCCTGTCAAACCCCGGCATTCTTGTACATACTGTATATTTTATTATTCTTAATATAAAGATACGTACTATCATCGTACGTACTCCTAAACCTTTTGGAGATGGAGGGAGCTCCCGTACAATTCAACATCCGTGTGGCTGGTTCATGCAAAAGGTTACGACCGATGTGGCATACCACACTTTTCTATTCTTCCTCCCTCTTGAGGTAAAGTAAAGCCATAAAGGCATTGTGCTAGATGCGTGCCACCGTGCCCTGCTCAATTTTGACAAATTTTGTGAGTGATTGGTGAAATATTTGTCGCTACAACTCTAATAAGATATGGAGTTCTAGTATACTTGCTTGGGATTCAAGCGGCATTAATTGTGCTAAACTTTACTCCCATAAACGTTAGTTCTAAAGTGATCCTACATATAACCTAATAAATCCTGCGTAGTACTTCATTAATCTGAATAAATGCATATTCTTTTCTTAGTAATTTGCAGTAAATTGCGGACGAACAAATTAGGCAAAACATTCCACGTCCATGCTTAGTTTAATTAATTAAGACTTACGATCGCAAGCCGGCCGTATGATTTGTATCAATTTCGAACTGTTGATCGAGTCATTACTAGTAGCTACAACAACAAACAATCCTGCAAATTTGAAGGGCTACAGTGGTGGCAGCATTAATCTGATGATCATGCTGTGGCCCAACCCAACACACAGCTGAATGAATTGCTACATTTGCGTTGGCTCCATTAGCTTTATGGACGTGTACCTCGGGAGGCCCCGGATAGCACTACTAGAGTCGTTAGAGCAAGTACAATAACGTTTTTTAACCGGCTGGGAGAGTCCACGTCAACCAAAAAAAGTGCCACGTTAGGAAAGAGACTGTGCAGCGGGCGATTCTCATTTCGTCGGCTCAAGCTCAAGATACGAGAAAAAAATTTCTCTCTCCGCCCACATGCTTAGCGAGAAGCCAATGGATGCAAATAACAGATCCTAGTACTTCGTGCCCACTTGCAAAAATAATAAATGTTTACAGCCAGCTTACAGTCAGCCTATTATACAGGACGCTGTTAGTGAAGGCTGTTAATGATGTGGAATTGATACAACGTCTGCTTGCAGCCCGCTGTAGGCTGGGTTATTAAACCTGCTCTTATCAGTCAGTCCATTTGGTACCAAGATTTTCCTTCGTTTGCTGCATTTAGTTGCTTGTCGTCGATGAAATAAACGCGCGCGCCGGGCCGACGAGCATGCATATGCATGTGTATATATGTGCACCTTAAAAAGAAAGGACCACGTACTACCAATACTGTATCTGGAAGAAATGCAGGTTTGATGATGGAACAATCGAAATTACTCCCTCGTTCGATCTTTTTTTAGGCGCGTAGGAATTTAATCTAGCTACATCAAACCTGCATTTGTTTCGCCGTCGTGCATACTGGCTCAACACCTCAAAAGCTATATGCTTGAGCATGCTTTGATTAATTGGTCATGGTCATGGCCTAGGCTAATACGTGTAATAACCATCCAAAAATCACGCGTGGGTCTTGTACAACTCTTACCGTGTGTGTTTGGTTTGTGGAGCTACCTCATGCTTCATGAGGTGATGCATCGATCATGAGCTCATCCCATGAATATATTTTGATGGAATCAACTCATTCTCATGTATATACTAATTGTTAGCTTGTGAGAAATGAGGTGGTAATGGATCAACTATTCATTCGACAAACGAAATAAAAAGTTTACTGATGCAGAAGAAGGTGGACCATCTTATTCCCTCAAACCAAACACACCATGATCTACCTTGGTACCCATCGATGGAATACCCTATATTTAAGCATAAATGTAAAATATTGATACACGTTTCAGCACTACCTGGATCCATGCGAGCGTATCAGCATCCATTTTCCTACCCTTTATCACGTCTTATATTCCAGTGTTTAATCTGAGGTTAGATCATCATCATTTGGTCGAAAACATGGATTTGCGAGAGCACTACTCATTAGTAATTACATTACAAAGCAGTACACAATGTGTGTTAATGCGAAATAAATTTGTCAAGGAGATACAGTGACATCACTCAAGGTGCGGTGGCCCGTCGACGTGATCGCCTTATTATTACGTACGTTTAATTTTGGATCGCTACATGCACGTAGTGGTAGTAGGACCGCCATGCATCTAAAGCCATGCAGTTCGTCCATTCCTTTGGCACTATAGCCCTCTCGCTCGAAGATCGATCGAGATCTCCATGCATGCATGCTAGTCCTTTTGTCCTCAATGCAATTAGCAGTAGTAGGGCACACACACACATTTGCATGCATCATAATAAAAACACTAGATGCAAAGTAGCCAATGGACGCTAAGATTCATCGACCAGCATAAATGCTTTGCTACTACACGTACTTACTTAGTCATAAATATACATGACAGAAGAATTTAAGAGTTGGTCCTCTAGTGTACTAGTATTACCTCTATATAAGAAATGTGATTTTAGATTTGGTCATAAGTCAGAATATATTCATATTTAAAGTAAATTGTATTTATGAAACATTCCATGAATTATACCTATTACTGGTATCATTATTATTAGGATTTTTTAATAAACTTCGTCAAACTCAAATCATTCGAGTAAGATAGAGTTAGAATTTATTTATTTTCTTGCAGACAAAGGGAGTACTAATTTAAAGAATCGAACTTAATAAATTGAACCAAGCTAGGCAATCCGATCCAGATCGAGCTGATCCTGCAAGACGCGTATATATTCCTGCCGCCTGCTGACAAAAGAGTGGACCACTGCGAGCCTGCTGGTGAACTCTACGCGCTGCTGTCGTCGTATCTACCGTCAAGGGAGAAGAGACATTTACATGCGCCTATATGTGTACTAACTTTGCAGTAAATGTATGCGGTCACAAGTTGGATTGTTAGGGCGTCCTCAACACGTACAGACCCCTTCAAATCGATAGCGAGAAGAGAGGGAATTGAAGGAAATAACTAAAAATGTTGCTGTTTGGCGACGCACCGTACCCCATCAGCTAGCTGGGCTGGGTGGCCACATGCATATAACACACATACGCACATTTTTAGGCTTGGAATAGCAGGAAATCATCAATTTAATCGGGACCTGGCCAGAGAGAAGAGTTCTAAAGCTGGTGACATACTGTATATCCATCCACGGACAGTATTAATTAGTGTGTACTCAGCGACCAGAGTTCTAAAGTTAATTAAAGGCTTTAATTTGCCATTATTGACCACACAGTGTCATCAGTCACTCAGCGACGGCCGGTGTCCTTGATGATTGAAGCATGGATCATCATCGACGACAACGTCGTGCATGCTGCATGCTCACGTACGCATGCATGCATATGCATGTGCATGTGCGGCGATGTTAATTCGTCTGGCCGTACACCCAGCAGGCATAGTGGCATACGCATATCGTACCAGGGGGAGAGCCGCCACGATTGTACGTACCGGATCGATCCATCCACCAAATCCTCTCCCCGTCTACCGTCATCTCGTCAAGTGCGCGCGCGGGAGTGGAAGCATGCAAATGCAGCCATGCTGAAGAAGAGTCCGTGCATCCATATACTCCATTTCTTTGGTGCTGATAATCTGATTGGATCGACGAAGGCATGTAAACTAAATTTAGCTAGAGGCGCCAAAATGTATATAATTTTTTTGAGCTATTTTAGGGCCTGTTTGGGACTGCTCCGCTCCCGTTTTTCCAGCTCCGCTCCAGCTCCGCGGTGCCAAACACGTCCGGCTCTAGAAACTCTGCTCCGCAAAAAATGTGGAGCCAGGGGCCAACTCCACGTTTTTCCGGAGTACCTCAAGGGGTACTTCACGTTTTTAAGTTTTGTATTTCCACATGGAGTTGTGGGGTAATTACCCACATTGCCACTGAGTAATTAGGATTACTTTCTCTTGATCGGTTCCCCTTCCCCGACGCTGCCGCCATAATCACCGTGCGTTCTCCTAGCGCCGCCCTCTCCAACCCTAGCGCCGCCCCTCTTCAACCCCGCCGCCGGCGCTATGGAGGGATCCGGAGGTCATGACGACGGACACATTCCTGATGAGGCCGTGTTTGGGGAGCACATCTTCTCCAACTACGGTCATCCTTCGATTCCTTCCTCGGGACCGGCGGCGCCTAGAGTTGGCCTGTCGCGCCCCCCACATGGCGCGTCGCCGTCGGCCCTACGCGGCACGCCGCCGTCGCCCGCAGGCTTCACCGCGACGCCGGCGCAGGGACCCTACGTGCTGTCTCCCGGTGGTCAGGGCATCGGCAGCCATGCTGCTGCCGTGCAAGGAGCTGGCGCCCAGGGAAGCAGGGGACAGGATTCTGTTGGAAGGAAGCGACCACCAACAGCAAAGAAGAAGGATGAGGTATTGATCATTTGTCTCGATTGCTACTTGTCGATTGCAAACTTGTGATTGTTGATTGTTGACTGTTGATTGTTACAATTATTCATTAAAAAAAAAAGAAATCACGTCATTGTAGATTGTCTGCAATGCTTGAATGTATTACTGTAACATATGGTCAGGGTGATCAAATGGACTGGACTGATGCTAATGTGACCATTGCGTGTGAGTTGATGGCTGAACAAGTTAGGAAGGGGAATCGTCCAAACACACATTTGAATTGTTTAGGTTATACTGAGGTATCCAATAGGTTCCATCAGCTTACCGGCATTAGGTTGTTGAAGACACAAATAAAGAACAAATGGGATAAGTTAAAGGTGGATTTTACCACTTGGCAAAAATTGAAGAGGAGGCAAACAGGCACAGGTTGGGACTATGCGCGTGGTACAATTTCAATGGACAACGAGTGGTGGAAGAAGGCCAAAGCTGTTAGTGTTATATGTATATAATTAGTTTGCAATCCATCACATCTCTATTTGTTTCCATATGGTGTACTGATGTGTGCATATATATGCAGGATATTCCAGGTTCTGGAAAGTTTAAGAAAAAGGCTCTCCAAAATGAGGAATTGCTTACTGATATGTTCAAGGACATCACCAATGAGGATGCAGATCATTGGAATCCTATGAGCGACAATCCTATTATTCCTGATTCACAAGAACAACCTATTGATGTGGAGAATGAAACAGAAGGTGGAGGGGGCGGCTTCCTTACTGATGCTGTTGATGCACACAATGTTGGAGAGGAGGACGACGTGCGGGAAGTTGGTACACCTAATGCATCTGCAGCAAAAAGGCCTCGTCCTGTCGCTGATCTGAAAAAGAAGGCGAAGTCAAGCACTGCAATTGTTATTCAAGATGCACTTACAAAGATGTCTGAAAACACTACTGCTTTTATAGCCAAGAAGCAAGAGGGTGTGTCGGTCAAGGAAGTCATGGACCTTGTAATAGACTGCGGTGCAGACTTTGGTTCCAATGAGCATGACATAGCTACTCAGTTATTCCAAAAGAAAGACGCTAGGGAGATGTTCATGACCTTACCTACTAGAGAGATTAGGCTGAATTGGCTTAGGAAGAGGTACAACGATAAGTACGGAAACTAGGATTATTTCACTTGGTTAGATGTTAAACCCTTAGGGTTATTTATTTGGCTCTGTCGTAGCCCTTTGGATTTATTTGACTGTATGGTAGCCCCTATGTTATCTATATGACACTATCAATATCAATGTGATACAATTTTTTTTCCTTGTTGGGTGTATGCTGATTTTATATTGTGTATGCAAACTGATTGTTTGTACATCTATGCAGCTATATGCAAGTGAGAGTGACAGTGATAGTGATGACTCTGACTGTGAGACCATTGCATTTGTCAATGGTGTCATTTGTGCTGCTACAATTGCTCAAATATATCTGGATACATATATTGTCAAAAACCCACCTAGGACGTCAATCCTAAGTGGTATGGGATGGTTGATGGAGACACTTCGCACACCTGGTGAGTGTCATTCCCAGCTTCGAATGAGCACGACCATGTTCTATGACATTCATGATTTATTGGTTGCAAGATACAATCTTAAACCATCACTTCATATGAACACATATGAGATGCTTGCAATATTCTTGTACACATGTTCTGGAAATGAGTCTAATAGAAGAGTACAAAACCGGTTCAAACACTCTGGTGAAACCATAAGTAGAAAATTTGGCTCCGTCCTCAATTCCTTGATGGCTATGGCTAAAGATTTTATTAGGCCAAAGGACCCCAACTTCCCAACTGTTCATGAGAGGATCAGAAATGACAAAGAGCATTTCCACACTTCAAAGACTGCATTGGTGCTCTAGATGGCACACATATTCGAGTTGCTTTGTCACCGGAAGAGCAAGTGAGATATATTGGAAAATCTGGGATACCTACTCAAAATGTTCTAGCAGTTTGTGATTTTGACATGAGGTTCACTTATGTGTCGACGGGGCAGCCGGATCAACGCATGATACAAGTGTGCTGTACAATGCAATAAGAGTCGATGAAAATTTTTTTCCACATCCTCCCAAAGGTAATATGAATACATTTTGTTGTGGCATGGGTCACTTTACATGTTTATAACTGGAAACTAATATTCTTATAAATTTATATGTAAATATTACGTTGTCGATGCGGGATATCCTAATCGTCCTGGCTATCTTTGTCCTTATAAGGGTGAGAGGTATCATACTCCTGAGTGGCATAGAGGAACGGAACCGAAGACTCCAAAGGAAAGGTTCAATCGTGTTCATTCTTCTGTCCGCAATGTTATTGAGAGAGCATTTGGACTTCTCAAAATGAAGTGGCAAATTCTCTACAAGATGGCTCCGTATCCAATGTACAAGCAAAAAATGATTGTTGTGGCCTCGTATGGTGCTTCACAACTTCATTCGTGACCATGATGGTGTCGACTTGGACTTTGCTCGGTTTGATCGTGATCCAGATTTTGTGCCAACAATTCCGAAAGATACAAAAAATATGTAGCGCCATCAAATAGGTCTACTACGTAACCCGATGCTCCTACTATGGATGCATTCCGTGATGGATTGGCCACCGCTCTCTCTCTTGCTTGGGTGTAGAATTATTGGAACACTTTGATTCATAGACGTTTTGCTTACATATGGACACTTATTTGTATTTGAATCATGGATTTTGTTAAATTTTCTATCATTTACAATTTATCAAACTATTATTTATATTAGAATTGTGGCATGTTCAGTTTATGTATTTTGTATTTGTATATTTATCTCATTGTGTACATGTAGTCATTTATGGTCTACCAAGTGCAATTTCATTTAGGGCACAATGGACCATTTGCATGAAAACAACTCATTCCTGGAGCTGGAGTAGAGCTGTGTGCCAAACAGTACTGTCTGCTCCACAAACTCTATGGTGGAGCTGCTCCATGGTGGAGTTCGTGGAGCAGAGCTGGAAAAGTGGGAGCGGAGCAGTGCCAAACAGGCCCTTAACCTAGCTAAACCCACCTGAAACATGATTAATGGTGAAATTGTCACTTTATATTTTCGTGTCCACATTGGGCGCTTAACAAAATTAAGGACAACTTGATAAATAAACACCAATTGGATAGAAGATCCATACAACCCTAACAAAACTTTAATTAGCAGGCTAAAATTTAGCTAAGGTGTTGAAGATGTATCCAAACATAGAGATACATCTCTATTAAGGTGCTGAAGATGAAGATGTATCCAAACATAGAGATACATCTTCACACATGCCAGAACTAAGTGTTGAGTTGACTTACTACTGGGAGAGCTGTTGTCACCTACCTAGTACCTACTACCTACCAAAGGTAGCTCTAGATCCAGAATGGCCGCCCGGCAGAGCGACAGCGAGTTAATCGTGTCGTGGATTCACAGTCATGACATGACGCCATGCAATGCAAATGCAATCGTTAGAGATCTCCCCAGCCAGCTAGCAGCACACGTACATTCTTTAATTTGTTTTGGATCCCACATATTCCCATTCATTTCCCATGCATGCAAAAGTTTATTTTAAATTAAAGGAGCATTAGGGTCCCAGCCAATGTGAGCCCAAAAAGACCGGGCGAAGGAGCATTCCGACATGATATGGTCCAGCGTTGGCAGGGATGATGAAGAAACGTTGGCAGGGATGATGAAGAAACGCCGCACCATATCATGTCGGAATGGCGTGTTCTTCTGAGACCCTAATGGTGTAGCCAAAGTGCACGAACTATGGTGGACCCCCCCTCGTCGCCAAACAAGTCCTCCACCCCTTGCTGTTACTTCTGTGTTGGGAACTCTAGAAACACCGCAATGGCGTGGTCTTCCGGGGAGAAAACCCTGACATCCGTCGCCTTCGAGCTGCCTGCAAGGAAGCTATTAGGGACTGGAGCTGCCACGTCCCTCCGAAATAGATCGAGCTAGCTCGGCAATGGAGAAACACCTTCCCTATGTAATTGTTTATGCATTAAAACCTACAACCCAGGGAGGACTTCCGCCAGGAAACGGCCTCCACGTCGTGGGCCCTGTTTGGCATAGCTGTGAATCTGTTTTTTTGCATTTCAGCTCTACAAATAGCTTTTTAGGTGAAGCTAAATCTGTTTTGTATTCTTGTTTGGGAAAACAGCTTCATATGATTAACTAACAGGGCATAATGTCTATAATACCCTCTATTTTCTTTTTTCTTTTTTTACTCAACATCACGGCCTCATGAGTTGCACTCATCCCATTCCGCGTCACGTGTCTCCTGTAGTCCTGTACCCGGAGGGAATCACGGGTGGAGGCAGTGGCAACTCACGTAATTACTTTTCATCTAAAAGGGCAGTGGTGTTGAGGCAAAGGAGAGAGCTGGAAGAAGCTACTATTTTCAGCTCCCTCTCCTTCCATTGCTCTGTGAGAGGAGAAGAAAAATAGCTTCACTCATGGAGCTATTTTAGAAAAAAATGTTTGGCAAAAAAATAGCTCCCAACAACTCTATGAAGCTGTTGGGAGCTCTCCCAAACAGGCCCGTGGTGATTCCAGTAGAGCGTTGGATCTTCGTTTCCACGGTCTAGTTCTCACCCACCTGATTCTTACCGAATCTGTTTTTTACAGAAATCTGAAAATTTGACTCCTTCCTAGATTCTATCTCCCGTGCCATCTCTCAATGTCGGCCTCGCTCCCTGCATTCTTGGTCGCTCACGTGATTCGGCTTCGCCCGCTTCACTCCAATAATTGGGGGTGGCCCTTCTATATCAAAAAAAAGCCTTATCTCCTCCCCATCCCCGTGCACCTCCCGCAAGACGCCGCCCCGCCCGCGCCTTCCTCCTCGCTCCTCTCTCCCGATCCCGATCCCGATCCCCCGGCGACGGCACCCGTGTAAATGTAACCGACCAATTAATATAAACACAATGTACTTATGAGTCGCCAAAGCAACTTAATTAGCACACCGTGGCTATATCAACCCGTAGTCCATGAAATCTCGAAGGATTTCAAACTTTCAACAATACAAAATTTGACCGAATTGAGTTCAACATACAACAGTTCATAGTGATACATAGGTTCACAAATAGTAGATTACATCGGAGTACGAAATAATATTACAATACCGAGTTCAAATCCAAATTGCGGAAGCAAATAAAGTTTTGGTTCACAAACGCACACTTAGTTGAAACATAGTGCCTGGTCCAACATCACATCCGATAACAAAGATAGAGGTACGATAGATAGATTGATCGTGCCCACGATCTACTCATCCCCATACGCGGGGTAGAAGCAAGTTGGGCAATACCCATAGAATATCTCACCATCTGCAACAACAAGGGAATAAAACCCTGAGTACAAGAAGGTACTCAGCTAGACTTACCCGTCATAAATGAAAATAAAGTGACACCAAGGAGTATGCAAGGCTATATAAGCGGGGTAGCCGACTCATTTAACTTGCAATAAAAAGGTGAGCTTATTAATAATCATTTAGTTATAAAAGACTCTCTAGCTTAACATCTTTTAAGTGGAACTCCGACATCACTAGGTTAGCACCCGTACTACTTCATCTCCGGAGTATGAGCAAAACAATGCTATCCTATCCTTCAAAGTTGAGCATACCAAAGATCAACAACATAGAACCATAACCATCCTATTTTTCACAATGATTTGCGACAGTGCCGCGCTCGGTCAAGTGTTCACCGTCCCAGAACGATGGCGATTATAATCGATTGGAAACCACCATGGCGGGTATTCCTCACACAAACCACACTCACCGGCCAGAACGAGTGACGGTCACCTTGGTCTATTCGGGTGGAGACACGGATTTCAACGAATACGGTTGCACCAGGGCATGCCCGGCTACCAGGTACCTCCGGCGCGACCGGCCACTCGGCTTTAATACCGCGCCCGTGGGCAACACACTCAACTCCGTTGAAATGCCGGCCCAAACATCCTCAAGGCTTCGCGGTCGGATGTCCGCATCCTTCCAAACTATCTCGTGAGGCATTGTTCAACATGATCCGAGGACGTACAAAGCCATAGTCCCATTAAGTGACATCGCCGGAGTTTCCGTGGTCTAACACACCACAAACTCCGACTAGTCGTGATTTAACAAGGCCACATGGTTATGTTCTCTAACCAACCTCCATAGTATCAACCATAGGGTAGTAACCACCTACCTCGCGGATGAGGGTCAATCACCCGTCTTCTACCGATCTAATTAAGCAAAGGCTAAGCATAAGCGTGATCCCGAACTTAATTAGGGTAAAGTATTCAGTGGATCAAGGTAATCGAATGCAAAGAACGGTTCCAAGTCAACGCCTATTAACTTAATGCATCATAATAAGTAAATGACTCAAGTAAAACATTTTGAAAACTCGTAGGAGTAATGCTCCGGGCTTGCCTTTCTCAAAGGAGCTACGGTGATGGTTAGGGCACTCGTGCAAGCCGGGCAGTCCGGATCCTCGTCCCGTGCTGCCTCCCCGCAAAGATCACTCCCTCGCTTCCTCTCCTTCCGCTCCTCGGGAACTATCGGCGTCACTCCTTCCGGCAATCCTGTATGATGCATCGTGCGTATGAATATCGGAAATGCAATACGAAATCAAAGCGTATGATGATAATGATGAACCAATCATGAAGTTACAAGGTAGTCAACATCATCCTAACATTTTACACCTTTTATGACCCTATTTAAACATGGCAAGGACACTAGTTAACCTAGACTTCACGATTAACCGACCACGATTACAAAAGGGCATAACAGCAACCTATAGCTAGACTGCTCAGAAAAATCTACAAAAATTACAGTAGCTAAGCTAGGTAATAACAAGCCTACCATAAATTTTTCAGGTCAAAACAGTGAACCATCTATTCTATACAAAAAAGACAAAACAGCATTAAACCAAGACCTAAAAATACTTTGCATTATGAAAAGTGTCAAACAACAGATCTCATGTGATTAACAGCTACTTATAGGCATAAAAACATCCTAGAAAAATTATCAAACCTAAACCTTGTATAAATAATTAATTATGAATTTCCTAAACTCTAAGCAAAGCAAGCACAATAATTAAACAGGGCATTTTCTACAAATGACATATATAAATAATATTTTTCATAGATAAGGAATCCCATAACTAGAGCAACAAAACAAGAACCACATTTTTCCGATAAACCTACATTTACTTATGCATTTAACAAGATATAAGCAATTAAAGACATTAAATAATACAGTACAGAAAAGTATTTCATAAAAATACACCAATACCCTACATGCATAAAGCTCATCATAAGAAAAATATTGACACTTGAATCACCCAAAATGGACCTATAAATAAGGAGATATGAATTTTGGAAGATTTAAAACAATCTCTGGAAATCATTTTTCTTAAACCGGAAAAATCCTAAATCGCTACGCGCACCCATAGTTTTTCCCCACTGCGACTGACGCGCGGGCCCGCTGCTATGCGTACCCGGCGCAGCGCACACAGAGCGCACACGCGCCCGCGGTGCTGACGCATGGGCCCGGCCGTGGCCCCACCGGTCAGCGGGTCGGGGCGGAGACCTCGCCGGCGACCGGCGAGAGCTCGCCGACGGCGGCTTCTCCGGCGACATGGATTGCACCAGCGTGCTCAGGACGACGGCGCGGACTCAGCGGAGG
Organism: Themeda triandra; assembly: GCA_018135685.1. NCBI lineage: Eukaryota > Viridiplantae > Streptophyta > Magnoliopsida > Poales > Poaceae > Themeda > Themeda triandra. The sequence goes on along the minus strand of JAENPR010000067.1, from coordinate 1,024,254 downwards.
TGAAGATGAAGGCCCTAGCGACCTAAATCGGCCAGCGCGACGGACGGCGGCGAGAAGGCGGCGCGGCTCGACGGCGAGACGCCGGAGCAAGACACTGCGCGGCGCTTGGCTATGCCTACGGGCTTCGCGAAGCCATGGCGGAGCTAGCGCGCGCGTTTGGGGGAGAAGATGACGGCGGGCGCGAGCGGACGGCGATGCCGAAGAAGCTCGCCGGCGCTCGGCTCCCGGTGGCGGAAAAGAAAAGGGCCGATTGGCCACAACCTTGGGTCGAGCTTGTCGATTGGAGGCGGACGGAGGTGGAGGGAGGCAAGGCGAACACCGTGACGCTCACAGGGGAGAAAATGGATGGGCGAGGAGGCGGCTAGCCGGAGCGGCTCATGGCGGCGGCCATGGCGGCTCGGCAGAGCTCGAGGCGAGGGAAGGTGAAATTGGAGGGCGAGGCGGTGCGGAGGTGTGGCGGAGCTTTTAAAGGCGCTTGGCCCGTCCACTTCAGGACGGCGGAGTCACGGCGCGAGCGGGATACGGCGGGCGGCGACGTCATGGCGGCCCGGTGCGGCGCGCGCGCGCAAGACAATGGCCGGGGCAGCGGCGAAGCGGAGCGCGGGGCTCGGGCGCGGCGTGCTCGAGCGCGGCGCGCGTGGCCGTTGTCTTGTCGGGAGCTCGTGGCGGTGGTGTTTTGGCGCGGCGCGGTGTGCCGGACTATTCCATGGCGGAACGGTGGCGCTTCTATATAAAGGCGGCAAAAAAAGGCTTATCTCCTCCCCATCCCGCGGCGACAAAAGGGGCTCCCGCGGCGCAGCCGGGCGGACGGGCCCCCGCCCGGCGCTTCGACGCGAAGCGGAGGGGGAGGAGAAAAGATGATGACAAAGCTCCGGGTGGGTCCCACCTCGGTCCAATTTTAAACTCCTCCCGATCCCGCCCATATTTTCCAAAATATTGCGAATTTGGAAATGGTCCAAAAATGAAAGTTTCTCAAAATTTAAAGATGAATAACTTTCATGTAGAAAGTTTTTTGCAGATTCTGCCTAGATTTGAAAATAAAAATTTGGACCACAAAAATACCTTTAAAATTAATTTTTGAAACTGTTTTTGCCATTTTTGAAGCACCAAAAGTCATTTTCATAAATTGGGGTCAAAACAGAAGTTTCTCCAAAAATTCTTCTCTACAAACTTTGTTAAAGCTCCATTTTGAGAAAAGCATCACAAGATTGACTTCCGTAAGACCTTTGAAAACTCCTATTTGCATTTTTTTAAAATAAGCACTCAAAAATTGCCACAAAAATGCCATAAATGATGCTTATGCAATGATCATGCTCATGATGCAAGATTTGTCTAACCCCAAAACTGGAGTTGTTACACCCGGCACGCGCGGTGCGTCAGCGGCGGCGGCCGCCATCCTCCTCCCCTTCTCCCATGCCCGCGTGCCCTCCTCTCTCTCTCTCTCTCTCTCTCTCTCTCTCTCTCTCTCTCTCTCTCTCTCTCTCTCCGGGCGCTCCCTCTCCCCCTCTCCATCCCGTCCCGCGGCCTCGTCTCCGGCGACGGGGGCCCGGCACCATCAATCCCGGGGAGGGAGGCACCCCCTGAGCGGCCGAGCTCCGAGGCACCCACAGCGTGGCGAAGCTTGCTCGCCTCCTCTCTGCCGCCGGCCGTGCCGGGGTGAGCGCCGCCATGCCCGCCCTCGTGAGCCTCCCCTGCAGGCGGCGGCGTGAGCGAAGGGCACCCTCCCAAGGCGGCGGCAGGCGCGATGCGAGGGCGCCACCTGCAGGCGGCACATCGGCGCGGGTGATGAGGCCCAGGAACCCCCTCTGTTTCCCCCATCCTCAGCACGGGATTTTCTGCCGAGCTAGGGATCCGGCGACTTGGCCCATGCCGCAGCGGCGGCGGCGGCGGCGACGACGACCTAGGGTTTCACCTCTTTCTCACCTGCAGTGCTTCAGCTCGGATGTCCGGTCTGTCGGTAAGTCACGCTCTCCTCTCCTCCTCCTGCTCCGTCTCATGGCTGTTTTTTGGTGCCACGGTGGGCTACCTGCTGGCGGCTCCTAGCCGCACTGCACGCCTGCGCCTAGCCGCTGCCCCTGGTTAGTGAGTCCGGCGGCCGGCGGACGGAAGAGGCCGTCCGTGGTGCCTTTGGCCCCGCGCTTGCGGTCGGGCCGGCTCCGTTGGTCCGCCCCCGCCGTGGAAATTTCTTTGGCAATTTTCTTTTGGCCGAATCAATGTATCGTATCCGAGTTGTGTGTGCCGATGAGGCCGGTGCTAGGTGTATGCATTGTCTTTGCCGATGGATGGGGAATGAAAAGCACATTTAATGGTCCAAATAGAGGTGTAGATAGGGAACGACATGAGGCCATTTTGTTTGCTCATATGCTCCACCCGCTTCCCTTGCGATTGACTCGATGTGTATATTTTGGTCTCCCTGTTATTTTTGTGCTCGAAAAGTAATCAAGATCCAAACTTAATATTTTGCTCGAAAATGATTCATTTTGTTATGGCACCAAAGAATGTTTTGTTTTCAATAGAAGAATAGTGAAGGTAGAAGGCCAATGCTCTCGTCTATAAATTTTCCTCGGGTGAGGGATTCATTAATCCATCTCATTAGAGCACCGTCGCTAGATAAAACATATGGTGTCGATTATACACTTCTTCTCATTGCTCCTTACTTTCTTGGTTTGTAATAGTATATTTGATGGGGTTCATTGCACCTATTAATTAGTATCCCATTCCTAGCGACGTGTTTTTGCTTGGTTAAAGTCCCTTTGTTTCCTTCCCTCTTCAAGAACTTTTGTTCGACTTTGGGCGTATTTTGCGGTGTCACTACTTGCGGTCTTTGGACAAGAATTCGCCCATCGTTGTATGTTCCTCGCATGACCCTTTTTTGGTTCACAATTCGACATCCGGTATGCTGCCTCATCTACTCCCTAAATATTTGTGCACTTTTGCCTACATTTTTTTTGGTTTAGGATCCCTTCAATTCTACCATATATTAATACCGCTTACCCCGTTCTCGCTTTGCATTTCTACCATATATTGATGTATCTCGGTTGGACGCTATGTGATCATGTTTAGAATGAAAATAGATGCCTTTCATATGAAATGGTCTTACAATGTCCTGTTTATATATGGCATCCTATATGTTCTATTATTTACTGCTTGTGGATTTCTAACTCAAGGCTCAAGCTAATGCAAATTTTTAACGGCTAGCAAATAAGCTCTTGCCGAGGATGCCTTTACTAATGTAAGCACTTTTGTGCCAAGAAAATCTGAACATGTGTCTAATTTCTATGTTTCTAATACATTTTCTCGTGATTCCAATCTATTTGTGTGTTCTCCAGTTTTCCTTGCATTAGTTTGCTCCCTTTACACAGGAGTAGTTACTTTTTTGCTTCCTTAGCTAGCATGCCATTGTAAGTGTTACGTATTAGTTACTAAAATATTTCCCACCTCTATTTGGATTAATAACTCGCAGCCTGATTTTGGTTATTGGTAAATTAACGGCCCATATCTGCAGCTAGGGTGCCTTTTAATTGATACTTTTGTTTAGGTCTTTGCTCCCGTGATCTCGTGACGATTTTTTGAGTTCCTTAGTCCTCCAAAGTTTACTAATCGTTTTGGGTTTAATTTTCAGCCTGGAGATGTACAAACCACATGCAGCCTCCTACTTTGGTAGGTTCTTCTCCTATTCCTTCTATTTATCCCTCGCTTTAAATTATACCTAACCAGTTAATAACCCTTATTTATCTCGTGCCTACCTAAGAAAATGTGCACCAAGCCTTGTACCTCAATTTTGCCTTTTCTTCTCTTATCACAGCTTAGGGAGCCGAGATTGAACCGATCAGTTTGCATCTATGAATGTGCTCTCCCGCTTTGGCTTCATCCGGTTTGAGGTTTTGTCCTCGGTGTGGTGGTTAGTTCCAAGGTTACATATTTTAGGTTCTTCATTCGTTGCAATTTTTATTATATTTATTTTAGTTCTACAAACTTTGTCTCCATGTTTTGCAGCAATAGTCGGGTATTATTAGCGTCAAGGTACTTCCTATGCTCCTTCGCTTAAGGTACAGCCCCTCGCTCGGCCTCATCAGTTTTTTTTTTCCATCTCGGTTGTCCCGATGTTATGGTATACGGTATACCTATTTGCATGCACAAATATAGCAGCATTGACTCGTACTGCAATGTCCTAGGTTGATGTCCAATGTCCTAGGTCTCGGTGGAAGTGCCGAGATAGGTACACATGAGGTTTTCATGAGTAGTGTTCTCGCATGGTTCACCTTCTCGTTGTTGGATAAGATAAAGCATATATTCAGTTTTATACCGCATCACTAAGAATTAGGGAAAAACACCCTCCTTTCTTGTGTAGTCGATCCGGTAGGTCACTGGGGACAATTGGATTGATGCTTAGTCATCGTTTTGTTGTGATTCTTAGATTCTCGCTTGGATTCGTCGGATGCCTTCTTTTCCATGATGCTTACTTGGATATCATTGAGGCAATTTTAGCAGGGCTCCCCGTTTGCTTTCTCGATTAAATTCTACTCAAATGTTAATTTTATATGCTCTTCCTAAAATAATGGTGCGCAGCTCTCTCCCGTGTTTTCGAGAAAAAAGTCGAAGGGTGTGCTAATCCGCTATGGTCAGCAACAAATTTATGTACCAAGGCAAATACTCTTGCTCGCACTTCATGTGGCTTCCTAGGTGCTTATCATGTTTCGGATTTAGAAACACAACTATAAATGGCCTTCTTTTTTCTCGCCTCGCATCGATCAACGTATTCACTCCTGCGGCTTTTTTTACGGGCCATTGGACCAAACACCAGTTGCGATATGAGGACATAGAGATGTTGGATTCGGGCTCCCAATGAGAGGTCGGCTCCAAAGCACCGCAGCTAAGTGGATATTTTCAAAAGGTACCGACAAGGTTTTTTCCCCTCACATGTGCATTTTTCTCGTTCACTTTGATATCTAAAATATATTCTTCTCCCTATAGCAGCTATGTTCTCTGCTCCAGATTACGGTAACAAGCTATTCTAATGAGCCTAATCATGTGATGCAGTGTCTTTGTTGCTTGGTACCGCTAACCGTTGAGTTTGGTGTTATCATGCTTCACTATTATTACACCATGTGTGTCATGCCCGATGATTGAACCTATCGTATTCTTCATAGTGCTGCTCAAAGGTACTAGACCTCCTCTTAGGATAATATGTTTAGCTCGGAATACCCCGTGGCTATGTTCGGTGATGGTCTCGTGCCTTAAATTAAAAAAAAAAAGTTTATAATTGATATACAGCCAGTTCCTTCAAGAAGTTAATCAAAGGGTGGTGATGGCCGACTATATTGTGATTTTCCTTTTTTTCTTAGCTTTTCATGCTTCGTAGAATATAGAACTGACTTCCCTTTTCTAATAGTCAAATCTTGTGTCACCGTCACAGCCTGTGTGCGCCTACACCAATGACCTCTCCTTCAATGATATAAGCATCTTATAGTTAAGATAGTGTGAGGTCCAAAGATTTTATATCTCGGGCAACCCCGTGTCTCAGGCAGGCAGGAATCTTAATGGAGAAAGCTACAAATTGCGTACCCGATTTCCATATAGTATATATATTTACTTATTTAGCTTTGGTCTTGATAACGAAGTACTGGAGATGAAAAAATGATAATGAAGTACTAGATACTTATTTAGATGTTGCATGTTATGGCATTTTATTCAACCATTAAATAGATCAATCAGGTTCACATCTCTATGTCCTCATATGTCCTCATATTTTGATAGAGAAAAAAAAGCTTTGTTGATACCTGGGATTTTAGTGGCGCAGTTTGGAAAATGGTTAGCTGGTGTGGTCCTTTCAAGCGCTTATTTCGATGCTGTCGAATTCACCTCATTCCACATGTGATGGATCGGGGTGGAATTTGGTTCAAATTCTACTCCAATCCACCCAACCTATGTGGATTCATACAAATCCAAAAGTTCCCCCAAACATGCTTAAAAGGATTGCTTACCGAGCTAGGGTTATTCTCTATTCATTACAAAAGGTTCTAGAGGTATCAGTCTCTTTGCTTTGACACTTTTTTTTTCCCTATCAAAGTTCACATAAACTTCATATGTACTCGAGATGGTAAAGAAGTGAATCATCATTACCTTAAATTGTTTTGGATCACTTGGCCTCAAGGTTTTAGAATTGTCAAGATAACAAAAGATATGCTTTATTATTCCCGGGCAAACCCAAAGATGGCTCCCCGGCGGACCTCGATCATGGCAGCCCATCACTGAATTTTGTGTTGCAACTTCAACCATCCAACTTGCTTTTCATATCAATTTTGCGTTGCTAATACTATGGGGTTCGGAAACGGTTAACGTTTCCATGGTCACTTGCCATAATTTTAAATTTTAACTATTATGCTCCTATTATCTAGCGAAAGTCTTATTTTATTTGTGCAATTTTTGGAGTAATATATTGTTGAAATTGCACTATATCAAGGCACCCTTCTTATATTTTTCGATGTGTTCGATTTCCGGTTCCTCTTGTGTACCCACTCTTTGACCAAGGTAAACCGGGTTTTCTTTATTCCCTTCAAGTTTCAATGACTCGTGTACGCAAATTCCGATGCTCTTCATGTATATGATGTTTCCTATATAAGAGAATATAAAGCAAATAGCACACAAGTACAAGATATTCTTAAACATCCGTCGAGCTTGCCGCCTCATCTTGAATTTATGTTGCCAATTCCTTGGTTCGAAACAAAACTAATACCGTTAGACCTTCCCTTGAATTATGTCAGTAGACGCTTGAACATTACCTCGCTCTACTATATTTGCTAAGATTACCCGTAGTGGTTACTTAATATCTATTACTTACCGCAAAGTTCAACCGAATTCGTAGATACATGAATCTATAGTTGGGTAAATAGTTGAATTCAATACATTCAAATTAGTACTAATCAGTTTGGGTCATATGCTATTCCTCCGCAAAAATCTCATAGAAAAAACTGAATTCCAACAACCATATTGCCAATGTACTCTTTACATGTATTTTGTGCTTTGAATTCTCAGTCCACCACCGGCTATGTTTCACAAAAAGATTTAAGTTGCTAATGATGCTCGTACTTTTTTTTTACCGAGTGGAATAATATATGGAAATAATGAAGCTTCCAAGTTGGGTCTGCGCTCAAGCAGTGCAGTCATTGAAACACAGCCGAAGCACTCTGATATGTACATGATATGTACCATTATTGTCATAGATCCTCCCCCCCCACCCCCCCCTAAAGTAGCATAGACAGATTTGTTGTTTCTTATCTAAGTTCTATGTAATATATGTACAGTCTTTTTAATGTACCATCAAATATATGCACAATGAATATGTATATGTTCGCCTATATAAAACTAACTCCATGTCCTTATGTATGGCTTCACATCTACCACTATACTACACAAATTCATAGTGTACCTGTATGCATTTTCCGAACCATTGTCACAAAACTGCTCCCATTATTATAGTGAGACACTAAAAAAACGATCAACATCCTTACAAGAGACACCAACCACATTTAATCATCCAAGACAAAATTTTACCAAATAAGGCTAACACGGCGCGCAGAGGCGCGCCTTCCAACTAGTTAAAAGCCTACAATGCGGGGAGGACTTCTGCCAAGGAGCGGCGTCCACGCGTGTCATGATCCAGTCAGCCGTTCGATTGGTGTGGTGTGCGGTCAGCGTTTCGCCCACTTGATTCTGGTGGAATCTGAAACCTCTCTCGTTTGTCTGTAGTTGGATTCGGTCTTCTTTGTTTTGGTTCGTAGCTACAGATTCTTTGCTTTGGGTCCAGGATTTGGCTTCTACCTGTTTCGGGCTCTTCCAATAATTGTTCCCAACCTCCCACTTTCGCGTCTTCTCTCTTACATGTGGGGCCAGGTCTTACCGTCGCTATCGCTTCCTTATCCTCCCTGTCGGCGCTCGAAAGGGACAACAGTGTTCCTCACTCCCATCTCGTTCTCCGCCTGCTTGCTCCATCGTCTTCTCCGCCATTGCTGCCGTTGCCGCTCGCGTTGGTCTCGCTCCTTTGTTGTGTGTCTTCCTCTTCCTTTTGCTTCGTCTTGTCGATTCGCTTGTATCTGATTACGCCGGTCTTGCTTCCTGCAGGTGCTTCGTATGGACCCCGATGTTCTGATGTGCTCCATTCTTCCTCGCGCTTGATCCGTGCGATTGGGGCTTCTTCTTCGTCTCCCTCTTCCGCCTTCGGTTCCGCTCTTCCTTGTTGTCCCCATTGGGGGACGGGGGTGCTGCTGCTGGATCTTGGGCACCCTGGATCTTGGTTCTAGGGTTCCGGTGTCCTTTCCGTTGGTGCTTCAGTCCTGCTGTCTTCCGCGTCTTTCTTCCTATCTTTGGTTCGTCTCTTTTTCTTCGACGTCTAATTGTACGTTTGTTTTGTTTCGTGCTCTCGTTCCGCGGTGACGGTCGTCCTTGTCCCGTCCTGTTTTTTGGGATGTTTTCGTCGCTCCTTCTTCTTATACCCTCTCTTTCGTTGCAGGTTGAGCCATTCGAAGACGGTTGTTGCCGACGTGTTTGTCTTCAGCCTGATCTGTGGACATCTTAGAGCCTTCGGTTGTTGTTGATTCGGGTGCTTTCCCAGAAGTCCGTGGTTTTGGCTTTTCCCTTTTGTTTTATGTTGTGGCTTGCTACCTGTTGTCGGATGCTCATGTTTGGTTACGTTCCCTTCTTTTATGCAGGTTGGTTTCCTCGGATCTCAGTACTCCTACTGCTCTCCTGGTGCTGCCTGTCTGCTGCCGTATCATACGTCCACATTATTGTTCTTGCGGACGGCTTTTTCCAGGTGATTGCTCCTTCTTTGGTTATCGTTATTCTGGATCGAAATCCTGCGACTATGTTATGTGCCTGTTATGTTATACTTCATGTATTGTGGCTTCGGCTTATTAACGGATTTGGTGCTATTCTTACCTCTTTTCTGTTAATATTTTTAGTTCATAGGAAAAAAACAAAAAAATTCCCCCCAATACGAGTGCCTACTCTTACAGATATATGGGATGCTTGTGCTCCTCGGTCGCTTGGCTCCTGTTGTACATGTTCTTGCTGCTTTTTGTGTCGCGTGGATATTCAGTCCTGGGTTTCTTCCTTATATTTGATTCTCCTCGGCCTTTGCTTCCGTCTCATTTTATTCGGACAATCATTCTTGCGTTTTAGTTCTCCCTGAATTATTCATCTTTTCGTTTGTTCCCATATGTATTTGCCTGAATTCTTTCGATTCCAGGCTTCGGTGTCCTGCCTGTGGGAGTATTTCGACGATGTTTACCATTCGTCAGTCTTGCATGCCTTTGTTGGAGGACGTCGCTCGCCGTTGTAATCTACCCTACTTTTCTGTGATCAGGGAGTATGACCATGCCGGTTTGCTCCTGTACGGCATTGAACTAGAATTGCCATGCCTTTTTGAACGAGATACCTCTCGTCGGCTCTTTTTTTGGTCTTCCATACCAGATATAGGTTTAGGGCCTTACGAGGATGCTGCCTTGCAGGCTTTGCGTTGCTTACAGTCTGTCTATGGTTTCCGTATCATGGACTTCAATTTTGTGGATTTGCATTCTTATAGAAACTTGGCTGCACAGTTGTTCACCATTGCAAATAGGGGGGCGCAGCTTGCGCGTGTCGTTCTTACCGAGTGTGACACTGGTTCCATTAGTCTGTCGCAGTCTATTAATGCTGCCGAGGATCTTCTTAATGAGATCGATTGTATCACTAATTCTTCCACTATTTCTTGTTGAAAATAAAGCAGACATGTTATCCTCCAGATATTGTGCTCATTTGTTTCGGATTTTCCATCCATTTTTGGTCCTTATGTCTTCAGGTGTCGATTCGAATTGTCATTTCTTCTTCCTTTATCGTATACCTAATGCATACCCATTAATTACGTTCAAACTATTTACCGTACATAAATTTGTTTCCATATGGATGTACCTGCCTTCGATAGTGCAGCCGAGACATGTACGTATTGTTATGCCAATCCATTTGGTACATATACTATGTGTGCATATGTATACCACTGGTTGTAGTGTGCGGAATGCTCTTCCGCACTTTATCTGCCTGCCTCTTGGGTGTGGGCTACTTGCCTATCCCTTGTATTTAACCTTTGTGGTTCCTGCTGTAGCGGCTGCGGGTTCGCGGCGACGACGGGGTCGTATTCCATCAGGCCGGTCTACAGATCGTGCCAGTACTTCTCGTGGTGCGGCCCATACGTTGCTGCGCTGTTTGTTGCTCCACTCATCTTGTCTCCTTCTTTCGGCATGCGGTTTTGTTGTTCCTCTGAACTTAGTCTACCGTTTCTTAGATGTTCCTGCGCAACGTATCCATGCTAATCCTGATGCGTCACAGCGTCGTGAAAAAAGAAGACGCCTGTTGGCCCAGCACCGATTGGTCCGTGGAGGTAGCATCGAATCCATGTACTTTTCAACCTTCGTTGTACCCGGTGCTCGTGGACATACCGCTTTTCTCATTGTTATCAGTGCTATCTTGTTCACTTCCCTTGTCCTTCCACCGATTCTTGTATGTCCAGGTGCTTTGGTTGCCTCTGAAACACCTCCTTCTTGTGGTCATTTCTCTGAAGAATATGTCGCCGCGCTTAAAGGTACCGTCTGATTATGCCTGTTGACATTTCTAACGCCACTCAGTGTTAGGTTGTCATCCCCAACATGGCGCCAAAAATGCTGGTACTAAATAATGCAACTGCTACTAGAAATAAATATGGGATCCGCAAGCGCACAGATAATACCGATGTAGCATTTTAACCAGGAGTAATCCAGGTATCGTTATTTATATTTTTACCACTGGAAGGGAATGCACTGGATAATGAGTGATGAGCAATGCACATGTCTTTGTAATGGAGAGCTTAACCTTGTCTCGATCGATCATCTCATACAGGGTAAGTGTCACATAAAATATAGGAATGAATGATAAATGACATAAGATAAATGAGAGCATTTAGCCACATAAAATAATAGTAATAAGCCATCTCAACTTAGCACTCTAAGCTTATAACACTAGCATGGACTAGGACGATCTAGGGTATAATCCTATGTTATTCTAACTATAAGGTCAAAGCATACAATGATTAGTGCAAGAACATCTAGCAATCATGGCGGGAAAAGGTTGCACCTATGCATAGTGATATTACCAGAGAAGACAAGAGACATAGCAATGACTTCAATGTAATAGGTTGTTCTACTAAGACCTACCAACGGGGATGGAATACAAAGGACTCAACGGAACCGTCACTTCCGCGATCTACCACACGACCCGGCCAATAGGGTGTAATCGCAGATAAATACGGTCTAGGCACCACGCCTACACAATATTTACCACTCACCCATCGATCTAATGAGCAAGCGCTATACGATCCTATGCATAAACATAATTCTAGTCCAACTATGCTAAACATATAATCAAAGTAAACTAAGAACAATATAATTGAGAACATAATCAAATAGAGCAAAGTCAAGTCTCGATATAATAGAATAGAATAAAGTACTACTCATAGTATCACGAACAATGATGAATATTACAAGAATGTAGAGGGGAATTACCAAGAACTCCGATGATCCGGACTCCAAGCTAGGCTTGATTCCCTCTAGATCTATTCCTATGTAGCTATGCTACTAAACTATGGAGCTCTAATTGAGATGGTGGCTCAAGCTTCTCCGAATTCCGATGAGAGAATGAACTCTTGAATGAATTAGGTTTCACCCGGGGCCGGGGGCTCAATATATAGCCCCCTAGGATTAACCACAGCCCTCGGATCAAACCGACCTAAATGGACGATAATTATTCATCCTCAAAGGCGGTGGAGGCAGGATCCACGAGACTCCACCCGATTGGTGGAGGTGGGGAGTCGGCCGACTCCCCCCGGGTCGGCCGACCGGCCACCCCCGCCAGGGGCCCCGGCTTCCGGGGGTCGCCTTCCGAGTCTTCTAGATTATACAATTTTACCCGTTCGGTCTTTATCTCTATGTAATCATGACATGTGGGCCTCCTTTGGTTCTCTTTCTGATAACCCCCTGCAGAAATAGACAATCACCAAAACTCGTGGAATTCTGTCAGTGTAACCCCTATATCTAACAGGTGAACTCATATTAGTCCTTTCTCTTGCTGCGTTGACGGTATAAAATTGATACTTAACGACCGTCAACAATGCCTGCCCAGTATTTTCCTCTCTCTGGATTAGCGCGATCAGCGGTATGACTGCCTGCTTTTGATCTGCCTCAATGCTATGCCTTCTTGTGTAGCCTCTCATCCCGGAAGATCTTACTATGGTCCCCCCGATTTTGAGTGCTCCCATTGTGGTGCCATCTTTTGGCATGCCGAAAGAGTAGGCCGCCATTCTTCTGGGCGTGGTCAGCGTGTTGTTTATAACAATTGTTGCAAAGGTGGTAAAATTTCTATTCCATCGTTCCCAGCCCGTCCAGAACCTTTGGCCAGTTTTGCTCGGTTTGATGGTGGTCCTCAATCTAATAAGTTCATGAGGTCCATTAGGCAGTACAATTGCCTTTTTGCTTTCACGTCTATGGGGGCCAATATTGATAGATCAATGAATGATGGCAGAGGACCACCGGTGTTCAAAATTTCTGGTCAGGTGCACCATCGTATTGGTTCTTTGCTTCCTGCTGATGGTACATCGCCGAAGTTCATTCAGTTGTACATTTATGATACAGCTAATGAGGTGCAGAATAGGCTTAGATCTATTCAGCATGACGATAACGTGAGGGAAGATCTTGATGCATCTGTGGTTGAGTCTTTGCTCCACATGCTTGATGCTCATAATCCTTATGCCCAGCAGTTTAGGAATGCAAGAGATCGCTTGGCAGATGCGGGGGGTCAAGAGTTTAGGATCCACATTGTTGGTCCAAAGGATGGGGATCCACCACAGTACAACCTGCCTACCACAACTCAGCTTGCTATGCTTGTTGTTGGTGACTTCTCTGCTAATGCATTCCAGCGAGATATTATAATAGAGACAAGAGCCCGACAGCTGAAGCATGTTTCTGCTCTTCATCCAGCCTTCATGGCTCTTCAGTATCCTCTTTTGTTCCCTTATGGTGAGCCTGGATTTCAGCTTGGTGTTCTTTATGAGGGTGCAGATGATACTGATCCTAACAGCCGTACGAAGATGACAATGCAAGACTATTTTTGCTATATGTTTCATTACAGGCGAGGCCAACCGAATCCGTATACCTGCTATGGTCAGCTGTCTTCACAGATCAAGGTTGATGCGCGGGCCTGTGTTGACGAGAACAGGTTGTGGTACATTCTAGACAAGCAGTCTAGGTTACGTACTGAGAGTATACAAGGCATAGTTGATGCAGTAGATCGTGGTTGTACAAGGGGTACCGAGATGGGCAAAGTGACCATACTTCCTGCTTCCTTTACTGGAGGTCGACGTTACATGCTGCAAAATTATTATGATGGCATGGCAATTTGTAGAGAATATGGACCCCCTGACTTCTTCATCACATTTACATGCAACCCCAAATGGCCTGAAATTGCAGAGGGCATCCTTGAGAGAGGGCAGAAGCCTGTTGATAGGAACGACATTATTGTCAGGGTCTTCAATATGAAGCTTGAAGATCTTCTACATGATATCAAGAAGGGCGATGTCTTCGGTCCATGTAGTGCTGGTATAATCTCCTTCCAATCTTTTCCTTGTGGTTTGCTGCTTTGGTGGAGTTTAGATTCGTAGATGTATACTTGGTGTAATTGATGCTTCAGCTTTTTGTTACTCATGATGTGTCTTCCTCTCTTCAGTTCTTCATACCGTCGAATTCCAGAAGAGAGGCCTACCTCATGCGCACATTATCATGTGGACCTCCATTGACACGGCACAACCAACTCCATCTATGATTGATTCTTTTGTATCTGCTGAGATACCAGACCCGGCCATTGACCCTCTTGGTTATGTGCTCGTCGCGGAACATATGATTCATGGACCGTGCGGCACTTCAAATCCTAATTGTCCTTGTATGAAGAAAGGTGTTTGTTCCAAGTTCTATCCAAAGCCGTATCATGCAGAAACTTCGGTTGACAATGCTGGGTTTGCTATGTATAGACGCCCTCAAAATGTTTTGTACGTCGACAAGGGTGGCTGTCAGATGGACAACCGATGGGTTGTTCCATACAATATGTTCCTTCTCAAAAGGTACCAGGCTCATATCAATGTGGAGTGGTGTAACAAGACTACCTTCATCAAATACCTCTTCAAATATGTTACAAAAGGTGCCGATTGTAGCAAAGTTTACTTGGAAAGGGTGCGTAATGGACAGCAGACTCCATATGATAGTGCCACTGCCAGTAGGAATGAGATCAAGGAGTATTTGAACTGTAGGTACATATGTGAGCAGGATGCGTGCTGGCGTATATTTGGCTATGATATCCACAGACATCATCCTGCTGTTGAGAGGTTGACGGTACACTTGCCTAATGAGAACTATGTATCCTATATGGCAAGATCCAATATGAACCGTGTACTATCACAGGAATTCCTCCGTCGTACTATGCTAACTCAATGGTTCAAGGCTAATGAACAATATCCTGATGCTAGAAGTCTTACATACATTGAGTTTCCCTCCAAGTGGAAATGGGACCTGGAATCTAGGACATGGAAGAGGCGTCACCATGACCATGGCAAGGTCGGTCGATTACACTATGTTCATCCATCTGCAGGAGAACGGTACTATCTAAGAATGCTTTTGTTGGTGGTTAAAGGTGCACAGAGCTTTGAGCAACTACGTTGTAACAATGGTACTATGTACTCAACCTACAAGGAAACATGTAGGTCTTATGGTCTTGTCGGTGATGACTAGGAATGGTATAGTGCTTTTGATGAGGCTATAGCCTGGGGATCTGCTCCTCAGCTCCGTAAGATGTTTGTCACCATGATTATCTTCTGTGAGGTGGCAGATGAGTTTGCTTTCTTTGAGAGGGTATGGAAATCTATGGCTGAGGACATCGAGTATCGATACAGGCTTCTCATAGGGAGCAATACCTACGAGATGCCAGAGGCAGATGTGAGGAGATACCTTATTGATGAGCTAGCTAATTTGTTTGCACTTAATGGTTCTGATATTTCTGAGTACAAGCTTCCACGTCCTGACGATGACGACTGGTCTGCATCATCTAACCATTTGCTTGATGAAGAATTATCCTATCATCCAAATGATCTAGCTGAAGGAGCCAATCTGGTTGGCACTCTTAATCCCCAACAACTGCAAGCATTCAATTCTATAATCAGTAGAGTTGATGGTGGTCAGCCTAGATTTTTCTTTGTCTCTGGTTATGGGGGGACAGGCAAAACCTACTTATGGAAGTGTATAGTTTGCCACCTTAGAGCTAGGAGAAAGATTGTACTCACCGTAGCTTCGTCTGGTATAGCTGCACTACTATTACCTGGTGGTCGGACTGCACATTCAAGATTCAAGATACCTTGTGATCTTGACGATGCGCCTGTTTGTGACATTAAGAGGGGTACAATGTTAGCGCACCTCATACAGTCAACTTCTCTTATCATTTGGGATGAGGCACTCATGACAAATAGGGCAGCTTTTGAGGCACTGGACAGGAGTCTTAGAGATATACAGTCTGCTGTCTGTCCCGAAGCAGCTGCCCTGCCTTTTGGTGGTAAGATTGTCGTTCTTGGTGGTGATCTTCGGCAAATACTACCGGTTGTTGAACACGGTAGTAGGGCCGCCATCGTAGATGCAGCAGTGATTAACTCACCTTTATGGGCACATGTTGTGATCTTAGAATTAACACAGAACATGCGTTTAGCGCCATCGTCAGAGGACCCATCCGCTGCTGCACAACTTGTTGAATTTGCAGAGTGGATTCTTGACATTGGTGAAGGCAAGATATATTGCACTGCAAGGGATGGTGAATTAGAACCATCCTGGATTACTATTCCTTCTGATCTGTTGTTATCAACTGATGGGGACAAGTTGCAATGTATAGTAGATGGTGTTTATCCTGACATCCATCGTCGACACTTCGATGATAGTTACCTCAGAGAACGTGCCATCCTGTGTCCCACCAATGATGTGGCAGACTTAGTTAATGACAAGATTGTGTCAAATCTGCCGGGTGATGCCAAGGAATATCTTAGTTCTGACTGTATCTCAAAGGCAACAGCATCACATGAGACCTATGTCTCATTGTATCCAGTCGAATTTCTAAATTCCTTAGGTGGCAATAACTTTCCACCTCATAGTCTAACCCTCAAGGTAGGCGTCCCAGTGATTTTGCTCCGTAATTTAAACCAGGCAGATGGTCTCTGCAATGGCACGAGGCTGGTCATTACATATCTTGGGGATCGTATCATTGAAGCAAGAATTCTTACTGGAAAGAATATTGGTACCAAAGTTCTAATTCCACGGATCTATTTGAATCTGACCGACACCAAGTGGCCGTTCATCCTGCAGAGACGGCAGTTTCCTGTTAGAGTTTGCTATGCTATGACTATCAACAAAAGTCAGGGGCAAACGCTCTCATGTGTTGGTGTATATCTAAAACGCCCTGTGTTCTCACATGGTCAGTTGTATGTGGCCTTCTCTCGTGTAACTACAAGATCTGGTCTCAAGATCTTAATCGAAGATGACGATGGCAATTGTACTGATGAAACTAGGAATGTAGTTTATGAAGAAGTTTTGTCTTATTTACCCTCCATGAATAGACTGTTGTAGTGAGTACCTATGTATGTAGTGCTGTTTTGCTGCTGGTTTTGGAAGGTCTTGTATTTTGTTGCACACCGTGATCAGCTGTAATATATCTCTGCTTTTTATGTTTACGATGTTTGCTTCCAAGTGTTTCTACCTACAGATTATTGCTCCTTACTTCTATATTATATGCTTCGGTGCAATTTTTATTTAACTATATTCTTCATACTTACTTTATTGCCATGTCTTTGTGGACAGGTGACTGAGATGGAGGTGCAACCTACTCCTTTGGCACGGCTGACACCAAAGAGCCCAAAGACCTCCATTGCTATAGTTCGCGTTGTCAGAAAATGGGAATTTGACAACAATGTTCCAGGTGGTCCAATTCTCTTTGTTGGTCTCCTGCTTGTTGATCGTGAGGTAAATCTAATTATACCTATTCATATACACATGCACTTATACAGTAGCCATGATTGCATTATGGTATTTGTCCACACCTAAGACAATGATCTTACACAATTATGCTAATTGTTACTTATCTTCACTAGGGAAATCCAATGTATGCACACATCCCACAGTGGCATGTCGCAGAAAAGGCTAAGCTGGTAGATGTTGACAAATCATATCTTATAAGACAATTTGAGGTCAGAGCATGTAGGACCAATTATGTGCTCTTTCCTGCGCGCTGGATGATTGAGTTTACTACATACACTGAAGCTGATGAGATCAATGAGCCAGCCTCAGCGTTCCCAGCCTATGTGTACAATCTCACATTCTTCAGGGACATCAAGACTACACCTGATGCACTCAAGAAGTATATAGGTAGCTACTTTGCAACCATATTACCCTCTTACTAACATGTATGATCATTTGTGTTGGTATATACGTTCTGGGTATAACTGTGTCATTCCATTCCAGATGTATTAGGTGTTATCACATATGTGCGCGCTCCGAGGACTGTACAGATCCCAAACAAAGAAAGGGTTGCAACACTCAGGGAAGTAACCATCAGGGATCTACGGTATGTGTGTATTGTCCTATTCTGTACAACCAATCTTAAAAATCTCTGTTTTGTTTTTTCACTATTACGATGTCAAAACATGTAGTGACAATGAGTTGGTTGCCACCTTATGGGGTGACCATATTCATACCTTCAATGTTCGAGAAGCAACCGTGGAGGATCCGCCTAGGTCGATTGTCTGCCTATTTGTTGGATGCCTGCCTAAAAAAATCCATGGTAACATACCTTATTATGAATATGCCACTTTCGTGTCTCATCATGCATACCTATTGCTAATATACCCTGCTACGTTCAATGTATGTACAGCAACAACACAGGTTAATGTGGGTAATGCTGCTCGCTGGTATTTCAACCCACAAATCAAGGAGGCACAGCCATATTATGTTAGGTACCATGCTTTCCACTGATGCTGGTATATACATGTAAATGCATCTTGCATACTACATCTATGCATACGTTAAAATCTTACTACGGCATGACACAGGCTGTCAAGTCATCCCCAGGAAATAATTATTGAAGAGCCCCAAGATGATGCTACAGCAGAACCAGTGCTGCCAATCAAATTCCAGGAAAGAAAGCTCTATGATCTTAAACAGTTGAGCCCTTATAAATTTCCGGTGAGTATTGACACCTACCTGTCTATTTCCATCTTGGCTATTCTGCTGCAAATTTCATGGAATATTATTAAATGCTGCCTATTTACCCTCATATCTAATCAGCCCTCTTTTACATCCCAGGAAAAAGGCTGCAAGGTGACTGTCACAATATTGGAAGTTCCCAACAACAACAAATGGTGGTACATGGGATGTGATATATGTACTAAGGTTGATGTTCGCGAGGGAAAGCACTACTGTGAGGCGTGCATGACAAATGTGACAGCAACACCCAGGTACAAAGGCATTAAGATGTATCATAGGCTAACCAGTTTTACTCAGACACCATATTGATGTTTTCTCAACATTATAATTTGAGCGATGGCAGTCCTTGTGGTTAATGACCTTCGCAATATGTGTCTTATTATATCCATTGTTGACACAGATACAAGCTCAATTTCACTGCGCGAGATGACTCTTTCGACGCGAAATTCTTCGCCTACGATGACATTGCACGCCAGATTGTTCGTAAGACTGCCAATGCGCTTGTCAAGCCACTCCATCCTTCAAATGACCTTCCAAGACAGCTGGCAGACATCATCAACAAGACATTCACCTTTGCTATCGTGCTGACTGATGATTCTTGGCGTCGTGAGGACTACAAAAGGTTCAAGGTTATCTCCGTACTGATGCATCCCGATGTCCATGATTACCTCCAGCAACCTGTGGCGCAACCATCTTTGTCACAGCCTTCATTGCTCCGGCTATCATCACCACAGCAAGTTGCCCAACGACATCAAGCCCAACAAGCGGTAGCACTTACTGTATCCCAAGGCGCAGCAGCACTACAGACTATAACCAGGTATAAGATTTACACTGCTCTATTATGATGCCATATAATTAAATGTGTAGTATCTTTTTCAAGCCTGATTCAGTCCTTTGTTATGAGACTTATCAAGTCGTCTTGTTGCCTGCCTCTGCATGTAGTACAACCCTGAATGTGCTATCAACGGATGCATCAGGATCTTTGGTTCAACCTCTGGTAGTTCCACGGGTAAATATCCTTTCTATTTAGCAGTACCACAGTGATAGCACTTTGTTACCACAAATTAGTACATATGTACAGATGATGACATCTATTGTGTTAATGTATGTGCCCTTCCAATGCATCTTAGAATACCCCACCAGCTGAGAATATAAGTGACCCATCACTAAATGATATCAATGCCAGGTAGGTACAACATCACTGGCAATAATAACATCCCTATGGGTACACATATGGTTATATTTCTAACACACATATGCACTGTTTATACTGTAATTGAAGGTTACCTCTTGGTGCATCTGGTGTTCGTAGGCCTTTATTCCCACAAGAAGGGTACGAAACAGAGGTATGTCAACAACAAAATGTACACACCTATATTAGGAAAAAGGAGTAGTAGTGTCCACTGATTAATTACCAAATATTTGTATTTCTCTTTATTGGATTGGCAGGATAACCTTCATGGTAATATACATCCCGTACTCGAAACCCACGGCACAGATGACCAGGGAATACAGGGTTCAGATTCTGATAGTGGCCTAAATTCCCCTGCAAAAAGGTTGATACAGCACCATACCGATCTACATTTATTACAGGCAGTACCCATGGCTGCAATTTTCACACGCCTAATATTGTTTATAGGTCCAAGGGTGCTACAACTAGGAATGGATCCAGAGACAAATCGACTAAAGGCTCAGGCAAATCAGCAACAAAGTATGTGTGCTAATGTCATTGCCCACTACAATTAAGACATGTGCTTTTGCAGAGAAGATGCATAATATTGCTATAGTATTTTAGTCTAATGCCACCTATAAACCCTGCAGGTGAATTGTCCAAGTAACTGATGCACTACTACCTTGCTTACATATGTTGGAACCTTAACTGATCCTTCTACCAAGGGGCCCATGGACTCTTTTGTGCCTATGGTGTGTCGCCATGTGGCTTTCTAAGTTGTCCGAATTACCTACCTGTGTAATACTTAGCGCGTCTATCGGATTTGGTCTGGTTTCCAGAACTAGGACAGTGTACTATATGGTAGTAGGTACCGAATGTTCTGCCTGAATCTAATTAGGGATAAAGACTTAGCTGGATTGTGGACCTATTCTAATAATCCTATGGCGCCTGCCTCTTTCTGTGTATACAAAACACGTTTAATGTACATCGTATGTTCGATTCTGGTACCTTCCTTACGCACCTTTGATTTTACATATGACTGCTAGATGTATATACATCACGTGTTATCTTTCGTATTAGTGCGTCCGTATGGTATCCCGTTGTTCTAATGTTCGTAATTGGGCCACCAATTCTACGAAGGCCCATGTAGCGTTGATGGCAATGTTCGCATCAGCCAGGCCCATCATGTCTCCATGTACGAATCGACACGATCCATAGGTCTACTTTGGCTAATCCATAATGTTCTGGTACGGTCCGTGATTTCATATGGGCCTTCTGTAAAATACTGTGCAAACTAGATGGGCCTGGCAAATGAGGATAACGGACTCCTGTGTATGATCTGAGCTGCCTCGTCTCCACATATATGCCCGCTGATAAAATCATAAGCCCGTCGTTCAGGCTGCAACGTATCATAATCCAAAAAAAAGGTTTGTTCATCTCTTATGCAAAAAAATAAGGAAAGGCCCATGTCAGATTACAGCCCAAAAGGCCTTACATGACTGCATCTACCTCTAGAAGCAACGATGACATAAATATCATCGCGTTTATTGAATGCACTGTTCTTCTTCATTACCTCGCGCGTCTCGCCACCAACAGATCTACGGACTTCCATCTTCCTTCCATCTCTATCTGTGTAAGATTTTACCACGTGTTCGAAATTTCCAGCTCTTTCTATGCGAAATCGTGTTGCGCAGCTAAATTTCCCGTTGGATTCGTCATTCTGCAGTCTCCTAGCAGATACGATACCCGACGACGACGTCCTGTGGAGTATCTATCCTAACACGACAACAAAAGATCCAGGTATCATCCCATAAATTATCTGATGATTATGTCGATTTCCTTTGTACTGTAATGAAGAATCGACAAGACAGTATTCGAACAATAATCGTCGTTTCATTCGCCTTCTAGGTGTACAAAGAGGACGGCTACATATTCGTAGTCCCCATGGATGGTACAGGTTAGTATCGTACTTCAGCTGCAGTTCGGTATAATTACAAACACATCTGCTTCAACCGAGCTGGTCGTCCAAAACATGAGGCCATTGATTGGTACATACTTATTTTGTATACCAGATTTTAATCATAGATACGCTATCATTGCAAGAACTCAAAAACCATTCAGAGACACTGCCCGGGTCAATGCTGTCATTACAGAAATAGCTCATACATGGCGAGAATACATCAGGGCTGACCAAATAACCTACATCTTACCTAATTACATTATCCAGCTGAGAGGTATGTTCCTAAAAACAATATTGCTACAGCACTCACACCTCCAGACACGTCATTTCAAGCTTCATCTTCTTCCATGGTCAAAAGAACACGAGTTGGCTCAACTGCCTTGGGTACCAGGTAATTTCTGCTCCTCCCCTGTTTAGAACCAATGTTACAAGATACTTTCAGATTAATTCATTTACCTCCTACACAATTGTAGATCATGATGACCAAAACTACCAGATCAAGATTGATCCTTTGACAATACTTCCACAGAAAAATATGCACCATCTCAAATGGGGTGAGTTACATATGGTCCTCAATAGTACTATGTGCCAATGATGACGAATTGAAATATACTATTGTTATTGCAGGTGATCATCAACTTGGTTACAGTCAGGCACATATGATTGGACCCAAGTACGAGCTGCGAGCTCCAGATTTTAGTTACCTGATGATTATTGAGCTCAGGGAATTCTATTATTCCAAATACCAGGCATTATCTTCATGTAAGTCTGTTGCCTGTGATCTAATTGCTCTACTCAAAAAATTCCATCACAAAATAGAAGAACAAAGAAGACTGCTGTCTAGAATCATGGACCATCTATGTCAGGTAGAGCTTAGTGTCAACGATCCTGTGTTTCAGAATCTTACCTTTGAGTTACACGGCCATTTTGATTACGGATCTAGATTTCTGCGAACAACATATGACGCTATTGAACCCATCAGCACTGAAACCCATACAATTGTTAACCTGGATGGTTATAGTACCATGCCACCACTAACGGAGGTATAATGTCCGACCAAATTCTTAGTACATCATGTGCCCCACGCTTCATTGTTATCACAACATAACCAGCATAGTAAATATAAACCTGCAGGTACCTGTACCAGACGTATATGTTACCCGGCTGAGGACCATCCACGATGTAGTGAGCCGGAAGGTTTATCGTGGAGGTGCCACCATCATCACCAACATGACTACAGAAGGAAAATATGAGGCTTCCATGGCCGTTTCTGAAACAACAAGGAAGTATCATGAGGTACCACTCAAGACTGCATCAACAGCTGAAGCAATAGCAACCTATCAGTCTCTTAGATACATTACAAATGTCCAAGGATTCGCAATCGTTGACCACAACCATGACACTTTGTCGTCGATGTTGTCTGCAATGAAAAAATGGGACAAAATGATGGTATTTCTACAGAATTATGTCTCAGATGCTATGACCATAGCCAAAGAAATAGATGAGGGGTTCACTTTCATCAGGAAAAAATTCATCCAACCCCTAGCCTGTCTTAACATTCAGATGGTCTCATACAGTCATCAGAGAACATTGCAGGCGCTATCGATGATTACTGTAACTCGGTGACGATATTGGTTGGGTTGTTTCAGGAATCCACGGTGACATTTTTTACCTTCTTATCATACTGCCTGCGGATGAGCTTATGAATATAATATTCTGATACTTATGCATTCATTGCAGAACCGGTACTTCAACATACACCTCCGAACGGAATCACCGGTCCACCGCCCTACAAGATGGAGGAAAGAATGATCAAAAAACCAGTTCGCCAACAAAAATGGTTTGTACGTGTTTTTTAGTCAAACAAACTGGTCAAATAGTTCTATATCCTAATTATTAGTTCATTATCAATACCATTCCAAAATAAGCGAATACTAATGCCTCGATAACTTTTATTTCTGCAGATGGTACTCATCACAATGAAAACGTTAGGAGAATGCAGAATTACCACGAGGCACAATAATATTAGCATGAGATATGTGTATCTACATCTATATATTGTATGTAGCTCACCATGGCATACCATAACTCATGTCTTCCCAATGTTTTATGTATGTTGTAATCCTGTTGTAAACTGTAAGGCCCCGCCTTCCACCCACCGGTTTCCGGCATCTGTGGAAATGAAAGTAGATGGGGATTGATTGACCCCTCAAAATTTACTCAAAAAAAAAAGTTAAAAGGATCGGCCGGGGCACCACCAGGCCAGGCTGAAATTACTTCCTGATCTCGGTTGCCGGCCGGTTGCATTGCCCGGACGGAGCAACAGGAAACGTACGTCCATACCATTCATTCATAGGTGGCATACACAAATAGTAGTACCAGTGTACCACACTACTATACATATATTAGATACTGCTACTCGCGGCCTCGTTCTGCTTGTTCTTGCTCTTAGTCGTAACCGTCGTACGGGACCCTGCGCAACCACGTTCCATCGTGTCATACGGGAGGCATGCATGTATAGTTATACTTGTAATAAAACTTAGGAGTAATGCACTCATATAGGATAGGCGTGCCTATCTCTACTAGACTACTAGACTACTATTACTTCCTATGCATGTGCTAGCTAGGCCTCGTTTGGTTGGCAAAAAGTTAGAAAATTTCTAACTGTAGCAATTTCGTTTGTATTTGACAAATATTGTCCAATTATAGACTAACAAGGCTCAAAAGATTCGTCTCATAATGTACAACTAAATTGTGTAATTTGTTACTTTTTTTACCTACATTTACTGCTCTATGCATAGGTCTAAAAATTGATGTGATGGAGAGAGTGAAAAAATTTAGAATGTGGGGGTGCATCCAAACAAGGCCCTAGTAGTATGTATTATAACTGCAAGTGCACATGCAGACGGCCTACTGTACATATAGTTACGGGGTAATGTGCCCAACACGGCGCCATTTCGAGAAAAAACCCTTTCATTTTTATTGTTTGCGCTTCGGTGAGAGTGCTCTGATCGATTGATGATTGTCTGGGCAATCGGTTTAAACCGACAATTTCGGTTCGGTTGTTCGGTGATAGCAAACTTTGGTTTGGGGAGGGAAGGGAACCGATCGGTTTTACGAAAACAGAGAAACCGAGCAGTTCGGTGTCGGTTTCTTCGGTTCGGTGTTCGGTTTCCACCGAAGTTCACAGAGGATTCAGAGTCGCTGTCGCCGTACCTAGCTGAGCGCCGCCGGTGATTGCGACCTTGCTGCTCGCCTGCGCGCACAACGGCGCTCGTCGCTTCTCGCTCATCCGCCATGCTGACCGAGCATCACAGCGCCCGCGCTTGCATGGGTCACAGCGCCGTACCGCCGCCGCCGGTTGTCGGACGTAGTATGCTGCGTCGCTGCAGGTATTTGTGCGAACGTGATTTGCTGCCGCAGGTATGCGCATGCGCATATGTGCTCGCGGTCTGATGCTCTAGCATGATTTCTGTTAGTTTGCGAGATCGAGATTTGAGACTCACGAGAGGAGAACGAAGAAGAAATAGTTGAGGATAAAGGAGAGAGAGACGGAGGGTCACGGGATTGCTTGTCTCCTTTCGGTAGCAGGTTCTGGAGCTTTGGACTTTTGGTTGGCTACATGATGGGCATTTTGTATTGTTCTGGTGATTTACCTCTTGTTTGTTACAAGCAGCAGCATCACTGATTTACCCTGTTTCATTATCAGTATTCATTTCTCAAGCAGTTCAACATTTGTTGCTGGCCTGTCTGGCGTCCGTATTGCATATGGTGGCACCAAGCATGAGGCAGGAACTGCATTACTTGCAAGAAAGTCACATGTAAGATACCAAAGCTTGTACTTCATTTTAAGTTTTAGCGCTGCCTCTTTGGTTTATCCAACCTCTTGTTCCACGAACAACCCTTTATAGCTTGTATGTAGTCCTGTGATTCACCTTTATGGGCCTGGAGTTCACCATTATGGGCCTTTTATGGGCCTGGAGCTCACCATTATGGGGCCTTCTTCCTCCTGTGCCCTTCTGTACAGCTCAGAATTTGTAATCTTTCTGATCATAAATCATGAGTTGTTTTATGAAAACATGATTTCTGCTGCTTGAAGTGTGCTTCAACTAGAACACACATTTTTTCAACTAAAACTTTTAAGAACAAATTTGAGTGAAATCCACATGTGGAAATGCCCATTGACTTAGTCATACCAAGAACTAGTCTCCAAATGATGATTGTGTATTACTGGCTTATTGCCTACCTTCCTTCTTATTTGATGCTACAATTTGTGCGGCCAGGGGCTTTGATATTCCAAGACCTGCACACTCAAACTTCTTTCTTGGAGAGCAAATTTCTAAAATTTGACTTCTATGTTTAGAAGTATCTAGATTGGTGATATGAAAGTTCGACAAGATCTTTTGGTCAATGTACATTCAAAGTACAAAAAAGTTCAAATTCCTCCCGTAAGGCATGTGTTTGAAACTTTGAATAATCAATAAACAAAATTTTGTTCAATTTATGCTCCCCTAACTATTTCAAATAGATTTGTCCTTTTCATTTTCCATGTACAACAGTGCAACTTGAGTATGAAGTTCAAATGATGTGGGTTCGTAGAAGAAACCATGAACTATGTTAAGAAAATATATCATGAAATTTTTCATCATTATTTAGATAGCTTAGGATGTCTAATAATAAATTAACCCTAGACATACAAGGATGTCTAACAATAATTAACCCTAGACATACAAAATCTTATGATAAAAAAATTGATCGTGTCATCATAATTTGTGTACGGGTTAGTATAAAAGACAAATTGTATTAAGGGGTACATTGGACCAGCAAAATTAGTTGGAGGGACTAAATCAAACCAAAATTTTGCTTAGGGTGTTATTCAAAAAAAGGAGGGATCTAAATAAAAGTTCCCCCCACCCCTACCCCCGGCCCCAAAATAAAAGTTTCATGAAAAGTCAATAGCATCAAATAAAGAATGGAGAGAATATTATAGTGCGCACATCCACTTTAATGTCATATTGGTGTAAGCGTAATGTAACCGACCAACTAACATAATTACCGTTCACTAATCGAGCCACCGTGGCGGCTTAAGTAGTAAACCGCAATCATATTAGCCCGGTAGTCCGCGAAATCTCGAAGGATCTCGAACTTTTACAACATAACACCCGAATCATAAGTTCAGCGGTTCCCATTCACTTAAGTTGCTTTTACAAACTTTATAAATACACCGATGGTTACAAATATAATATTTTACAACTTAGGGTTTTCAAATAAACAGCGGAAGAGAATAATCTTTGCAAATACACTCACACCTATATTTTTAAAATACGGTGCCAGCTCAGGGTCGACTCCTTCAAAAGCATGTAGATGAGATATAAGAGTTGACTTACCCGAAGTCTAATCCTCCTGTAACGGGATATAATTCCACCGTGTCACCACCGTGGTAGCCTCCAACCTACAACAAACAACATTGGGAATTGCATCCTGAGTACGTGGGTACTCAGCTAGACTTACCCGTCTTAAACCAGAAAATAAGGACGCTTTGGGGTGGAATGCATGGCTTTATAGTGGACTAGCTGACTCATTTGCGAAAAGCACCAGTTATCAAAATATAGATATGTATAAGTATGAGTCTTTCATTTTATTTTGCATAGCTTATCATTATAACCTGTTTATTCTAGGTGAGCACCTATGCTAATAGAAATCACTTGAGTTATTATAAGCAATCAATAGTAACCATGTCCATTTGGCATTATCCAACATCATCCACATAACCAAGATCTCTTATTCCATAGTAGCATTACTACGAGGCCGAAGCTCGAGTCAAGTACTCACTGTCCAGGAGTGATGGCGATTCGAATCGATTCCTACTCAGCTGAGGGGGTATTCCCCACACAAACCAGGCACACCTTGCAAGGGCAGCCTTAGTCACCGTTGGTACTGTTCGGGTAAAGTCGCGGGACCGCTATGGACCAGTCTACACCCAGAGGTTGTCCGGCGCCAGGTCGATCAAGACGTGTCTGCCCACGGAACGACGCCAGGTAGCTCAGACATTCTTGCCCACGGTCACTCGGGCCTCTGACCACCCCTCCGCCATACGGTGTTCTTGCCTGCATTTCGGTCACCGGCCCAAACAGAGCTACTAGGCTTCGCGGT
The DNA here is from genome assembly GCA_018135685.1 of Themeda triandra. Taxonomy (NCBI): domain Eukaryota; kingdom Viridiplantae; phylum Streptophyta; class Magnoliopsida; order Poales; family Poaceae; genus Themeda; species Themeda triandra. The sequence continues at coordinate 996,626 of JAENPR010000067.1, read as the reverse complement.
CGGAACGAGTTATCCTTCCAGCTAAATGTGGGGCATGCGTTCAACATGACTCGAGGGCCGACAACGATCGGTCCTTAATCGACACAGACGGAGTTACTACATTTCAAAACCTTGCAAAACTCCGCCCGGTCTCAATTTTATCCAACACACTTGGTTATAACCAATTCTCCATCTTATGCCAATATATGTATATCTGGTAACCACCTATATCTCGCAGCGGCGGAAACCACCCGATCAAGCACCGATCTAATTAAGCAAGGCTAAGCATTAATATCGGTCCTACACCTAACAGGGTAAGGATATATTAAAGTGGACAAGGAATAGTTGACATGCAGCAAGGGTTCCAGGCAACTCCTGTAACTTAATGCATTAAACATATAAAAGGACGCAAGTGATATTTGCAAACATAGGAGAAATGCTCCGGGGCTTGCCTTAGTTAGAAGGTCAGGTTGAAGCTCCAGGTACATGACTACTCCACGTCGGATTCCTGGTTCTTGATCACTCCGCGTGCGGATCTCCGTTCGCGACTTGTCCTTCTGGATCCTTGACTTCTCGACGAATGTTCTATACGTGATCCAGGAATGATGCATATGCATATGTATGAATACATGATTGTCGAGGTATATGCATGATCATGGGTGGTCGACGATTGTCGATGCACGGGTAGCAATGATCCTATTATATTTATCACTAGCAAACAAGCCAGTAAAGTCAAAGATCTATACTTAGTCATAACCCTCTTAACCCAATCATCATGACTCACTCAATAACAATCAATCATACATATCCTAATCACTACGAGTCATCATCATTAAGTCCTATACACAACCTCACACAATCGAGCTTCACTAACAAATATAGACCTACACCTAGCAATCCAGTAATTAAATCATAACTGGAGTTCTATAACTCCAGTGGAAATGATTGAAGACAATCTGGAAAGCTTAATAAATTGCCCATCAATCATCTCAAGACACCAAGACATGATTCCTACCTTAACTAGTCCTAAAACAGACAACACCAGAACTGGTTCTGAACCAACAGCAACCAAACAGCACTTTTAACCAAGTTGCTAGAGCCGTAGCTCCTAAACTAATCATCCGATGACCACCAAATTTCAACATTAGATCCATATACTGATTTAAAACCAATCATATAAAGACAAGTTTCCCAGAAAGCCAATTTATAATTGGGTTAAGCATGACATCATGCAAGCAACCCCAATGTAACCGACTATGAGTTGAACAGCAACCCATAGCTACATACATCCTAAAATCCTACAAAACTTAGAGTAGATAACACGTGGCAATGCCAGTGCATCATCCAAGTTTCACTCCAATTGGATGATCCTACTGTCCTACACATAATTGACAAGGCAGCACCAAACCGAGGACCTATAAATACTTTGCACTACCAACTTGCTCCTATCATGAATCTAAGCACATGCAGAGCCACAATGTGGCATATAAGTAGCCCACAAAAAGTATCAATCTCAGATTCCATCTATACAATTGATCTATGAATTATCTTCGACATAGGCAACAATTGACACTTGAACTACAACTCTAACTTTTTCCACAGAAGGCATGCATGATATATTTATCATGGACAGAGCATGGCAATACAAGGCTAACAAAGCAAGAATCACATTTTTCAGAGCATCCTATGATTTACTATGCATTTCCAAAGATTAAAGGCATTTCACTAATTAATTCTAAACTCAATACAGAAGTACAACAAACATGGCATATCATATTTTTCATGCATAGTACACCTCATAAGAAAAATAACACAAGTTGAATCATCTCAATCGGATCTATAATCTAGGAGATATGCATTTTACAAGATTAAAACAGAAATCTGAAATCATTTTCTTTAATCCGAATAAGACATGCGCTTTTCAGTTAGGCCCCTGCAGATCTGCCAAATTAGCTGGGCCCTGTATCGCAAAGCACTGAGTCTGGCTACTTTTCACCGTGGACCCTCACCTTCTTCTCATTCTCACACGGGGTCCCTGAGTGAAGAGGAACAGAGGAGCTCCCCTGAGCTCGCCGCGCCGGCGGCTCGGGTGCTCGTCGGGGTTGACGGAGCGGTGGCGGAGGACCGGGGACGCACCGCGCACCCGCTGGTGGTCCCTGCTTGGTCCGCGGTGGCTCGGGACGGCCTGGCTGCGGTGACAGACGGCCGGGCGGGCGGCGCTCCGGCGGTAGCGGCTTTCCGGCGACCACCGGCTCCGGTGAGGCGACGCGCGGGCTGCAGATCGACGAGGCGAAGGCCACTGCGGCCTTGGATGGAGGCGAGGAGTGCGTGGCGGCGGCCATGGTGAGAGCTGGCGGCTTCCGCTGTCGCTTCCACCCGCGCGGTGAGAAGAAGGGCAGGGTGAGCGCAGGGCATGGCGGAGCGGTGCGGTCGCGGTGGGAAGGCGGAGCGGGCGCGCTCTGCTGCTGCTGTGGAGCGGCGCTGGGTGGCTGTGGAGGCGACGAGTTCCGCGGCGGCGTTCGGCAAGGGCAGCACGACGGCCCCGGCCTGCCGAAGGAAAGAGGAGGGGAAAAGAGTGAGGCCAGAGAGGAGTGGGAGAGCGAGTGAGGGCGACGGGCGGCGTCTCCCCCTTCTGTGCGACGCGGACGGCGGCTCAGGCACCGAGCGCCACACGGCCGAGGAGGACGGCATGAGCGCCACGCGCCCCGGGCACGTGTCCCTCCTCTGCGACATTTCGTCGAGCAGGTGGTGGGTGGCGTGGAGGCCCAGTTCGATGGTGGTTTTGGGCTGCTTATGGGCCGAATCTTGGTATGGGCCAAAAACAAAGTTTACTCACCGCAGCATGCTCGTCATTTTTCGTTAAGACACTCCATCCATTTGAGCTATGGTTTATGAGATAATTAGGTGCCAACATGGCAATGTCGACACGCTAATTATGGTTGACCTAGGCTCGGTTTTCTTGCAAATTGGATGGCCAAAATTGACCGAATTGATCCCAACTTTTGGCATGCTGTGCCCCAATGGGTTAACTACAGTTCTCCTAATTGGGCCAACTAAAGTTGTTTCACGAAATTCGGAGAACGCGGCATGCCAATCGGCCGACGTCCTTAAATACAGCGACTTCGTCACCCGTTTTGAGCACCTTCTAGGCGTTTTCATGAAAAAGTCAAAACATAAAGTTTTCTCGAAATACTCTCCTCTTCGAACTTTATTAAAGGTCCGACTCGAGATAAGCAATGTAGCTACTATTTCTAGTTCAAGCCAACAATCACACTTATAGCCAAACCAAATAGAGTGCAGACAAGCATCAAGCAATCATGTCAAGATGATGATTATATGCTAATGATATGATTATGCTCATGATGTGCAGAGTTAATGCATGATTAACTTCCAGGAAGTTACAGTAACCATCGGTTCCTATTGGGGAACCACAACTTTCCTTTCGGCAAGCAAACACTCCGGTGCTTTGTATTCATAGTTCAATTACCTGACACTGATAAAAATCTTGATTGATGGATAGAATGATTCCGCGCCATAATGACCTGAAGCCCCTAAGGTTGTAACTTGTGAACCAATATGCTAGGCACCAAGTACCTATTAACAGGCCCCAACATGCAATGTGAACCAATGATCTATAGAGTATCAACTGAAGCTGTGATCCTGTAAATCCTTTCAAACAGGAAAAGATAATTATCTTCCTTAATCTCTAATTGTCAAAACATGTTTACTGGAAATTGGGAAATGAGCAAAATATGTACTAATAGCCAGCGGTGATGCCACAGTTCTGTAGGGTGGTTCACAGGTACCAGGCAAGAAAAAAAAAGAGCGCTAAATTGCTCACTTTGGAAATTTTAAGCTGTTACTATTTACCAATCTGCTTCAAATTTAGACATGCTTCTGTAGTTGTTCAACACCATCTGTTCATTCTAGCTTCAACCCTTGTACTAGCGTTATTTCTTTGTTTTCAGTGGATATAGGGAATATCAGCACCAAATGGTATATTATCAACTTACCAATATGAAAGGGCAGCTAAGGACCAACTAATATGATTTATCAATGAAACAATGAGCCCACTTAGTGCTGGGCTGCTGGTTGCTGGGATGGTATCTAAACCACAGTCTGCCATCGCACCTTACACACTGGAGTTCAACTAACATTAGGGATAAATGTGCATCCAGTCTCAGTTGCAAACCATGAAAGTTATATTATTCCTTATTCCTTATTACAAAGTTCAGTCACCATTGAGGCCAAATCCATATACATCATGCAAATGCCAAATTGAAACCCAGTGTATCTTCAGTGTGGAGCGTCATGTGACATCTTTTATACTACATGTATCCTGTACACAAGCCATTTTGCTCACTCAGCTGGTATATTTCACAAATACTAATTGCAACCAGAGTGCTCTGCATTATATGAAATTGTTGAAACACCATGTATTTTTGAACTTGTACTGCATCTTCTTAGTGCAGTTGCAGTCTGTAACATATCAAAGCATAGATTCTTTTTGTTATGCTTTCTTCATACTTAGTAACTCAATTTGTTTGGATGCTGAAAGAGTATTTACCCAAGTTCAGGAGCCATCAATTCCTTGCAACGATCCCCCTCTCTACGTTGTGATTGCCTCTGTTCAAGATTAGCAGGGACATCTGCATATTGTGTTGTTATACTAAAGCTGTAGGGCGTGCTAGAGCTTGCATCAGCAACACCTCTTGGTTCACCGGCCTGGAGCTAAAATTGATTTGTTTAACTTCATGCTGAAAAAGCATATTTACTTGATTAAAGTTTCTGCAAAGATCATTCATCAAACCTTCCTATGTAGTTCCACTTTTTGCTGTGACATGATATTTACACTTCTACTGAGTTCCATGTTTTCCTGGTAAATTAGGCTACCCTGTTTCAACATCAGTATAAATTAAGATGTCAGTAACTTTCATGCCATGCATGATCGTTCGATCGAAATAAGAAAAACAACATTGGTTTTAGGACTTAACCTTCCTGTGTAACTCTTCAATTTCACTTTTCAAAATATGGTCCTGTTTCACATTACTGCATGTTAGATTGAAGTGAATAGAAAGCCAAAACGTGGAAATGAAATGGATAATGAGTATGACCTTCCTCATTCTGATACTACGCAGGCTCATCTCAAGACGAGTCTCTAAATTCTGGAGGTCTCTTACACCTAGGCCTGAAATCTCCTCTCCCATTAGTTGCCTATACAACAATGAGAAATCGTTTCTCAAATTATCTTAAGTAGGATACTAAAACTACTCAGTGTAAAATTACATGGGTACACAGGTCGAAGCGAAGCAACTTATTATATTGTTAGGAGAAATTAGCTATCAATTTCATTTCCTGAAATAGTGAATGTTGTTAATGTCTTCAGTAACTAAATTTGCTATCAATTTCATTTCCTGAAATAGTTAATGTTGTTAATATTGTCAGTAACTAGATATTTATTTACTTCATCCTTGGTTGAAACTTTTCAAAAAATCTAAATGTTCTATGAATTTTTTCATGTGGCATTGAAACTTTCTATTGTTGAGTGACCCTTTCTTTTTTGTTGCAGAATCAATTGCAAGATCATACTTGTGGCTTTCTTACAAGTTGTGCAGTTGTTGCCTCAAGCTTGCTGCCTCCCTTTGCCAGATCTATTGGTAAAATCAGGAAGTACTGTCAGTTTTTGAGATAAAAAAATGTAAATGTAGAAAAATAACTTAGAAATGTAAGCATAGTATACTAGCACATTGCTAAAGATAAATCAATACTCAATAACTTCCACATGACATTCTTGCAGATTAACAGGATTCAATCAATTATTGCTGGGTAGTCTACAACAAATGATGTGCTCTCTTTATTGAAAGCTAACAAGCCTTTGCTTCTGTGCACTCTTTCTTGAGAGGCAATGAAGTGGACCGTCGGATGGAGGTCTCTGACTGTCCATGCTGATAGAAGCTGGCCTTTGAATCTCTCTTCCAAACTTCAAGCTGAGCACGCTCCCCTGCCGACTATCACCTCTGACCGTCTTTGGTGTTGTACCCACTGTTGGGTCTGTGTTCGCAATGATGATTTAGAAGAGAGAACACTCTTGGAGATGCTGATCTCCAATTGAAGCTACTTAGTGTAGGCACACAGGCTGTATATATCCTGCATTGCAGCAACACCGCTGCACTTGCCTGACTGCCCTACTTCCACTGGACCGATTCCTAAGCCACAAGCGCACCAAAACCTCGGCATTTTTGAAACTTCAGGTGCTTGTAGTTTAGGAGGTTTTTTCTTTTATCCACCTTTGCTTCGGATAATATATGCCTAACAGGGTGGCTTTGGATGGCTTATTTTCTAGCGACGATGATGATGCCTGCCGAATGCTGGCTTGAAGATGTGGGGGCTCCAGGACTGCTAGGAATGGCTTGAAGATGTGGGGGCGTCGGGACTGCTGTATTCCTAGCAGACTAGTAGGTGCCTCGCTTTTACATAGCACGTGGCCAACAAGAACCAAAGCATAACTTTAAAGCCTACTGCTTCGAACTTTGCATCCTGGTATATACAGAAGTTATCTTGAGTTATTGTAAACTCTTTACATTGCCTGTTTGGCAACACATATGTCAGTGGCTACCTTGTTTATTAAGGTAAAAACACTGCTCCTGTAGTGAAGCTTGTATTTTGAGGACTATTTCCTTGTATATTGAACCAATGTGGCAAATTTGTATATGAATTCATCATGTTTCATCCAGTATATGCATGCATTGTATATGTTTGAAATAAATATGAGATTCCTGCTTGGCCCAGGCAGCAACCACAGGGGTCCGATTTGTGCCCGATTTTGTGTGTCTAGGCCGCCATCCAAACAAGCTAGGCACTGCCTGTGAAAGAGAACTGATGGTTGCAGTGACTGCACAGCTTTCCATTTTCGTCCTATATCTATGTATGAAGTTGTACGAAGTTTGATTGGATATATAATTTTTGCTTATGTATGTTTGTCCCATGAGCATTCCAAATTAGTCTGATTATGGCCTGAGCCTTGTGGATATCTATTTGGCCATCTAGACGGCGTTAAATAATCCGGTTTCAGACTCTAACGAAACAATTGTTGTACCTTATGGACAAATCTGTAACTTTCTTCTTCCAAATGGCTAGTGCTGCTACTCAGGGCATGATTCGGCTGATGGTTTCGGCGATAAGTCGGTTGATGTTGTTTTGCTGTGAGAGAAAAACATTATACAATGGTTGATAAGTTCAAGTGAACTAGTTATTAACCATCTAGCTAGCGAACCATAGGTAATCTGAATTAATTTTTAGCCTAGCCAGTAGTTAGCTATGTGTACCCAATCAGGCTCTCTGTCACGCATCTAAAAAAAAATTGAGTTGATATTCCCAAGCTAAAGAACGAGTACCGAAATAAAAAAGAAAACGCACCTTCAACACCTTTAAAACTCCACTACAGAACCTCTATGAAAGCAACACAAGTGCACTTCTGAACTAGAGTATACATTTGTATCTCCTATTGTGCCTGCTAAAGTGCGGTGGGAAGTTGGCCTGCAGCCTTTTGTCAAGAGAATTGCATGGAACGAGGGCCAACTAGAATATATACATAGTATATACTTGATACTTTAGTAAAATTGTCCTAGGAATACCTGGCTTATTGTGCACCCCAAAAGTACTAAATACCATTCAGTCTCCCCTAGCCAAAGTTACAATTTAAGGCAATAACATGGTTCTCAAAATACAAGCAAGTTTGACTGCATTTTTACATGATATATTTATAAATTTAGCAGAAATGTACTATTATATGAAGTAGCTTTTAATTAGGTCAAATTATTACTAGCATCAATTTTAAATATTCAAACTCAACAATATAGAAAATAATTTATAATCAACTTTTGCAATGGCTGACTAGACATAATCAATTGTCACTATTTGTGACTGAATAAATAAAGAGACCAAACATGATCTTGGTCAGACCAATATACATCACATGACACGAGTGTACTGCTAACCGCTACTCTCTCCATCTAAGAAAGAACAAAATCTCACTTTTTGAAAAGTCAATCAGTCCTGCATTTGACTAAATTTATAAAAAATAGTATCAACATTTTATCTTCAAATAGGTTTATTATATTTCATAATTAATCTAATATTATCTATTATGTGACATAAATATTAGTTCTTAATTTAATATATGTGGATAAATTTGGGGTTGTTTGACTCTTCAGAAAGCTAGATTTTTATTCTTTTTAAGATGGAGGGAGTAGTTACCAAGATATAAGTACTTTTTCTCACCGTACCATGAGTTCTGAAGTTGCAATGTTGGTGCCATTCTGCTCCTCCTTTGCCTTTCCGTATCGGTCTATCACAGCTTTCATGCTAGAAGAAATTAAAAGTGAACAAAATGGTGTAGTTAGTGCTTTATTGATTTGTATCTGGGCAACATATGCTATGGAAATCAGGCTCCAGTGCAAACTATGGAAACTCTAATCAAGACTATACAAATCTAATCCGATGGCTAGAGGTAGGAGGGGGTTATTTTAGTACTTAAACCTCTCCACCTCTAATCATCAGATTTGATTTATGTGGTCTTGATTATAGTTTCCATAGTTTGCATAGGAGCCTGATTTCCATAACATACATTCCCTTCTTCAAATAGTCACATACGGACGCTCAAGATTGCATATGATCCATTCATTGATAGCTCTTCCAATTTATAGTTGTCAATTTTTAGAAAAGGGAATATATTAACATCCTAGTTCATGTATCGACCAATGCATATATATGGTTGTTCCTTATTACAATTGTCAATTATGATATATATATAATGACCTCTGCTCATTTTACATTGTCAACAGTGATATATAACCTCGCAGTTTAAGATTTTTTTAGGAAAGTTTTAGATGTGCATACAAAGATCGGGCAGTGAGTTATATTGCTATGTTTCTAAATTTCTAATGGTGTAGTGCCAAAACTGAAACTTTTTCCAACTGACTTTGCATTGCTCAGATTGTTCTACTAAAAGTAATTGCCTCTAAGTTTGCGTACTGAATTCAACAGAATAGATACTACTTCACATTTTATTTGTTTAGATGGTGATGAAACGGCAGTTGCACAAAAAAAAATCAAAACCACCGATTTCATGATATTGCGAGGTTATTATCAGATTCTCACACTAGGACATACTAATCCATTTCAAATTGTAGTTCGTTTGACTTTTTTGACCTCAACTTTGACCACTCGTCTTATTCAAAAATTTATGTCAAATATCATTTTCTTTTGCTATGGCTTGCTTTACCAACAAAATAACTTCAAAAATGACTTAAATTTAACCATATTTGCACTAATTTTTTGAATAAGATGAGCGGTCAAAGTTGGGGTCAAAAAAAAATCAAACAAACTATAATTTGAAATGGAGGGAGTATAATTCTCTATCACAAATACTATGAACTTGAAGCGGAAATACAAAAGCAAACCGGACACCAAATATATTACGTTGTTATTCAAACTTTCCAGGGAAGCAATCTCATTCTTGGCACATATGGCCAGGTTCTGTTCTTAAGCTGCAAGCAGCTAACATTAAAACCACACCATGCTAACTGTACATGTATATGTTCTGTATATGTTCTGATCCAAAAATCATAATATTTTTATAAAACCTTGGATGAGAGCACGATGGTGATTGTGGCTGTATAATCTCAACCCCTCTTTATTCCATGACGCTGCCTGTTGCCTGGTGTTGTCATGTGATTGCCGCTTTGTGCTCGATCTGGCGGTACTTAGATATTATGGAAAGAAAAGAACTAAAGTAGAAAAGAGCACACCTTGGATGGCAACCTCGATGATCCACGATCTTGATTAGCCAAGGCAGCTACAGCTGCGGCTTGCCGAGTTGCCATTCACGGGCGACAGCGGCAACGAGGGAAGGCGTCGGCGGGGAGGGTAGGCATGACCGTGTAGGTGCCTGATCGTGGACGTCCTCGCTCGATGCACTCTGCAGCTTTGGCGAGGCCGCCATATGTGCTGCAGCTGCGGCTTGCCGTTGAAGGACGATAGCGGAAACGAGGGAAGGCATCAGCGGGGTATAGACATGGCCGTGTGGGTGCTTGATCGTGATGGACGTCCTCGCTCGATGCACGACTGCAGGCTGCACCAATAGCAATGCCACCGTATGAAAAAGGACTAATGAGGAGCGCTATGGGCGAGCGAGAGGGAGCGTGAGCATGATGGACGTCGAGCATGGATGCGATCGGTTCCTTTCCTTTCCATTGCTGGGGAAGATCGGGACCAGGGGAGGAAGGACAGAACGAAAATTTCGCGAGATTGCCTGAAGTTTCTTATTTGTCGGATGCCTTCCTACGGGGGAATTTCCTTTCTTTTTTTTTTTCTCTCTCGCAGACGAGGGTAGGAAGGAGCCGGGCGACGCAATTTCGTGGGGAGGGTTTTGTGTCGCCTATGGACGTAATCATTTGAAATGTTTTAGTTGTAGAAGAGAAGAGATAGATTTGACACTATACAACGTGGTGAAAAGACTAAAGAAACATTGGCATGCATGATCTTTTCCCTTTTCCACTAACCCCATTTCAGACTGTGCTTACGGTGGCCAAAAATATCTTGAGAGAGGAAGGCAGGAGTGCAAGTGACCGGTTATTATTTTTTTTTCTCCTAGCAGAAAATTGGCTTATCGTTCAACATGTCACTACGTACCATACCACTGAGCGCAGAAAATTCGAAAATCCGAAATCGGGTACTACAAGTTCTAGAACCTTCAAGGTTCCCAGGCCACTCGCAATATCTCAATTAGTTTAGTCATAACAAGGTGGCTGTTAGACTTTGGAAGATTTTGTGTTGGAATATCCGTGGGATTAATTCTGACAAAAAGTGAAATGCTCTTCGTGACAGAATCAATGAAACCGGTTGTGATATAATCTGTCTTCAGGAAACCAAACGTGATTTCTTTGATCTTGCTTTTCTACGTCATTTCTGTCCCCCTCTTTTGACTCATTTGATTACTTACCTTCCATTGGTGCTTCGGGTGGCTCCATTATTATATGGAAAAGTTCTTTCTTCATTGGCCAACGAATTTTTCAAAATGATTTTGCTTCCTCTATTATGTTCTCATCAACACTTAATAATTCTAATTGGATTCTAACTAATATTTATGCTCCGTGTACCCCTAATGGAAAATCTGCCTTCATCAATTGGTTCAAACATATCGCTATGCCTGATTCAATTGACTGGATAGTTGAGGGAGATTTTAATCTTTACCGAAACCCTGAGGATAGAAACAGAGAAGGGGCAAATTTTCATGACATGCTCATATTTAATGATGCCATTAGTTCTCTTGGTCTAACTGAGTTACCCCTCAAAGGCCAGCGCTTTACCTGGACCAACAAACAACATCCTCCTCTTCTAGAGCGTTTGGATTGGTTTTTCACCTCTGCTAGCTGGACGACCTCTTATCCCAATTCCTTTGCCTCTACCCTGACAATGGAGACATCTGACCATGTCCCATGCCTAATCTCTATATCCACTTCCATTCCAAAGGGTTCCATTTTTCGCTTTGAAAATTATTGGCTACATCATGAAGATTTCCTCAATCAAGTTCAGCATGGCTGGTTCTCCCCTACCTTTCACTCTGATGCTGCCAAAAACATCACTACCAGATTTAAAAACTTAAGAGGGGTTCTTAATGATTGGAAGAAAACACTCTAATCTGAACATAACTATCCAGAATAACAAATCAGTCCTTTCTTTTCTTAATTTCCTTGAGGAATTCGAGACCTTAGTCTAATAGAATGGAATTTCAGTAAAATCTTAGAAAACAATCTAATCTCACTTCTACAACAACAGCATACCTACTAGAAACAGAGAGGTTCAATCAAATGGATCACTCTAGGAGAAGCAAATACTAAATTCTTCCATGCCCATGCTACCACCAAATTTCGAAGAAATTTCATAACTCAGCTAGTTAATGATGATGGCACTATTCTCACTGAGCATCAAGACAAGGCCAATCTTATTTGGGCAAGTTTTAAAGAAAGATTGGGCAATTCTAATTTTTCTTCAATTGGTTTTGATCTCTCTCTTTATTTTCCCTCCCAACCAAATCTTGATGCCCTAATTCATCCTTTCTCCAAAGAAGAAATAGACCTTGTTGTCAAAGCTCTTCCTTCAGATAAGTCTCCTGGACCTGATGGTTTCAACACTGACTTTATCAAAAAAATGTTGGCCTATAATTTGTTCTGACTTTTACAATCTTTGTGATGATTTCCATTCTACAACAATTTGTCTTCAAAGCATTAATGGCTCCTATATTACTCTAATCCCCAAAAAAGATGATGCTTCTAAGGTTGGGGATTATAGACCTATCTCCCTACTCAATACCTCAATTAAGATCTTGACAAAACTCCTAGCAAATAGATTGCAATCAGTCCTCCCCACTCTCCTGCACAAAAACCAATATGGTTTCATTAAAAATAGGACCATTCAAGATTGTATAGCCTGGGCCTTAGAATATCTACATTCCTGTCACCAATCTAAAAAAGAACTCCTTATTCTTAAGCTAGACTTTGAAAAGGCCTTTGATAAAGTGGAGCATAAATTCATGATCCAAATCATGCAAAATAAAGGTTTTCCCCCTAAATGGATTCATTGGATGAATTCCATCTTTAACTCTGGGACCTCTGCTGTACTGCTTAATGGCATGCCTGGAAAAGTCTTTCACTGTAGGAGAGGTGTTAGACAAAGAGATCCTCTTTCCCCACTTCTCTTTGTCTTAGCAGCTGATTTTCTTCAAACACTACTTAATCATGCTGTAAATACTGGTAATCTTAGTCTCCCTCTCAATATTCATGATCATGACTTCCCTGTCCTACAAGATGCAGATGACACCCTTATCTTCATTAAGGCTTGCCCTTTAGAGTTAAATCATCTGAAAGACCTTCTCTCCACCTTTGCTGAATCTTCAGGTCTCAAAGTGAACTATAATAAATCCATCATGGTCCCTCTTAATGTTCATCCTGATAACATTAACAATCTTGCTGCCACCTTAGGCTGCACAATTGGTCAACTTCCATTCACTTATCTAGGTCTTCCTCTAACCCTCACTAAGCCAACTGTGGCAGACTTCTGGCCTTTAACAACTAAGTGTGAAAGAAGGTTGGTAGCTTTCTCTTCTTTTCTCAATGAAGCTGGGAGACTCCAACTCACAAATGCTGTCCTAACTGCCCTACCTATGTTTGCTATGAGTAGCTATCTTCTACCCAAAACCATTGTGGATCAAATTGATAAATTCAGGAGACATTGTCTTTGAAGAGGCTCTGATATCAACTCCAAAAAAACCCCCAAAAGCTGCCTAGCCAATGTGTTATTTACCTAAAGAGGAAGGTGGATTGGGAATTCTAAACATCAATACTCAAAATGAAAGTCTCCTTTTAAAACATCTCCATAAATTCTTTAACAAAGACCCCACTCCTTGGGTCCAACTAGTCTAGAACAAATATTATTCTGATTCTAAACTTCCAATCACTGAAACAAACTTTAGAGGCTCCTTTTGGTGGAGAGACATTCTAAAACAACTCCAAAATTTCAAAGGTTTGGCTTCGGTCATAATTAAAAATGGCGCCACCTGTCTTCTCTGGCAAGATTCTTGGGATACAAATCCTTACATTCAACAATTCCCTGAACTCTTCTCCTTTGCTAAAAATAAAAGAATTTCTGTGGCTAATGCAGCATTTACCCCGGGTCTACACAATCTTTTCTACCTACCTCTCTCCCCTGAAGCCTTTTAGCAATACTTAATTTTATCCTCAACAATCCAAAATCTACATCTTACTCAAACAAATGATATTTGGTCATATTTTTGGGGCAATAACCTTTTTTCTTCCCATAGAGTTTATCTTCACCATACTGGTAATCACCATCCTCATTCTTCTTTTAAATGGATTTGGCGCTCTGCTTGTCAAAATAAAAGAAAAATTTTCTTCTGGCTTCTTTTGAAAGACAGGGTTAATACTAGATCACTTCTTCATAGGAAAAACATGTTTCTCCCTTCTTATACCATCTAAATTTAGATGAAGATCTCTTTCACCTTTTTTTCAACTGTCCTTTCTCCATAGCTTGCTGGTGGACAATTCAGGTTATAGTGCCAAACTCAACAGATATTTTTCACATTATGGAAAATATCAAATTACAGCTTCCGCATCCTTTTTTCATGGAAATTATAATAACAATGTGTTGGGTTATCTGGACTTCACGAAATGACAAGATTTTCAGGGGTATTGACAACTCTATTCAAAGAAGTAAAGTGATCTTCAAAGAAGAATTTGCACAGGTTTCCTGCGTGCAAAAAAAGATATTCTCCCCAAGATGTTACTATGGCTAGAAGCCCTTGTGTAATTGGGGAACGGATCGTATGCAAACCAAGCCTTCCGTGTAAACTTGCAAACTAACGATGTGGATCCTAGGATCGTCATCTGATGGCTGTAGAGAGAGGTGGGGTATTTTTACATTTTTACTCCCGCCTGAGAAACATGAATCGCTGTTCTTTTCCAGTAACCCCCTCCTCCGTGCCGTTCGGTCCGTACGTCCGTCATGCCATCGTATCGCTCGCGTATCGTATCGCTCGACCCTGCCGTATCGCTCGACCTCCATATCGCGCGACCCTCGATCGCGATCGAGACCTCCCACCGCCAGCCTGGCCTCGCGCTAGGGGATCGCGCCGCCGCCGGCCTGGGCTCGCGCTAGGGAAAGCCGCCGACGGCCTGGCTCGCGGCCCCGCCGCATGGACTCCCTCCGTCGCGCGACCCCGCCGCCTGGACTGCCTCCGTCGCGCGCCGAGCAGTAGGGCACCCACCACGAAGCCGGCGATCTCGCTGGAGGTGAGACCCTCCATCTCTCCTACCTCTGCCCTCTCTCTTGTAACTCATCTACAGCAGGCAAAGTTGTTTGGAATGTTTTGCACTAGTGATTGCTTGTACAAACAATATTTCTAATCTACGTACAGACACTGTTTCAGGGCTCCACAAACTCATCGACGTCGCGACTGTGATGATGGAGCCCCATCCGGCAGCGTCCACCGTTGCGACTGTGACGATGCCCACGAACTCCACTCCGATGGTGCCCGCGAACTCCGCCCTCATGTCGGCTCCGAACGCTGCCGCAATGGTGCCCACGATCTCAGGAACACACGGCCCGGATGCAGGTTCGTTTCTCGTACAAAACTTTTACCTTCACTTTCACCTATACTACGATCATTGCTAATGTCGTCGTTAACATGCAGTCCTGACCATCATGGACGTCGATCTTGGAGTTGTAGCCCACGTTGAGGAACCAAGCACACCACGGACTACACCTTCTCCTAATATAGCAGATAAGTGCAAAGAAAATAAAAAGCCTGTGGTGGGAATGACTTTTGATACACTCAAGGATGCGGAGAATTTTTACAAAAAGTATGCACATGATGTTGGTTTCTCGGTTCGTATTGGTGCACATAAGAAGGACAATGAGGAAATATTTTACCAGAGGTGTTTGTGCTCAAGGGAAGGATATAGGAAGAAGAGCGTACAAGAAGTTAGTGAGCAGTCCGGGAAAAAAAGGAAGACATCAAATGTGATGGACACCCGATGTGGTTGTGAGGCATTTATTGTTGTCAAGCTTGACAGTGAGAAGAAGTATCAAATATTGTCATTTGTTGAGGAGCACAATCATGGTTTCGTGTCGCCAGATAAGAGGCACCTGCTAAGATCCAACCGTCAAGTTAGTGAGAGGGCAAAGAGTACTTTGTTCAAGCTTGTCATAAGGCTAGCATTGGCACGTCACGGGCATTTCGACTTCTCCAAGTCACGACGGTGGATTTGAGCATGTTGGTTGCACGCCGAGGATTTCAAGAACTATTACCATGACCTCGAGGAGCAAAATCAAAGATGCTTGATGCACATATGTTTGTGCATCAACTTGAGCGAAAGAAGGAAGCAAATCCTGCCTTCTTTTATGAGTTTATGGTGGATAAAGAAGGACGGCTTGTGCGTGTCTTACGCGGCGATGCCACATGTAGAAAAAATTGCGGTGTTTTTGGTGATGTGCTTTCGGTAGATTCTACATATACTACCAACCAATATGATATGAAGTTTGTGCCATTCACTGGGGTCAATCATCACTTGCAAAGTGTTTTTCTTGGGGCAGCATTTCTGGCTGATGAAAAGATTGACTCATATGTTTGGTTGTTTCAGACCTTTCTTAAGGCTACTGGTGGAGTAGCACCTCATCTAATCATAACAGATGAAGATGCGAGCATGAAGGCTGCTATTGCTCAGGTTCTACCAAATACAACTCATAGACTTTGCATGTGGCATATCATGGATAAGGTTCCTGAGAAGGTTGGGCCAGACATAAAAATGATGAGGATTTCTGGAAATTATTAAACGAGTGTGTTTGGGGCTCCGAGAATTCAGATGAGTTTGAGTCTCAATGGAATTCTATCATGATAACGTATGTGCTCACTGAAAATGAGTGGTTTTCCACAAAGTTCAACATGCGAGAATCATGGATCCCAGCATACTTTATGGACATACCGCTAGCAGGACTCCTTAGGACCACATCACGATCGGAGAGTGCAAATTCTTTCTTTAACCATTTCATTCATCGAAAATTATCCTTTGTTGAGTTTTGGCTAAGGTTTGAAACAGCTTTGGAGTGCCAGCGCGAAGAGGAGTTGATAGCCGACAATAAAAGTCTTCACTCCAGCCGTAAATTGATGACACCTTGGGTCATGGAGAAGCAGTGTAGTAACGTATATACTCATGAAATTTTCAGCAAGTTTCAGGAACAACTCACGATTGCAAGAGACCATTGCATTATTCAAGAGATTTCGAGACGAAGATATGAAAATTGTCACCATCGGACCAATGCGGTAAAGAGCGAGTGGTTCAGATGAACAAATCAAACTTGTTTGGTATGTGCTCCTGTAAATTTTATGAGTCCTATGGCATCCCGTGTCGTCATATCATTCAAGTCTTAGAGGCGAGAAGCAAAATGAGATACCACAAATTTATTTTATGAAGAGGTGGGATATGAGGTGTAAAAGGTGAGTTTACACACCTGGTTTGTTTTATATAGACGTACTATTTTATATGTGCAATATTTCTGATTGGTTTTTTATTTACATAGAGAAGTGTTCTTTGATGAGGAAGGTAACTTCTGGATGAAAAGGCTAAAGATCCTGTGGAGGTGGCAATGAGGAGAAAAATTTCAGATTCACGTAACAAATTTGAAGATCTAATCCAGATGGCCAAGAACTCTGAACAAGGAATGGAATTTTTGTATTCTAGTTTATCAAACCTTGTAGAACCTCTTTAAAATATCATTCCTGCTGCTACAGTCACTAAATAAGATGAGTTTGAGTCATTCCTTGGTGGCAAAATTCCACAAGAAGTTGAGATACATCCACCAAATGATATCAACTCGCGAGGGCGAAGCAAAAGAATCAAGAAGGGCAAGGAGCAGAAGGCGCCCAGAAAATGGATGTGTGGAAAATGCAAGCAATTAGTGGCTCATGACGCACGTAATTGCCCGCTCAATGTTGTTGGTTGATATTTGAAGTTTGTGTAACCTGTTAAGACATGCTTACTTTTATTTCAAGTTCTTAGTTCTCCAATCTATTAAGACATGTGCAAGCTTACTGTTACTGTTGATGTTACTTAATATTTATCAAGATGTCAATTTTTTGGGCATTGCCATCTGAATTTCTGTTCATTCGATTGCACTGTGTACTCTCTGAATATTTCATACAACAACTTAGCGAGCCATGCTGCCATGCTTTGCCAAGGGAGCACGCCGTGTACATGAAGCATTGAATCTACACCTAGCTGCTAATTCCATTTGCTTGCATAATTCGTTCATGTTCAGATTAGAAACTTCAGGTACCAGCTCACGAATGGACGTTTTCAGTGTTCATGTCACAGAATATTCAGAGTCGAGGCAGCGGGCTCGCTTCTCTACCGGATCACCGGGCGACGCTGACCAGCAGGAGGCAGAGGAGCAGCAGGCGCAGCGCGGCGTCCAGGCGGCACTTCCTTCGCGCGACGGAGAAGGTCGCGAGCCCAGGCCGGCGGCGGCGCGATCCCCTAGCGCGAGCCCAGGCCGGCGGCGGGAGGTCGCGATCGCGATCGAGGGTCGCGTGATACGGGGGTCGCGCGATACATGAGGGTCGAGCGATACGGAGGTCGAGCGATACGGAGATCGAGCGATGCGACGGCGTGACGGACGTACGGACCGAACGGCACGGAGGAGGGGGTTACTTGAAAAGAACAGCGATTCATGTTTCTCAAGCGGGAGTAAAAATGTAAAAATACCCCACCTCTCTCTACAGCCATCAGATGACGATCCTAGGATCCACATCGTTAGTTTGCAAGTTTACACGGAAGGCTTGGTTTGCATACGATCCGTTCCCGTGTAATTGTTCTTATTTTCTTCACTATTTTTTTTGTTTCCTAATTCTCCTTCTTGGAGCTTGTAAGAACCTTTGTACTTTAACTTTTTTCAATAAAATCCAGTAGGGGATAAAACCCCTCCTGTTTCATCAAAAAAAAATATTGACGCTACATATGAGCAGAAAATTCGAAAATCAGGCACCAGAAGTTCTAGAACTTTCGAAGTTCCCAGGCCACTCGTATAATATCGCAGCTTAATCTAGTTGAGCAAATTTACAATGGTTGGAGAGGCATCAAGAGGCATTTGATGTGTCTATGATTTGCGGGCCCATAAGTCGTGAGGCATCAATGCCTAGGCATTAAGAGGCATTTGATGTGTCTATGATTTATGGGCCCATAAGTCGTGAGGCATCGTGACGCCTCCGGATTTGGGGGAAATTAGGACTCTAATAAAAGAGTCACAATTGCTTTTTTGTAGTTTAGTTTTTTAACCAAGGGTACAAAAGTACTTTTATAATTGTAATAATGATGTTTGACTAGTATTTGCTTTATTAAAAAAGATGAACAATTTTACATATAATTAGTGTTTAGATGCTTTGCGAAAAGACCATGCTTTGCCCTTGAGTAAATTAATTAACGAAAATAGTAATTCTTTTTTTTTGAAAGGAAACAGAACTTTCCGTTACTCATATAAAGTTGCTGAATCATCAGCGATTACACAATGGATGTGATCTGGGATGTAGGCCAAGAAGGAGTCCTCACCCGGATCACTACTGCTACCAAGGAGAGCTAGCTCATGAGCTACTCTATTACAAGAACGTGGACATTGTTGTAAATTCCACGAAATAAAATTCGAAATCAACAAAATACGAAGTTCATCTACCAGGACAGAAACTTCACTAAGATCATAATCAGCCGAGTACACTGCCTTCACCACTTCCGCAGCATCGAGAGACATTAAGAGGCATCTAGATGCTTTTCCAACCATTGTAAAAGGGCTCAATCTAGTTTATTAGTCGTGACGAGGCGGGGCCCACGCATATAAAAAGCCAGGCCCTGATTGGAGCGAGCACTGTCATCTCACGCTGCCCTCCCGACACTTGTTCCGTTTAAAATCCGGGGCGTCGACGTGGCCGCGTGCGCAGCCACAAACCCTCCTCGCCGACGCAATTAACAATTCGCTAACCACCGCAAACCCACCTCTAATCGCCCGCTAAACCGCTCCCTCCCTCCGCTAAAAGGTCAATCCCGCTGCATCTTGGAAAAACATCTAGTGAAAACCTAATGCAATGTGAAAACATAGAAAGTAGAAACCAATTTAAAAACATATATTTTGGTCTTTTAAAAAAATATTTACAAATATGTTTTGGTCTTTCAAAAAACATGGAAACCAATTTTGGCACATCCATAGTGCATATAAATATGTACTCTCATACAAAACTTCGGATGCAAACTCAAACTAGAAAAATTCTTACGAAAAAGACAAATTTATAGAAGACAAATTTTGCCTGCATATGGACCTAAAATTTATCATTTTTGTATAAATTTTTAAAAAACAAGTTTGCATCTTAACTTTTGTATGTGAGTACATATTTGTATATATTATAGATGTGGAAAATTTGAGATTTTTTTAAAGACCAAAATATGTGTTTTTGAATTGGTTTTCATATCTTCACTTAGCATTGGGTTTCCACTAGATATTTTCCCATGCTACGTGAAAACATGGAAACTAATTTAAAAACACATATTTTAGTCTTTTAAAAAAATCTCAATTCTGGCACATCTATAGTGCATACAAATATGCACTCACATACAAAAGTTGAGATGCAAACTTATTTTTTGAAAATTCATACAAAAATAACAAATTTTGGATGCACCTGCACTACAGGACAATTGTCATCCATAGTGCATACAAATATGTATTCACATGCAAAACTTCGGATGCAAACTCAAAACTAGAAAAATTTATACGAAAAAGATAAATTTCAGGTGCACATGCACTAATTGTCCTATAGTGCACGTGCACCTGAAATTTGTCTTTTTCGTATGATTTTTTTTTGAACGAATCAGCAGGGAAGCTCCCTACTTGTATTTTTTGATTATATAAAAAAGGGTACAGGGAAAGTAAAAACAACAAACAACAGCTGCCCGGTTTTCGTATGAATTTTAAAAAGACAAATTTCAGGCACACGTTAAAATTTGTCTTTTTTGTATGAATTTTTCTAGTTTTGAGTTTTCATCCGAAATTTTGCATGCGAGTACATATTTGTATGCACTATGGATGTGTTAAATTTTAGATTTTTTTTGAAAGACCAAAATATGTGTTTTTGAATTGGTTTCTATGTTTTCTCGTAGCATTAGGTTTCTACTAGATATTTTCTCACATAGCATTAGGTTTCCACTAGATATTTTCCCCTGCATCTCACTTTTCCTATCCCTACTTGGATTGGATGCTTCTAGACTCGCTCATACGATGCTTCTAAACACTTTGACATGCCCAGTGCCCGTTATAAAAGCAGTCCACATCCGGACGACGGCACATCCAACACACACAGCCTTTGGATCCGTAGTTGCTCTCACATCCTTTCAGAATCTTAGCCTTCCAAATGTATTTCTTAGATTGCGGAAGGGAGGGTTCAAATTCAAACATTCCATTCTTATTAATAAAATCATAGTACCAAGCTTCCCTGCCATCAATCACCAGCACTTGAGTAAAAAAAAATCACCACCACGACGTCCTCTATAGAAACACTATCCAATAGGAAGTTCCTCCTTGGGCCATGGTGTATAGAATTTTTTTTTGGACCGATTCACTCACATCGAGCCACTTCTCCCATGTTGAAATTCCAACGTGTGTGCCCCCTGAGCTTTAGATCGAGTATCTCCCACCATTCAAGTTGCCTGATTCTAAAAATACATCAAAAAAAGAAAAAACTATTGACTCATGAGTAAAATCAACGAGCAAATCCTCATGAAACTGTAAACAAAAATAGTGGATGATATAGATTCGCTAGTATGTATATGATATAGATTTGTTAGTATGTATAAAGGTGCGATTTGTGTTCTTCACTCCAATTTTCGGACCTGATGACACGCAAAAAAGAGTTAGTTTCTATAGTTTTGTGTTTTGTGCTGAACTATTCTACTAAGAAGAATTACCTCTTGGTGCCTACTAGTTCTAGCAGGGGCTCGGGGTCTTTCATTTTTTTCTGTGTGCTGCGTGTACATCGCTGGGCTAATGGTTCTAGCCGGGGCTCTTTCTTTTTCTTCTGTGTGCTGCGCGTACGTTGCTGCACACTGTGTTTTTCCTTTTCCTGTGAACAAAGATAAATTTGAACTAGTCAACATTAATGTACCTTAGTAAAATCTGAGGAAATAGTTAAAAAAAAAAACCTGGAAATAGATGGCATTGAGATAGTAGATAAATAACCTTAGGAATTATATGTTGCATTGCCCACTCTCCACCAAATTCTTCTGCAAGACGCTTCAAGCTGTTAGCAGCAGCATCTCTGATTGGGTAGACCTGAAATCCAAATTTTGGATAGTCATCTAACCATTAGTCAATGCATCACAATGTCCCACCACAACTAAAACAATACTCAACAGCAAACAAAAAATGGCTCAGAAATGAGAAACCAATGCAGATGAACATTTAATGCAAATCGACCATGGCTGATATCCCCAACAGATAGAGTGCACACAGCCAGTAGATCTTAACAGTTCACAAGATAGAGTAATGACCGAGTACAAAACCTCAATGATAACGAAAAATGAAAAACATCTATTAGTGAAATTATTTCGGTTGATATATGAAGGAGGAGACACATATTAGTGAAATTTGATGCATTTACATTTGGTGTTCATCTTATGTTTTTTTAGGGAACGTATTCAACTTATGTTATTGGTGGTTATTGGTTAATGGCTTAGAGATATATTTCTTGTTTTAGTTTTGCGTACAAGCATATTATGCCAATAGCTAGCGAACTTCCGCTGGTTTCCATTCGGAACAGATACAGATTATTTGGCTATTGAGTTATTAAAGTAACTCTCTTCTTGCTCCTGAGCTATTTTTCTGCTTTAAAACTCAATGGACCCTGACAGAGACGGAGCTCAGTAGGGGGCAAACTGGGCTCCGGCCCCTGCTTGCCCGCTGAAAAATTCTTAACCACTAGTATATTCACGAAGCAAGAACCACTGCAAAGTTGTACAAGTTACGTTAAGCAAGCTAAATGCAACAGCAGCAATACGTGTAGGAGTACTAGCTAAACGCAGCAGCGATGTCATACGTCTACTACTCGCGACGGCGGGCCTTTGCAGCTCTGCTTTTGCATGCAGCAGTCAAATTTACTGTAGTACAAGTCAATAATGGCCCCCCCTTCACTTTACACCAAGCTCCGTCGCTGGACCCTGAGAATGTCAATCTACAAAAAGCAGAATATTGGAAGAGGTTAGTCTTGACTTTTTTCGTTTATTTAATAGACTTTTTTTTTCTTACCTCATTGAGCTAAAGTTGTGTGAAGGCAGAGCGAAGTAATGGAGTCATATCGCAAACTGTAAAAAAGAGGTGTGCCCTTATTAAGGATATGCACATGAATTAGTCCTCAAGTGCTAGAGTGCTTTCTGATTCAATGGAGAAGATCCGCACAATGAGCTTATAACATCGACTGCAAGATTTCAGAATTACATTATGTTCTGTGATACAGGTTAATCTATGAGCTGATTGATCATATAGCTCTATTTTGGAGTGAAATCGTAAAAAATGGATTGTATCGATTCTTTTTTGTTTCTTTGAAGATGGTCAAAGGATTCTGAAGCACGACTTGGATACAAAGATCACCTCAAAACATTCAGTTTTCTAACTTTGAGTTGCTTGGGTTGCCATATTGGTTTGTTTGCTTTTTTTTTTCGCGGCCGGGACTTCACCGAGAGTATCAACCTGGTGTGGTGCTTACTCCCTGTTAAGCATAAAGATCGACCTGCTGACGAAGTGATGGTAGAAGCGTGCTTTCCATTGTACATCCACTGGCTCAGACTCCCTCGTAGTCACAGACTCACAGCGCACTTCACTTTGTTGCAAGTGCAACCAATCAATCAGAACGAATTCTTTTGCACAGTGACTACAATACAGGTAGCGAAAACCAAAAAATCAAGAGAAAATTGAGCTACAAACAGGCTAATCCGTGGCCTCCACTAGGAAAACAAAGGCATCTCCTCATCTCCAGCACACTGCAGCAGCCACAGGTTTGTCTGTCTACTCTGAACTCAACTCACACGCATCATACATGAACTAGGGCTGCAGCAGCTGCACTGCATTTCGTTCCCAGGTCGTCGGCATCTGCAGAACACGTAAGACTCAACAGGAAACCCCATTCATCCGCGTGGCAGGCCTCCTCATTGACGACCTGTGCTATCGCTTCTTCGACTTGCACACGACACAAGCAGCAGCAGCAGCAATGCAGCAGGGTTTGTTACTGCCGTACACAGCTAACGACGGCCAAGACCCGCGGCCGCCTCACCTCTTCCCGAATCTCAAGCACTTGGTGTGTCTTACTTCGTCCGCCATGCTCGACGGCTGCTGCCCCTGGGCCGCCTTGCTGTCCTTGGCCAGCTTCTCCATGGCGTTTATGAACTTGCGCAGGTGCCTGATGTACTCCGGGTACGTCTCCAGGTTGCAGTGGCCACCGCCTTTGATCCACAGCGGCTCGTACTTCTCCTTGGCTAGCTCCCACAGGCGCTTGCCGTGAGTGAAGTCCACGATGTCATCGGCTGTTCCCTGCCATATACGGATAGACGGTTCACAAAGTCAATCAAGATTGAAGATGCTCGGGAAGATAGTATGCTAACAGTAGAAACTAGAAACTAGTTTTGGACTCGTGACGTGTTGGGCGTTCGTTAATTAGTCACGCATAAGGCATAAGACATTGTTAGAAAAAAAAAGCGCATTTGAAAATAATAATACTCCGTACTTGGGAAATGGATTAAATGTATCGTGGTTCAGAGTAGGGATCATAGGGGCATGCATATAGTTCCTGACAGATGCAAGAGGTGTCTAATCAAAGGAATAATAGATTTCACGGACTAGAATTAGATGATCACAGCAGCACATACAGATCTTTCAAAAAAAAACAGCAGCAGAAACAAATAGAAGCTATTATAAGTTCTATGAAGCAGAAAGTACATAGTACCCCTGATCATACATTTGCAATTGCAAGTCAAAACAGACACAGGTTACGCCAATATACAAGAAAAAATGTTAGAGGTCAATGAGTTGTCGAGAGACAGATTAGTCAAATATTCGCAGCTACAGCTTTTCATAATTTTGTTTCTAAAGGGAACATAAAATTGTATATGAGGCATCTCGATAATAGTAATACAGACACTAGCAAGGCAATCACAGTAACGGAAAAAAGTTCGATGGTTTCAGATTAACAAAACAAGGTTAGAAGCCTACTCACATGAATGACTAATACAGGGCAGGCAACCTGCTTTATTTTGTCGATGTTCTGTAAAGTATATAAAAGTTAACCAGATTAGGATTACAAAGTAAACGCTATTCTCAAGAAGCAGAGAAATTACCAAATTATGATGCAAATTGAACTTACCTTGAAGATGTCAAACCAAAGTGTGACTTTCACTGGATACAGAACCCGTATGCCAGAGAGTATACCGCTGTGAAGGACAACTCCTCTTAGCTTTTCCAAACGTGAGGCTAAATGCAATGTTGGTCCACTTCCAACCGATTGCCCATACAGGATTAAATCCTCTTCTTCTATCCCATACTCCTTTTTCAAGCAATCATAAACAGCCTCTATGTCATTGTATGTGTTGTACTCTGATGGCTGTGTTAGACCACAAATGGATCAGTTAGTCTGCATTACATACAACCTGGAAAACAGATACAGCTAGGTGCACAGTACATAGACAGGAACGTGCCTACCATCATGCCTGTTAGTTCATAAATCTATGTGTGACTTATGGGAACAAGCACACATGCAATATTATTGTTCATGGTCCGAACAAGTTCTTGAGTAGGCATGATTACCTAAGCTGATGGTCCCTTAGTTTAAAAACGCTGTAAAAAGTGTGGCTACCAGAAAAAAAAAGGTGCCATCATGGTCTAGATCAAGAAAGCAATGGCCATCCATTCCCCTCTTCCTTGGGGAGTATTGATGATGTAGGTGAAAACTGACAGAGGCTAACCGGACATTTGCCAAAGTCCAGTCCTTGATGAGGCTAAGGATGATAGAGTGTTCAATAATTCCTCGCTATGACAAAGGGTGCCATAGATCTATTGAAGAACATAGAATTGATCATGCTAAAAGGATAGGGAACAGTCAAATCTAACAGTTGCTACTAGGAGTCATCGCTAACAATGTGGCACAATCATATACAGGAGACGTCATGATCCCAAGAGAAAAAGGAATTAGTGATTGTTCAAGGGAAAAAAATAATTGGTGATGAGACGTCATGGTAAACTGACAGTTTAATCGACAAACTAACGCCCAGTTCAAGCAACAACAGAACCACACTTCTACCCTTAAAATCACTTAAGATTTTAGAGACTTACTTTTCCTGTAGAAGCGCCATAGCCTGAATAATCATAGCTGAAAAGAAAACAGAGGAACAGCTTTAGTCAGAAGTCAATGGAACCACTATTGAATGAAAATGTCGGCAAGTAATCCAACATAATAGTAATTTTTTATTATTGTAAAGAAAAGTCAGCAAAATACCCCATCAAACCCAGATAGCAACTTTTCTGGTGTGGAAAAACTTTTGTTCCTAAAGTCAAACAGTAGGTATCGACTAGATCACTAGAAAGTTATACATCCATCTGCCTGTGAAACCTGGACTTGATGCCAAATTATTAGATATATCCTGGTTGTTTTTCTTTGGCTGGGCAGAAACAATGGGCTGGAACAGAACAAAGGACATGGTGTTCTTTTCTACTCTGCAACTCTCAACTTTTATAGAGTCACGACGATAAGAAGCACGAAATTGACCCTGATTCGCAGTTTCACATATACTCCCTCTCTCCCTAAATATACCGTTTGCGCTTACCAGAAAACAACTTTAACAAAATATATATTAAAAATTATTAATATTTATGATACACAATTAGTATCACATGAAACATATTTAAATCTAGTTTTTTAATAAATTTATTTAGATATATAAATGTTGTGCGTATTTTCTACAAATCGAGTCAAACTTACAATACGTACATCAACAACAACAATTATTTAGTGAATGAGGGAGTACACAACGTATAATTGGGGCGCATCTCGTGCATAACATTCTTATCTTGTGTCAGAGTAGTGGCCGTTAACAAACTGAAATTTCTGTAGGCAAGAACGGCGGAGGTACACTAAGGACCCGGTGCAGCATTTATCAGCAACAGAACAAAGACTTGTGAAACGATGTACTAATAGTACAATAATTGGAACTGTTCATAACACATGGGATCCCTCCGTTGTTTTTCTAGCCTCGGATTCGTGACAGCTTATAACTGCCATGCAGAAAACAACGGAGACACTAAAGCTGTACTTTTGCAGGCTTGCAGCTCTGCCCCAACTATTCAGGGAAAGGAACATTCAACAAGAGCACATGACGGATTTTTTTTATAACTCATTTAATTGAACCGATCGTTCAATAACACGGACACAATCAGTTAGCAACTGCCTAACTTGTTGCAAACAAAGAAGATAATCCAATTGAACTCCCCTGGGAATAAAGGCAACATGCCCTGCATTGATCAAAATAAATGTAGTATCTTCGTAATTGGATGGCGTACAAACATCGAACATGCATCCAAATCTACTCGCGAAGAATTAATATTAGTGACGAAGCAAAAATCTTAGAGGAACCGATAGAGCAGCACAAGCAATGGAGGGGAGGCCGGGTAAAGCGGCGTATGTTTGTGATGAGCTCACCGACCTCATGATGTTGACGCGGAGGTGCGCACGGAGCTCGAGGAAGAGGCCGAGCATCTGGCCGAGGTCGGCGGCGTTGCCGTGGGAGTAGAGCAGCGTGAGCCGCGCGGCGGGGTGGCGCCAGAAGGCGGAGACGACGCGGTTGCCGGCCCTGGTGGGCAGCGCGCGCACCTCGACGCCAGCGTCCGGCGACACCCCGGTCATCCGCAGCAGGGAGCCGGCGCCGGAGCCGGTGCCGTCCGCGGGCTCGACGCCGTACGTCGCCGGCTCCGGCGGGAAGAAGGCCAGCCGCGCCGCCACCGACGACGTGACGTTGCCCATTCTACCCTGCCCCCGGCTGCCCGCGCGGCATGGGCCTCCTCCCACGATGGCGGGGCGGGGCTGGCTGGCTGCTGCTGCCACTGCCTATTCCGGGCGTGCGCGCGCGCGGGTGGGCGGAGGTGGAGCTCGCAGCTCGCAACGTGAGGTGGTGGGTGGTTGCCTCTTGCTCGCGCCCAGTTGCGGCCTCGTTTCTTCCCTCCGTCCTTCTCCTTATGACGAAGGGGGTGGACAGGTGGAGTCTCTCTTGTTTCTTTTTGGCATTTTCCCGTAATATAAATTCCTTATTTTCTTTTTTATGTTAAAACCAAATGTGTCACCTCTCTCTCTCTCTTTTGTGTGAACTCCTACGTGCCAAATCAAATACTACACTTCTAGCACTTCAAATTTATCCTAAAATAAATGGACTTCTATTTATAGTCGACCTAGTTCTAATATCGTTTTTATATTTTCTATTTCACAATTACAATTATTATATGCTGAAATAGTTTTTAATAGAGGTACATATTTAATTTCTATGTAACATTGATCTCCACCAAAAAAAAAGTACACTTAGTTTAGGATGGAGGATTATTTGGTTGTGTTTTTTTTTATTGCTTGTATTTTGTGGATTGTTTGTTTCTCCTAGAAGGCTAGAACTATTAGCTTCACCGTAGCTTAGCTTGTTGGGATCTTTTTTAGAAATTGGCCACTCGAGTTCAAGTCTTCATTTAACGCAGATGTACATATTTTTCTGGCAATCAATTTCAAGTTCAGCTATGTTTTATAAAAAAAATGAAAGGTAAATTCAATATTTATATATCCAAATAAGATATAAAAATATATTACATAGTAATGTGCAATGATATTTATGAATGTCATAAATATTACCATGTTTACAATATTTGGTTAAATTTGAGATTTCATAACTTATTATAAGGAATGCCCCACACTCCTACACTTTACTAAGAAGCTATTTTTCTTTCTCTTTTTTATTTTAGAAATGAACCATGTGTCATACTACAAAGGAAAAAGTAGCTTCCCATTTTTTTTTTCAAACGAAGGCACCCCTCCATTTCCATTATCGATGACAACGGAAATACAACGAGCATCACAGATAGGAAAGAGAAACAGGACAACAGGAAGGAGATTACTACCCTCTCCCCCCCAGGAAATAAAAACTAACATGCTTGGACCTGGGGAATGACTCAACCAGGACCAACTGAGACGATCCTAACCCCAAAATAGAACCCAGACGGCCAGAAGACCGATCAAGCAGAGTTACAGACATTCTTCAGTATTACAAACTGTCTTAGAGCCACCTAGTTTCAGGCAAACTGACAGAGGACTTTCCTCATCTTCATAGCTTCTGCCTCTTACTCATCATGCAGCATCTTCACGTGTTTCAGTCATCCCGCCCATCGCACACCCTTCTGGTGTTGTCGCCCTTCTTCTTCTTATTTGCAAGATTAGTAGCAATCTCCAGCAGTGTATTGATCCCTTCCAGTAACTTCTCTTTGTCACCACCTGCATATAAATCTGCCCAATAACCCATAAGCATCACCCCATAGCAAACTATGTGAGCAGGATCAGCAATACTATGTGCTTCAAAACAAGTTTTGTTACGACTTTTCCAAATGGCCCAACAAATTGCAGCTATACCCAAAGTATGAAACTGTTTTCCATAAGGGATCCACTTTTCAAGCCAAACCCAGCATTGATTAAGATTTCTTGGAACATCACAAGCCCCAATGCAAGTTGCTACCATAGCCCAAACCGATTTACGAACATTACAAGTGAAAAATAAATGCTCTACCGTTTCATCCTATTTACAAAAATAACAACTTGGATCACCAGTCCAATTTCTCCTTATCATGTTATCTTTAGTAAGAACCGCATTGTTAGTCAACAGCCATAAGAATATTTTAATTTTTGCGGGTATTTTGCCCTTCCAAATTTTCTTATGAAAGAAACCCATTTCAGATCTAGTCAAACCTTCATAAACAGATTTCACAAAAGCCTTTTTTCTTTCCCAACATCCAAGCAGCATGGTCATTACCCCTAGAGTAATGGAAACTAGCAGCATCATTTTTCAAAGTATTCCAGCTATCTAACCAGTCACCAAACAGCCATCTAGTAAATCTTACTGCATCTGGATTTGAGATAAATTGAGCCACAAGTGATATCCTGATCTATGCATAACTCAAAGATGTTCCAAATATAACACAAATAGGTTTTTCATACAGCCGGTGTCTTTCCAAAACAGAGTTTTTTCACCATTCCTAACTACCATTTTCCTCCCTTGTAGATACACATCTTTTATTTTTAATAGATCGAGACCATATGTGAGAATCATCTTGCCTATGCTTCACATTAACAAGAGGTTCATTCCTAATATATTTGTGTTGCACAATTGTTTGCCACAGACCAGACTCTGTTTCCATTTTCCACCACCATTTGCACATGAGACTAACATTCATGAGCATTAGGTTTTTAATTCCCAGACCCCCTTTTTTCTTACTTTTACATATTTTCTCCCATTTTACAAGATGATATTTCCTTTTAGTGCCCCCTCCTTGCCAAAAGAATTTCCTCCTCATCTTATCCAATTTGTATATTACTGTTTTGGGAGCCAGATATATTGACATCTGATACACAGGGGTGTTATTAAGACTTGCACTAATTAAAGTAGATCTGCCAGCAATGGACATTAAACCACCTTTCCACACATCTAACTTTTTTGCACTTTTGTCCAATAAAGGTGTCCAATCAATAATGTGCAATCTACTAGGACTTACTGGCACCCCTAGATACTTAATGGGAAAAGTCCCCACTTGACAATTGAATATTTCAGCATATATACAATCCCAAGATCCCTCATCATTCACAGTGACCACTTCACTTTTATGGAAATTTATCTTAAGACCTGCCATCAGTTCATACATATATAAAAGAAGTTTCAAATTTCTAGCTCCCTGGATATCATATCTCAGACAAATAATGGTGTCATCTGCATATTGCAGGACAGCCACACCTTTATCTATAATATGATCAATCAACCCACATATCATGTTATTACTCTGAGCTCTTATAATCATCGACTCCTCAAAGTAGAACTGGGGCCTTGTTTAGATTGCAAAAAATTTCAATATGATGAATAGTAACTCTTTTGTCTTATTTGACAAATATTGTCCAACCGTGAACCAACTAGGCTTAAAAAATTTATCTCGTGATTTCAAACTAAACTGTGCAATTAGTTAATTTTTTTACCTATATTTAGTGCTTCATGCAAGAGTGTTAAAATTGATGTGACGGAGAGAGTGTAAAAACTTGGAACTTTGACGCGAACTAAACAAGGCCCCAGTAGTAGTTGCACGCAGCGAACCGACTTTCCAGGAGCTGAGGAAGTGAGGTGAAGGCTGGCTGACGCCTCCCTGACAGGAGAGAGAGAACTGTGTGAGCAGAGCACAGAACAGAAGCAACGAATTGGTTGGACGGGGTGGTCAAGATTCGGTCAAAAGTGAAGCGAAACAAAGCAAAGCACAAAGGACAGTGCCGACTGACCATGGCCAGTGAAATGATGAGTGACGGCTGCTCATGCTGGCTGGGCGTGGCCGGGCTGGGGCGACGACGAGGGTGAGCCACTGTGCCGTGGGCCTCGCCCTAGCATTATTAGCTGCCGTCGCGCCGGCGTGAGGCATCAGGACCTGGGTTTTCGTTGATGATGTCCATGGTCCTCTGGTTTCCTGCGCCACCGGCACCCCCGGCATTCAGTACTCGCTGTTGTTGATGAGTTGGTTGGTGAAGGTCGCCATGGACGGCAGGAAAAATGGAGCTGGCAGCTGAGTGCCTGTGAGCAAATGCGCAATGCTCAGTTGGAGCCAGAGGCTTGTACTTGTACTGCTTGGGGTAGTAGAGGGGCTCAAGGAGTCAAGGGGTAAAGTCACGTACTGTAATTAATTCGTAGAGTACCGGACAGAACATTCTCATTGTGTTCGAAGCCTGCCCTCTGCGTAAGAATGATCGCGTGGTAAATAAAGAAAAGAAAAGGCACGCATCGGACGTCTATGACGTCGTCGCGTCTCTCGAATCCTCGGCTTTTGGTGTGGTGTGCCAACGTACAGTAGAATGGCAGACGTAAACTTCCTCGCAACAATCTGTGTGCGTACGAAATCTACTGTACGGCGCGTGAGGAGAATATAAGCAGAGACAGAACCATGTGCAAGTGCAACCCCACTTCCGTCATTGCGTCTCTCAAGTCTCAACTGGCGTCTCAATCACTTCACTAGCGCCTGCAATCCAATATTCTCGTTTATGAGAGTTCCTTTAAATTTGGTAATCACAGGTGTTCTTTTTTTAAAATCCATCACGAAGTAAAACTAGCGTATCAAAAGTGGCATCATTTCCTAATAAAGAAGAGAGAAATGGCCTGTGCCTGAGAAAGTCATACTCTACGAGTGAGTGATGACATCTATACAACACAGCTATACAAGCTCTCCTTTTCGTGGCTCCCATCATCTCTACTCCTATGCATGCCACTTTTGTCAAAATCAAGAATGCTACCACTTACTGTATTTCACTATCCCAGGCAGCGCCTCAACGTCATACAGAGCCACACCATCGGCTTCATCCTGGAATTCATGCACGCGCATTTCGTTCATAGGGATTTTCCTATTTGCACATAAAATTTGTACAAAACCCGTGAACGAAATTTGTCTGAACTTTGTAGTAGTAGTTTATGGTTGGATTTGGATCAACCATTGACACATGCTGAATATGGCCTTGTTTAGATTGCAAAAAATTTTAACATGATGAATAGTAACTCTTTTGTCTTATTTGACAAATATTGTCCAATCGTGAACCAACTAGGATCAAAAGATTCATCTCGTGATTTCAAACTAAACTATGTAATTAGTTAATTTTTTTACCTATATTTAGTCTTCCATTCAAGAGTGTAAAAATTGATGTGATGGAGAGAGAGTGTAAAAACTTGGAACTTTGACGCGAACTAAACAAGGCCTATGACAAAATGCACAGTACCACCAGGACCAACGTGCTCAAAGAGGTAGGGGTAGGACCATGACCTCATCATTCCCTCTTACCAGCCAGGACCCACCTCCATAGTTTCCTGGGACCACATGCAGCTCTGCCTTCGATGGGCCTGAGCGGTCAAAGGGAGAAAGGGCCTGGTCAACGGAAGATTTCCCATTACCTGGCTGCATGTGCCTACCAGAACAGATAGGATACACAGGCACACAAGCAACAAACCAATGTTGCTAAGCTACTTCAGCCTTCAGGCCAATTGCGGCCCGAACACTAACAGGAGGTCCTTCATTGTCCAAAATAACAGCATCTACAAATCCATTTTGTGTGGACCATGGTTGGAGCCCTATACAATTATTAGTTGGACAGCCTCCTACCAGCTATTCATCATGATATTTTTCACTAATCCATGATGCTCCTATATAAGATAAGGGATTAGTTTATATCAACCCAAACAGGTGAGGTCACACCGGATGAAAGCGTATGTGTTAACTTTTTGCATTGATCGAAATCTTCTTCTGTACAACAATAACTAGTGCATATGTACTGTGTAAGCACTAACAGGCCAAATATGTACACGCCTGAGGACTTGTCATCTTACCCCATGCTGGAGCAGCTATTTCCACACTTTGACAGCGCCATCTCTGCTGGCTGATATCAATCTCTGGCTAGACAAGTTGAAGGATGCCAGCGCGAGTATTGCGTCACGATGGCACCCGGCAGAATCTGCGGCTGCCACCGCGAGCTGAGTCTTGGGCGTCAAACCGGAGACCGTGCTACTCTGTTTGTACATTTCCTGGGCAGAACACAAAAAAAACAGTTACAAACGCAGTTTGCAGAAGTAGAATGTCTTCCATGGCTGTTAAGTAAATAGGGGGAAGCTTGAATGGGAGATTAAAGCAAAAGAACAAACGAGCAAGTACTGAAGGCTACCTGCACGACTTGAACTCCAAAACTGGACCTTATATCGTAACACTCATCGTTTCCAACTGCTTTCTCCAAAATATCTCCTTTTGCTGAACGTACTTCTTTTGCCGAGGGGCCAGCAATACAGAAGCTTTGCTCAGGCCTTCAAATGTCAATACAAACATCATTATGACTGGAAGTGGATTAAAAAAACAATTATGAACTAAGAGGGGCAGTACAGAAAGAATTGAACCTTGCTTGATCCCAGTAACGAATCTTCAAATCTGTCCCTCCAGTTAATAGATCACCACCTGGTAAGGGCAGCAAAGAACGTATGCCTGGACGACGTACAGGTGGGTCATTCAATTCATCGATTCTGTACTTATAATTGCCTGCTCTTCTTATATCTTTGATGATTGGCTTGTTAACAGGCCTTGATGGCACCTTTGACATCACAGCTTCATTTTCAGTGCTCGCTGTTCTAAACATCTGCATAATTTGTTGAATATCTCAGATGTAAATTTAGTGTTTGATATGGGCATATGATAATTGCTCACTTGTCGAAAAAGTGAAAATACTTCTTAGAACATGACACAAGGAAAAGGAACATGGAAATACTAAAACAATAGAAACATAAACTTTATAAATCTTCTGCGCCAGGAGCAGATTTAATTCAGGAAGGAATATATCTTTTTTGAGTTATAGCACTGAATCTCTATAAAAATGATAGAGCCATGGTAAGATATTCTACCAGCAGACCTCGTATAATATACTAATCAGAGAACTTTTTATTACCTGGTGGCAGCTTCCATTCTCAGCATTCCACAGAGAAACTTCATTGCATCCGGCAGCAACAAAAACTAATGGCCTTCCAGCAGAAGATATTGAACTTGGTGGAGGTATAAGCAAGCACAATTTCTCTATAGGGCTTACTGTTGAATAGTTCCACGAGTTAACAGGCAGCAAAAACCTATTGTCCCACAATGTAAGGACGCCTCTTGAAGAACCTGAGATGAACCAATTTCCACACTGGCCCACAACAAGTGCCGATATATAGCCCTCCTCTGGAGAGGATTTAAATGACCAAGGTTCCGAGTTGGTTCTTGTATCCCATTTATGGATGCCACAATGTTCAGTGCTGAAAAGAACAGTTGGGCTAAAGCTGTCTGGTGAACAGTTTACAACGCTGAGAATTGCGCCTTCTTTAATATCATTCCTTTTTACATCAACAATTCCAGCATACCTTTCCACAACACTCCCAACGCTACGTGCACAATCCACGGAAAACAAGTGTAATGTTCCATCGCTAGCACCAACAATAACCTGTGAAGTACCATGGACCATTGTCGTACATAGAGCTCGGCTATTACCCATGCTGTATGTTAACCTAGATCTGAAGGCAATGTCCTTTTCCAACTTTCTTGTATCCCATATTTTGATACTTGAGTCGTCTGAAGCAGTCACAAAAAAGGTATTGTCATTAGACACGGCAATATCATTGACAGACGAACGATGCTCCTGGAGATGTGCCACTAGAATTCCACGAGGCTTCCATCCAGTTTCCAGGTTCACTGCTGATTTGGAGAACGGCAATCCTCCGGTGTCAGAGTTTGAAGTGATATCCCCTTGGAAAGAGGAATTGCTCTTCACAGAGTCACTGATGCTCAACTCTCGCCGCTTGCTACTGAAATGGTCATCTCTAGTCTGAACACCAGGACGGTTGGGTTCCAACCAAGGTAGCCTTATTGAAGCTTTATACACTGATGAATCAGGGAGCATGTGTGTTTCTCCTAAACCCCGCTTATCGGTAGAAAAAGAATATGATGGTATTCCTTTAGATAAGCCATCATAAAAGGAGCTACTTGCAGCAGATGCTTGTAGAGCAAAACCAGAATATAGTGATTTGTCAAAAGAAACGGAGTCTTTGACATCCAAAGACATGTTGCTGGAAATATTAGGGCCTTTCAGTCGCCCAATATCTTCAAGGTTGGCTGAGTATCCACTTTGTGCTGTACCAGGGTATCTTCCACCATGTATTATCTGTTCTTTCTTGCCACTGCTCTTCAGCAAAATGTCTCCAATGTCCTGAGCATCCTCTAAAGCTTGGTAGAAGATTGATTTGGGTAGCGGAGACTTAAGACATGAAAGAAGAGCAGTTTCAGAGGCCAATGAAGGTGGCTCCCTGTGTAGGAACTGCCTTAGATTAGGAGAAAGGTACACATAAGTATCTACAGATCCTAAGCTCTCGCTGCAGGCAGCAACAAATCTTACAGCAGACTGCTTAACCCAATTGATTGGATACCGGAGCAGGGGGAGAACCTTTACCAATAGTCCAACAATTACTCTTTTCCTCAAATAACCACTTCTGCACATCATGGTCAAGCAATCAAGTGCATTTACGAGGACAGCCTCCATACCATCACTTAGTGCCTGTTCAAGATATGGCAAAAGATATTCCTCAACACTCCTTGCTCCAATAAAATAGCAAACATAGACAATCTGGCCAAAGAAAACTGCACGGAGTTGCTCATCATGATCATTTAGAAATGCTGGAAGTATAGGAAGAAGAAAATCGTTACTTTGTCTGTAACCAAAGAAGTAACACAAATAACCTATATCCTGCAGAAGAGCTCTCCGGCTATTAGGTGTCTGCTTTTGTCCCATCACCAAATCTTGCACTATCTCATAAATAGATTTCCTCAGTTCTGCAAGCTGGCGAAAAAAATTATCTTGCTTCTTCACTGGCAAATCTGCAGACTGTGATCTGGGAGCTACCACTGATTCATCCAGAGGTCGAATATCCGCTATGCTACGAGAACGAAGTAGGAACCTATAGGCTGTTAAAGCCAGCTTATGAATGTTGCTAGCATAGCAAACCCTAACACTTTCTTCTGTATCATCAGGGAGCAAAGAGAGCATTGGGAGGATGTACTCAGGGAATATAACAGCATCACTGATAGGGAAATCTTGCACAAGACAAAGAACATCACATAAGGTTTCCAAAGCAGCACAGCGGACAATGGCAGACGGATCTGAAAGCATCGCAATCACATAGGGAACCACTAGCTGTAAGCGACTATCATCATCTATGTATGTGGATGAGAACTTCAGAAGAATGAGACTGGCTCTTCTTAGCTCAGGTTTTTTCACACTGCGTATGCATGAGCAGAGTAATGAGGCAAGCAACCCCATGCCTTCACAGCTCACCTTGGAGTCCATCTGCTGAAAAATGTCAAAACTATAGGTATCTGATTGGTCATCGTAAGCAGCCACCAAGGAGGGTAAATGACTCTTTGAGATCTTCTTCACATGAGATACAACATTGTTCCGACCCATCAAACCAGTTCCAATTTGCCTTCCTGCTGGATTCGGCTGCGAGGACTGATTACCACTTACACAGGAAATGCTTGGTGCAATGAAATGGTCAGTGTCTTTTGTGACCTTTGTGCTTGTGTTGTTACTCCTGCTCTCCACTTCTTTGAGGAGAAAATTGATATCTCCAACAATATGTTGATGGTTTACAGAAGGATTTTTTTTAACTATGGATGTGTTGTTTCTAGAATCTCCTGGTGAGTTTAAAATTTCCCCTCCCATGTCTTTTCTCCCAGATGGTTCACTATGCTCACACGATGTAGATCTTTCAATTTGTTCAATTGTTGAGCTGCCCATCATTATTCCAAGTATCTTCTCAAATTTTCTCGAGTCTTTTCAACCTGCAAAGAGAATTATGTTTAGAAACTTCGCTGAACAGTACTAGAGAAATTAAGGTTACTACAGACTTGAGTGACCGTTACCCTGGCATCGGAGTCAAGTGGAACAATATCTGAGAAGAACTTGTGCAGAAATTTGGAAAAATAAAATGGGAACACAACAGATTCATATTTCTGCAGATAGCTTCGACATGGTAGCCTTTTTTTGGGGTCCAACTGGATCATGTGAAGTATCATGTCACGGATACCAGTATCTTGTATCTGCAAGCACAGGTTTATTTTACATTTTAGCGGCTTTGTATAGGTAATATCTGGAATCCAACAATCCTCTAGTCAAATAAAACCAGAAGATAGAAGCAAAATCAGTAAAGAAACTGATGATGAGGGTATAGCGTGCGAATGAAGGTAGAAAAATGTAGTCTTAGTTTACATGCATCTTTTATAAGCACAAAGTTTTGACAAATAAATCGCAAACCGGGGGTAAGGGGGGGATAGTGTGCCTTGGATCAATATCATTTCCAGTTTTTCACTGATTAGGTCTGTTATATCCTGCTCTGGAGTAAGGGCATAGGGGCATACTGAATTAGATTATCCCCTACTTTATTGGCATTTGGCAGTGTTGAAGACGAAAAAAATGGGAAACTGTTGAGATCCTTTGGCACATGAATGCTAAGATTTTTCAATATACCACTAACTCATGTAACAGAAAATCATGAGCATGAGAAAAGTATCATGAGTTTGCTTGCTCATCCAGGATTGCATCTTCATTTAGGTACGCAAAGGTTTTGGCTCATGAAAGCTCTTTGGAGCTAAAGGACTCTACCATCCATTTGAATATATCCACACTGATCTCCTTAATGATACACACTGGTCCAGTAGGATACATAGGTATTACTCATGCATAAGAGGTATGAACAGTCCAGCTTCAACCATTTAGGACAGGGCATGAAATATCTGTGCAGATGTACCAAATTAAATCATGCATAGCAATCATTCACTACCATGTTGCTCTTACATGCTAAATATTCGAAATACAAAAAAAAAGGCAAAGTGCAGTTTTTGAATAGGTTAAGAAAAAAAACAAATCAATATCATGAATGTTTTGGTCTCAAAACTATTAGCCAGGTACATTTTTAGAACCAGAAACAAGATTAAATGTGAACTAATTGTCCTATCAGAAAAAGATGCGCACACTGCAGACTCATGTTGCAACCAAAAAAACAGTACATAGATGCTAAGAGGTAAGTGGCAATATGCGACCCAAGATTACATGTTAGAAGAATAGAAACATTACAATGATTCATAACGAGGTCAACTATTGAAGAAGTGTAAAGGAACAACATAAAAACCTTTTCTAGGGTATGTATGGGGTCATACTGACCACGCCGATAAGCCAGAAGTTGTGAAAGCTCAAAAAGTGGCTGGCCTTCAAGGAAAAGTTCAGCAAGAACGCACCTGGAAAGAAGATACATAATGTGCCATCCGATGGTCAGCATTTAAAAAAGAAAAGAAAATGGCTGTCCTAACCTGATAGAATACTGCTAAACAATGTGAAGCGGGAGGAGAAATTCACAAAAAATCATGTTTCAAAATCCAGAGTTCTAGCAAGTACCAACCACTAATCTACTTTTGGAGCTGACATCAGTCCATGAAACTAAACCATGAGATGTGATTTTGTAAAATACTTAATGCAGACAAAAACAAAGTTAATGAGGATGAAAAAGTAATAACTATTACAAAATCTCTAATTGAATTTGCTTCCAATATATGCAAGCAAGTGACAATTAACATGATATATTTGTGAATAAACATGAGGCCCCAAAAGAAACCAAAATATTTTCAAGCTGCCCCGGTTAAAATTCAAGCTGTCTATTTCAGTGGAAGCCTGTCTCAAGGGTCAAGAAAAGAATAGTTGATGGAGAATGCGGGTTCCATGTTGTTGGTATAACAACAGCTTTGTGCACTAACTTATGAGAACTGCCTTGCAATAATCATCATCTTTCATCTAAACGTAAAATGATATGCACAGAACAAATGACACTACAGCCCATTAGATGAAACTAGAATGCCCAAGAAAAACATAACCATAGGCAAACTATGACATGGAAAGCATATAGTGTCCTGCCAGGTGAAGAGGTCAAACATGAAACAAAACTAGCTCTTAAAGAACATGGAGAAAAATTAACATGAATGTGAAGCGTACCCAAGAGAAAATATATCCATAGATGGTAGCAAAGGTGCGTCTGCTGCAACTTGGGACTCACCACCATGTTCGTAGAATCTCTACGTAAATTGGATTCATTCACAAAATAGAAAAGAAGCAACGAAACAGTTGTATTAGATCAAAGATGTAGCATAAAAGGTAACAACTCACATTACAGACATCGACAAGATTGCATCGCAATGAGTATATCCTACAAAAAATAATCACTAGTATAGCCACTATTTCATTGGAAAAAGACATTCTTGGTAACAATAGCAGGTTTCAGGATGCAATGTTTCAGGACGCACAAAAACGACTTCATCAAAATGTTGACAGAAGAAAATTAATTAAATGAGACGTTGATTGTAATAACCAGTCTTAAGTCTTAACACATACACTCAATGATAGTTCTAACCGGTACCATCTTGCAATTACACACAGGATGCAAATACATGTACTGAAGCAGGCAGCATTTGTAAAAAAAGGTACCTCAAAATTTTCCACAGGAACAGCGAAAGATAGCATATAAATTTCAAGTAAATTAGGTTAAGGGGCTCACTTCAGGTGCTAGATAGCATCTTCGTCTTCCTCCAGTGTCGAAGTAGAATGAGAAATCAGACGGATCATCATCCGGGATATAAGTTGGCTTGAATGATGCAAAGTCCGCAAGATATAGCCAATTCCAAGAGGTAACGAGCACATTCTCACATTTTATGTCACCTAACCGCAAAAAAAAAAAAAAAAAAAAGTGTGAAAATAACAGCCAAGAGAACTTTCTTCCAATGCGACTCAGACAAACCCTTCTCACCATGGCAAATTCCCTTACTATGGCTCTGCTCCACTGCATGAATTAACTGCACAACCAAATGATCTGAGTCGGCAAGCATCTCTGGAAAGGAAAAGAAAAATAAAGAATGACTCTTACATGCCCCACTAACTTTAGTGTAAGATTCATATCTGCACTTAGCAGTGAGAACATATGTCCTTATGGGCTATGGACACCAGAAGGATCAACTTCTATGCCTTTGTAAATATTGATAGTATTCAACCCAGAGAAACACACACACACTAAAGATACATCACCTGAAAGGCAAGCCATTTCTTTGCAATCTGACTGAGGAAAGGGCGTGTACTCAGCCGATCGTGCAAGTTGTTGAAGAAGTACTGTCTCAGGAGATATGCTGCCTTATCTGTTTGCAGCCAAACCTGAACAACAATGGAAGCCAATTCAGCACGTGAACTGAGATGCAATGTACAAGCATTAACTCATCATACTACAAAGTGGCAATTTCAGGAACATGCTATCTTGTGCAAAACACATCCAAATCAAAATAGGTAACACACAGTAGAGGCTAAAAGATACTGCACGGCTTGAAAAGGCAGTTAAACCAACTGATATTGCCAAAAGCACGAAACCTTGTAGTGTAAACTTGGCTGAACCAAACATACATACAGTACATGGGATAAAAATCCGGTAAACCCCACTTAAATTTCCCTTAGAAGTTAAAACATGCAATTAAGCATTAGAAAAGTGTTGTCAATGCCCCCTTTTCCTGAAGCTACAGCCTAAGCGTACATGCCAAAGTTTACCAGAATCGGGGAAGGGTAAGCCCTAAGCACGGAATCCTCACCTGGAAGGGCAATACGTGGGACCCCTCGATCCCCTTAAACGCGTTCCTAATCCGCTCCAGCCTCCGCTCATGCTCCTGCGAAACCAGCAGTGGGATCTCACGACCACGATCCGGGACCAAATCCGATGGAAGTCACGAGGGGATTTGGGGGTGGGGTGCGCCTGCGAGCAGCCGCCAGCCGCGCGCGGCGGGTTACCTTGAGGTCGATGGGCTCGCCGGCGCGCTTGAAGTATACCTTGACGAGGAGCAGCCCCTCGTCGTGCTTGCAGCGGACGGACTTGAGGAAGCGGCCGCGGCTGACGACGTCGAGGAGCACGAGGTTGTAGGTGGACGGCAGGTCGTGGAGGTAGTACTCCGTCGCCGACGCCTGCGTCGTCCGCGCGATCTTATTCCCCATCGCGGCCTCCGCCGCCGGCGACGCGCTCCCGGCTCGCCGGCGCCTGGCCCTGCGGCTTGCTTCGCTTCGCTGCTCGCTTCGCGGGGCGCGTCGTGGCGTTGCGTGGGGCGTAGGCGAACGAATCGGGTCAGCCAGTGAGTCAGGTCATGTGTGGCCGGGTGTGTTGGGCTCCAACACGCTGGCCCTCGTTCCGTCGTTCGCAGTTCGCACGCGGCACGCCACGTCCAGTAGCCCAGTTGGATGGCAACCGGCTTTGTGTGTTCGGTTCCTGGATAGAAAGCGTATACGAAGGGATAGTTTCTGGACTTTTTGCACGGAAACGGCTTTGCAGTTGTACATATATTTATTTATCATTCCATACCGTCAAAATCTAGCACCCAATTATATTTTTATTTGTCTGTACTGTCTCAATTTTGAACTCAAGCTTGATTTTAGTAGTGTTAGAGTGTTCTCATTATAAATTTACTTTTCTGCCCGCTATCCATTGCTAGCGGGCAAGGAAAGAGAGAAGAAAGAGCATGAAAAGCGTGCTTGACTTTCATCATCTTGTGGTAAATAAAAACAGCTATTTGCTGCAAGGAGAAAAAAAAAACACAAAACATAGGCTCACGATCAAAACTGAACAATATTGGAGGCAGGTTCATTCAAAAAAAAATATTGGAGGCAGAAATTAGACAAATGGAAGAGTCAATGTGTCAAATGGATTTGGTCTAGTGATCTATTTCAGCAATGCTTGTAACGAGGGCTGGGTAGAGAAAGGATGAAGTGAAATTGCACACGAGGCGGTACATGACTAGATAACTACGGCTCTGTTCATCATAATAATAATAAATAATAAAACATGTATAAACACGTCTGGCTGAAAATGGCACGGAGCCCTTCAATTGATTTTGCCAACCTCCTGGCAGCAAAGCTAACAGCACTGCTGAAAGCACAATGTCAGCTGAATAAAAGTCGGCATGCTACAACAGGGTTCATCATATTACAGAGTGACCTAAATACACTAATTTCAAGGTGCATTGAGAAGCGAGGTGCCAATCACTGAACAGATCAGATTCTCTCCCAGTCAGTCTATGAACCTCACATAGGCTCTTGCAAAGGTGTCAAGGGCTGGCATCATCCTGCAATGTAAATAATGATCAACTCATGATACTTGTGTAACTGTAATTGTAGTAATGACTCGATCACACAAATTTCTTACTGGTGATATCTAGTGAGTTAGTGCAGCATCTTCATTTCCATTACCAGATTCTGGCATAAGAAAAATGGTTATTTCACAGGAAAACATCTAATGAGGCTTCTGCAAGGAAAACTGGAAAACTAGCAAGAGAACAAGGTCAATACCTTCAATGGCTGCTAAATTTTCTTCTTTATAGACCCCAAGAGGTGAACCACGCACAGATAAGAGCATCTCACCATTCTTGGGTAACCTTACGGTTTTGGGTGTCATGCCACAGGATAGCCGGTTACTCACAGCCTGTTGAAGGAGTATGTACAATCCAGGAGCAAGCATTTATACTTGGGAAACATGATACTATAGAAAATACAATGCAATACAATTTTTTACCAAATGTAAAACTAGAAAGAAGAAAGATGCATACCCCAGGTGTCTGAAAAGATTCTGCTAGTCCTGCCATTTGGCCTTCAGGCTGCTCACTCCAAGCCTTCAAAGCAACATGCACTCATAAGAGTAGTGAAGTCGAGAGCACAAACGTATGGTGTCGTTACAGGCAAAAAATACTTACAAAATCACTGAAATTGCTATTGCGCCTATAGAAGTCTTCCCCAACTGAATATGCAGTGGCAAAATATCATTTAAGCAGTCTGGCATTAGCTGGCTACAATGAAGTAAGTAAACAATTAGTAGGTAGATGGCTTGGTCAAACCTGGATCCCTTGGGAACTGAAATGCATCAGCAGTTGTGAATGATGCAATCGAAGCTCGCATAGTCCTGTCATCTGCGAAGTCTCCAATCATCCATTCGTCGCCATTATTCCATTTCAGCTCAAGCACATCATGCTCCTCATTCAGAACAACCGATAGATCGGGCAACTTCTCCTGAAAATATTGCATAGCATTTCCCTCCAATTGCTCCTTGGAACAATAT
Source organism: Themeda triandra (assembly GCA_018135685.1). Classification (NCBI taxonomy): domain Eukaryota; kingdom Viridiplantae; phylum Streptophyta; class Magnoliopsida; order Poales; family Poaceae; genus Themeda; species Themeda triandra. Next base: position 953,007 of record JAENPR010000067.1, on the reverse strand, counting down.
GACCGTACCAATTGCAACTGGTAAGGTATGTTCCCAGCCTCTGCATCTTCTGTCGCTTTGATGGCAGTAACCCGACGCTCGCCTGTTTATTGGAACTCTTGATTAGCAATTTGAATCATACTCAGTGCATGAGAATATGTAAACAGCATTTATGACATGCATTGCTGACGCAGAAAGTAAAGAGTTGGCCCTCAACATTAGTGCCTGAACAGGATTTAGGGAAACATAAACCCACACTGCTCTTCTAAATCTGCGAAAATAGAACTACTTTTAAGACCCTATTTGGAATGCATGACTTTATTTTCCCTGTGTTCCTGTATTTTTGCTCTATATTGAACTTATTCCTGTGAAATCCTGCATTCTAAAACAGGCCGTAAGCTGTTTGACCTACCACCATCAGGCTGTTTCACTCAATTTTGCTCAGGTTGAAATGATTTTTCAGTCTATCTAGGAACTAGAATAACTAGCTCAACCAGCTTTTGATCGTTGCTGCCAATAAGAGTTCCTGATGAAAAGGGCTATCTGAGCCACCCATTTGGGTGAACCAACTGGTAGAGCTGGTACAAAATACTCCACTTCAGAGCACCGAAATCCACTTTCCGCACCGCAATCTTGCCCCAACTAACAGAGACTATGGCCAGATATTATGCTTGCATGATGCATCAACCAAGAGCTGAAATCTAGTGCAACTCCCTAGCAGAGACGCGGATGGAAAGAGAGGGGGGTAGGGTGCCGTACATTCTTGTTGGCTGACCCATATCAGCCGCTCCTCCAACGGCGCGTCGACGCCAGGAGGCACCTGCGGGTCCGGCTCCGTCTGCCTCTGCGACTTGGCGGGGGGCGCTCGCCGTTTCTTCCTCGGCGGCATCGGGAAAACACTCTTTCAACACTGGCAGTAGCAACGAGGGGAATTAACACCGACTTAAGAAGCTTGTAAACAACACAATATTGTTCATCTTTTTGTGTGTCCACAAGCTTAACTGAAAATTCACATAGGTCAAACCTTTCATCTCTACGAACATGAGGAGTGAATCTAGGGTGTTCCTTAGTTTTCTGCATCTTCTATGCTCACCTTGCTTGTTGAATCTGCCGAGCCGAGGGGCCGAGGGGGGAAGAGCCGGAGGGTGCTGCTGCTGCTGCAGAAGGGGCGCCGCCGCCGCCGCTAGGCCGCCGCCGGTCGCCGGAGTGCCGGGGTGGAAGGAACCAAGGGGAAAGGGGCGAATCGGCCGAGTGGGGGGAGGTGGCGGCTGCCCGCCGGCGCCGGACGCCGGATTACCGGAGTTGGGGTCGGCCGGTCGGGGAGGTAGCAGCGTCGCGCTGCCGTGCGCCCGTGCTGCGGCGAGGAGCAGCGAGCGCAAGCCCTGGGCGACCGGAGATTTGGGGAGAGAAACCCCCGGCCCTGGCGACGAGGGGAAATTTTCGAATGGGGAGCAACGGGCACGGGGGAACGAGATCCTCTAAAGTTGGGCAGAACAACTTGACTTTGCAGTCGGTGGATATCTGGCGGTTCACTGGCATCCAACGGTGAGCGGAACTGTGCGCAGCCCCCACGCTGCTAGCTGGGCTTCAGCCCAATATCACTACGGTGCCGCTTCACATCGGCGTCGCTGAGAGTCGCGGTGGCGGCGAGGTAAGGTTTGTGCATGGTGGCGGGAATGCGAGGAACGTCGACACCAACACCCGACCAACACCGCGCAAAGCGCCTAGGGAGGGCGGCACCGCTGGTCCGGTTTCAAGCATGACGAGGACGTGAGCACCGCGCCGCTCCGGTGCCGCGGTGCGCCTGGCGAGGACGGGAGCACCGCGCCTCTCCGGTGAGGCGCCTGGCTAGGACGGAGCCGCGGCACCGATCTAGCGCCTGCAACGGCGTCAGACGAAGTGACCGTCGTCACCACCGGCGGGCGCACTCCACCCATGGCGAACAAGATGCTAAGCTCATGACGCTCGCCGCCGCCGCGGTGCTGCTGAACAAGCTGGTACTCACTATGTCCGACTCTGCCTCTGCGCTTGTCACAGCTGCCTGCATCACGGACTCGTTGGACCTCGACGCTGCGCTGCAGCTGGGCTCCCACGAAAAGTCCATAGTGGCCGCTGCTTCCGCGTGGTGTGGAGCGCCGCAGATGCGACTGGCTACGGGACGACGACGATGCTAGGTGGCGCAAAGGGGAGCGTCGACAAGACGGAGAAAGCTGACGCGCCATGCCATCAGACCGTATAGAGGAGGGGAGTGTCGTGCCTGCGAGGGGGAGAATTGGGTGACGGACTGCCGAGGACGGGAGTCTCAACGGCGGCGGAGGGGCGACTCAAGCAGGGAACGGGGAAGTCAAGTGGCTGGGCTGATGGGCCGGATCCAGGCCTGTTAAGTCTGTTCGGTTCAATAGTTTTAAAGCCTTACGGTTGGATCTAAAATCAATGGCCACGATGATGACTGTAGAGTCCAGTTTGGGAGGCCAACTGTAGAGGATCTCGTTCCGGCACGGGGCGTGGAGGATTTCGCCGCCTGCGGGAGGTCGAGTTTTTTATTTATTTATTTATTATTACCGTCCACCCAGCTCTTACGGACGGCCCAGTGTACGTGCTACCGGGTCCAGGTTGGCCCATATATGGAGTATATGGGCCCAGGCCGCTTTACACATATTGCAAAATAGAAAAAAAGTCTATTTTTCCTCTCCCAACTATCGCGAAAGTCCGTTTTTCCTCACTCAACCGCAAAACCAGGCAAAACACCTCCTTTATAACTTTTTAAATTGCACACTTTACCTCTCTAAAGTGGTTTTGAAGGCGGTTTTGTATTTTTATTTTTTATTTATTTCGGCTTAATGTTTGAAAAATTATAGTAAATCACCTAAAAATCTAATTTTGTTGGACCCACATGAGTAGATCTGCATAGTGAATACATAATATGATATACTTTAGTACATTTTTTTGTTTTAGATTTAGATCTACTTTTTTATAAATGATTAGAATAATTCATAAGTACAGTTGCTAAGGTTCAATTGCGGTGAAACCTCTATGGTAGTCTAATTATTGTATATTTAAATTGTAGTAAAAAAATTCATACTCACGGGTTGATGCATAACTTATTTATAGATTTATTTAGAGTTTATGCTTGTTAAATCTAAATAAAAATATAACTAAGTTATACAGGATCCAATGAGTATGAAATTTTTACTATAGTTCAAGCATACAATAATTAGGCCATTATAAAAAATTTACTATAATTAGACCATAGAAATTGTAGTTATTAATTATTCTATTTAATTAAAAATGTGTAGATCTAAATCTACATAAAAAACTTTATACTAAATCATGTCATATTATGTATTGATTGTGTAGATCTACTCATGTGATTTTCCATATGAAAATTAATCCCTCCCGAGAAATATTCTCACATCCTCTCAAGAAGAGTGAGGAACAGAGATGATGGCACCAGAGCAGGAGACAGGAGCACAAGGGTTGCTTCAGCTATGCCCCCACAAAACACATCATGCATGATTCCTCCCTGTCCCTCTCAACCTCGACTGCATATGTCCCTTGGAAATCCTAGGTCTGCAGCAAGATCACACAAACTTCACAAGGGCTGCAAACCAACCAGACTTTTTATCCTTGAGAGCCTATGAACTCCTGGCTGCGGCTGCCCCACCACCGTCCTGTCCTAAAAGGAGCAACAAATCGAGGAGTTGATCTCCTGCATCGGTTGTCGAATGTCCTGTCTATCTCCCCTTCTTTCAGTTCTTGGCATCAGGGGCGCGTAGACTAGATAGGCTACTGCAAAAGTGCGGACTGGCTATGGATTGGATCGTGGACGAATTTGGTTACTTGTCTAGAGTCTCAATGTGTTCAGAGCTTCAGATAGCCAGTTTTGGAAACACATTTGTTTTCAGTGCATACATGCTGAGCATGTGCACAAGTGCCCAAATTCAGATAGTCACTGATCTAAGCTATATGATCATTCTTTTCTGGGACGTATGAAGTGCAATTTGATCTAAACCTATATGATCATTGTTTTCTATGACATACGGAGTACAATTTCAATTTTTTTCTAAGTTAATCGGTCTCAAATTTCACTAGATGTCTAGATATAGAAAAGTGTCGTTAGATTGATCTGAACTTGAAATTGCGTTCTTGTTTAGGAGTATGCAGTATGGCATAGCAAAATTGCGTTCTTGTTTAGGAGTATGCAGTATGGCATAGCATGATAGCACGACTGCAGGAGCAATGATTCAAGGTAAGAAGGAATCAAACTGAAGGCAGCGTCACTCTCAGCATTCAGAAACAGAGGTGGTGCCGCAGGGCTCGGGTCCCTGAGACCTGAGTCGTGCAGAAAAGATGGAGAGGGAGATGGCATGGCAGTATGGCACCACCACCCGCTGGCCGCTGGTGTCGAGAGAAGTGGACCGTGTCGCCGGCGCTGCAGATGGTACTTGCCAGTTTGATTTGGAGTTTGGACGGAACACCCGAGACGGAGCACCTGATGTCGCTTGCATTTCAACAGGGTTCATGGTGCGGACCGCGGCTGCCATGTCGTGGCGTCGGCGCATGCCGGCCGGGGCGATCCCAGGGGCACTGGTCCCTCGATATCGCGCTGTCTTGCTGGTTGTCAGTGCGCCATGGCTATGCTACCCAGCCGCCGCTATTTGAATAGTCAAAGGCTTCAGGCAAATGGAAATTCAGGATAAGACATGCAGCAGGTTTAATGAGGAGTTCAGGAAAAGATGTAATTTGTTGTCCCGAAAAAAATGTCTTGAGTTATCTACTGTGTAAGGTCAATGTTTCCAAAACACGCTTTCGACACACTTAAATAGGGACGGAGGGAGTATATATAAGGCCAATGTCAACAAGAGTTTCATCTAAGTTTCATTGCATTAAATATGTTGTCGTCACGTATGCGTATTTGAAGAGAGAAAAAATAAGTGTCATCCAGATGAAATTTGTGTGACATGATAATATTTTCGAGTGATAGAATTAAATACATGAAAAACTCTAGAATAAAACTTTACATAGATAACTTAGGGTGAGCGTTGCGGCAGGACCACGAGGCCGTCCTAACCCACCCGCCTGCTCATGCGGTGTGCAGTGGACCACACCCATCCTGGCGGTAGCCCCATGCCGGCGCTTCTCCTCCACCACGGCCATGCTGCTGTTCGGCACTAGCGGCGGACACCGCGAAGACATCCAGCGGCGTCATCGGGTAGGTTGTGTCCATCGAGCTCGTCGGGGCATGGGAGCCGCTGTCTCGGCTCCGCCCCGGCGTAGTAATGGCCGACCTTCCTTGGCGACAGCAGCGGTCCAGGGCAGCGCGGGCGAAAACTATGTCTTCAGGCCAAGGGCCTAGGACCGAAGACGGTGGCGATCGAACGTCATCACCTTCCTAAAGGCGTCGTCTCTGGTGCCCCTCGAACGCTGCTGTCGGTGCAAGCCCGAGAATGAAAGTTCCCCTAGGTGCATGTCCCAACGAAGTTGGCGTCCGCGGACGTCATTCCCTTCCTAAAGGCTCCGTTGATGCGCCCACGAAGCTCCTCCGACGCTGAGTCCTGCCCCTGCCAGCCGCCTTGAGCCTTTGTGTTGTTAGGCGTGGGGGAGGGTCGTTTCTCTTCTTCTTCTTCTGTACGTCGTGTTCATTCTAACCACTGTGGTTCGTGTCACGTTGGGTTCCGTTATACTTGCCGTGTTTTTAGCCATCTTCTTCTTAACGAAAATAATACGTGAAGTCGTGTTTGAGAAAAAAAAACTTTACATCAAGCAAGGCATGAGCAAGGGTGTTTCATCCAAGTTTATAGAACGGCGCTCGAACTATCAAAACCAGTGAACACATTATGTTTCGAAGAGACAACTAATTTTAATTTTGACATTTGTATTTTAATAGGTTTACTGTATATTTATTTAATTAATTTGTGGCGAAGTGAGTATTTACCATGAGAAATGTTGATATCTTTTCATGTATTCTGGATGAGCTTCGGATCGAATGCCATTCTTAAAATTAAAACGTGTCTAGAACAAAGGGACTACTGGCTAACAGCTTCCAATTTAGCCTTGGATCGACACGGTGAAAGCAAGCGAGTCGTGAAAGCAACAGTCAGTCGTTGTGGTTTCTGATATGTTCAGTATGCCATCCTCCTCAGCCGTCAGCCCGTCACGGGCTCGCGAATCAGTCTATGAATGAATTCAGCTCGTTTTGGACGCACGCACGCAGCGTTTGCAAGAATGAGAATGCTCGATTATATATACTTACTTATACGTACTGCTACAACTATACACGTACAAATCAGACTACTACTACGCACGGTGCAGCTGGGCTGCGAGCTCTACGACGCACGAGTACAAAGAACAGCGCGACGCATGGTGCAAGTGCAAGAACAGAGAGCGAGCAGAGCGCGGTGACAGGGGCGCTAGGCAGGTCGTGTCGCGGCTACCGGCTAGCCAAGAAAGCCTAGCAGCAAATCTCCATGGAGAAGTTGGAGTCCAGCAGCTCCTCGATCATCTGCTCCACGTGCTGCTCCTCCAGGAACCTGCCGCCCCACTGCGCACTCGGCGTCGGCGTCGTCGCGGCGGAGGCAGCGGCCGCGGCCGCGGAGGCCGCCGCCGCAGCCTCCCTCTGCCGCTGCGCGGCCTGCACGGACGCCAGGTTGAACCGGTGCAGCTTCTCGACGAGCGCCGCGGAGAGGAACGACGGGGAGGCGCTGGCGGCGGGTGACGGGTCGGAGGCGTCGGCGGCGGGGAAGTTGGTACGCGCGCGCGGCCCGCACATGATCCGCGCCGCCTCGTCGTACGCGCGCGCCGCGTCCTCCGCCGTCTCGAACGTGCCCAGCCATATCCGCGCCTTCCTGCATACAAGAACCAACACGCGGTCACCTCCGGGAAACCGGCCGGACGGCGATGCGATGCGAGCTGAGTAACGCGTCGGGTGGCCATGGCCTACGATGGCTAGGCTACGTACAGGAGAGGGTGGCGGATCTCGGAGACCCAGGAGCCCCAGTGGCGCTGCCGCACGCCGCGGTACCGTTGCTGCGGCCGGGCCATCGTCGGCTGTCGTCGTCAACTGCGCCGGCAGCGGTGTGGCAGTGACACTACCGAGTTGCCGGCCTTCCCGTCGTCCGGCGACGGTGCCCCGCCCTTGCCCGATCGTGCTCGTGCCCCGCCCGCGCCCGCGCCCGCGCCCCGCGGTGAGGAAGAGAGTTGGAGAGGTGCAGCAGAGCAGGGGAAGTGTGCGAGTGATTCGCCATTCGCGGGACATGGAAGGCACACCTATAAATAGGGGAGCGCGAAATGGGAATCTACTCGACGCTCGCCCGAGGAAGGCTACCGGGGCGGGTCCCACGAGAACGTCCCCACCTCCTGCCGTCGTTGATTTCAGGCTTTCAGCTCGATGGATGGTCGCCTTCTTCTCCGTCTCCCTCCCCCGAGTCCCCTCGCCAAGGATCGCAGCCTGCATCACCCTTGCTCCCTTCGTTAAAACAAACAGTTTTATGTTCAAATCGATGTTTTTTTTTAAAAAAAAACTGAGCTCATGGAAACTAGTACCAATACTTACACTTTCAAATAATTTAGCTATAAAAATACATAATAGAATGAATAATTAAATAATGCAAGACTTAATTAGTATCATCATGTGAACATTTTTAATGGATTTCTTTAGATTAAAAATGTTTTGACTTCTCAAAGAGGAAAAGCGAGGGTTGCATTCCTGGACAGAGGTAGTGCTTCTGGCGTTGAGCTTTTGGGCAGCAACACTGTTCTGAGTTGAGCTTTTGGGCAGCAACTCATCTGGCGTGAAGCAGTTCAGCAACATGGTGTGGTCGAGTGATGCACATCGACGGAATGATGCTTTGTCAAAAAACAATTGATGCTCTCTAAGTAGTTTCTACCAATCAGCCGGTCGAGCGTAGCATAGCAGATAAGCCAGTAGCCAATGGCACGCAGCGCAGGGCTATTCTGTTTGTTCACGGAAAAGGCAAAGGATTTTCACAGCCATGTGTTGACTGTTGCGTTAGCTGCCTAGGCTAGCTGACCTTTCGCCGTAGAGACAAGGGGGCATGCCGGAGATTGGTCCGGGCACTCCCAGTGGCCAGCGGCGTCGGCCCTCAACGTGCGCCGGTGCAAGCCAGACAACGCAAGCCCACATGGAACCCGCACACATGAGTTGCCGGCCGGGGGGAACAAAAGGCGTGGAATCTCCAAGTAGCAATGCGAGTGCGAGGCGCCGTGCACCGTGCATGCATGCACCCAGCACCCCGGACCCAACAATTTCTGGTGTGCTATGCTATCCATGGATTATATATTAGATTAAAGACTGTGCTAAACCACATAACCTAGCTACTAGATAAGCTACTGGTAGTGATGCATGTACAAGACACAGCACATGTGACTCGATCCCCTCTAGGCAGTAGCTTAGATCGTGTACTAAAATGGATGGATCGACTAGCGTGTGGGCATGCCGCCATATAGCCGTCAGGAGGAGTGGACGACGACATGATCCTCTGCCGTTCGTTGGAACAGCACACCTACACATACGACGCCCTACATGGCTACATGTTGCCTGTCCATTGATCCGCTCCAAGAGACATGCTCGTCGTGTACGTCGACGAGACTGAAGTGCTCTTTGTCTGAGGACCCGAATCACTGGAGCAGAACCAGATGAATGAAAACACATGGCGGCGGGTGCCCTGTCTATGATGTGCGTTTCGGGCCTTTCGGCCTCAAGATCAAGAGGACGTGTTGGTCCTGTGCGTGTTCCCGCGGCGTCTGCACGGTGTCGCAATTTGGTGTGTGCCCACTGCCCAGTATACTGCTGCCTGTTCACCAGCACCAGCGCCAACTTCCACGGCGGCCTTGGGAAGCAGAGCAATGCATCCCATGCGGCGTTCAGGGTCAGGGCGCGACCATTGCAGTGGCAGGTTGCAGGGGGGATTGGGATTGGCAAAGTGCAAGTGCAAAGTGGGCAACGCGCGCGCGCATGTACGGGGCTGTGCGCATGCGACGCGCGCGCCCATCGACTTCGTCAGCGCACGCAGTCCTACGCCCCGCGCGCAGAGTAGGCACAGCTACCTGCGCAGCCTACGACTGACGGATAGATACGAGTAGATGCCCCTCGCTGCGCCGGCGCCGGCGTGGAATGGAGCGCATGCATGGCCACGCGCGTGCAGGCATGACGGAGCGGCAGGTCGTGAACTCGTGTCATTTCCTTTTCTTCTCCATTGCCATCAGCAAGCATGCTCTGCATTCCCTTCTGGATCGACAGCTTGTGAGATCTAGACGCACGATTGCATTGCGTCACAAAAGGATTTGGATCGGAACTTGCAGCTAAAATCCTAGCCACTGCGTAGGTAGAACATGCATTCAGATACAGCTCAGTAGCTGTAAACGTGGACAGACCAGTTCAGTTGTTGCAGAGCCGCCTTCTTGTCCTGTTAGGCACTTGTTAAATGGTCCTCGCGTTGCAAACCTTATCTCCAATGCCTGTAGCAACCAATTAGTTTGTAGAGGTTTTCCCTGCACCGTTTATGGAATCTCTGGATGAGCCTGAAAGGCTGAACCTGAAACCAAGTCGCTAACGAAGGCTGCTGCACGCACAAGCTGCAGCCCTGAAGCCTGAAACCATGGTCCAAACGCATGGATGAATTGAACAGCTTGTGCTCATTGTCATGTTACTTTCAGCTACGGGTTACAAGGACATTTCTCTGACTGTAAAAGTACTATCTGCAAGTTGATTAGCCTGATGGACGTTAGTTCCCGGTTTCCGGAAAGCTCTTGCAGTCTTGCCCTTGCAACACGACCATGCATGAGAATGAAAGAAACAGCTTACCGCGGGTTTGAAGATAGTTTTGTACGTAGCTTGCACGTCATTGTCCAGCAGGGAGTACTTGTTAGTACTACTCAGTAGTAGTAGTAGCATGCACATTGCAGGAGTCATGAGGATCTGAATAATTCTGATCATACGGATGATTGGCAATTGGTTTTTGCGCCGGCCAAACGCAGTCATTAGCGATCCGCGTTTCGTGGGATCTTATTTGACCCGGGATGACATGTAATGATTGGGACAAGATCTTAGGATACCATTAGTCCGTTGAACTTGACAACAACCCGTCGCTAGCAGTCTAGCACTCGGATAAAATTCAGAAAAATATCAGTCAATTTCGTTCTTTTCTTCCTTTTGTTTTCTCCCGTTGTGGTGGTGCTTTCTTTCCGCTGTATTTCAGGCGACCGATCGAGCTAGCTGAAGCTCTGATCGGCTGCGCAGCTAGCACGAACCAGCAACGATAGACTTGCACTAAATCCTGATGGATATTCAGGATAAACCTGTCTTGCCTTATCCAACGACAGATTGCTGATGAGATGAAATTGAAGTGCAAAGCAAGCATGGCAGGTGGCGGCCTGGCGGGCGCCATGGATCATGGCAGACAGCACGTAAAACGCCCATGTGGCCATGATCGGGTGATCGCGACCTCTTATTTCATACACTCCGTATATATCTGGGCACTTAATGCAGACGGGATGAGTCGATGAGATGACCAACCATCGTCGCAAGGAAACAAAGCACTGTTCCAGGGGGCTAATCATGTCAATCATTGGGAGCTCTCTCGCGGCCGGACACGCGAAATGCTCAGCAGACGAAACGCCACTGCCACTATCGCCTGTAGTGGCCTGTCGGTATTGAGGAAATCCCGGTCGGTTCATGAACGGAGACGGAGCTCAGATTAGCACCTGGTCCTGGTCGTCGTCGTCGTCGACATCCAGCTGCTCAGATCCGTCACCGAACGCCTGGGCTCCGGCCAGTGGCACGCGACTGGCGAGCGCGAGACAGCGTCCAGAATTAATCCCCATGTGGCCACGGGATGACCTCCCATGTCCGTGACCACGACGTACGTACGTCGTTGGTAGGATGCCGACGGTTTTTTTTTTTTTTTTTTTTTTTTGACTGAATCGGCCGGGGAAATCCCGACCTACTTTTTTTTTTTTTTGCTTTTCAATTAAATGAAACAAATAGAAATACAAGGGAGTTATAAGACCAACAGGTCCAAAAGGGAAAAGCTAAACATATTACAAAGTAGGTCGGGATGCCGACGGTGTCTCGTAGCATTCTCATTCTGGCGTTCTGCATCATCAGGTGCTGCTAATTTTCTCTGTATGTGCCTGATGCATGCATCATATATCATCCCCAGTCTTCAGTCTTCACGACGACGCGTTTTTGCTGGCTTGGTTTGGAGGTTGGATACTTGGATCGGAGGAGGTATCGAGCTGTGCTTGACAGGGACGTTGATGGCGTGATCAGCTTTGGTTATTACGTAGCCGTAGTAGCCTCAGGTGAGAGATCTGGACTTTGGGCGGCCCCGGGAATCGCGGCTACGACTTGGAACGTTTGTAGCACGGAGGATCTAGTGCTGGTACGTACGTACTATGACGGTTGTTATTTAACTGCCAAATTGACAAAAGCGCTGGCGCCATGAAACTGATGGGAATGGAATCAAGCAGCAAAAAATAGTTAAAATCATGATCTTGGTGATAGTACAGATACTCCGATTGTAGGATGTGGCCAATATCTATCTCCTACTACAATAATGGCTAAGTAGTACTCTCACCGTTCTAATCTATCTCCGATTGTAGGACTAGTAATTAGTCCAAAAAATACTACTAATTCTGCAACAAAACCGCTCATTCCCGGCAAGGCAAGAGAAGCCATTGAAAAGCTACTAAACATGGAAAATTTTTTGGCATTGGGATAGATATTCCCCCCCAGTTCTTCGAGATAAACAAGACGCATTCTATCACAAGCCGTTCCCGCCAATGTGGCCAATATCTATCTCCTACTAGAATCCCTTAGGGCATGTCACTACCGGAATCAGCATCTTTGCCGATGGCGGCCAGATTTGCCGATGGTAAAGTGCTCGGCCATCGGCAAACCCCACAGTTTGCCGATGGTAAAGTATGGCCATCGGCAAACCTATTTTTGCCGATGGCCTGGCCATCGGCAAACAATGGCCATGGGCAAAGGTGCACTCTGCGGGGCCGTGCCATCGGCATACTCGGCCATCGGCAAAGGTCCATTTTTGCCGATGGCCGTGCCATCGGCAAATCCCGGCCATCGGCAAAATTGGCCTGGGACGACGCCCGTCGGGGGCCGGCCGACGCCGTGCCCTTTGCCGATGGCCGGGCCGTGCGGCCATCGGCAAGCGGCCGATTTGCCGATGGCCGCGGCCATCGGCAAATAACGGCCACGTGGCGACCTCGGGAGCTGCCGGGCCACGTACTTTGCCGATGGCCGGCCATCGGCAAACTCTTTTTGCCGACGGCCCTCCCGTGCCGTCGGCAAAGTTTGTATTTTTTTTTGATTTTTGGTTCCAGTTTTTTTCGGTGCCTTCCTACCTCAAATACAACCCACCCGCAAAAATTGGGACCATTTTGAGTTTTTTTTTTGCTATATTTCGTGAATTATTTCTCTTTGTTTGCAATTTTCCTAAGAACTCCGGTTTTGAACTAAGGTACATGAAATAATGGAACTTTTTGATCCGAAACATGGTATTCATGATGCTCGGAGTATGTTGAGGCCGTATCCAGCACCTCGTATGAAATTACGACCATTTTGCCGTCGTAGCGTGGGGAGTGACGTGCACGGAAAGTGTTTTTAAATTATATAAAATCCAAACGAAGTCGGAAATTGACGAAACTTGACGAGTTGTGTGGCCATGGCATGTGGAGTCTGTGGTAAAAATTTGAAAAGTTTCGAGCAAGTTGTGACGTCGGATCGCCAAAACCCGGACAACTCCACATGTGATCACAAGTGATCACATGTGGAGATGTCACAGGTTTTAGTCATCCGACGTTACAACTTGCTCGAAAATTTTTGAAATTTTTATCGAGACTCCACATGCGATGGTGAGACAACTCGTCAAGTTTCGTCAATTTCGGACTTCGTTTGGATTTTATATAATTTAAAAACACTTTCCGTGCACGTGTCTCCCACGTTACGACGACAAAATGGTCGTAATTTCATGCGAGGTTCTGATGCGGCCTCAACATACTCGGCGAATCATGAATATCATCTTTCGGATCAAAAGTCCCATTATTTCATGTACCTGCAGTTCATATTTGGAGTCGGCAAAAATCCAAAGTAACGAAATAATTCACGAAATATAGCTAAAAAGTTCAAAAATGTCCAAAGATTTGGATGTGGGTTGTGTTTGAGGTAGAAAGTTACCAGAAAAAAAATGGAAGCAAAAATCAAAAAAAAAAAGAGAAACTTTTCCGACGGCACAGGCGAGCCATCGGCAAAATAGGTTGCCGATGGCCGGGTCCATCTCGCCATCGGCAAACTCGGTGCGCGGGCCCGCTCCGGCCACCACGTGGGCTGACTTTGCCGATGGCCGGGCCCGGGTGGCCATCGGCAAAGTGTGTTTTTTTTAAAAAATAAAAAACTTGAATAAGCCCGGCCCATCTCCCCCTCCCGAACCCTATCCCCATCCCCTTCCTCGCGACAGCCCGAGCCCTTCTCCCCCGAACGCCGCGCCCCGCTCCGCCGCTCCGCCCCGATCCGCCGCCCCGCTTCCGCCGCCGTCCTCGGTACATCCGGCGGCGAGGCGCTCCGTCTCCGTCCGGCCCCGACGCGCAACCGCGCCGCCGGCAGCCGCCGCCCCCGATCCGCCGCCCCGGATCCGCCGCTCCGCCCCCGATCCGCCGCCCCCGCTCCGCCGCCGCCGTCCTCGGTACGTCCAGCGGCGAGGCGCTCCGTCTCCGTCCGGCCCCGACGCCGCAACCGCAACCGCAGCCGCAGCCGCATCACATCGCCGCCTGCTCCCACCGTCCGTGCGTCCGGCCGCTCCTCCCTCGACCTCGATCGCACCGCACCGCACCTTCGCGCGGCGGCGGCTCCGACCGACCTCGTCCTCATCTTCCATCGACACCGGTGGCGGCGTGTTCCCGCCAGCTTTCCAAAGGGTGAGTCCTCTTCCTTCCTCCCACGGCCGAGTGCTGCAGGCTGGCGACGTCGATTTAGTGCCACCTCCGCGAGACTGCTATCTCGGGGGGTTCAGTTTCAGGTACCTGTCTGTGGCGTTCGATTTGGCTTCTGCAATGGTCTGCAGTCAGTCGCAGGTTCGGTGCTCAAGTTGCCATTTTAGGGGCAATTCGTTAGAAATTTGGGGTTATAATTATAGACTTCTTTTGGTTTGGACGCCGTCGAACTTTTTCCGCTTCTGGAGTTGCCGCTACAGGTTTCCGATTCCTTGTGTTGTGTGCTTGTTGCACGTTGGTGGTGGCTGGGGGATTCTAACTCTTGTAGGATGCAACTACGGAGAGATACAGTGGTATTATCTCTATCTGTCAGTGTAGGCACAGATTTTAGGACGTATTCAGAGAGGACACAAAAGACACGCTTGTATTATTTTCTTTCCCGATGGATGAATGGCGGTGGTTATTGCAATTACTAGTGCTTCTACCATGATATATAGATTTTGCACTCACTTAAGAAACCATGTTAGCCGAATTGCCAAGATAGAAGCCATGAGATTGAAGCTCTTTTCACTAGAAAGAGCAAACTGTTTGCTGTCTCCTCTGAATAGTGTCCCTCCACCATTTTATATCATTACTTACCTGCCGCCTCCCTCTGCCTAACTATCTTGAACAAACTAATTTATGTGTGCCTACTGCCTAGCTATTGATCAATTAAACACTCCACAGCCATGCATCTATCTTGATCAAAATATTCCTTTTTGCACTATCAACGCCTTTCGTCCACTAATATTGATGTCTTTATTGTTTTGCAGAGCCGGACGTGTCGTAGGGGAGCTTGATCGTGTACGTCCCGCCGACACCTCCACCTCCACCGTCGTCGATTCGGCTACGAGAGCAAGGTATATGAACCCTTCTCTTCTTGTCGGCCTTCGTGCCGCTATGCTTATCGGCCTTCGTGCCGCGTGGTTATCGGCCTTCGTGCCGCTATGCTTATCGGCCTTTGTGCCGTGGTGCTTGTTGGCCTTCGTGCCATGTTTTTTGCAGGTTTTGGCACCTCCCCGTGCAGGGGAGGTGCTGCCGAAATTTTTAGTGGCTTCTAATCTTTTTTCCTCTTTTTGTAGGAGGAGGACCTGTGGGAGCTACTCGGTGACGGCGATCTTCTTCTTGGGCGTTGCGGGCCTTCCTGCACCGCGTCGACTCTCCTCCGGCCCGCTACCCGCCTCTGCGCCGCCACCCTAGGTATAAACCACCTCTGTGTCTTATAGTTGTTGTAAGTACATTGCGTAACCGAGTTAGGCGTCTCCCGTCCGAAAGAGATTCGCGGTCGTTGGTATGCGGATCAGTGCATATCTGCGACGGTTTCTCTTTCGGATTGTCCACGTTTTTTGGACAGCCCGAGGATGCGTAGATGGGTTAGCTTCCATGTTCCGCCCCCGTCCGGGACGGAATTTCGGCAGCACCTCCCCGCTGTTCTCCGGATACACACTCTCCCTGTCGGGACGTGTATCCGGAGAACAACGGGGAGGGGCTGCCGAAACTCCGACTCGGACGGGGGCGGAACATGGAAGCTAACCTCATCTACGCATCCTCGGGTGGGATTAGGACCTATCCTTCACCTATTAGATGGTAGGAACGCCTTGTAGATGCAGCTCTTGTTTCTGTTACTCGCTTACGTTGGCGCATGACAGAGGATGGCTGACCGTGAGTGGATGTACACGGGGTTCAAAGACAAGACAGAGGAATGGATAAAGGGGACCAATGAATTCCTAGAGCAAGCATTTGGCCCATCTCGCTAAAGGGTCGATTCGGGTGTTTTGTCCCCGTGCCAAGTGTAAGAACGAGACAAGGAAAGAGAAGCGGCCGATGTGGCAAGATATTTGGAAGTATGGATGCGTTCCAAACTACACCCGATGGACTCTCCATGGGGAACGCAAACGGCTTAGGGAGGCGGTGGTGATACCGGACCTCACGGGGTTTGATGCGATGCCGGAATGGCGGAGACATGCCGGCGACGTTGGCGCTCGTGAAGGAACGGAGGTGGAGGAACAAGATCCGAGGACACAAAGAAAGGCGTACTACACCATGATGGAGGCGGCACGAGCCCCTTCACGTGAACACCAACATTTCTAAACTGGATGCCATTTCACGCCTAATAGGCTTGAAGGCGTCACCGGGCATCGATCGAGAAGGTTTTGATCTCGTGTTGGCGACGGTTGGCGGGCTGCTTCCGGCGCTTCACGTGTTGCCGAAGAGCACGTACGAGTCACGAGAGGCTCCTTCGAGCACTCAAGATGCCGTATGACCCAATCCAAGCTTGTAAGAACGGGTGTGTCCCGTTCGGGAGACGAAGAGACAAAGAACACACCGGTCCGAAGTGCAAAGCCTCTAGATACGTGGAGGTAGAAGGCAAGATGGCGGTAAGAAACAGATCTAAGATCCCCTTGATGGTGGTTAGGCACCTTCCCGTACTACCGAGGCTGCGGCGGCATACATGACACCGGAGTCGGCGAAACAAATGACGTGGCACAAAAATGGCAAAAGATACAAGTGACAAGATGCAAGACCCGGATGGCGAGGCATGGAAGCACTTCGATGTCATGAATCCCGAAAAGGCCAAGGAGGCTCGGAATGTACGCGTAGCACCGGCAACAGATGGGTTCAACCCGTTTGGGATGAGTGCGGCCCCGTACACTTGTTGGCCCGTGTTCGTGATCCCCCGAATCTTCCCCGTCATGTTCGAACCCAAGAACGTGTTCTTGACGATAATACTGGACACCCGGCAACAACATGGGTGTGTTCATGCGGCGGTGGGGATGAATTGCGAAAGCATGGGAAGAGGGGGTGCGACGTATGACCGAGCAACAAAGACGAACTTCACGATGCATGTGTGGTACCAGTACTCAATGCATGACTTCCTGGCGTACGGCTTATTCAGCGCGTGGTGTGTTCACGGGAAGTTCCCTTGCCCAACATGCAAGGCAGATGTGATGTTCACCTGGCTGGCCAAGGGTGGCAAGTATTCTTCTTTCGACAAACATCGTCAATTCCTAAAGGAGGACCATCCACTGAGACGAGATAAAAAGCACTTCACGAAAGGTGTTCAAGTCATCGGCCCCATCCCTAAGGAAAAGAGCCCAGCTGACATCCTTGCACAGATAGAGGCTCTCGAAATTGATGACGTGAATGGTGGTTTCAAAGGATATGGTACCACGCACATGTGGACTCATATCTCGGGCTTGACTAGGCTCCCCTACTACAAGGACCTTCTTCTTCCACACAACATCGATGTAATGCACACAGAAAAGAATGTCGCCGAGGCACTCTGGGCAACACTCATGGAGATTGGCAAGAAGTCAAAGGACAACGTTAAGGCTAGACTGGACATTGAAACGATTTGTGATAGACCACATCTAGTGATGAAGGCCCCTGCGCCAGGCAAGAGATGGAAGAAGGGCCCGGCCGATTACATCCTGAAGAGGCCACATAGGAAGGAAGCACTGGAGTGGATGAAGAAGCTAAGTTTCCCTGATGGGTATGCGGCGAATCTGAGCAGGGCAGTGAACTTGCAGACTGGCAAAGTCGTAGGGATGAAGAGTCATGACTTCCACATCTGGATTGAGCGTATCCTTCCTGCGATGACCCGGGGATACCTCCCCGAGCCAGTGTGGCGCGTCCTGGCAGAGTTGAGCTTTTTCTTCCGCCAGCTTTGTGCCAAGGAGTTGTCTCGGGAAGTTTGTGTTGAACTGGAGGAACAAGTACCAAAGTTGCTCTGCAAGTTGGAGATGATATTTCCACCAGGCTTCTTCCTCTCCATGCAGCATCTCATTTTGCACCTACCAAGGGAGGCACGGTTGGGGGGGCCCGTGCAACACCGGTGGTGCTATCCAATCGAGAGGTGTCTAAAGCTACTTCGGAAGAAGTGTAAAAATAAAGCCAAAATTGAGGCTTCCGTTGCGGAGGCATTCATTATGGAGGAGGTGTCGACATTCACACGGGCGTACTATACCGAAAAACTTCAAAGACCGGGAGATCCAACCCCTCGTTACAACATCGACGAGAATTCATGCACCCTCGGCCTTTTCAAGGGGATCTCGGGAGAGCAGGCGCAGGGACCAACGTGTACTTGATGCATGATGAGTGGCACACTATCATGATATACTTGTTGCTGAACCTTGAAGAAACCCGAGATTATCAAGAGTAAGTTCTCGATGAGCTAGCTTGTTAAATATGCCGCACGGTAAAGCGGCGGTCCCAAACGATGATGATTACAACTTTGACCCAAGGAATGATGAGTTCTATCAACCTGAGGGGCTAGAAGGTAGGTTGGAGATAGACATTGCTTCGCTGATGGGTATGGAAGTAAACAACGACATCGATGAGGACGAGGGTGATGAGGTACACGATGCCGAGGACTTACGAATCCTTGAGGAATGGCGGTGGCGACGCGATGTAGTTGTTGAGGAGGATGTTGATCATGATGAGGATGAAAGAGAGCTCGACAATATTGATAGTGATGATGACACTACCGATGATGAGGACGAGCGCTCGCCGGCAATATTGCCTTTCGCGGAGATAATTTCTAATTCATGTAATACTATATTGTTATTAATATTACCTTGCGAGTTCTTAATTTTGCTTTGCATTTATGTTTCTTTACAAGTATTTGTCATTAATACTAACTCTTCTAATCTTTGTCATTGCAGGCACTCGACAAAATGCCAGGCGGAAAGCGGCCACAACGGAACGTCCAGTCGAGGTACCGGACGCAGCGGCCCGAGGAGGAGGAGCACGTGGCGGCCGACCACCGCGAGGACGACCACCTCGAGGACGAGGAGCACGTGGCGGCCGACCACCGCGAGGACGAGGACGAGGACGAGGAGCTTGAGGTGGAGCCGTCCACCAGTCGGGGTCGGAGGCCCCCCAGCGGACGACACCGCACGCCGTCGAGGAGGCTGTTCCCGACGGCCTCCCAGGAGGAGGCGACGACGAGGACGACGACCGGTGACGGTGGCGGCGGCGGCGGTGGAGACGACGAGGACGGCGAGGGTGGCGACGACGAGGTCCAGGGTGGCGACGAGGAGTCCGCGGGCGGCTCGAGTTTCACAGCTCCTCGTAAGCCCTTCCATCGCGGCCCCACCAGGCTCCCTGACCCTCCAGCCGCTGACGAGCGCCCGGTGATCCGGCCCGCGGGCAAGTAAGTAACCATTGTTGATTTCTACACTTGTTCATATGACATTTTCAAATTCAAAATGCGTACTAACAATTGCTGTTAATGACTCGTGCAGGGGCTGGAAAAAGGTGACAAAAAAGGAGTGCTCACGCTGTCCAACTAGCATCCAGAGCCTGCTGATTAAGAAGCACTTCCCTGGTTTGGTCGTCACCCCCAAGGGTGAGACCATCGTGCCGGAGGATTGGCGGGACTTCTACCTTATCAAGGACGACGAGGGAAGAGTCGTTGCTCAGAAGATCAAGGATGAGTTCGGGTGAGTCTTTGCATCGCATCACATATCTCAATACAACATTATTCGTTGGACTTCTTTCAAACAATGAAATGATGTTTGATGCCCGTGTGCGCTTGTACTTCAAGTTGGACGAGGGGGTGGACGACGTGCGGGCGTCGCGCGGCGGGACGTGGTGTGCGCCGACCGGCTCGGGGACATGTTCTACGAGGCGCGTACCCGGTGCCGTCATCGGCTACTACGCCAACATGAAGAATCGAGAAGATAAGTAAGACGGAGGCCGGGAGTTGTCTTGTCGGGAGGAGACCGACCTCACCGAGGAGCAAGCGTACTTGCGGGTAATTAGGCGGGAAACATCCGTTATGATTTCTTACATGACACATTCCATTCATTATCGTAATATCAAAAACTTGAATGTCATGCGAGATGCCTCCGGGCCGGGTGCGGCAAGTACGAGGACTGGCGGGAGGCAATTGTCGGAGAGGGTGGCGTACGCCTGCGGCGTACGCGGAGCGCCTGAGACGTCATTTGAAACGCAAGGCGGAGCTCGACCGGTCAGGGGTCCCACACCACCAAGGGAGCCTGATCCTGCCAGAGTACATGGACAGATGGGTATGTATCCTTCGTTGATGCATTTGTTATAGCGCTCAATTGTCACTACTTGTAACCATGTTTGTGTTTTCCTCGCGTCGTCGTCGCATGGTGGTGAGCAAATCAACGAGTTCACGGGGTTCGCGCTTGCTCACATCGGCAAAGCGAAAGCGCCCACCACCGTGTACGGCTCGTCGCACGGGCCGAGAGAAGTACACCGGCCCGACGGTCTACGAGAGGCTCACCAAGTACACCGCCGCAGCTCGAGCGAAACATGGCGACACCTACGACCCCGCCACCGAGCCCCGGACACCGACCTCCCGGAGAGGGTTGGAGGAGGGAAGCGGCACGGCCGGTACTACTTGGCCAACGCGCCATCGACCCGTCCTCTGTTGAGACGCGACCGAGATCCGCGGGGAGAGACCGGGAAAGTGGGGGCGGATCGCGGATCCCCATAGCGCCTCGGCGGGAGCGCGCGCGCAGTGATCGCGGTCTTCGGGTAAGTGGAGTTTCATGATGTAGCCCGCCTTCAAATAACATCAATCGTGCTTGGTGTAATATTGCGAGGCCACGATCGAGGAGATGAAGGCCGGGGAGGAGGAGCGGGAGGCGGCCATTGAGGCGAGGATTGAGGCGAGGATGTCGGCGCGGGTTCGGGAGCGGTGGCGGCACCGACGGCGCACTACCGGCGTCGGTTGGGCGGGGCACTTCGCGGCCCGGATCCCGGAATGGAGGAGCCTCCGCCTCGATCTACGCTCCACCACCGTAGTTCCACTGCCTGGTGCACTGCCTCTTTCTGGACTTGGTCGGGTGAGTACATTGCCTCTCGCTTTAGCTTGTCGCGTCAGTTGGCCTTCGTGCCCATGTTTGGCCTTCGTGCCATGTTTGGCCTTCGTGCCCATGTTTGGCCTTCGTGCCATATTTTTTGCAGGTTTTGGAACCTCCCCGTGCGGGGAGGTGCTTTGGCCGAAATTTTGCGGGGAGTTGTACTAATTACATCACTTGTTCTTTGTGCAGGCACCGTCGGCGGGTTCGAACCCGACTCCAAGCCCACCAGGAGCTTCTCCACAGTACCAGAGCTTCCCCACGCCACCGTACCAGGGCTTCCCCACGCAGACGTACGGGGTCCTCCACCGCCGCGGGGGTACTCGTGGCCGCGGCACCCGCACTCCGGGCTGCCGCCTTCCCTCCGCACCCGGGCACTCCGTCCCTGCCGTGCTCCCTCCGCAAAGACGTCGGCCACCGGCAAGCGCCGCGGCCCCGGGCGGCCGAGTTGGCTGCGTGGGAGGATGCTTCGCCGGGGGCTCCGGGACCCAAGGGGATGGCGCCACTAGCTAGGTTTAGTCTTGTAGCTTGTGAGATATGTATGGATGACTTGTGACATGTATGACTCTTTTGCTTGTGGCCCGGATATGTTTGGATTCCGATGGACATGTATCGATGCTTAAAACCGTATTTCGTTGCTATATATGTGGATTATATACTATATATGTGGGTTAATTGATATATATGTGATGCATGTGCTAAATTGTAATGTAAATGGAAAGAAAACAAAAAAAAAAAAAATTTTTTCCAGGTTTGCCGATGGCTAGCCATCGGCAAACCTTTATGATTCGGCTAATCCCGGGTTTGCCGATGGCTCGCCATCGGCAAACTTGCCATAACTTTGCCGATGGCCATGGCCATCGGCAAACCCATTTTTATTTTTTTTTTTTGAAATTTTTTTGCCGATGGCCTCGGCCATCGGCAAAAAAAATTTCAAAAAAAAAATCTTTGCCGATGGCCGGGGCCACGTCGGCCATCGGCAAAGCCACCGTCGGCCCGACGGCGCGTCGGCCGACGTGGCGGCTTTTCCGATGGCACGCGTGGCCATCGGCAAAGATTTCCGATGGCAATGTCGTGGCCATCGGCAAACCCGGCTTTGCTGATGAATTGTTTGCCGATGGGGGTTTGCCGATGGCCACTGACCTTTGCCATCGGCAAACCTTTTGCCGATGGGAAAAGCGGCTTTGCCGATGGCGGCCGGCCATCGGCAAAAAGGGCCGTTCCGGTAGTGTGTACAACCCACAGACAGCTTGCTGTCTACAAGTTTTTGAAATCGTATGCAGACGGCTAAATAGACAGCTCATATAATGGGTTGCCTATTTAACTGTCTATAAGTTATTTAATACTTGCACATAGTTATGATCAAGTATGATTATGATCCTTGTACACTAGTATGTTGCTAGTTGACACAAAACAAATAAACATATTCAAGTTAAAAACGAACATGATAGTTTTAGACTAGTAATTGTGGCAACAAGATCAAAACATAATTATTCTAGACAAAGCATCAATGTAAATAAGATATTAATATATATTTGTACTAAAAGTCACACAAATTTGAATCGTGATTTCTGGATTTGGATTTGATTTTAAACGGACTTTATAAGTTTGAGCCGATTTGCAAATTCTGGGACTATCTGACGAGCGCTATGGCCGGCCAGGACTGCTAGCGCTGCCGTCGTGCCGTAGTACGGCCACGCCACAGCCAGGCCATCGGACGCCGCATGGCTACTGTCAACTTCAGCACTTTCATGGCTTACTAGTAAATTGCGCGCGCCATTGCGCGCGTGGTCAAAGAACCGAAGAAGGGCATTGTAAAATTAGCTAAGAATATGGACGTAGTTCACCGTTGGTTGTAAGCTGTAGCGCAAGGGGAATAAGTAAAGAAAATGTTGTTTGTTGCACCCAACAACAACAGGATTTTGTAAATAGTAGTAAGTCATACTTAGTATTTATAGTCAAGCATAGATTAATATACATGTACATAAACAGACATGTACAGCTATAGTTTCATAGAAACATAGTGGATAGCCTAGCTAATAGGCTTATGGGTTACAGATAGTTGCATATGGTATTTTGGTTTACCATCTGCGTTTAAGATACAAGCAGATGGAACATGCATACTTAGTAGGAGGCAG
Organism: Themeda triandra; assembly: GCA_018135685.1. Classification (NCBI taxonomy): domain Eukaryota; kingdom Viridiplantae; phylum Streptophyta; class Magnoliopsida; order Poales; family Poaceae; genus Themeda; species Themeda triandra. The sequence continues at coordinate 930,050 of JAENPR010000067.1, read as the reverse complement.
CGGTGGATCAAAGCTACAATATAAGTCTAGGGATGGGTTTAATTATACATATAACATGCTTGCTGAGGACCCCAGATACATAGATTCAGCATGTGGTCCTGGTCCGTTGTTGATATCGGCCGACTATGATAGGATGGCTGCCTGTTATACGATTGAGGGTTAGAGAGGTTGATAGCGCTTTGAACATGGTAACTATATAAGTACAGCATGTAGATTAGACTATTAAAGGAATGGAGAGGGTACGATGCACCTGTTCAGTAGGGTGGAGGCACATAGTTTATAGGAACTATATCGTCAGGATCGACACAAGCCCGATTCATCTCAAGAGCAGTTCGTTCTTCTATTTCCTTTGCTACAGGTTATTAGAGGTATATTAGCATGCGTGTGGACCTGATGATGGTTATGTAAATGTAATACTTCAGAAGTAATGCGTTATGTAAATGTATATTAGCAGTTCGTTCTTCTATTTCCTTTGCTAAAGGCTTCGACACCTTGGTGTTCCTGATCGGGTGGATGCTGTGGAAGCAGAGGAATGCGAGGACGTTCGACGGTCAGCTTCGCACCCCGACGCAGCTAGCTGATGACATTGTGTTGGTGGCCGAGGACCGGCGCTTGGTGGGCTTTCGCCGGTGGGGTTCTGCTCTCCGGGCGCCGAGCTTCCCGGTGTATGGCGGTTTTTCTTCATCATGTAGTCTCCTTGTGGTTTGGCGGCGTCATGTGTGCTAGCTAGGTGCCATTGGCTGCAGTGGCACCGTGTTGCTAGCTAGTGTTTTCGTTTTCGTGTTTGCCGCTTGGCTTGTTGGCCTCGCTAGGCTCGGTAATCGGGTGTTACCGATACTAGCTTGTCTCTGCTCCTTTCAACTTTCTCCCCGCTTAATGAAAAACGCGTCGAAGGACGTTGTCTCAAAAAAAAGAAGTAATGCGTTAGTTTAGAAGATAGGTGTTTGTTTTTACCTCGAGGGCTTTCTGCCTGCACCTGATCTTGGTACTGAGCCTCTTCGCATCAAAGTTAGGATATGTCCCGTACCAAATGCGCCATATCTTCGAAACAATCCTTTCGGTTTACGCCGCTTCACGCTAGATGAGCATTTCGTGGTATGAAGGTGCTCTTTGGCGCATATCCTGCAGCCGAGACGATCATAATTGACTATGGAAATATTTGTCGAGTGCGTAATCGATAGTAATTTCTTGATTGTTTTGTTGTTGCGAGAGATGTGGTGGAACTCTAGAAATATCTATGTAGAAGTGGTCATCAACAGATTGAAAGGATGATGAGTTTGTCATATCCCATTTAAGTTGATCAGGATCAAATTTTTGTAGGGCTGGTGGTTGGCTGGAGAATGGAACAGTGAAGGATCTATACTCTGTATCCCATGGTTGGAGGGTTAAATTACACTCTGTTAGTGGAATGTTAGTGGAATGGATCCTCTGCTGAGTAGAAGTTCGCGTTGGATTGCAGTTGTAGGGTGAATAAGATACTCTCCACCATACGGTAGTACTCTCTGTGGATGTATATTGAAGTGAAAATTTTGCTCAATAGAATGCTTGATGTCACCAGCTGTGAAGCTGCCCCTGGCATTTTCTGGGAATTCTGCAACTACGGCGTGGTCGAGGTAGAGGTTTTCCAGTGGAATAGAGGTGTCATCTCTCAGAATTGTGAGATTTTTATACACGTAAGTGTCCATGGTTGCACAAGACGTAGGTTCCTGTGTATAATAGGATATAAAGGACGGTAAATATAATAGTGTCTCAATGCCTGTCCAAACTAAAATTGAAGTATTCCTGTATGTACAACGTATAAATGGAGAGGATGTTTAGAAGTATCTTTCATTGGATAAACAGGAGTGTTTCGAGCAATGAATACAATCAATGGTAATTTAATAAGAGAGGAATTTTTATGTCATTGGTATGAATAGCAGAGAATAGTAGATCTAAGGAAGTGAAAACCGAGAATGAAAGAAGAGGGGAGGCGGTGTAGAACTGGACCTGTTGTGGCGTCGCCGGGCGGTTGGTAGTCAGATCTTGTAGCGTCGGCGGCCGGTCGGTACTCAAATTTTGTTTGTTGTAGCCGTTGTTGAACGGCTTGCGCTGAGAATCGTGGGGGTCGTCCGTCGCTGGGGCAGCGTGAAGTGGAGTTTGGAGTTTGGCTGTGTCTAGTAATGCGAGGTATAATGGCGAGGCGCCGTTCAGATGGCCGCGGTTACCGCCGCCTCCGCCTTGTACCGGCAGAAGGCCGAGTGAAGAGAGCGGGGTGAGTGAGGATGGAGGAGAGGTCGATGGAGGAGGAAGGCGATGAGGCCACCGTCAGACGGATACAACGGAGAAAAAGAGAGGAAATTGGAAGGTAGGTAGGCAGATTGAATGCGTTGTTATCGGAGCGACGGTGTGGCCATGTACGCACAGGACGATGAAGACGAGAAGGACGGTCGAATGGACGGAAGACGCGTGTTCATCTGTGGTTGGAGATTTCGATCCACTTTGTTTTTGACGTCGAGCGGAATTGAGGTCCAACAGTGTGAACGTTGGATGGGCTGATTGGGCCGGTTTGGAAAGTAGTCTCAAATTTTGGAAATCATTTTTGCAATATTGATTGCTGTGGTGGCTTACGCAGTATTAAGGCTGGATCCTATTTTGTTTTTTGAGTTTTGTGGTTTACCGTGGTGTCAATATTGGTAAGGATTGGATGGTGTAATTGCCTTTGCTTGTGCGTTATATGACATTCGTTTTACTGATGTTTGGAGGAGTAGTGCAATGGAAAGGGTGTGGTGATATTTATATCCTTTAGAGTTGTTGTTGTCGGTTGAAGAATTTGTTTTTTTGATAGCAAACGGCATTAAAACATTATTGAATATCACGATACATGTAGGTAAACACAAATTATGGGGGAAAATGTATTTTTCCGGTGTGAAAAGATAGTGGAAAGGAGGTCCCGTCCATTATAGTGATGCTGAAGAACTGACTTAAGATGGATAGCTGACGAGAGTGTAGATTTAGTACATATAGTTTATAAGGATATTGTACCATATAGATATTATACATGACATGCGTTGTCTGGAGTTCTTATCTGTTTAATTAGAACAACCGTGCACGGTGGTCAACAGAAGCTGGTAAAGACGATTGAGTTCTTATATTTGGTAGTTTACATTCTAGGTGGTGCTGGAAGTCACAACGAACGAAGTTGTAGATAGTTGTTGAAAGGCATTCTTCAGGATTGGCACGGGGTTCAGCTCCGTACAGCCAACTGACCTGTGTTAATACAATATTTACTGAGTATTATGCTTTGTAGAAGTATACAATGTTATATATTTTGGTCGGCCGTTATGTTGAATGTGAATATAAGGGAATGTGAGTACGAATTACCTGCCATTTCACTATCAGAGTTGCTGCTCTGTCCTGCAGTCACGGAACTTACTGCTTGATGCGGAGTTTCAAGAGTTGGGGAAAATATTTCAGCATATATAGTACGAAACTGTGCCTGTAAGACATAATAGGAGTGTTATTTATATGAGTGTAGCGTAGAAAAGTTGAGGGGACTGTAAGTTACCTTGTAACCGTCGGACTGGATGCATAAATTAGTTAAGGTGTCACAATAATCCTTAGTGCTTTCACCTAGATCTTGAACTGCATTGCTGAGTCGTTGCAAATCCTTGTCTAGGTTGAAATGTTCCTCACACATAGGGTTTATGTCAAATCCCATCATCGCATAGGAGATGTTCTCATGAACTTGATTTAGCTGCATTGTGGCATATATCATGCCTAGTGAAAGTATGGTAATCTGGGCATTCCATTTATCCATGTCGGAGATTAGTTTTTGGAGGATTGGATAGTTGAGATCAATTACTTGGTAGCTAAGCACATTGGTCACATGCTTGAGAGCGCAGCACATGGCATCTGCTTCCATTGCTACTGCGTTTTTCTTCTGTGGGCCATTGTATCTGTGTGTGGTGCCATCGATTGTTATTTCTGTGATGAACAAACCTTCTGCAGTTGTTGTTGTCTGGATGGTAGGCCTTGTTCCATGCACTTTGTCCATGACACTGTTATAGATAATTTTCAAACGGTTTGTATATGATGGTGGGACTGCTATCTGCAAGACAAGAAGTGTGGATGATTGTTATATCGATGATTGTAGAGGCATGGTTCCATAGGAAATCAGGGTGTGCATGGGGACGATGGTAATCTGATCGAAGATTATTCATACCTTGTCTGAAGAAGGACCCTGCTTGATTTGTTCAAAATCTAAAGGTGTTGGATGTTGCCTTTGAACCAATTCCATTATTCTGTCCACATCTGCTAGGTTCTTGTCCGTATGAAAAGAATTGTTGCTTAGATCCATGGAGAACTGACGTAGGCCTGGCAGGATGGCCGCAAAAGTTTCAGCATTTAAACATTCGATCTGTCTCTTGATATCAGAGATTTTTGGTATTGTGACTTCATAGAACTTGTGAAGCGTGTCAACGACAGATTTGAAAATCCCTTTAGATTTGGTAAGAAGATCTAACTTTCTGCAGTACAGAGCCTGTAACTCAACAATGATCAGGAAACTATAGTCTGGTGCTTTTAGGTCATAGCCGACTGGAATGGTTGCGGCAAGATTATCTTTAAGTCCAGGTTTGCCTGTGTTGAAAGAAATACAATAATGTTAGCTGGATAGATTTAAGGTCCGGAGGGAAGAAAAGGCATGGAGTATTGATTTCTGTTATTAGGGACGAAGGACATTATAAAAGAAGGGCTTACCTGTTTTGGCAGCACTTTTGGGTAGTACTGGTAGGATTGTCAATGGATCAATTTTGATCTTAGAATCGTCTGAATCGTCATCTGTATCAATAAGTTGGTACGGTAAACTATAATTTGTATCAGTTGTAATAGTAATGGTTGCTAATCCATTAGTTCATATGTAGTACATACCTGTAATCCATGGAATGAGGGCTAGCTCATGTTCCTTACACCACGGCACCATGTCAAGTTCAAAGCTTGTGCAACGAAGTTTTGGTTCAGCTAGAATAGCAGCCTGTAGGTTGGGACTTTCCAGGTCGATGAGGAAATTTGGTGGTACAAATGTGATGTCTGAGATCGTAGCATGTAAGCTTAGCTGCTATAGGATCTGTTGCTTCATCTGTCCTATAGATAGGTTGTCAACCTTTTTATTTTTGCCTAGTCTTCCAATTACACCGTAGTGACGGCGTGTTTCTGAAGTTATAGAATATAAATGATGATATTAAGAGCTCAATTTTCGTAGGGAGTAAATAGAGGAGTATTGCAAATCTGTATATGTACCTTGTGTACTGAACAACATCTTATACAGTTGCTGAGGAATAGTAGAAGAATAAACAAGAAGTTCTGTAACACAAACAAGAGTTATGTGTTAGATCTGTCTGAGAGAAAGGAGTAGGGCATAGTTACTAATTTTATTTTGAGGTGCTACACACATATAATTTTGAACAGGTTGAATAGAGATGTACGTACTGACAAAAACCATATACTAAATTTACTGTTTGGATCAGAGGATTTGCGGTTGTGAATGAAGGTAGATGATGTGCTTCGTTCAATCCGTCGATGAAGAAGGGTGGAGTACGGCGAGATGACTATGAGAGCTATCACGTTGGTTTCGAAAAAATGAACTTCCAAAAGGAAGAAAGGGGTTGCATAGAGTGACTATGAGACTTACACCATTGCATAGAGCTTTAGACGGGTTCAGACTTTACATTGCATAATACCAGAAAGAATTCAAAATGTACACCTTATTTGTATACCGAGGCACAATGAACCTGGATGATGCTATGGATCCTTGCACTGTATATGGCAGTGATTGGCATACCTGAGTAATCAACTACTCCAGTACCAATACTCCAACGGCCATTTGAAGAGCTGTTGCTGAGCAAATAGAAGCAGTGTCACCTGTTTAGTTTCAAGAGAAATTGCATGAATTAAAAGAATTTAACTCACCATTATGCATTATTAATTAGGTACTTTATATGGCATTATTTCATCAGCTAGAATGGTTGCATTAGGACTTTTACAATTATACATTTCTGACCAAGGCAATGAGATTAATAGCCTTTCTGTACAAAAGCATAACAAATTTGGAAAATGCTATGGATCCATTATAGATGACAATGGTTGTCTTACTTGGGTTGTGAGGTTCTCCAGTCCCATTAACTCCAAAATGTTATCATGGACATGATGCTTTGTGCTGTGCCGTGACGGTTAGTTTCTTTCTGCTACTTCAGCTTTTTAGTGGAAGTTATAAACTGCAAGGGCAAAATATTGCATTAGGATGAGAACACCATTGGATCTGAATTTTATGAAAATACGTGTAACTATGAGATAATGAAGGAAAACAGCACTAAAATCTAGAAGTTTTTGTAAGGATCAGAGAAATAAATTTTGAACGTGCGGGGGGAAAGGAATACATCTGGGTAGGGAAGTGGCATAGTAGCAGCTGCAGGGGCTAAAGAACAGTGTGGGTTCGACCGTACCTGGATGGCTGGATGGTCGGCCGCCGCTGGAGGAATCCCGCGGGCTATGAGCCACCAAGGCACCGAGCCTCTCGGATGCGGCCGTAGGTCGCAGCGGGCGCAACGCCCTTGGCAGGGGCAGCGACCCGGTCCCGTTGGCCTCCCGGGTGTGCAGGCACCGAGGGCGACTGTACGTCGCGTTGTGACGGCGCGGGTGCTGCTGCGGAGCCGAAGCAGAGGCGGCGCTGATGCGAAGCGGAGACGGCGCGGCGGTTGCTGGGGCGGCGGCGGAGAGGAGGAGGTAGGGCTGGAGGAGGTAGTGACGGAGTTGTTCGGAGTCTCGAAAATTATAGGTAAGTATAGATAAGTTCACGGTGCTATCGATATCATCGAGAACGATTGGATTAGAAGGTACTGGACGGCGAGGACCTAGGTGGGCTGTATTAGTATAGATGGGCCAGCGTGGGTGTGGGCCGAGAGGAAGATGTTTGTATGTGTCGCAATGCTGTTTGTATTTTCTACTGGTGCATCTTTTTTTTTAAAATAATGTTGCATTGCTATATCTAGCAGGCCGGTTGCCCGATGTCGTTCGTGGGCCGTTGATGCTCATTCGGTTATTTTTGTTTGATCGTTATTTTCAGTCTGTACAACTGTTGATGACTGTCTGTGGGAAAAAAATATTGAGTTTTTTTTTTTTTTTCGCTCACTGGGTTGCTTCGGCCCTCTTCCTTGCATTTTGTTTGTTGGGGCTGATGGGTTGGTCATGTTGGTCTGGCCCACGACGGTGACAAAGAGTTGTTGGGCCATCAGGCCGATTGCAGGTGATAGCTGAATTCGACAAACTTTTGTTGAACCGCCGTTACATTTTGATTTGGTGGGGAAAAAAACCAGAGTTTTTTCCCGGCAGGTTGAGCAGTGGTGAATATTATTTTTGTGTTAAAATCATGTTTCACATAGTATAAACTAAGGAAATTATATATAGATTACCAATACTTATATAAGTAGTTTTTTTACAGGATAAGGTGGATTTGATAATACATTACTTTGTACATATATTGCTACAAACGATTGGCCCTAGGTTAATACTATGTACATATCTTTTTACAAACAGGCGCAAGCAGGAGGTTTCATGGTATCCAGCCTTGTACGTACATAATATAATAGGAGAACTACAGTTATTATATACAGCTACATCTATGAGATGTGCTCCTTCATGGTTCTGCCAGTCTCTCGACATGTTGTGTAGACCATGATATAATTGCAGACGTATCTTGTCTTGATTCCTAATGCTATATAGGCCTGTAGGCTGATGAAGATATTTCTGCTGTGGAAGAGTGGTAACATTGGCGGTCTGGTATACAAATACATAAGCAAAGAGTATTATGAGAGAGGAATTTAAAATGTTGAATGCTGAAATACGATCAGATTACTGAATAAAGGTTTGATTATGTAACCTGATCCGTTCTTATGTTTGGAATTCAGACGGAGGTCTAACCAGAGTGTCCTGGGTTGAGTCTGATGGAAGTGAAAATAACCTATGATTACAGAGAAAACATTTTTATGTGAATATAGACTCCATATATGGAAGTTATGATTTTTGTTCGTAAGTAGAATATCATGAGATACGTATTAGTATTAAGATGTATAGACACATTTATAAGAAAGAAGTGTTTTTACCTTTAGTTGTTTGAAGTCACTGTATGCAGAGGCGGCATTCCTGCAGTCACGTGTCAAAGGCTTGATAAGATGGTCTAAAGAAGCATTTAGGCCAGCAAAGATATTAGCATTGGGCTCGCGAAGGAACCGCCTTTGCTGCTCTATAATATTATCAGAGACCAAATGGATGAGTTCTTGAGCGTCTTCTGCACATTGTTCAAGTTGGTTGATCTCGGCATTGTGTTTATTTATCTCACGGAGCAATTCTTCTAAAGTTGTATAATTTTCGTCTACTATGGTGTATCCAAGTACATTTGTAATATGTTTTAACACTTGGTAGATAGCATCTGCCTCAGCCTTGTGGATGTCCCTTGGTTGCACGACATTATATGAGTGAGTGTACTTGGAGCTTGATATTGAGACGGAGAGATTTCCGGGTGGTGCAAACCTTGTAATCATGTTTGGTTGTGATCCGAAAGCCTTTGGGAAGACGGTATCAAGGATTATCTTTAACTTTGTTGTGTACATAGGTGGATCAGCACCCTGTTTATATAACATAGTAACACTGAATGAATCGCGGTATTAACATAAGGCAGTGTGTATCTAGTAATAGAAGGAGAGTATTATTACCTTGAAACCTGAAGGCATGTCCATGAATTGATCTAGATTAATATGAGGAATATGTCCTTGCATGCTTGGACTTATAGCACGGTTTATACTTTCGAGCTCAGCCTTTGTGTACTGAAGTAAGTATTGAAGCTCATGTTGCAAATTATTGGCACTTGATACTATCATTTCAGGTGCAGTGTTCTGTATATTATTAATGCAATTGCAAACACTGAGTATGTTGGGCTGAAGGTCATTATAGAATCGATGTGCAATATCACAAATGGCTAGACAAGCTTGTCGGCACCTAGAGAAAGCCTTGTTTTTTTGCGAATAGAACGGACGCAATTCACTGATCATTAAATAACTGAAATCCGGTGCTGTCAGTGGCTGATGTAGTGTAGAGGTACCTATATAAATCAGAGTATTAGAATGAATAATTGAATGGAATATTAGGTTATGGTCTACAATACTTACTGGCTTGTTATCAGTAGGAATATTTTAGATTACTATACTAATAATTACATAGTTTTTTCAGCATGTTTGCATGTGCTTGCTAGCTCACCTGGAAGGGCGTGCGAATCTTGAGACATAATTGGTTGGTCACCTAAAGTAGGTACGTAGATGAAGGACTCCTCTGATGAATCGTCTGAAAAAAGACAGTAAACCGCAGTCCTTAGGTTTGTTTTCTTTAAAGAGGTGAAAAACCTTGATTGATTTGTATCTGCTAATTTAGGTTTTATGAACTTTTAATAATTTTTTTGATTATTATAGCAGGGAAGAAATATACCTAAAGGATTATATGGCATCATCCATGGTAGATCAGCATGCTCATATTCAATGCACCATGGTAAGATTTCCATGGTAAACCTTTTAGTGTGAAGGGCTCTTAATGAAAGAAGATGTCGCTGACTGGAAGCTCTGCTGAGTGGAATGATGAAGTATGGACGTACATATCTCATATTGGTCACAGATAGATGCGGGTCATATTGTTCAGCTAGATCCAAAGCAACTTCAGCGATTATGGCCTTGGTAATCTTAGTATTCCTTATTCTGCCAACTACTGCAAAACGGTGTTGACAAGCTGTATACATTTGGGTTAGATATATGATCATGAGTTCTTTATAAAATGTCTATGTATGGCTGATCGCATGTTGAGTTATGCTATATAGCGATATAAATGATGAACTAAGCTAGTTGATCATATATTCAGGTATGCTATATAGCGACATAAATAATGAAGTAAGCCATGTGTTTGTGATGAGTTTATTAAATGTGCAATATGAGCAAGAAACAACTGCAGTCATGGCAGCATAACGAATATTTTTTTTTTGAGAGCGAGGTGAATGTCACCTTACCATGGCTATCCATCTGGGAACAGCAGGGTCTCTCTATCTTTTTTCTGATACAGATAGAATCATTTAGACTGAATTTTATATCGTTGTAGAAATTTTGGCGGATAGTTTGTTACATACCTCTGTTGTAATGATCGAAGAGTGTTCTATCTTCCGCGTGGAAATGGCCGTGCGGTTCTCTGCTTGGAGCGTTGTTAGTAACAATAGAAGAACCGAGACTGATTTTGTGCCTGGAGCAAAGCAGGAAACTGCAATCTGGTGGCGACACAGCCTTTGTTAGAGTTGCGACGAGAGAAGGTAAGGATCTTACTAGTTCTTACACCGAGAAATAAATAAAAGAGGAAGATAAGAAAGGACCTGGATCGATGGTTGACGTGAAGAAATCTACGCGGCGGCAAGCATGTTGACTCCTCGCGATAGATTGTGGATGGCTGATGCTAACAACTGCATTCGCAGCTGTTACAGGAGCAGTGGACGGCGACAGCTACATGGTGAGTGTTCGTCGCACTCCGGCGTGTGTACCGGCTGACCTCGCGCGGATCGCGGTGGTGGTAGCTGTAGCTAGGATTGGCAGCTCGCGCGGCGGAGACGACGAAGGCGGAGCAGTCGGTAGAGATGGCAAGGAATAAAAGCAATTGTGTTCTCAAGACTTCCGTCAGGTAGTTGAAGGATTTAATACGGTGATATGTTTTGGTGATAAGAGCTGCTGGTGTAAAATCCTGCTACGGCTGTGGGCCTTTTTTTTGTGTGTCAATCATTGATGGGCCGAATTTATTGTTGTCATTTCATCTTGTTCAGCCTTATTGTGCCAATGATTATTATTCTACTGAGGTGGGCCTTTTTTTTATTTCAATCGTTGTTGGGCCGGATTCATGGTGGCGGTTTTCAATTGGCACCAATATATCGTGTCATTTTGCTGAAAAAATATAAGGTAATAGTATGGAGGTTTAGGGATGACAACTAACAAGCCGAGTATTGGAAAGTATCTTTGTTTTTTTGTTTACAGGCCAAGCACAGGAATAGAAATTTAGGAAGAACGATAAGTGAACAGTCGAGTTATGGATATGTGAATATAAAGATACGTTGGCTCATTTCTATCATGCATTCTGTATATACATACTAAATAGATAGGTTGGTTGCTACCAACGATGCAGAAACTTTTTACAATATAGAGTTATCAGCATAACAGAACACCAGGCATTCATGCTTTAGTTCAGTAGTAGGCTATACGATTACATAAGCAAGCACAGTTCTTCCAGAAACTCTGTCTGATATTTGACAGATTGTAGGTTCATCTAGAGGGAGATTGTATGTATACACGCTTTAGAAACTCTAGTTATACCAAAAGGACAGAAGCATCAGAATACTGAATCCTTAAGATGTGATACGGAGAAAAGAACTTTGTAGACTTGATGCATGTTAGAACTTCAAAAGGTTGAAGCGTGCCAAAAGACCATCTTCCTATTAAAGAGGAGATAAGATGTAAGTAACAAGGTTTTCTGTGGATGGCTATGTTCAGATGTAATAGGGAAAAAGGGAGGAATATATCCTTGTTACCTCTTCTATTTTTTATGGTGGCTTGATGAAGACTTACGCCCTCCTGTCTTGGCAGTAGAGGGTGTTTCGTCGGTCTTTGATCTGCATATTATAAGTAACGCAAAAGAATATTTAGAATGTAGTACAATATTGTGTATATATAATGTAGGCTGGCCTGTACACTGTGAAAGAAGTAAAATAAGAAATGACCTTTTTGCATCTGAGGCTCCAGATGAATCAGGATGAGCATCAAGGCTTTGCTTTTGTGTGTCGGCACTAACAGCTGATTGGGCTAGTGGTGGAACATGGTCTGAGAGATCAGGATCCTCCTCACTGTTCTGCAAGGGAAACGAAGTCATCAATGTTGTTATTAAGGTAAGGAAGATTATGAAATGAAGTGTTCTGCATTGCGAGAAAGCTGTTGTTTTTTTGTCTGTCAAACAATATTTTGAAAGTGTGATTATAAGAATTTTTATACTGATAGGTTAGAACCGAAAGTATGAGCGTTTGTCTAACAAACAATGAGCCATATAGAAAATCGTGGCTCGGGGTTAGATAGAAGGAACACCTGTTTATCTTCAGTACTTTTTCCAAATAGCTGCCTCTTGGCCGATCCGCTCCTTGTGTGTCCTGGTACCCTATGTAGATTTAAGAACATTGAAAGATAGTTTAGATCAAGGCTTGATAGGAACCGAAGCTAACACAGTATACTGTGATGTAGGAGGAACTTCTTGGTAATGTGGAAATTACTTACTTATCAGACTTATCACCAATGGTTATGTTTCCCGTTGCAGATCCAGGTAGTACCTATATAAAGACAGATGTAGATCAGTGCATCTATTATATCACTTTCGCTATAGCAGGTGATGCATGCATTGGTAAGCAGTATCATTAATAGTTCAGGGATGTGAAACAATATATAGATATCTGCATCTATACCTGGTGTGATGAACCGGTGGCTGCCAGATGTTCCAAAGATGGTGGGGTGCTTGGTGGTCCAGATGAGCTTTGTATTGTTTGCGATGAAGTGAGGGAAGTCGTTGATGATGATGATGTTGCAAGAGCTGAAGGCGAACCAATCTGAAGTGTCTTTGGCATACCAGATATAGATGGTATCAGTGAAGTTGTGCTTGCTCCTGCAATTTGACTGGAACCCTGCTGAGTGAACCTTCTTGGTGCAGGTACTCGTCTCTGGAAATCTTCGACAACACGATTAATTAAGTACACTTTTGGACCATCTGTATGATAAGATTCAGCTGTGAGGCCAATAGCAAATGTGTAACGGTTTCCAACAATGGAGGTCAACGCGGCAGGTGCGCCTGGGCCTCCAGCATGGCTCTGAAGCGCTGTTTTAGCAGTCTTTTTCACAATCTGATAACCAATAGCATCGAAACAGAAGAATGGAGCATCTCCTGTTGCATCTGCAGCAACGAAGCCTAACTTGTACCTGATCATGAACAAATAAATTCATTAGGTAAAGATGGATTCAGAAGACAAGAAAACAGGAAGTAAATAGCATTGCAATTATGTAGGTAAAAAAAACACCTTGGTTTGAAACCGCCAACATTGCAGACTTTGCACCAAGGCTCACCGCCAATATAGTCAGAGGATGATTTCTTGCATATACGGCAGCCAAGATACCACCAGCTATCATCTTGAGGTACATTTGTTATGTTGACCGTGCAATGATATCCTACTTGCTGTGAGAGCACAGAGCAATTAAGTTGAAGCATGTGATTGGATTAATAGAGAGTAAATAAGATAAAGTGGAAGACATGGAACATACAATAAAATCATAAGCTTCAATGTCATTGAGATCGCGTATTGATTTGTGTTCTATAACAATGGTCTCTGCTTGTTCTTCTAATTCTGGGACTGCTGGTGCAGGCATGTCTATGGGGAAGTGCTGATTCTGAAATCTGCAAGTCAGGAAATACTGAGAGCTGTGAGACATACGCGCGCAGGTACAATGAAAAGTATGAAGCGTGAGCAGAAGCTAGTTTATTGAATTGTGTCCTGCAGAGGAATGTTATGTACCTGGCATAAAACGGCTGAGCTTCTTCAATTGGAGGGTTGAAATACCAGTGGCAAGCATTGTTGCCAGTAACATAAGGAACTTCTTTTTTATTGTAATGTGAAGACATAAGATGCAACAATGTAACACATGTTAAGCAATCAGAATTGTAGTAAAAACTATAGGCATGGTAAGAATGGACTTACTCCGATATTCTTTAGGAACACAACCAACAAATAGGACTACCACTGCTCTTGGCATGGAACTGTTATATACAGAACTCACATCGAAACTCTTGCTCCTTTGTCCCCATAAAGTGACCCTGAGTTCCTTGTGACTGAAGAAGGGAATTTTGTAAGTCGGGTATGCTAGCACAATACAAGAGGGAGCAGTGGGTAAAAGCAGGCATTGACAATTGTAATAACAACTAAAACCCAATAACAGTCTACCAATAGAACACAAGCCTATAATAACTGACTGGTAGGCAACAGTACTTACTCAAGATCCTTTATGATGATATCTCTGGTAATGGTTAACTCCGACATTCCTGGGAAGCGCATCGCAGATGGTTGTTCTACTTTTGTAAGAACTCCAATGACATCTGTGGAAACCAGTCATCTGATTAGCGGCTGTAAAATTTATATTTGTTAAGCTACTTGTGTTCTTGCATCAGCTCACCAATGAAATCTGGGTGTTCTCTGATATGCTCGCGTATCTGATCGAAAGGAACAACTGTTTGTACATAGGATGGAAATGCATCCGGTGCATTCTCAATAAGGTCAACCTGTGTTTGGTAGGTAAACTCAACCATATTGTTTCCAGCAACCGGCATGTATGAAGACTTAGCACCTCTGACTTTAAATCTGCGGATTGTGTACGTTCTACCAGCTTCAAGTAGCTTGCTCTTTGCATCCACCAGATTTCCTGGAATTTCAGCATAGATAGCATTCCCCTGTAATAATGCTAGGTCAGCCATACCCAAGAAAAGAAAAGAAAGGACCAGATTACCGTATATATGTATACTGGAATGGAATGAGAAATGGTACAGGTAAATGTAAAATAATCATTAGCAGGTAAAGTATGCACTGGGAACTCTGAAAGTTGTATAAGATAAAGGCTGAATTTGTGTATAAGGAATGGAGCAGAAATTTATGTACCTGTGCATCAGCCAATATTAAGTCCACATGAAGTACAGGACTATTTTCATCCTTCCCAGTGAAATCCCACTTTCTGATGACCCGAACACATATAACAGCCTGAACATCCTTTGGCCTCAATTGGGATAATGGGGTAAAAGGCACAGGCAATGCCATTCCAACGAACTGCAATATAGAAAAACCGAGGAGCAGCCATCAGTACACAAATAGAAGGAAATATCATACAAGATAGTAACATAGTAATACAGTCAATTTATTTCATGTAAAATAGGGATACATACTCTGTAAGAAAACTGTATGCAACAGAAAGATGAGAGGCACATATAAGAAGCAACCAAGAAGAATGTACACCAAGCTTGTATAATATACTGTACACTATAATACATAGAGGACATGACCATAAGGAGGTCATGTTAAAGTGTCTGATCCATAGGCAGAGGTACATCTGTACCACAAAGTGGTACAGAAGAAAATACCTCCTTGTATACTATGTTCCTTGTTTCATCTGTACATCTTCCATCCTCATCTTCTATCAAGATCTTTAACCCCTTTTTAGAGTTAACACGAGATATAGCTACATACAACTGGCCATGTGTAAACACAGGTCTCTTTAAATAAACACCGACATATGACAGGGTCTGTCCCTGACTTTTGTTAATGGTCATAGCATAGCATACTTTGATGGGGAACTGGCGCCTATGCAATTCAAATGGCCACCTTTTGTTTTCTAAAGTGAGAGATATCCGAGGAATGCAAACATCTTCACCAGCATGACTGCCTGTCATAATCCTGGCTTGGATGGTCGCGTCACCAAGTGCAGTGATAATTAGGCGTGTCCCATTACAAAGCCCATCAGACTGGCCTATATTACGCAACAGCATTACAGGAGTACCCAATTTAAGAATCAATCGATGCTGAGGAAAGTTGTTTCCAGTAAGAGAATTTAAGAATTCAACCGGATATAAAAGATCATATGCATCGGTGCTGCCACGAGGTTTGCCAGTTTTGTCACAACTTAAGTATTCTCTTTGTTCACCAGGAAGCAAAGACACAATGTGTGCATTAATTGTCTCGGCGAGTTCATTTCTAGGAGTTAAGATTGCACGTTCCTTCAAGTAGGCGGGTTCAGAGTACATGAACTGAAGGTCTGGATAAATTTCATCAATTATACAGGACATTGTGTCATGTGTGGGCATGAGAAGTAAATCATGTGGTATCTTAATCCATGAAGGCTCAGCCTCTCCCTCCTTTGCAATGGCCGGTATTTTACCTTCACCAACATCCAGAATCCAGCGACTAAAGGCCTCCAGTTCTTGCCGTCCTTCAGGATCGAGACCCGATGAAGATAACCTCATGTTTGTATTAAGGGTGAGAACCGTGACATGTGTCCAGAGCGGAGAATTTATAATAGCAGAATTGACAACCTGATATCGATCCCCACCTTCAACAACAGGCAATATCTGTCTTAGATCACCACCTAGAACAACTACCTTTCCACCAAATGGAATGGCAGCTGCTTCGGGACGATCTTGAGACTCGATATCTCTGAAAGTTCTATCAAGAGTTTCAAAAGATCCCCTATTGCTCATAAGGGCTTCATCCCAAATTACTAAGGATGCGGCTTGAATGAGCCTGCCTATCATATCACCTCTTTTAACATCACAGATTGAATCTGGACGTAAATCACAAGGTATTTTAAACCGCGAATGTGCTGTACGGCCACCAGGCAGAAGTAAAGCCGCAACACCGGATGAGGCTACTGTAAGGACAATTTTCTGTTGTGCTCTAAGATGCGAGACAATGCAGTTCCATAGGTAAGTTTTACCCATACCACCATACCCAGAGACAAAGAAGAACCCAGGTTGATCACTCATAACCCTAGACACTATTGCATTAAAAGCAATCAACTGCCCACTGTTAAGACTCGATATCATGATAGACTGTTCTGATTGGTCAGGGACTGCGTATGATAGTTCTTCTTCTACCAGGCGATTTATGAAAGAAGAATCAGCAAGGGTCCTCCGTGGAAGATTGAACTTACGAATATCACCACCATTCATAGCCAATAGCTTGGAAATTTCATTAAGCAGATGGTTTCTAACATCTAGGTCCGACATCTGGTAATTGTGGTTGCCAATTAAATCCCTAAATTGGTATTGTATATCATCAGCTAGAAGCTTCCAGATCTTTTCAAAGAATGAGTATTCATCAACTACTTCACAAAACATAAGCATTGTAACAAAAAGTTTTCTAAGCTGCCTAGACGTCGCCCAAGCAGCAGCTTCATCAAAAGCAGTATACCATTCCTGATCATCACCGAGAAGACCACGGGCTCGACATGCATCCTTAAAAGTAGGATGGCAAATGCCATCCACAGTTCTAAGATTCTCAAAGCTGGTAGGTCCTTTGACAACCAGGAGAAGCATTCTAAGAAAATACTGTTCACCAGCTGAAGGATGCACATAGTATATACGTCCTATCTTACCCTGTCTAAGACACCGTAGTTCCCATGTTCTGGTAGTCTCTTCCCACCTCCATTTAGAAGGGAACTCACAGTATGTGAGTTCTCTTGCAGCTGAATGCGTTTGATTAGCAACAAACCACTGTGTTAACATTGTCCTGCGCAGGAACTCCTTGGAGAGGACCCGAGACATATTGGAGTTGGGACTGAATGTGATAAGGTTCTCATTAGGCAGGTGAACAGGCAGATGCTCTACTGCTGGGAAGTGTCTATGAATATCATATCCAAATATCCTCCAACAAGCATCATACTCACAGATGTAACGGCAAGTTAAATATTCTTCAACTTCATTGATACTCTTTGTTCGATGGTCATAAGGAGCATCGACACCCTCTCTCATTCTTTGCAGATATACTTTACTGCAATCTGGTCCTTTTGTCACATATTTGAAAAGATATTTGATGAATGTACTCTTCTTACACCACTCAACATTCATGTGGGCCAGATACTTCTTAAGGAGTGCTAAATTATACGGCACAACCCATGAGTTGTCTAGCCGTTCTCTTCCTTTTTGAACAAATAGATTATTCTTACGTCTTCTATAAATGGAGAAACCACTCTCATTAATCACTGTTTCTTCTTGATAAGGTTTAGGAAATTTCTTGGAGCAGATGTCTTTCTTCATACAAGGACAGTCACGATTAGATTTGCCACATGGACCATGAACCATGTGCTCTGCTACCAGGGCATAGCCTAATGGATCCTGTCTAGGATCGGGTATCTCAGCGCTGACATGAGAATCTATGAAAGCTGGAGTTGGTTGCGAAGTATCAGCAGCAACCCAAAGTATGATGTGAGCATGCGGCAGCCCTCGCTTTTGAAATTCAACAGTATGGAGGACTACAGAGATGCACAACTGGATGTCAGCATGTAACTATAATCGCGGAAACTCCTAAGAAAATTCAGCAGCAGGAACACGTAGAAGGAATAGATGAAAGAGGAGATGCGGAGGCCAAAAGAAGGCAATAAAGGAACAAGCAATTGGACATGCAACATAAGGCATCAGTACCTGCAGTGCATATACCAAATGCAAATCCGGTTTTGATGTCATGAAGGAGTTCCTCGAGCTTCATGTTGAAGACTCGAACAATAATCTCAGATCTATCAGATGGCTTCTGACCAGATTCAAGAATGCCCTCAGCTATCTCTGGCCATTTCAAATTGCAGGTGAAAGTTACAAAAAAATCCGGAGGACCATGGACTCTGCATATTGCAATAGCATCATGGTAATTCTGGACCATGTAACGTCTACCACCAGTAAATGAAGCCGGTAAAATAGTCTTCTTTCCCAACTCACTTCCCTCAGTACAACCTCGATCGATAGCATCGGATATACCCTGAATACTTTCTACCCGAAGATCCCGCTGACTATCAAGAATGTACCACAATCTACTTTCATCTATAGCTGCCCGAGCATCAACCTTTGCTTGACTGGACAGCATACCATAACAGAGATATGGATTAGGCTGGCCTTTTCTATAGTGAAGCATGTAGCAGAAGTAATCCTGCATGGTTATCTTCACCCGAGCATTATCTCCAGACTGTGTAGCTCCATTGTACAACACACCAATTTGAAACCCACGCTCACCATATGGAAACAATAGTGGATACTGGAGAGCCATGTATGCAGGATGTAAAGAAGAGATCTGTTGTAACTCTCCAGAATGTGTCTGAATTACAATATCACGTTTGAAGGAATCCAGAGAAAAATCACCCACCACCAGCAAAGCAAGCTGATCAGTAGTAGGTAGATTATACTGAACCGGATCACCTTCTCTAGCACCCACAATCCTAATTATGAAATCCTCCCCATCAGGCATCTGTAATTTATCTCGGGCCATTCTAAATTTTTTTGCAAATGGGTTACAGTGGTCCAGCATATCAATCAAACTTTGGATAATCTGAGGATCTAAAGAATCATCGTCAACTTCAGAAGACCGTAATGAGTGCACTCTGTTTTTTATCTCATTAGCAGTGTCATAGATATAGAGCTGTATAAATTTAGGAGGGCCTCCATTTGGTGGTACTAAAGATCCAAGGCGATGATGAACCTGACCATTGATTTTAAAAACCGGAGGACCATGGCCATCATTAACAGAATGGTCTATGTTGGCTCCCATTGATGTGAAAGCAAATAGACAATTGTATTTCCTAATATTTTTCATAAATTTGTTGGAGCGAGGACCTCCGGAAAAGGAAGCCAGTGATGCCAAAGGATTTGGCCGAGATTGGAAATGTGGAATAGACACACGACCACCCTGACAGCAATTATTATAAATTACTCTGTCACGGCGATAAGAAGAGTCTGCCTTAACTCTTTCACCATGCCAAAAGATGGCCTGGCAGTGGGGACACTCATAGTCTGGAGAGCCATAATAGGATCTATGTGGATATGAGGCTGTGTTAGGCGTTGTAGACAAGGGAATTCAAAGGGTAATATGCACCAAATGATTCATCGATAGTAAAGAACGTATGTGCAACGGATTGTAAGTACGCGAAGAATATATTAGGAATCATTTGGAAAGGGTCATGAAAAAGGATGTTAGAACGTTATAAAAGGCAGGAGGTAGACAAGGAGAATAGATAAGATTGAGTTAGAAAGTCATAGGCTATAAGCAAAGCACGTGTATTAGAAGACACGCAGCAATACCTTTGAGAGCATTTATGTATTCCTCATCAAAATGCCCACACTCAAGAGGTGGTCTGGTCCCAACCAAAGACCGTGGCAAACCTGCCAAACAGGGATCTTGTACAGTGAGCAGACCACATAGAGGGCGGAGCAGCTAACACAGCAGTACACAGGAGGGAAATAACTGAGCTAGAGTGAATGGCAGGCAACATAAACCGACAGGCATGTACCTGACCACACGAGGCGGTGCTGATCCAGCAGTCTCTTACGCCTACGACGGCGCTCCCAAGGATTTGTGACCGTTGGAACATGACGGGCAGGAGCTCCTAAGGCAACTTAATGTCAGCGAGGCACGATAGGTCGACACTAAAAGAACCCGTAATTAGGGAGAACGTACTAATAATGACAGGCCGTTGTCTGGTCCGAGGGGTACGACCGGGAGGAGGTATGGCTGAAGGGCACTCGCAGATAAAGAATTGGAGGCAAATTTACACAGGGAGGGCCCGAAAGGAAGTACATGAAGAAACAAAGAGCGTTAGGTAACGAAGTCAAGAAGGGGATTAAGCACACGAAAGAGAAAGGAAGAGAAGAGCGTACATGGCCCCGCTGATCTGCTGGAAGAAGGCCTGTTTCTAACCATGTTCGTATGCCAACAAGGCATGTACGAACCTCTAAATAAAGATAGGCATGTGGTAGAAGGGTTTTTTTTTGTCTTCAAGAGGAAACATCAATTAAAAAAAATAGAAACTCAGGAAAAAGGTAATAACACAAAACATAAAATATTTAGAGGAGTAATCAGAAAATAAGGACGGGTGAACATACCACAGCGAGATTAACATAAACAAAGCAAATAAAATGGCACACAAGATAGGAATCGCTAGAAAAGATGGCATAAATACTGCGGCCTGTACAGAAATAGCGCGAAAGACACCGAGAAGATGGAACAGTATCAAACGGCAGCACAGACGATAGCAAATGTGCTCATGCTTTAGCTAATCCAGTATTACATCATAAATAAATACGTACAGAGGCAATATTCTGCAAGAAGCGGCTTGCCTGAAGAAACAAAGCTGGACTAACTAAGCTGATACTCTCTCTAGCCCACAACCGTGCTAGCCAAAGGTGTAACAAAGATCATCCACAACAAGAATAGCACTACGAGCGGCTAAAGCATATGAAAGAAGGCGTTGAAAACCGTAGTCTACAACAACAAATCCATATATGGATTGTAAATATGATACGGCCTCTGAAGCAGCCAGCTCATACGGTGATATACACCCTGCATCTTTAGGCGACCAAAAGAACAATTGTCTTGGTGGCTGGCCCGCAATGAGACTCGGCAACTCCAACTCCACACCATACAGGTGGACGCCGTCACTCCCCACCTCATGAATGAAGGAGACCCATGGCAGATAGCACCTGGCTGCAACATCTTGTAGAAGAAGAACCGAAGAAGCACGCACGCAGAACATACTGAGAAGACCCGATAAGAAGCAGATGGAAACGCAACCGGCAGTGCAAGGTAAGGATACAACAAAAAATAGAAAAGCAGAGAAAATGGAGAACCACTCTTTTTTTGTCTGGATTTGTGGTAAAATAAATCCATCCCACATACAAAAACAATGATAAAAAAGGGATAAAACACAAACGGGAAAGAAAAAGAGGAAGAACAAATAAGCCATCAGCCACAATGCCCATCATACTATATATATAGTGTGCTCAGCACAATAAGCTATCATTTATTTATACACATATATACATATAATACAGCATGAATAATGGAGCACCATATTTAGCAGCACACATGCATATTAATAACAACAGAATGTAATCCAATGCAAAAATACAGATGTAATAGCTGTAGGCAGGAAGAAAATAAATCCAACAAATATGTAAATAATAACATCAGTCGTTTGGAGAACGGAAACATACCGGAAACCAAGGCTACTGGAACCAAATGGCCGAAAGGAAGCAAACCACAGAAGTAGCTAGGAGCCCTGACCTCCAATAACCTAAAACAACAACCAAGAAGAAATCAGAAGGTGACAGGGAATAGGAAATAGACTCCAACAAACACGGACAGTAGAATTAGGCCGAGACTCCATACAGTAAAACTGCCAGTAAACAAATGCAACAGCACGACCATGAAAAAATAGGAATCACTGAAAATCTTTTGGGACTTGTCTGTGTTGGAAGTTGTTATGGCTTATCTATTTGAAAGCAGTTTCTTGTCCATGTGGATACTTTGTATTCATCAATTGTCACACCTATATAGCACTCTTCGCATGCCACACACCAGATGGCTTAGCTAGAATAGAACACCTAGATCACCAGGTGGTGTGCACTCACTGAACGGGACACAGCACCCATTGAACGCGAGACATTTAGAAACCTGACCCATCTATAACACGCAAAGCAGAGTTCTAGCTGGAACCGGAAACCAGCAGCACGGCGGCATGAATACTATTAAAAAAACAGTAAAGAACACGAGACGGAGGAGGGATTAGCCATCACCTGTAATAGTACGGGAGGAAGCAACAAAAAGATCCCCCACCCCCCGCTCTGGGGGGCGGAAGCAGCACGCGCCGTAATCCTATCTGCAGAAAACAATAAGAAAACAATAGGAAGTTAACACGAACTACACAGACAGGCCGCAAGTGCAGAGAATCCATGGAAAATGCTGCAGAGAAGCGAGCACAGACCTACATAACTCTGCGAATCCAATGAGCAGCATAGCAGTTATAGCAACCTACAAAACAAAGCAGACATGAGAAGAGAAAAGAAAGAGCAGACATCTGAGAAAAGCGAAGACGAGAGCCACACGAAGAGAGGAGGCGAACGATGAGGAGGCCGAGAAGACGCGCTGGAAAAACAGAGGACCAAAGTAGGAGAAAACAACCGAGCCACCACGACGGGTGATAACCTCACCGGGCCAACGGAAGGCAGCGCAACGGTAAGCTGGATAGCCCCAAAAATCGAACCGCAACGACCCATTCGATGCAGACCGGCCGACAACACCCGCGCATCCGCGTACGATTGAACCGTACGGCGGTCGAATCAAGCAAATCGAATCGCAAGAACCCACCGAAACCCGCGGCTGGAACGGCGCGAATCGACTGGGCAGAATGTGCCCAAACCACACCGGCGAAAGGGGCAAAACCAAAGAGGCAAAACCAAATGCGAGGCGCTCCGCCGCGCCGCGCAGGAGCACGGGTACGCCCACCCCGGCACGGTCCGCATCCCCCGCCCGTGGCCGACTTCCGCGACCTCCTCGTCCAGCTCTCCTCCTCCGCCTCCGCCGCTGCCGCGGACCACCCCGACGACGACGCGGCGCTCTGCTACTACCACTACGCTCCGGATTCGGCCACGGCATGTCGGCATGCCCCCGCCGGTCCGCCGCCACCGCTGTCCTTCCCCGCCTCCGAAGCAGAACCGCAAGAACAGAAGAACGAAGAAGACGAACGGTGAAACCACCGGCGAAACCCAGACGACCGAGGATAAGGGCGTGGATAAAAAGAAGAAAGAAACACCGACGAACACAAAGAACAGAAGAGGAGGGAACCTGAGCACAGAGCAGTAGACCGAACGAGAAGGGGAGGCGCAATGCAGGGGCACGGCGGCGGCGGCGGCGGCGATGGAGTCGGCGAGGAGAATGGGAAAAGGTGGAGAGGCAGGTAGGTCGGAGGAAATTAAATGCAGCAGCAGGAACCGGAAGGGGCGGCCCAATAGAAAAAGGCGACGGACGCGAGGAAACGCCTGCGAATCTGATGAAGCCACGCGGCCAGGCACGCTCGGCGACGCAGGCTCTCAGCAACACACGCGGCAGACCACGCTGGCGCCAAGCCGGATCCACGTCGGCATCCGAGGTGGACACGGCCATTGCCTCCCGACCGGCGCCGGTTAAATAAGAAGAAACATGCTTCCGATCTGGGATGTGCAGGCGCAAAGAGGCAGATGGAGAGTGGAGAACAGGCAGGATGAAAGTGAGACCAGGGAGAAAGCGTAGAGAGGAATGAGTTTTCGCGGGCACCTGCATGGCCGCATGGGATCGACGCTGGTAGAAGATGCGTTAGGGCAAGTACAACAGAGAGACAGCTTGCTGTCTACAAGTCCTTGGAATTTACAATATAGACGGCTAAACACATAGTTCGTACAACCCACAGACAGCAGCTGATCTGTTTGGCTTTCTATAAATTATTTAATAATTGTTGGTAGCCATGATCAATCATGAGTATCATTTCTATATACCACTGTGTTGCTAATTGATGTAAAAAAACTCCAAAGTAACTCATATACTATATATATATATATAATATATATATATATATATATATATATATATATATATATATATATATATATATATATATATATATATATATATATATATATATATATAGTGATATAATATATATATATATATATATATATATATATATATATATATATATATATATAGTGATATAATATATTTCGTGAATCAAATCACGATCTTCTTCCTCATAAATCAAATACGATCGAAACATGTATGTCTAATTTTATTTGTTTCCATAGCATTGCCATATGTGCTCAACAAGATCATTCCTCTAGAAAATCTTCTAGTGAACACCTCTATAGTATCGAAGTTATCGGCTTCTGGTAGATCATTTTCATCATCGGGCGGTGGAAGTGGTGATTCCATAAGACTAGAAAAAATAACTACAAAAGAGATGCAAAGACACGAGAATCAAAATCGATTGAACACATGCAGGTAATAGACTGAATGTGTGCGTTCAGTTATCAGTTTCAGAAGATGAAGCTGAATAGAAACATTCAGTTTCCAACTTTCCAACATTCAGTACATGGCCGGTCCTCAAACTTGTGCGGCTGTGTCATCCCGGTCCTCAAACTTAAAAAGTGTGTCATTTCGGTCCTTAAAGTTTATTTGGATCTCATATTCATCCAAATGGGTCTGGCCCAGCCTGTCAGCTCTATATTTATCTCTTATTTCTTACCTCTCGAATGGTTTGAGGGTCAGCCGGTCAGCTCGTCGGCGCACCACTGTCAGGCGGCAACAGCTTCTCACCTGCACCTATGCGGCAGTGGTGGCGGTGCCCGCCTGCGCCCCTGTACGGTGTCCGCTCTAGTGTGCCTTTGCGTGACGGTCGTTGCTCCACTTCACCGATGCGTGTGGCATGGTGGCCCGCCGCTCCACTTCACCGATGCATGCCAGCAGCTACGCTAGCAGCACCACGCGCTACAAGTTTATTAAGGCCGATCTTCATGTTTGATTGGAATGGAGAGAGAGAGTGAAGAATAACGGCAGCTTGTACATGAACAACACACCAGCAGCAGCTTGTGTGCCTGCTCGCGTCTCGCCGTCGGGGCGGCCACCGCTGTTTTCACGCGTTGGGCACGCATATGCTTCGGTGGCATGCGAAAGCAGGTGCTGTCCAAGGCAGAAGCTTCGCCCTCGCCGTTAAAACGCGACGCCGATGGTGCATAGGACGCGCCGGAACGCCCCCGTCTCCGCGTGCCCCTCGATGCCGGGCGTCCCGCGGCTCGCCCGCGCACCTGTGCAGCAACGGCGGCGGCGGCTGCTCGCCTGCGCATACGCAGTGCCTGTACACGGCAGTGGCGCCTTACACGCCTGCCTGTGCGCAGCGGCGGCGGCGGATCGCCCATGTCCCTGTGCGCCGGCAGCAATGGCGTCAACGACCAACGAGGAAGAAGATAGCTATTTTCAAAATAATTTCTCATGAAGTTTGTAAATATATTTGTAATTTATATGTCTGGGCAATTTTATATATAAACCCTGCTAGTATTTTATTTCAAGCAATCAAGTCTTATCTCTGCATTCGGGCACGAACCCGTAACCGTTTGGATAAATATGAGACCCAAATAAACTTTAAGGACTGAGAATTACAGAAACATTCAGTGAATCAAAATCAAGCCAATGTGCAACCGGCACCGGTGAGGATGTACTGCAGGGAAAAATCAGCGTCAAATATCAAGTGAATGTGCATCCAGTTATCAGCTTTCAGTCGCTGAACAGCGACATTCACTTTTCACATCCTATGTCAATCCTAGCAAACAAATCTCACCTCAAAGGCCATGGACGCCTGTGAAGCTCACATCCGCCATGTGGTTGCCTCGTCCGAAGTGCCTGCTCGCCCTGCCCCACCGGCGTCCTGCTCGTCCCGTGCCGCTACAGTGCTGGAACCCTGCTCGCCCCGCCATGTGCCACGGTGTTGTGGCGTCGCCTGCTCGCCGCTCTCCTCCGCGGGCGCCGGTGAGAACGAAGGCATGGAGAAGACGACGTCGGTGAGGATTGGCGCGATTTTGTCACTTGCGCGCGTGTGCGCAGCTAGATCCGCGCGGCGTCGGTTCAAGACGACGGCTTCCTACAACGCGACGCCGGCCGTCGAGTACGCCTCGGACCACGAGCACGTGCCGTCGTCTCATGACGCGACGACTTCTCCCTCTCTCCTGCAAAGTGGGGGGATTTTGCAAAACTACCATCCGGAAGAGACGGCCAGCACGCCCGTTGTACCTGCCCTTAGTTGATTTCTCGGAGCACGGGCCGAAGCCGTCGACTCGCAAGACGACGGCACTGCCTTGGTTGTTGCGCGTGAGGGGGCTTTTTGCAATTTTTTTGTCATACAGACGGCACATTAATCAGCGTTGTACGTGCCCTAAGCTACTTATCACTATAGCTTTTGTAAAGTGCATCAACTTTAATAACTTCGAACTGGTTTCACCAAATTTTCCATTCAATACACTAGTGTAGTCATGTAGATGCTGTTAATACACATGTTTAAGTTACAGAATTTTGAACTTAGAATAAGTGTAGAGCAAATCATAATTTGGAACCGACCTAGTATATTGAGCCTTTTTCTCCAGAGCCATCAGAAAAATTGTCAATCTCGTCCAAACCACTGAAATTTTCATTCTCTCACTGGTGCCCAAACTCGAAAATTTTCTTTCTGTGAAGCCATTCCGTCTGTACTCCGCTTGAATTCAACCGTTTGGGACCTCTGACATGTGGGTCTGATCAGTGCAAATGTCCTAAACTAGTGATTTGCGCGCGCCCATGCGCGCGTCAAATGGCATAACAATTGTTCAGAATATAAGACAGTGAATATTAGAATTCTACAAATATATTACATGGCATAGGAGTTTGCTCAAAGAGCGATCGAAGTCTCACACAATATTACATCAAATTCGGAAGTCATTAGAATCCTAGATATATACTACATGGCATAGAGTCTCACACAATATTACAACAAACTTGGAAGTCCTAGGAACAATCTTACATAAAAGGTTCATTATGGAAGGCACCACAACATAGGCAGTGCATGGATAAGCATAAAATGTAGCAGTAGTAGTGCTCTGGCCTAGGGGGTGTGCCATAGGAGACCTAGTTGAGATGGCGAGTGCGATCTGATTGCATGCTCCAGCCGGATGAATAGTCTGTGAAAAGGGTTCTCTTAGTTTATGCTTGGCTTATATTGGTTGAAATGTTAACTGCAGGAGTAAACTATTGCGAACCTCGTGGCAGGTAGAACGTCTCATCGAATCAACGGTGAATGCGAGGTTGCGGTGTCGATGTGTGTCCATGGTGCCTCCGAGCATCGGCTACAAGGCATATAGAAACACGATGAGACTAGCAGTGTATCTTGGATAAATAATGATGTAAAATCTTATTATTTATATACGATGTGTTATGTAGAAGCCATCATCGAAGACTCGCGGAGACGTAGGACTCGGCCGTAGGTTGCAAAGCCACGATACTTCCCGCGTGCAATTCATGCATTGGCTGTAATAGAAACATATATAGAATTAGATAATGCGAAGCACTGCGAAGGTAGGGGTAGGCATCAATGGTACCTCTCATTTGCCGGTCCATGGCTTCATCATACACCTCCCCGTCATGGCCAGGCTTCCTCGCCTTGTAATTAAACATGTAATGAACACAAAAAGAAGTCAATCAAATATGTGATAGTTAGAGTGTGCCGTGGTTGAATAAACAATGGTTGATATGGTTGTTACCTGAATCCAAAGAAAGAGCAGGAACATTGCTGGTACATTTAGTCTTACTGGTGTAGGCTTCGTTCATAGGAAAGGGTGGAGCCTCAAGATACTTGTATGCCATCATGGTGACAAGGAAGACAACGTTTTTGACTCCATCGTGGTTTGGGTATTGGAGGCCGATCTGACCAGATTTAGGAATGGAGGCTGGACTCTGTCCATACGCTTCAACACGGCAGGTGCCTGTATCCTCATTGAAAGCGTGAGTTTGAATGCTGCAGTGGCGCTCAAGCAATGGCACCAGTGCATCGGGATGGAATGTGTGGGGTGGGAAGCCATGGATGTCTATAGCGAGCGCGGTGTTCCAGTGAATGATCTTGGCAACATGGTGGTTGCGCCAGTCAATGAGGTAAGCACCAAAAGTATCACCATAGAGGATGTCAGATGAGAGGACAATATCTCTTTCCTCAGGGGTGGCAAACCGAATGATAAAGTCAGAGTTGAATGGTGTGATGGCTATAGGAACGGCTCTGTTCTGGAAGCTGGTTTGGATGGCCTTGCGGATATCTGCAATAGCGGGATTAGGTGGATTCACATCTATTGCGATAACCGCATTTGAAAGGCGTGCTTCTGCTGCCTCTGTGGTAGCATTCGCTTGGATAACAGCGATGCCATCGTGGTTAGGAGCGGCCTGCATTAGTTTTGTAAACATAATTAGTCATGTCTATTTCTGCGTGTCATATAAAATCATGTATATTGGTGCTATGGCAAAGGGCGAGAAGTTTAAGCCGCTTTAATTTTGATCTTAAGTAGTTCTAATCAGATCGGTCTATTTCGACAGGTGTACGAACAGTATTTCTATCATGAGGAATAGTTCATACGTAAACGAAAGCCACTGGTTATTTTTGGGTTTTATTTTTCCCTATCCAGGAAAAGCGGTGTAAAGACCTCTATTTTTTTTTTGTTGCCGATTTGGAATCTATAGTTTGTAAGCTAAAGATGGTTTGCATGGATCCAGAACACGCCTAGATTCGTCGGTACCTTGGTGTTGCTATATGATTAGATTCTAGATGGACAAATCAAAAACATAGTTAGAGGGAAAGCACGTACCATGGTCAGTGCTGGATCTTGTGGGAGAGTACAGGTGTAACTGCAGTGTAGATCTGGACGCTGCCTATGGGTGAAAGTAAAGATGAGATCAGTGCCGGGCAGATTGCGAGAGGAAGAGCAGGGAAGCACGCGAATATAAAGAACGGGAAGGGAGAGGTGGAGCTGGTTACCTGGAGCCTGCGAAGAAGGAGGTTGGTGTTTGCTTCAGGCGAGCAAGAGGCAGGAGACAAGAATATATCTGCTATATGCGTTGTGTGGAGGAAGGGCGTCCATTTTACCGTGGGCCCGTGTGGGTGGGCCAACGCACTCAGTGGGAGGCAGAAGAATGGGTGCGCATGTCAGTGCGTCGCGTTGCTTTGGCTCTTCGCAGCGAGAATCCAATGTTGGATTGTGCAGGGCGGGTTTTAATTTTCTGGACTGTGCGCGTGGGCCGTTGTCGAGTGGGGAGTGGTGCGTTGCTCTCGGTGGGGCCCTTCGGTCATGGTACTTGAAGCGGGAGCCGTCACGGGTTGGTGTTTGTGTTGGTAGCCTTTACTCGGTTGTTTGGACCCATGGTGTCGACATCTAGCATGGGATACAATGCGTGAGGTTGTACACGTGTACGCAGGACAGGAGTGGCCGTCGATTTGAGCCAACAGCAGGACGACAATGCCGGGTTGTGTGTAGTGGAGAATGGTTATCCACACCGTGCTAGTGACAGGCCTGGTGACGACACGGGTTGGAGCGGTAAGCACTTTAGGGGAGATGATATAAAGCGCAATTATTTTTTTTAACACTCGATGAAGTAAAGCTGCTGGTAATTCCTTTGCTGAGCAACATTTTCTAAAGTTGCATTGAATACATGAAAATGACATACAACATTAGGATTTACATGCAAAATACAAGGGCTGCGGTTTGGCACACCGCTAAATAGCCTCTAGAAGCCCGTACACACAAAAGAACAAGGGCCTTTATTTTTTAGGCCTCAAAAGAACAAAGGTTGTTGTGGAGGTATAAACTCCATATACCCTCACGGCCTAGTTTGGGCCGACATGCTATCACCAGGCCGGCCCATCAAGCTTCAAGACCGATCGGCTCAGGCTGGTCGGACAGCCTAAAACGGGCAAGATTCCCGAAGACCGACAAGGAGGACAAGACCTAGCCGAGATAGGAAAGTTTAGACTTGTAAAGTATATAAACTTAGTACCGTATAGGCTAGTTCCGACTTGTAACCTTGCTCCCGTGATATATAAGGAGAGCAAGGACCCCCATGCCGGGGACAAATGGCATAACGCACGACTCATACATCCACATCATAATCAAAACAAAGAGCGGGACTAGGGTTTTACGCATCTTTGCGGCCCGAACCCGGGTAAACCTCGTGTGATTGCTCCCCGTTTACGTCTTGCTCGCAATCTCGTGCGCCTTCCGCCAATCCATTACCGGTCGTGGCATACCCCCAGTCGGACTATCGCCGATATTTCGTCGACAGGGGCGCACCGTAGGGGTGCGCACCGAGATTTTACGTCGATCAAGATGGTTTCTTTCCCGGCTTCCATGACTTTCGAAGCCGGCCTCACCTTCACCATTGGGACGATGACCGGACAACCGCTCCGGACACCTCATACATCGAGAGTCCGCCCTCGATCCTAGCTCCACAAAGCAATGAAGGTACAAATCCTTTGCCTCCTCGGACGAGGCATCATCATCAAAGCTCGAGTTATCGAACTCCACCTTTTCTTCTAGGCACCAATCAACCACCGCACGAAAATTGGGCCGATCTCGTTCGAAGCAACTCATGATCAACGTGGGTAGGCTCATGGAGTTTTTTGCTCGGTTTGGATCTATCCGTTGAATCAAAGCAAGAATCACCTACTATCCTTCAACGACCGAGTGCCAACAAAACGCCCAACAAAAATCATCGGATCGCAAGATCCTAGATCCAAGGGTTGTATCACCGTTCCCGTACGGGTTGCCAAACACCGCCGACCTATTCAGCCACCAACTTTTAGCGATTACCTCAAAGGCTACAACCGAATCCCCGATCCGCGTCCGGATATGATCGGCTACGCCTTCGACGCACCCGCCGGACATATCGTCAACCATGTGCGCCTCGAAGAAGTCACGGACGACCAATCTCCAGAGAAAACACGTGACGTTACTCCAGACACGCCCGGACTCGACGATTACTACAATATCTTAGAACTCTCGGATCTCGCCCATACGATGGTCTACTCCGACAACGAAGAAGAGGTACAATCTACAAATAACAAGCACCAAGCGTATCGACACTACTCCGCATCTACAACTTACCGTGTTCCGACCGAGAGGAACATGAGGAAATTCAATCGAAATCCATAACCCGGCCAAATCCGCTCAAGAATTACAAAGAATTCCCATCTTTCCCTCCCGGCCTAGGGAACGCAAGGTATGTCATGTTAGTGACAACGAGGTCACCATCAATGGAGAAACCGACGAACAAAGGCAACAACGAGAGGGTCGAAACGCAGCCGGAACAACGGAGACAAAACAAAGCCGCAATCCGAGGCAAATGGCCGACCAAGATCGTATGGTCGGACGACGCAGGGGTTTTCGGCGAAATCTCGCGATGATTTTGACCTTGTAAACGAAAGACAAGTTCACACAACCCCAAGTGCTAATCGCGGTTGCTATTGACCGCCTCAAGACGGCCAATATTCCTCAAACTCCCCAAATTGAGGAAGCGATTGATTTTCTAGTAGCCGCTAAAGCTCAAGTGAACCATATGAGAGAACAAGCGCGCCCGGCCGCATCTCTCGAAGCCACCGGCCGCGTAGTTTCTTCAAAGAATCAAATCCCGACTCTAGAGAGGGAGGTGCTAACAACAACAACTACGAAGACGATGGAGAGAGTTGTGGGAATTTTCCTCACAACAGATTTCACCGTAGACACAATGATAGAAGACAGATCAACCACAGACACAACGAGATTATGGTCAACCCTTCAATCACCATCATGATGAACAATATGACGACAATGACCTCCGAGCGGTCATCAACAACCGATACCGAGCTCGCATGGATGCCTCGGGGCCAAAGCCTTATTCGGCTACCCTCGCGAGAGGTAGTCCGGCCCAAAAGTTTCGGGATACCGAGACATCAAAATGTACGATGGCAAGGTCGACCCGAGCATTGGATCCTCTTATACGAAGTAGCCGTACGAGCAGCGGGGAGGGGATGAACACGTCATGGCCAATTACCTCCCTATCGTACTCGACAAAGGGGCCGAATAATTGGTTATTACGACAACGAGAGGGGTCGATTCACAAATGGCCTCAACTGCGACATCTCTTCATCGAGAACTACAAAAATAACATGCCAGCAACCTGGCACTAAGTACGATCTAGCAAAGATCGTCGATTACCCGAATGAACCACTACGTCACTACATACGACGCTTCTCGGAGTCCGGACAACAATTCCGGACATATCGCGGTCGAAGTCGTGTCCCTTTTCGCACGGATTACGACAACCCGGAAATATTGATCTACGAAAAGAACTTTTGAGAAGACAACCCACTACAACCGACGAGATGTTCAGAATAGCCCGTGAATTCGCTCGCGTTGACGATGCCATGCAACAATTACCCAAAACCGGACAAGGATACAGAAACTTCAGAAGAAACGATGATAGAGAAAGAGATTTTCAACGCAAAAACATGCGCAGAAACGACAGATGTGACAATAACCGTCGCAATGAACGACGACGCGACAATCGCATACAAAACAATTATAGCGAGACACAGATCAACGCGTCCATTCGGTACCACCTAGCGAGAAAAGAAGCGAGACTTCGATCCGAATATGAGAAAATTCTAGGCCAAGACTGCCCTAAACACCCGGAAAAGGGCATACCATGGGCGAGTGTCGCGGATTCACAAAGCAATCTTCACAGGCAGCCGCCAAGAAACAGAGATTAATAAAACAAAGTAAGGAGAAACGGCCCGAACGGAAGGACAAGGCCGAGGAAGAAGAAGAAGACAAATACAAAGATCCTCGGCATCGGTTCAACGAGCCCACCAAACACTTGTCGCTATGATTTTTGGCGGCAAAGTTGGTCTCGAAAACTCGCGGGACAAAAAGTTACTAAAAAGGAGGATCATGGCAATCGCTAAGTCCGATGGACCAAATACGGACATTAAAGCTCCGGCTGGTCGAACAACCAAGAACCTTTAACGAGCCGACATGTGGGCAAATATACCGATGCGGCGTTTCCCTTTGGTACTCGGCCCGATCGTTAATCACATACGTATGGAAAGAGTACTCATAGATGGCGGCGGTGCTTTAAACATTCTATTCCTACAAGCGTTTCGCGAGCTAGGTTTAAAGATCGAAGATCTCGAACCTTACGACTCACCATTCGGGAGTCATGCCGAGCAAACCTTCAATGCCATTGGGAAAAATAACTCTACCCGTTCGCCGGAACAAGACAACACTTCGTAAAGACTACGTCGGCTTCATTGTAGCCGACTTAGAAGGCGTTTACGACGCCATACTCGGTCGACCAGGGATCGCAAGGTTCATGGATGTCCCTCACTACGGATATCTAGTGTTGAAAATGCCAACATCAAAGGGCATTCTTTCTCTCAGAGGCAATGTGCTTATGGCTCACGATCAAGTAAAACAAACGCCTACGCAGCGAGCGGAATTAGCGACCTCAAAGCCCATATGGAACAAACATGCTTTGAAGCAAAACAGATACCGAAGCCGACCTTCGATCCCGGTCAAACAAGTCAAAAAGGTCAGCCAACAAAAGCAATGACACAAAGAAGATCGAGCTCATCCCCCGGAGATAAGGAGAAAACTGCTCTTATAGGAGCCAATTTAGGCGATAAATAGGAAGACGCGCTCGTCAATTCCTACGGGACAACATAAGCATATTTGCTTGGAAACCAAACAGACATGCCGGGCGTCCCAAGGGAAAAGGCCGAGCACTTCCTTAATGTCTCAGAAACCGCCAAACCAATCAAACAAAGATTACGACGGTTTGCTCGCGACAGGAAGGAGGTGATTAGGGTAGAAGTGTTAAAGCTATTAGCAAATTTGGTTTTATAAAAGAAGTGTATCATCCTCGACGGCTATCCAATCCAGCTCTTGTACAAAAGAAAAATGGCGAATGGAGAATGTGTGTTGATTATACCGATCTCAACAAACACGCCCTAAAGACCCTTTCAAACTACCTCGCATCGACGAAGTAGTTGACTCAACCGCAGCCGCGAACCGTTGTCCTTTTTAGATTGCTATTCAGGGTATCACCAAATAGCCCTAGCAACTCACGATCAAATAAAAACATCATTCATCACGCCTTTCGGCGCATACGCTATACGACCATGTCGTTTGGCCTCAAAATGCTGGTGCAACATACCAACGCGCTATCCAAGAGCGTCTCCAAAAGAAATTTCCGACCACCGGTCGAAGCATACGTAGACGACGTAGTCGTAAAAACAAAGGAGAAATGATCCTTAGTTTCAAACCTAGAGCGAACCTTCGTCGCTTTAAACAAACTTCAAGTGGAAATTAAACCCACGAAATGCATATTCGGAGTACCATCGTGGATACTACTCGGCAACGTAGTTAGCCAAGACGGCATTAAACCAAACCCCGAAAAAGTTAATGCGGTTTTAAAAATGACGCAACCCAAAGGTATAAAAGATATCCGAAACTTATTGGATGCATGGCGGCTTTAAGCCGCTTCATATCAAGACTTGGCGAAAAAGGCCTCCCCTTTTTCAAACTATTAAAGGCCAAGCAAAAATTTGAATGGACAAGCGAAGGCACAAAGCCTTCTTCGAACTCAAGACATATTTAACATCGCCACCAAGCACAAAGACCCTAAAGATGACGAAGAATTATTGCTATACATTGCGGCTACCGATCGAGTGGTCGATAGTAATAGTCGTCGAAAGACAAGAAGAGGGACATACATATGGCGTACAAAGACCAGTCTACTACATCAGCGAAGTATTAAACGACTCAAAACAGAGATATCCACACGTACAAAAACTTTTGTACGGGATCCTAATAACGAAACGAAAGCCGCTACACTACTTTGACACATATCCGATCACAATAGTAACAACATGCCGTTGGCGACATTCTTCGCAATAAAGACGCCAAAGGTCGGATCGTCAAATGGGCAATAGAGCTCACCCCATACACCCTAAAATTTCAAAGCCGTACAACCATCAAATCCCAAGCCTTGGTTGATTTCCTAGTAGAATGGACGGACATGTCCCTACCACCATTTCAAAACGAAGCCGAACGATGGGAAATGTTCTTCGATGGCTCCCTTAAAATAAAAGGAGCGGGAGCAGTGTCGTGTTCAAAGCACCAAGCGGTGATACCCTAAGATACGTGCCGCGTATCCATTTCAAAGCTTCAAATAACGCGGCCGAATACGAAGCCGCACTTCACGGCCTCAAGATAGCCATAGAATTGGGTATAAAAGGCTCCTCGTCTTTGTAGACTCTAATTTAGTTGTCCAAAAATCAACAAAGAATGGGACCGCACTAATGAAAAAATGGAGGCATACGTAGCGAGAGATAAGGAAGTTAGAAAATAAATTCTATGGCTTGGAATTCACCTATATACCAAGAGAAAAGAACAAACTTGCGGACCAATTATCTAAATTGGGATCCGATAGAGCAAAAATGCCACCCGACGTATTTGTTCAAGATCTACTATTACCTTCTCGTCACACGGGAGGTAGCACAGAACCACCACAAAAAGAAACAGATCCATCGACGGTAAAACCAAAACAGATAATATTCAAAGAAAGCATACCGGGCCCACCTCCGACCAAGCAAAGAAAAAACGATCATTGCTTTGCAATCCGACCAAAGACCTTTCGAATAAGTGCTCCAAAGAACAAGATCGTGCAAAAAATCTATAGATAACTCCAAAGTTATTTATCCAAAGAAAAGAAAGCGACAAGATCCCTCAACTACAAAGGGATGTAACGAGCAAATACCATCAAGTGGAACCTTTGGAACAAACAAAGGAGGCAAAGCCGACCGGAGAATTCCCTTTATTCGGTATCTCATTGACAAGGACACACCGACGTATAAAACAAAAAAACGACGTCTCATAAGACGCAAGAAACATTATGTCCTAGTCGATGGGCAACTTATGCGCAAAAATACAAGCGCCGAAGTCTTGCAAAAATGCATTTCTTTCGAAGAAGGAGCGAACTACTACTACGTATTCATGAAGGGATGTGTGGAAATCATGCAAAGATCAAAAACACCGGGTCGGAAAGGTATTCCGAGCAGGTTTTTACCGGCCAACCGCACTAGCCGATGCTAAGAAACTAGTTCAAGATTGTAAAGGTTGCCAATTCTTCGCTAAACAAATTCATGTCCCCGCACATGAGCTTCAAACAATACCACCGCATGGCCCTTTTCATGCCGGGGACTAGATATGATAGGACCATTCAAAAAAGCCCTCAAGGCTATCAATTTGTCTATGTACTTATAGACAAATTTTCAAAATGGATAGAATATAAGCCCTTAGTCAAGGCAAATGCTCAAAAGGTCGTCGAATTCCTAACCGACGTCGTACATCGTTTCGGCGTACCCAACATCATTATAACAGATTTGGGATCCACATTCACAGGTGGTGAATTTTGGGATTTTTGCGAAGACTTAGGAACAAAAGTAAAATACGTATCAGTGGCTCACCCTCGAGCCAATGGTCAAGTAGAAAGAGCAAATGGGATGATCATAGACGCCCTACGAAAAAGGCTATACCGAGACAACGATACCCATCCAGGAAGATGGTATCATGAATTACCTGCTGTGATATGGGGACTTCGAACTCAACCAAGCAGAAATACCGGCGTCTCGCCTTATTTCATGATATTTGGTGCTGAAGCAGTTTTACCAGATGAAGTGGCATTTGGCTCACCAAGAACAAAAAACTATGACGAGGAAGCCACAAATGAAGTCAGAAAAACTATCATCGATTCAGGAGAAGAGCGCAACTTGGAAACACTCCCAAGAACGGCTAAATATCTAGTGTCTCTACGGCGCTATTACAACAGAATGTAAAAGAAAGACAGTTTGTGGTCGGAGACCTCGTCCTCAAAAGAATTCAGAAAACAGACGACCTCCACAAATTGTCATCTCATTGGGAAGGACCTTTCCTAGTCAAAGCAGTCACAAGACCAACGACTTATAAACTGTGTACTCTAGACGATCCACCTAGAGATTTGCCATACTCTTGGCACATAGAACACTTAATTAAATTCTATGCCTAGCACACAAGGCAATTGTAATTGTTCCTAGACATGCAACAAAAGTACTACCATTTGTATCAAAGAACACCAGATATTGTTACAAAACGGTGCAAAGCACCACAGAGTTTAATACCACAAATTAATTTCAAGTTATTGTTCAGGCACAAGATCTATCTTGTCAGCGATAACACAGGCGGTACCCCAGCAAGCATTTTGCAAGTCTCTGAGCTTTTCTGGAGAAGTATCTGCGGGCCTCCCAGACTCCAAGCGCTTGAAATCTGCCCGAGGAAAGTGAGATTGCGCAAGAGCTAGAACACTTGACGCAACAAAGCGACTCCCCTTCCCGACAAACTCCTTGAGCAAACGCCATGAACGGCGGCACTGATCCACAACAAATTCAGGAACGAGAAGGGGATTTGCCGGCCTCACTTCACCCCCGCAAGTACAAAGAAAGAGGTTGCAATCCATCCGCCATGGACAAGTAGCGCTCGTCGCTTGCCGGTTATCATCTTTTAGCACGCCGAATTGTGCCATATGACGCTCATGCGTTTCTACATAAGCACAACTTATAAGATACGATAAGAGCCAAACAACAACAAGATAATAAAAAGGAGAAAAACGCACCTCGTGCCTCCTTTTCCAAGCGCTCAATCTCTCGTACGAGCTTTCTTCTCCGCTCCAAATCCGATGAGCAATTTCAAAGGGCCTTCGGGGCTTTTTCACTCTCCAAATCTACAAAGTACACAATCGAATGCGACATATTCTCGTCAAAACCACAGTAACAAGAATGAGTAAAACAAACCTCGTTTTGCTCCCGAAGGGCCACAACTTTTTTCAACGGGAATCTTTCTCAAGTTCCCAAAGCTTTTCACGACCTTCGTGAACACGGATCTGCCGCTCCAAATCTTCATTTTGCTTCCGCAAAAGACCGTTTTCACACATGGTCGGTTTGAACCGCTCTATGCGAGACGACGCTTTTCAAATATCTTCAATCACCCGCAAAAAGGATCCTTCACAACATGACGAATGGGCAAAATAAAAAAAAGCCACTAAGACAAGTACTAACCTTAATACGAGCCCGAAGATCGGCAAACACTTGCTCAAAACCATCGAAATGGCACCCCGGTAACATTTTCAAAAATGTGCCATTCACCATTGTCATCCCGACGAGCTACATAGCTACGGCTACCAGAATATGGGCACCGGAAGAAGTTCCCCCCGACCTCTTCCATTATCTCGGGCGTCTGCTTGCCGATGCACCGGGTCTAAAACTACCCAAGCGCATATTCGTATATTGATCACCTTCACAGATGAGGCCGGGAAAGAATCTAGCGCTAAACCTGGCAAAGACGGCTGAGCATCCTCAGAGGAGGCCATAATGTTGATATCTCTGCAGGGACCACTACGGGTTCAAGAACGACATTTGCAAGAACCATCCCCGGATCCTCAACAAAGATCGGCGAGGTGGCACAACTTCGGAATAGTTTCTTGATCCATGACTACATTGGCAAAGGCGGGAGTTACAACTTCGGGAACAACTTCTTGGCTCACCAAAGAAGTTCCGGCTTCCATCAAGGGCTCCCCGCCCAAATCTTCAACAATAGGAGTCCCGGCAACAACAAATTTTTTCACAATAATCAAGAGAATTCAAGGTATAGCAAAGATACGGGCCAAGAAGTTCATATACTTACGGTTCGGATTGCTCAAAGTGAAGGTTGAACCAATCGGCATATCGGTCTCCGCGTTACGAATGTAGTAGAAGACCCAATAACAACATCGCCTCGCATCACGAGGCAATACAGCCAGACGAGGCATTCTGATCCTCTAAACCCTCAGCCAAACTACCAGTGACCATCATCATCGGCAAAAAGCCCGGTCCTAATAATTGGCATAATAGGTTGATTCCCGTAATCAACAAACCAATTGAGGAGGTACACGGGGAGGAGTACAACTCCGACCACCACTCCTTTCAAGACGCAAACGCTTGCGTCGAGCAAATTCAGCAATGGACAATTTATCTTCGAATCGATTCAGAATCGATGACTCCACAACCCGACGATAACGGCGTTTTTGACCACTAGAAGCACAAGGCCGAAGCGATAGAGAACCCCCGTCGGAACACCCGAACGTTTCTTTTCTTCTCATACACAACCTTCCGCTTCCTATAGCCTTAGATTGATCATCAACGGGCTCTGCGGCGTCATCATCGCCTTCCATTCTCAATTCAATTCCCCGATCAAATCCGGTGCGGTATTGCAAAGCTTCTCCGCGGGAAGATCATCAAGAGGGACGCGAGACACATAAATATGACGACCCTATACATATAACCGAATTTAGCATCAAAACAATCAAACCAAAGCACGAAATAAGAGGATAAAAAATAAAGAAACATACCGGGGAGGTGGTTGTCTCCAATCAAATGGCCTTCTTACAGCTTAGGGATATGAGTATCATCCCCTCGTTTAAACATCTTCATGAGCCTCAAAGAGATATCATCGCCAGAAATTTGCTCCGAGTCTCACGAGAAGGGTCGTCCTCTCCACGATATTCCCAAAGAAAGTTGAACCTCTCCTTAAGAGGCCGAATACGGCGAGAGATAAAAACAAATTTCGCCACCGTAAAACCATTCGGACTCATCGCGAATTTCATTCACTTCAATCATCTCGGTAGTGTTTGGCTTATCCGACCGAAGTGATTGGGTTCGGAATTTGAGTAATATCACAAGGAACAGCCTTCCCCTTCATTGTCATTTACATAGAACCATTTCTTGAACCAATCCTTCACATTATCGATGTGTGTAAACGATAACCAGCGCGCGCCGCATCCCGTCACGGAGCGAAATGTAACATGCCCCGGCCTATCGGACCGCCACCCAAATTCCCTCTCCTCTTCGACTCATAAAAATGTCTCAAGACATTGAAATTTGGGGGAATGGCAAGATACAACTCACAATACGCAACAAAAAGAGCGATTGTCATAATAGAGTTCAGGTGAGATTGCGATTGATATCTTCCAAAGGATGCAGAGTTCTACCAAAAAAGTATGGATCGGAATACCCAAACCCCTGATAAAATAATCTTCGAATACAACTATTTCACCATCATAGGGACGGGGGAACGCCTCACCTCGTGGCGGCACACGCCACACTCCAAGAGCTGCCGGCGGAATCATACCGCCATCCGCCAAAGCATTCGAGAGATGCCGCCGTCGATTGAGTGGGCGACCACATGAGCTTCATTTGCTTCTCATATTCCTTCGCTCCTTCTTCTCCTTCCTCTTCTCTCGTTGCGGATTGACGCTTCTTCCCCATGATCTTCGGGCGGAAGGATGCGGTTGTTTCGGACTAACCCTAGACACGGAGCACGGGAGCGAAGGAACCGGTTGCAAAACGGCGAGGCAAAATGAGAGCGAATAGTCCAAATGACGGCGGCACCCGAAGTTTTTAACCACACTAGGGTTTTTTACCCTTAATGGGCCGGAGAAACCGGGCGCCTAAATAAAAAAAAAGGTTTTTTTTTTTTGGTCAGTTCCCTCTCTCCATTTAAATTCATTTCTTTTTACGTACGCACCTACCGGACAACTCGAAGCCGGCCCGCAAGCAAAGCTACCGATGGCCATTTAAGTCTGTCTTCTAGCTATAGTCTTAAAAACAGCCTCGCTAAAAAGATCGGGTTCACAAAGAAAAAAGTCGTTTCCAACCCGCCGTAACAAAGTTACGGTATAGCAAAAGATATAGCATCCATATTTCAACCCACACAATCCGACAAATTGAAATGCCGGGATTTTTTGCCAATGATACCGGTTATTCTCGGCACACAAATAGCTAAGCTATTTCATGGGTTTAGATTCAAAACCATGGTCTCACAAACCACGCTAGGGACCGAGTTAAGTAGCAAAGCCGCTTAACTTAATCATGACAAAGTCATGGCATGGTTCAAACCGACCACCCAAATGAAATTTGGCACATTCGGTCTCACTCAAAGAGTGGTCGGAAACACATAAAGCACGATATAATTGTCTTCTTTTTTAGACCGACATAACGTGTTCCACCTCATCTCGAGGCTCGGGGACTACGTGGGCCCACATCACCCGAGAGGTGACATGGGCTAGATCCTTCTTTTAGAGCTTGCCGCAACATATACTATCTTACAAAGAACCTCGGGACTACGTGGGCCCACGTCATTTGCATGACTCGGCCCGATCCTTTCTCTTTACAAAGAGTTTAGTTTCAAAACTAAGCTAAGGCAAAGCAACCAATCACGACGGATACCATGTGATGGCGGGCATCACACACTAACGAGGGTCCACGTCTCCGTTTGGGACCCTTTCAAAATTCTTTTTTCTTTTCGGAGCATCATAAAACTTTCGGTCAAAACCGAAAACGTCAACCAAGTGTAAGCAAAGTGTGGTCGGAAGCATTAGACGGTCCTCCGGCCCCGCTCGGACCACATGTCGAACGTGTGTCCGACCACCCTTTCTCACTCAACCAAGCAAGACGGTGTTTTTTCCCTCAAGATCCATGATGCTCGGGGACTAGCCGTGGAGGTATAAACTCCATATACCCTCACGGCCTAGTTTGGGCCGACATGCTATCACCAGCCGGCCCATCAAGCTTCAAGACCGATCGGCTCAGCCGGTGGACAACCTAAAATGGGCAAGATTCCCGAAGACCGACAAGGAGGACAAGACCTAGCTGAGATAGGAAAGTTTAGACTTGTAAAGTATATAAACTTAGTACCAGATAGGCTAGTTCCGACTTGTAACCTTGCTTCCCGTGATATATAAGGAGAGCAAGGACCCCCATGCCAGGGGACAGAATCTGGCATAACGCACAGACTCATACATCCACATCATAATCGAAACAGAGAGCAAGACTAGGGTTTTACGCATCTTTGCGGCCTGAACCTGGGTAAACCTCGTGTGATTGCTCCCTGTTTACGTCTTGCTCGCAATCTCGTGCGCCTTCCGCCAATTCATTACCGGTCAGGGCATACCCCTGGTCGGACTATCGCCGATATTTCGTCGACAGTTGTGCTCTCGTAGATTGCTAGATAGTTCCTGGAGTAATTGGTGCTTCTCCAGAGGAGCTCTTGCTAAGCAAGGAGAGGATTTGAGCACGTAGGATTTGTAGGGACTCGGACAGCTTGGTGACGATGGATGCATCGGTCTTGTTCATGAGGCGCTGCTTCTTGGAAGCCGATGCTGGAGACCTGGTAAACTGGACGACAGGCAGATCACAGACTGAATCGAAGGAGGCGAGGAAGCTTTGAAGCCCGACGTCAATAGACTGGATGCTCGCTTTCAGGCTGGAGACTTTGTCCTGGAAAAGCATGGACCACGTGCGGTGGTACATGACATCTTTCTCTAACTGCAAATACGAGGAGCATTGTAGTCATCGACTATGACCCTCTTTTCTTTTTCAAGGAATTCTAATGCGTTCTGATAGGCGTTCTGTAGTGACCAGTCTTTCGTGCGTGCAATCTTACCAGTGAATTTT
Organism: Themeda triandra; assembly: GCA_018135685.1. Lineage (NCBI taxonomy): Eukaryota > Viridiplantae > Streptophyta > Magnoliopsida > Poales > Poaceae > Themeda > Themeda triandra. The sequence goes on along the minus strand of JAENPR010000067.1, from coordinate 887,250 downwards.
TTCACATGTTTGTCGAAAGAGTCTTTGGTTCTCATATTGCCGATGAATATTGTGGTGATGAAATTGTCTTCGTCGAATGGGATGGTTTCTTCTTTGTCAATGGTGAAACCGAACTCGTCGGCAGCCAAGGTGAAGATTGCTTTCTTGTCAACCCTCAAAATTTTGGGAACCTATATGGGGAAGATGAGGACAGTACAGTACAGAAAAGATTAGAGATGTGAGTTGATGCCTGAGGAGTGACCTGTAAGATCTATAGGAAAGTGTTTACCTTTGGGCGGCACTCATCGTCGCTGTCCATGGAGTTGGTTAGCGGATCTGTTCGTTGGATCTAGCTCTTGGAAGGAAGAAAGAAGCTTCTGCAGATCGACGAAGAAGACGAGCAGGACACTGAAGGAGAGGAAAAGCTTTTATATCGTTGGTGGCCTCGGTGGAGATGGGCCATTGGTTCGAAAGGCCCAAGCTGAATGGAGAAAGCCTGGTAGGAAATGCACATGCGCTGTGAGCTTGTTCTGGTGCAGGTGCTCCTGGTTTCACCCCCGCCTGCTGCTGGTCAGGCTGAAGGCCGCCTGGCTGCTGTGGGACGGTAACCGGACCAGGCCGGCCCATCGAATGCCCACCTGGGTTCTTGTTGCGCGCGTGGACATGAGCCGCTGGTGGTTTTTTTTGTTTTTAGGTTCTATACTATTTATGTCTATGAACAGAGAATCAAAGTGTGGAGAAGGTGATGGGTGCGAGATGAGTCGTCGATCGATACTGTCGAGATTGCAACTCAACTATAGGGTCATGTACGTGCAAGGCAACGATAATGGAACACAGCACACAGAACGCTATAATCACAAGAGCTACAGGCGTGTACACTGATGATATAAAAGAGAACAGGTTAGACACCTGGAGTTTAAAAGGAGTCATCAAGGCACATAATAATACATTGAGAATTTCTACTTCAGTAACTACTGCATGCGTCACACTCAATCCAAGCACAGTCGAGCAACTACTGCATGTGCTGCACTCAATCTGAGATATGTAAGCCGCGAGCAAGCTCAGCGAGGCTATTCATATCAACCGTAGGTAAGTGTGTGATGCAGTTCAGCTTCTACTCCAGTAACTACTGCATGCGTCACACTCAATCCGAGTACAGTCGAGCAACTACTGCACGTGCTGTACTCAATCTGAGATATGTAAGCCGCGAGCAAGCTCAGCGAGGCTATTCATATCGACCATTGGTAAGTGTCTGATGCAGTTGCCTAGCGTGCATAAGGCCAACACAGGTACCAATTGAACAGACAGAATGACGGGTCAGCTGCTGATGCAGAGGATGCCACGCCACCAAAAGATTGGCAGGGTTCTTCAGGATGGCTGATTGTAGCGAGCCGGTTCAGCCAAAAGCTGGGGAGTTCTTCTGGACGGCTGATTATAGTGAGCCGGTCCAACCAAAAGCTGGGGAGTTCTTGAGGCCCCCTGCAGAAAAGAATGACTCTGTTAGAGCAGTTGAGCTGACATAGGGTATGGACAAAGAGATTTAGACTTCGTAGGGCTTGCCTCATCTAAGCGCTCTCATGAGCGGAGTGGCCATCGGAATTGTCATCATCAATTGCGTCCTCTCCCGCGGACACAGCGCTGCAGTAAGACACACTGGGATTAGTATCATTTTGAAGCCTAAAGGGACAATGTAGAATGTTATGCAGAGGAATTCTTTTGGATGGACCTGTCTAAAGCATTTCAGAGAATGTGTTGCTACAATTATTTGTTTCCATTGAAAGCACTCTGTCAGTGATTTGGTGAAAAGTGGTAACTGCACTAAGTAAGTTGTTTGGGTAGAGGGCAATAATAAGAAACTGATTTCTGCACACCTTGAAACCGTAGCACCTGCAGTAGTGTTCTGAGCATCAGCATCATCATCCTCCAGTACGATCTTGCGGCGGCAGGAAGGATGGCCAGTCTTCTTTGATGTTGAACTGCAAACAACGATGAATTAGACATGGATGAAAAGACACAAGATACGTGTGTTAGAAAGATGTATAACAGATGGCTAACCTCCTTGGATGTTTCTTTGATGTTGGTGTTTCAGCACTTGGTGGCGGAGTCTGCAAAATCTGAAGACGCTGCCGTGGTTATTAGAACGGATAGAAACATAGTGAACCAATAAGATGCAGTTTGTGTGCCGAAAATAGCATACCTTTGACGAGCCTGGTGTAGCATCGATGCTGCCTTGCGCATCAGAAGCTGGAAGGTCACTCTGAGCAGTCTGATCATCTGAAGAATTACCGAATCCTCACCATGTGCAGGATTTTGAGCGATAGCAAGAGGCTGACCATGTGCTGTCACCACAGACGCAACATTGCAGGTCTTCTTTGGCTTGTAGAAATTCTGGCGGCTCATGGTTATTGCAAAGGTAAACCTCAGAGATACAAGCCTTGTTATCTCTGGTGGGTACACAGTAGGACCTGAAGATGTCCTTAGCAACTGCTGCACAGATTTCCCGATGATGCGGCGACCTACATCGCCAAACGCAATCATCTCAGCCTCATCTGTTCCATCAAGAGCTGTGAAGCACACCTTGTACCTGTTATAGATTTACATCGAGGATTTAGCACCTAGCTGGATTTTAGCCTAAGAATGGTCGGTATTCAGAACATTGGGACTCAGTTCTCAGTGTTTAGGTGGATCTGAGGAGCCACTTACTTGAACTTGAATGATGAATTACTGCATGGCACACATCTGTATGCAGCACCATCTGGAATGCATGACTTTCCACACTTGGTGCAAGACGGGAACCACCAGGTTGCATTTGGGAGGAGACGGCCGACGGTAACAGTGCAGCGATATCCATCTACCTGCATGCGTCAAATTCAGAATTAGTAAATCCTGCAGAGAAAAGTGTGAGCGACTGGTGCAGAGAGATTAGTTTCCTGGTTCTTACACTAAACGCATAAGGATCAATACTATTTAGTTCCTTCAGAGTTTTGTCCTCAAGCTGTGCTGGTACACGGTTCTGGACATGGCGATGCACTGGAGATGCGACCGATCTTATCTCAAGTCTTTGGTTTTGGAAGCTGAGCATGTGGAAGAAACGTGATTTTAGAATGTGGAGAGGTGAAGTAAAGAGTAGTCTGTAAGGCTTATATCCAGTTCGCAGAACTAAAAAAAAACACACCTCTCATAGAATGGACGTGCCTCCTGGATTTCTGGATTGAAATACCAGCGACAAGCTGCATTGCCACTTAAGTAGTAGTTGCCTGAAATGAACATCCATGGTATTTAGTATTCGCTGAAGCTAGTCATCACCATAGAGGTAAAATCAGTCATAGCAGAATATAGAAGGGAGCAGCGGTATATACCTCGATAGGACTTCATCAGACCACCAACGAAGAGAATAACGACAGGCTTTGCTTCTTTTTTGTCATAGAAACCCTCGGTGGTGAATGCAGTGGCTCTCTCGCCCCACAGGGTGATTTTGACTTCAGAGTAGCTGAAATGAACATCATGATGATTCAGTACAGCGAATAGGTACAGGCACACTGGTACGTCTGAAAGAGGTACTAATTTGGTGGTATTGCAGCTGACCCGAGATCCCTAAGTACTATGTGCCTGGAAACTGTAGGTGCAGCTTTGTTTGGTAGATGAACATTTTCAACATCAGAAACCTCCACCAGAGTCCCAATGGTATCTACAGATGTATCCAGGATAACAGAATTAAGTCAGTGTTGGTGCCGCGGCTATAGTGTTATCCAGCAACTCAGTTGATAGCATAGACACTTACCAAGGAAGTTTTTTGTGTCTCCAGCATATGCAGGCAGTCCATCTATTGGAGTGATTTTATACGCATATCTTGGGATGTCAGGAGCATTAGTTGGTGGAGCTGAGACTGTGGTGTGCAGCGTGAATTCCACCATGAAGGGTGCATCAACAGCTCTATAGGCTGACTTTACATTGGAAACTCTGAAGCGGCGAATCACGTACACACCTCCTTCATCAACCAGCGGGCTCTTTGCCTCAATCTCAGGCTGAGGAATTTCAGCGTACAGACGATTGCCCTGCAGCGAACAGAGAATAACAAACTATTAGCAACTGTTAGGCTTCGGTCTGAAATCTGCATGTCTATAATTGCAATAGGGGAAAAAGATTTGCTTTCCAGCACAGGATAAGTCAGAAATGGAATTGTTGGGAAAAGAGTGAAACTAACCTGCTGGTCAATGAGGACCAGGTCAACGTGCTGGATGGGACCATCGTCAATGCCACCACGGTAGTTCCACTTGCGGCAGACGCGAACACAGATGACAGCATGCCAGTCATCAGGACGTAGGGAAGCTAGCATGGAAAAAGCCATTGCTCTAGCTGCATAAAATCAGGATATCAGGGGGTGCAAAGAGTAGCCAACAAAGGGATTGCAAAATGAATGAGGCATGGAATGAAGTATGAAACCTTATTATAATCGATGGTCTATCACAGATACATCTAAGACACACACAGTCGTTATGACTATGGATTGCAAAAGCATGCATAGGCGGAGTAAAAGAATTTATGGCGGCACTTAACAATTGTAGAAGCAGTATAAACACAGACACCACAAAAGACATCAGGACACATCGCAAGGAATGACTCCCAAAATGCTCCCTGGAGCCACTGCAAAAGGTGTCCTTGCAAAATAGGTGAAAATTAATTACGGTGCATCCGCGGCTTGGTTAGCCGCGGATAAAATTTCTGGGTAAACAATATTGTGTGTTTCATCTGTGCAATTTCCATCTGAATCTTCTATCAATATCTTAAGCCCTTCTCTTGAAGTGACTCTTGAAACAGCAACGTAGAACTGACCATGACTGAAAACTGGACTCTTTAAGTATACACCGACATGTTCTAGAGTCTGACCCTGACTTTTGTTAATAGTCATAGCGTAACAAACTTTGACTGGGAATTGCCGTCTTTCTAATTCAAACGAAAGTCTTGTGGTTTTTAGGCTTAGGCAAATTCTAGGAATGGGTACTACGTCACCAATGTTTGTGCCTGTTATTATCTTTGCCTCTATTAATGCATCACCTATATCTGTGACAATGAGCCTTGTACCATTACAGAGTCCACTCGCTTGATCAAGATTTCTAAGGAGCATTATCGGAAGACCTTTTTTCAAACAAAGACGGTGCTGAGGGAAGTTGTTTCCATTTACTGAATTTAGAAGTTCAGTAGGGTACAGCATGTCAAAGGATTCGTGTGTGTCTGGAGATTTGCCTATCGTATCGTAACTTAAGTATTCTCTTTCCTCTCCAGGGACCAAAGAAACAACATATGAGTTAATGCTATCCGCAGCCTTCGTTTGTTGGGGTTAGTATGGCTCTTGGTTTTAGATAGTTTGCATCATCATATCTATTGTAAAGATCTGGATAGACTGAACTAACTATGCATGCAACTTTGTCATTATCTGTCGTGAGTAGAAGGTCCTGTGGGATTTTGATCTTGGCTCCACCACTATCACTAACATCTTCTGAACTTTGAATTTTACCCTCACCGATATCTAAGACCCACCTACTAAATGCTGCAATGTTTTTCTGTGTTTCTGTATCTAGGTCTGGCCTATTGAGTCTCATGTTTTCAGTAAGTGATAAAACAGTAACATGGTTCCAAAGAAACGAATTGACTATGGCAACATCAACAATCTGAGCCCTATCCCCACCTGGAACCACTAGCAGAATCTGGTGAAGGTCACCACCTAGCACAACAATCTTAACACCAAAAACGACATCAGCTGCATTATCTGTGTTATATGACAAGATGTCTCTGAATGTTCTATCTAGCGCTTCAAATGCATGTCTATGCGTCATTAGGGCCTCGTCCCATATAATAACAGCTGCAGCCTCAATTAACTCACATAGTTTAGAGCCTCGTTTTATATCACAAATAGAAGTCTCATGCAATTCACAGGGCAGCTTAAACCGTGAATGGGCAGTCCTTCCTCCAGGCAGGAGCAATGAAGCTACCCCGGAGGAAGCAACAGCAAGGACAATTTGTTGCTGTGACTGAACCCAAGCAATAATAGATCGCCACAGAAAAGTCTTACCAGTTCCCCCATACCCAGAAACAAAGAAGAACCCGGTTTTTTTATCTAAAACAGCCTTTGTAATTATATTGAATGCATGGAGCTGGTCTTGATTCAGTTTGGCAAGCAAATCTCTAGCATCACGCGCTGCCTGGGCTACATCATAGGCCATGGCCTCTTCAATGAGCCTATTACCAGGGATATCCTGAGAATTTTTTGTTTTGTCAGGCAATTTATGGTCTCGCACCTTACCCCCGTTCCTTCGAATAAGAGCATGAATATCATCAATTAAATAGTTTCTAAGATCATCATCGCTGACTTCAAATTCAGGATTGCCGAGGGCCTCCCGCAGTCGGTACTGTATGTCATCAGAAAGGTGTCGCCAAAATTTTTCAAAAAATGCACACTCATCCTTGACCTGGCAGTTCAGTAGTATAGTGACAAAAAGTTTCCTAAGCTGTAGAGAGGTTGCCCAGGTAGCAGTCTCCTCAATGGCATTATACCATTCTTGATCATCACCGAGGAGACCACGAGCATTGCACGCCGATCTAAACGAAGAATATGTAGTTCCATTATATGTTCTAAGGTCTTCAAAACTTCTGGCCCCTTTCACCACAAGGAGAAGCATTCTAAGAAAATATCTTTCGCCTACCGAGGGATGTACATAATATAGCCGCCCTATTTTGCCAGTGTTTCGCCGTCGGCAATCCCAAGTCCTAGCAGAACTATCCCATTTAAATTGCGATGGGAATTCACAGTAAGTGAGATCTCTACCAGCAGTGTTGCATCGGTTGGAAACGAACCATTCACTTAGCATTGTTCTTCTAAGGAACTCTAGTCTAGCAAAATCGGTTATGTCTGTATACTCATCATAGACTATGCAGTTATCATTTGGAAGATGGACAGGTAGCCTCTCTACTGCCGGATAATGTCTATGTATGTCAAAACCAAATACACGCCAACAAGCATCTTGCTCGCATATATATCTACAGTCTAAGTATTCTTGAACTTCGTTAATGGTCTTTGTTTGTTCATCATAAGGCACCGCCTCTCCATTTCGTATTCTCTGAATATAAACCTTTCCACGGTCTGGACCCTTTGTGACATACTTAAATAGGTACTTAACAAAAATGCCCTTGTTACACCACTCAACATTAATATGGCCTTGGTATTTTTTGAGCAAGAACATGTTGTATGGAACAATAGAACCACTATCTAGCCTCCTACCACTTTTCTCAACGTATCTCGTGCTCTCAGATCTCTTGTACACAACAAAACTTGTGTCATCTACCGTTGTTTTTGGCTGGTATTTCTTTGGGAATCGTTTAGAGCACTTGCCCTTCTTCATACATGGGCAATTCGGATGGCTTGCACCACAAGGGCCATGAACCATATGTTCAGCCACCAAGACATATCCAAGAGGGTCTGTCAGCGGATCTAGGATCTCAGCACTAATATGCTTGTCTATGAAAGCCGCCGTGGGATGTGGTTTTAGCCAAATAATAATGTGAGCATGTGGGAGCCCACGTTTCTGGAACTCGACAGTATGCAGCACTAAATGAGGGAAAAAAAGGAACAGTCAAAACAGAGGCATCCAAGTATCGTAGCACAGTAATGAAAGACACAGGTTACTAAGTAGCATACCAGCACTGATTGGCCCAAACACGGTTCCACTCTTAATATCATCAAGAAGTTCTTCAAGTTTCATATTATACACCCTGACCACTAAATCTGCTCTATCAGTAGGTTTCTGGCCAGGCTCATAGGACAATGCTAGAGTAATTTCTGGCCATTTTGGATTACAGGTGAATGTCACAAAAAAATCTGGTGGTCCATGGACTCTACAGATAGCAATTGCATCATGGTAGTTCTAAACCATATATCGGCGCCCACCAGTATGGGAAGCCGGAAGCACAGTTTTTTTCCCAATTTCATTTCCATCCACACAGCCCTTTTCTACAGCATCAACTATTCCTTGAACACTCTCAACCCGCAACTTTCGCTGATTCTTAATTACAAACCAGAGCCTATTTTCATCGATACATGCACGCGCATCAACCTTAGCCTGGCTAGATAGAACACCACAGCATAGAAAAGGATTTGGTTGTGCTGGTCTATAATGAAAACAATGCCGATAGTAATCTTGCATCGTAACCTTAGTACGCTTATTGTCACCCGATGTATCTACACCCTTGTAGGGCACATCAATTTGGAAACCACGCTCACCATAAGGGAAGAGGAGCGGATAGTGGAGGGACATGAAAGCAGGATGCAAAGAAGAAATATGGTGTAGGCGACCTGCTCTAGGCTGCACAACAATATCACGCTGAAAGGTGTCTAGTGTGAAATCACCAACAACAATAAGAGCAAGCTGTTCAACGGTTGGCAGGTTATATTGAACTGGGTCTCCCTCCTTTGCCCCAATCAACCTCACCACGAATTCGTCACTGGTATCACCCGCCAGTCTATCTCTCGCCATTCTAAATTTTTGCACCAATGGGTTATTTTCGTCAAGCATTTTCAGCAAACGTTCAGTGATTTTTGGGTCTAGAGGATCTTTTGGCCGGTCATTTGGATGCAGCGCATTGAACCTATTCTGCACTTCGTTGGCAGTATCGTATATGTAAAGCTGAAGAAACTTTGGCGACTCACCGTCAGACGGTAGAAGAGGGCCTATACGATGATGGATCTGGCCAGAGATCTTGAACACGGGAGGACCCCGACCATCATTCATGGATCTATCAATATTCGCACCCATCGAGGTGAATGCAAATAGACAATTGTATTGCCTAATATTTTTAAGGAACTGCCTACACTCAGAATCACCATCAAATCTGACCAGGGAAGCAAGCGGCTCGGGAGGAGCTCTAAACGATGGTATTTCTACTTTCCCTGCCTTGCAACAGTTGTTGTAAACTATTCTACCATCTCTGAAACTCGATTCAGCAGCACAACACTCTCGCAGCCAGAAAATGGCACCACAATACCTACAGGCATAATCAGGTCCGCCATAGAAAGAGCGCCCCACATATGAATCTAGGGACGACCAGCAGTCATTGAATGGAGGGAACACTAGAGAACACATGCAATAAGAAAACAAATCAGGCAGTGCGCAAAACACAGGTGCTAAACAAGAGTAATATCTGTCCTATGATGAAACACACTCAGACCTTTAAGTGCATCAATGTACTCTTGGGTGAAATGGCCACAGCCTGACGACTCGGCGCCATCTACCAGCCCTAGCAATCAGACATGTTTGCACACAAGAAGCATACACATCAACATGTATATTTCTAAATAGGGAATGGACAATGTTGCAGAGGACAAACGGCAGCACCTGACTTCGCAATTTTTTTCTGCTTCATGTACTTCATTCGTTTACGGCGTGAGTCAGCGGGGGGGCAGAACATTTGGTCTATGGCATGCAGGCTCAGCTATACCAAAGGTGTAGTTTAGTATCTAACTGGAACATGGTGGCACGCGTAATTAACTAAACCAACAGAACAGGGTGCCTGAAACCTACATCGTCTCCTCCGAGCAGTAGAAGGACCAGAGACAGCAGGCCGTGAAGAAGCTAGAGAAGCCAACAGAGCATGACCGTTAAGGAGTGGCAACAAGAAAGCCTCACGAAGGCTATAAGATGGAAAAGGAACCAGCACACACATACACGGCTGTCCAGGACTAAGATGAGTCTCCAGTGGGCACCGACGCTTTGCCATGAAAAAAATCGAAGTCCAAAGAGCACCACAAGAGAATTAACCAGACCCCGGTGCACATCTGTTAAAAAGCACATAAGCTGAATGGTACATAAACTCTGAAATTAACCCCACACAGAGATCTTCTTGTAATCTACACAAGAAGACTAAGAAGGAAAACCTCTCTCAAAAAGCAGTCGGCCTGTGAAACCAAGTCCTGTCTCTCTCTTGCTAGACTACCCAAGACACCAGTGGCCCTTGCAGCCAGAGAAAGAGCACTACGTGCCACTCCGGTACAGAGAAAGAAACCCTCAAAATTGTAATCCACGACGACAAAGCCGTACACTCTCTGAAGGAAGGCTATGGCCTGCAAAGCCGCCCTCTCATGGCCATCAACAAAAGAGCCATCCATGGATGCCCAGAAAAAAAACCTATAACAGGGAGAATGTGTTCCTGGAGAAGGCACATCCAGCTCGATCCCGTACACCTGCGCACCATCTCCACCTTACTCCGACGGACAGCCGCATATGGCAATCCACAGCGCGCAACGACCGTTCGAAGCAAGGACAGGTAGGACACGCCCACAGCGAACATTCCGGTGGCTCCACCCTGTGACCCCCAACAACGACGAAGAAAGAACGCAAGCCGAACGAACAGAGGAGAAAAAAAACACGGCGACCACAAAACCACACGACACAGCATAACGATGAAACGTAAGTAATGGCATGAACAAGCAGAGATTACTATAGAAAGAGGGGCATACCAACGAAGGACGCCGAACGGACTGCAGAAGGCGGGCCTGCCTGAAAGCGGCAGGAACCCTCCCGGACCGCCCTCCCCTGCTCCCCCAGGTCGCTGCTGCCCTCTCCCGAACGAGCACCACCTCAGAGTCCCTGGATCTGGTCCCGGAGCACCTGCATTAAGAAAGGAAATCGCCGGCCGGCAAACCGGCGCGACGACCGACGGAGGATTAGAGCATAGAAAAGAAGGCCGACGGAAGTAAAATGCCGCGCCGGCGGCGGCGCTGCGCTGGAGGCGGCGGCAGCGGCGGCGGCGCTGCGTCGGCGGCCGCGCTGCGCCGGCCGCGGCACCAGCGGCGGCGGGAACCGGCCTCGCGTACCTCTGGGGAACGAAACCGAGCGCGAGACGGCACACGAAAAGCGGAGCCCTCTCTTTTGTACCGCCGCCCCCGTCTGTCCAGGCCGAGGAACGTAGAACCAGCGACAACGACAACGACCCAGGCCACCCAACGCTGAGAGACCTCCCTGGCGGACCAATAACACACCGACAACGACCCAGGCCACCCAACCGCAGGACGACAACGACGCAGCCGTCAGCGTACGGCCGGACAGGCGAACTCCTGTGGCGAGCTCCTGTGCACTTGACGAAGGTCAACGAACGCAAGACCTTTGATGCAGACGCGAACGGCCCAAAAAAATTCCACCGACGTGGATACTGCGAGGCCGACGCAGCGCTTGCCGTTCTACTTTCTTTACATACCCTCCTCATCTCATGCTCTTATTTTTGTGTGTCTCTATAGTAGGACCATGCAGTCAGATCCATCTTCTGCCTTTTTGGCCTATTCTTGCCGCCGCCGCCGCTGCTCGTGAGTTGGCGAGCTGCTGGCTTCTTGAATCATGACGGAAACATGCAAGGTAAGAAATCAAGCAAGCAAGAAGGCAAGAGAAGCAGTACATGCATATATATCCTTTGCTCGGCCGCGGCCGTTGCGCGCTGGAGCCGCCGCTCAAGCTCGCGTTCTGGGCCACGGCACCGCGCTTGCCTCCCTGGCGGCGCCGCACACGTACGCCGGCGCTGTGTGCTCACCTCCAGGACGCCGTCACGGATGCTGCGCACTGGAGCTGCCGCTCGCTCGCGTCCTGGGCCACGGCACCGTGCTCACCGCCGCGCACGCACGCCGGCGCTGTGCGCTCATCTCCAGGTTGCTGCCACGGATGCCCGCGTGCTTGGCCGCGGATGCTACGCGCTGCAGCCGCCCCTCGCTCGCGTTCCTCGGCCACGGCACCGCGCTCGCGTGCTCACTGCCGCTTGTGCTTGCTCAGTGCTGATGGCACGGGTGCCCATGGCCGCGAGCTCGGCCTCGGCGGCGCGGTTGCCTATGGCCGCGGGCGAGCTCGACCTCGGCGGTGCGGGTGCCCATAGCCACGGGAGAGCTCGGCCGCGACGGGGATGGAATGATGGATGCGTTGGCGGGACGGAGCTCGCGGCGGCCGGGCGATAGCGGCGACCAAGGCGAGCTCGTTCACCGGCGGCGTCGTGTTCGTCCCGGCGGCGGCGGGCTGCCGTGGGGGTGCCGTCGTCTTGGCCGTGCTTTGCAGGCGCCATGGCGTGGCTCGAGGACGATGTGGCCAAGCGGGAGGGCGAGACCGCGCCGGCGGCCGGGGCGCACCCGCACACCTCGTCGGAGCCGTGCGTCCCGCGCCCGCGTCGCGACGGCGCGCGGCGCGCGCCGGGCGGGTGGCGCCCACCGAGGTCGGGTCGTGCTCGCCGAGGTCCTCTTCCTCGTGGCCACGAGGACGACTTCCTCAATCATGCGGAGGCACGGAGGCGGAGCGCGCGCAGCCGGGCTTGCGTCGCGCTTGTAGGGCAGCCTCGCCCCGGTCACGTCGGCTAGAGGAGGAGGCCATGGCTGCCCCGTCACGGCGGCCGCCGTCGAACCCACCGACACGAGCTCGGTCGCGAGGACGCCGCGTGCACGCATGCGCGAGCGCCGGCCCCGAAGGCCGTGGGCATAGGCAACACCATAGTCGCGCGGGTCCTACCTCGGCTTGCCCCCGTCATCGTCCGCCGCCGGGCGACGGCGCGGCCGCCCCCGCCCGAAGGCCGCGAGCATGGCCGCCGCCACTCCGTATCCCGCCACTTGGGGCATGCCCGCAGGCCATGGCCGGGCGTGCTGGTCATGCGCAGCCAGCAAGAGGTGGAGGTGCTGCTCACAGCGCGCTCCTCTCGGCTCCAAGCATGCACAGCGCTGCTCTCGGCTCCGCGAAGAGATAGAAACGAGCGGATAAGGTTGCAAGAGACCGGAGAGAAAGCAGGGGTGGCGACAAAAAGACCCCACACGAGGGTATTTTAGACTTTTTCCCACCTGGTTTAACACCGTCAAAAAAAATAGACGGAGTGGCTTGCGAGAAAGAAAATTTTTGAACTTGGTCACCAGCGAGAGATTTAACTTTTCAGGGATATGAGCGAAATTGACAACTTTTTTAGTGGCTCACACGAAAAAGGCTCTAGTATATTCCACCAATTTGTTTCTAAAAGATTTATGCAAAACTATTTGCAAAGAAACATTTTCAACTATACCTCCATCCCAAATTATAAGATACGACTTAACATATTGCGGTCTTCAAAATCATACTTTAGCCGTTAATTTTTTTTGTCTAGTATTCTCTGTCAAGTGAGATCTTGTTTTCGGGACCTCTTCATCGATCATAAAGCTATCATCTACCGGTTTGTCAGCTTATATTCACCAACAATTACAAAAAAAATGACTTTAAATAAAACACATGATTTATAGTTTGAGATGGAGGGAGCACGAGAGAATTGCAAATTTATAGAGAACTATATATGAGTATAGATGCCGAATATACATTCCTTCTTTTGAAAAAAAATCTTATCCAAGTTCAATCAGGGCATTAGGCCCAAAACATTCTCTGTACAATCCAGCCCATTTAACGCTTTTCAGGCTGAAGTCACAAATTGTTACAGCAAACTAATGGGCCCTATTGCATGTATGGCCCATTACATTGCCCTGCAACAGGCAATCTTCGTCGGACCAGGGGTCCAGCCCATGAGCCCAACGTGCCGACCTATCGAGCCTCTCGCTTCCTCCACTATATAATCCCCGCCGTCCGCCACTTCATCCCTTCACGCTCCTAGGGTTTTCGCGCCGCCGCCGCTGCCGCTGCCGCTGCCGCTGCCGCGTCTTCGTCTCAGCCGCAACGATGGTAACCTTCTCGCCCTAGCCCTCTTTTCCCATGGAGATGGCCTGTGCCGCCTTGATTTCATCCATGGAGATGTCCTGTGCCGCCTTGATTCCGGTGTTTCTCTGACGTGGTTGCTGGTTTGCTTCTTTGTTCGCGCAGCCGTCGCACAAGACCTTCCGGATCAAGAAGAAGCTGGCGAAGAAGATGCGCCAGAACCGCCCCATCCCCTACTGGATCCGCATGCGCACCGACAACACCATCAGGTGACTGGCCGCGACCCCACTAACTCCCGCTCGTCCGATCTGGATTCGGCCGTCGCTGACCCATTTGCTGCGTTCTCTGCTGTTTCAGGTACAACGCCAAGCGCAGGCACTGGCGCCGCACCAAGCTCGGCTTCTGAGCGAGGGGAGTGGCCGGCTGCTGCGTCGGAAGGCTAGGGTCTAAGAGCTATCTACCTTTTGTTTTGTCATTGTCTCAGTGTTTCTGTAAGCTAGCAAGTGATGCCATGATGCTTTTATTAAGATTTTGGTGATGTTAAGAGAATTGGTACGATGTGATGTACTCAGGATTCCATTCTGCATTGCTATGCTAAGTAAAGAACCCTTGTTACCTTATATATTATTATATATGTAGTGTTGCAGTAACTGAGGCCTAAATTTGTTCATTTGGTCGGTTTTGATGAATGGATGGAAGTTCTTTCTTCAACCATGTTGCTGAGTATAATAATTGCACAATATCTGTTCTCATTAGAATGAAAACAGGAGCCATTCATGACTTTTCATCATATAAAAATTTGTCACTTTGTCAGTGTAGGTGCCTTGTGGCTTGATTTAGTGTAGAAACAACCTTGTAGGAATTGACAATTGTGACTTCATTGTTGCCGGCCCATTTCTGTTTTGTATGAGGTTTCCTTTGCTCCTTTTCTTTTGTATGGACTGTAATGTTTTGTAGACGATTAAGATCCAGTGTCTATATTAGTGAATTCCTGTGTTTCATAGTGAACTCTTTGCTTGGCTCCTGTGTCTTGAGTGTATTAGATCCATATGACTTCTGGAAGGATAAACCTAGAGGCTATGATTGTTTGTTAGTGATGGGTATTCGAAGCATAGTTCCATAGTTCAGACACTTGAAAATGGTTTGTGTTACAGGCGACACTCGAATCGCCCAGCATAAGTTGCTGGAGTTAGAGGAGGATGCTTTATAGGGAAAGGGTTTCACTGCTGCTGGACTTAGAAATGTTTCGGGGTTGGTATACAGGCCCATTGATGGTGGCGGTTTGACGGAGGGGAGGGGGTGGCAAAGAGAGTAACCGACCATTGGTAGCTATGGACATCTACATCCATGTGGACAGGTCAGGTCTTGGGTGACGGTAGCCATTGTAGTAGCGTACTGGGAGAATGAGCAGACTGAGTCTTGGTGGTAGGCGGGGGAACTGGGACAAAGACCAACAGTCTTGGGACAGAAGAAACATTATGGGATCTTGGATCTGTATCCAATGGCTAGTGTTTCTTGCGTCTAAAAAGGTTTAATAATACAGGCACCTCCCATTTAGAAGGTACTATGTGCTTTATTTGTGATTGTTGGGAAGGCCCTGTTGTATGTTCTTTAGAAAAACATGGACAGTAGATCATTTCAGAAATTGTTGGCAATGAACTGGTATGTCTGAGCTTACAAATTCAGGATAGCATTACTTTTTATTATTTCCAATATCATTGAGCTATTTCTATATCATTTTAGTAACTTCGTGTCACGGTAATGAGAATCATTTCCAGTTTATCTGAATGGCTGGGTGTATTTTTTTCTTGCTTTTTGTTGCACTCGTTTTTACTTTATGTATGTTTGTTAGAATAGTTTAATCAAGGGTGTTTGCTGCGTTCTGGTATTGTTTTAGCTTCCTGAAGTTGATTTTACTTAGTTGTTACCTTATGTTGTACTGTGTGATTATATTGTCAGGATTTGGCTTCTTGGTATCATACAAGTTTTTTGAATAATTGTTCTGTGCAGTTCTTGTTTTGAATAATAATTGTTGTGTGCTGTTCACGTTGTGTGTTGTTGTGTTGTTCTGGTGTGTTTGTTGTTATTTTGTTGAAAATCCTAGAGTATCCCATCTATGTTGTGGCTGCTGCTATTTTGTTGCCAATCTCCCTCGTTTTGGTTGTCTTCTTTGTTGTGCTTTGCTCGTGCAATTGAAGTATGTTGTGTGTGGAATTGAAGTGTGTTGCGTCATTGTTGCAAGCTAATTTAGCTTTTTGCAAAAATCTATATTTTTGGTTGTGATAACTGACAGTTCCTGTATATGACTCAGATCTTTTGTGATTTACCTGTATGAATCTAGGTTATGGCACCAAGTTTTCTGCGATCTTAACTTTAAAAAATGTCTCTGGAATTGCGACTCTGATCATGCGTAATTGCCTGTATGAATCATGGTTATGGCATTTTTGTATCTTGGTTATGGCACCAAGTTTTTCTGCGATCTTAAACTGAAAAAAGGTCTAAGCATTTGTGGAATTGCGACTCCGATCATGTGATTACCTTGATGAATCATGGTTATGGCGTTTATGAATCTTGGTTATGGCACCAAGTTTTCTGCGATCTTAAACTGAAAAAAGGTCGTATTGTGTGGAATTGCGGCTCCCGATCATGTGATTACCTGTATGAATCATGGTTATGGCATGCTATCAACTGAAATGTAGTATATTGTGGAATTGCTTCGTGATGACGTCTGTTTAATAGTGACCCCTCGATCGCCCGAGCCGTGGTTAGCTCTAAGCCGCCATTTCTTCTCTTCCGTTGGTTTGTTCGCATGTGTTCGGTTGGTTTTCGTTGTTGAGTCATTTTTTAGGGAAGTCTAGTTGAGTCAATTGGGATGGGGGATATCCCACTATGAAGTATTAGCATCATATATCATTCCAACAAAGAGTGTGGAATAAAAATGGGGATAATTTCATTCCATCAAAACGATCGGATTGTTGATGAAGAAGAGGGATGAGTGGGCTTCACTTGGTAGTATTTGCGTGCCTGGACCCACTTGTCAGATGGTTTATCCAACATTAGATTTTCTATAAAACCAAACATAAAATGGAGACATACTAAGAGCATCTACAAGAGATTATCTAATCTGTTTTCCAAAGTTAAATATAGCTATTGTTCAACGAAAAACGTCTCCAATAGATTAGCTAACATGTTCTCTAAATTTAGCCGCTCCTTCCCACACGTGGCGTCCTCTTTCTGCATAAAGGTTCTCTAAATTTAGCCGCTCCTCCACACGTGGAGTCCTCTTTCTGCATAAAGGTTCCTTTGGTGCACATCCTTCCCATGAAGGTTCCTTTCAATAGCCAAATTTAACTAGTCTCTTGGAGATGCTCTAACCCTAGCACCAACCAAACACGTCATGGGGACCATCCCAACTCACACAAAAGCAAACACGTTAAGAACAATGAGCTCGTCAATGCCACTAATCAGGGGCGAAGCTAGAGCAAGTTGGAGGGGGGTGCCTTTCTCTTATAGATGTGAAAATTTAGCTTGTAACCATGGTGAAAATTTGTTCCTAATAGTGGTTTTTCAAATTTTCTTGGGTTCCCGGGCACCCACGAGCTACAACGTAGCTCCGCCCCTGCCACTAATGACACGAAGAGGCAATGGTGACACAAAAGAGATAACAACACTGTGAAATTGATCTCTCTATCAAAATTTATTCTTTATACAATTAAATAAAATTCTACCGCATACCTGTTGCAATGCGCGTGCGGGAAATCCTCCTAGTTTGTTAGATGGCTCATTCCATATTAGATATCCTAGATTCAAACGTTAAACCGGGACCGTCCTAATCCTAGCACCAAACACGTGACAGGAATGTCTTGTCCCAAAAACAAGCGGGGTCGTCCCAACTCTCATTTACACGGAAGCAAACTCGTTAAGAACAATGAACTTTACCAATGTCCCAAAAGGTTTGGGGTGTGTTTTGTTGGATTCTTCTATCGGGTAGCGAGATTGATCGGCATCCCCTAGAGTTACTTGCATGCACCGATGCAATTTCAGTTGCATGGAGGGAAGCAGGACACAATGCTGTGAAATTTGTCTCTTACGATAGATATATAGCTCTAAGAGTGATCTCGTCAAGATTGAAGTAGTCATTAACAATTGGCACACATGTCTCTTCTTGTAGATAGTACAGCCCCATTCGCAAAAAAAAAAAGATAGTACAGCCCCAAGAGTTGTCTCATCCAGATATGGCATATTTGGATTAATTGCATGATATGCAAGTCGTTTGATGATTTTTGTACTCCTATATCTCATTGTTTTGTACGGAACTTGATCTTGGGTGCACCAGCAAGCCACCTCGGCTCACTATGGCTCGTTATTTCGTCAACCTCAACTATTGTAGTTGCTTAATATTTTAACACAGCAAGCGAGGTTGGCTTTCAATAAAAGTCGAGGAAACTCTTTAAAAAAAACACAGCAAGCGATAGTCGAGCCGGCTCATGATCTAAACGAGCTGAGCTGAGTTATAGTTTTAGTTTGTGTTTTTAACGAGCAGGGAGCCAATCCGAGCTGAGGTTGAGGAAATAACGAGTGAGCCGAGGTGGCTCGCTGACGCAACGACGCCGGCGGTTTCTAAAAATCATGCGGAGACGCAGGAACAACCACCTGTGGGATGGAACGGGCAGCCGGCCATGCATGGCTGGCGGATAGGTGTGCCGTGGGCGGATGGCGCAGCGCGAGCCGAGTGGCACGGCATGGCAGCCATAGGCGGGCGGGAGGCAGCGGCCGGCCGCACGCCTCGCGGCGCGTCCCGCGCCCGTCGCGTCGCGTGGCACCCCCCTGCCTCCAGTTCCAAGGACGGCAAGAAGTATAAGACGCGCACCGGCGGGGCATGGCCATCTCGTCTTCAAGCAGCGCACGGACCGAGGCGAAGGGCAGGCCCGGCTCCGTTCCATGAAGGCCTAACCCGCGCGGGCAGGCTTTAGTAGGCCGCGAGTGAGCGCGAGCGGCCGGCCAACCGGGAGCGAAGCCAGCGCCGCCTCCCTCCCTCGGCTCCGTCGCGCGCCGGCCGCCACCACCGCCGCACGACGCCGACGCCGACACCGACCGCCGACGCCGTTCAATCCACCCATTAGCTAGCTAGCAGCAACATCGACTAATAAACAACCATGGCGTCCATCTCCCTCGAGGACGTCCGCAACGAGACCGTCGACCTCGTACGCCCACCTTGTCGCCATGGATTACCTTCGTTGCAGCTCCTTTAATTTTCCCCTCCTTTGCTGTATATATATGTATATGTTCTGCCGTCTGACTGCTGCTGCCACCGCCTTCGACACGCTTGCAGGAGACCGTCCCGGTGCAGGAGGTGTTCCAGCACCTGAAATGCAGCAAGCAGGGGCTGTCCAGCGCGGAGGGCGAGAACCGGCTCAAGATCTTCGGACCCAACAAGCTGGAGGAGAAGTCAGAGAGCAAGCTCCTCAAGTTCCTGGGCTTCATGTGGAACCCGCTCTCCTGGGTCATGGAGGCCGCCGCCATCATGGCCATCGTGCTCGCCAACGGCGGCGGCAAGCCGCCCGACTGGCAGGACTTCGTCGGCATCGTCGTGCTCCTCTTCATCAACTCCACCATCAGCTTCATCGAGGAGAACAACGCCGGCAACGCGGCGGCCGCGCTCATGGCGGGCCTCGCGCCCAAGACCAAGCTGCTCAGGGACGGCAAGTGGAAGGAGGAGGATGCGTCTATCCTCGTTCCCGGGGACATCATCAGCATCAAGCTCGGTGACATCATCCCCGCCGACGCCAGGCTGCTGGATGGCGACCCGCTCAAGGTCGACCAGGCGGCGCTGACCGGCGAGTCGCTGCCCGTCAACAAGCACCCGGGGCAGGGTGTCTTCTCGGGCTCCACCGTGAAGCAGGGCGAGATCGAGGCCGTCGTCATCGCCACCGGCGTGCACACCTTCTTTGGCAAGGCGGCGCACCTGGTGGACAGCACCAACAACGTGGGACACTTCCAGCTCGTGCTCACGGCCATCGGCAACTTCTGCATCATCTCCATCGCCGTGGGCATGGTCATCGAGATCATCGTCATGTACCCGATCCAGCACCGCGCGTACCGCGACGGCATCGACAACCTCCTGGTCCTGCTCATCGGCGGCATCCCCATCGCCATGCCCACCGTGCTGTCCGTCACCATGGCCATCGGCTCCCACCGCCTGTCGCAGCAGGGCGCCATCACCAAGCGCATGACCGCCATCGAGGAGATGGCCGGCATGGACGTGCTGTGCAGCGACAAGACCGGCACCCTCACCCTCAACAAGCTCACCGTCGACAAGACCCTCATCGAGGTGTGCGGCAAGGGCGTCGACAAGGACATGGTGCTCCTCTACGCCGCCAGGGCGTCCCGCGTGGAGAACCAGGACGCCATCGACACCTGCATCGTCGGCATGCTCGCCGACCCCAAGGAGGCCCGTGCCGGCATCAAGGAGGTCCATTTCCTCCCATTCAACCCCGTGGAGAAGCGCACGGCCATCACCTACGTAGACGGGAACGGCGAGTGGCACAGGGTCAGCAAGGGCGCCCCCGAGCAGATCATCGAGCTGTGCCGGATGAGCAAGGACGCCGAGAAGAAGATCCACGCGCTCATCGACGGCTACGCCGACCGCGGCCTCCGCTCCCTGGGCGTGTCGTACCAGCAGGTGCCCGAGAAGACCAAGGAGAGCGCCGGCGAGCCGTGGCAGTTCATCGGCCTCCTGCCGCTGTTCGACCCGCCGCGGCACGACAGCGCGGAGACCATCCGCCGCGCGCTCCACCTGGGCGTGAACGTTAAGATGATCACCGGTGACCAGCTGGCCATCGGCAAGGAGACGGCGCGGCGCCTGGGCATGGGCAGCAACATGTACCCGTCCACCACCCTGCTGGGCGACAACAAGACCGGCGAGATGGGCGGCCTGAACATCGACGAGCTGATCGAGAAGGCGGACGGGTTCGCGGGGGTGTTCCCGGAGCACAAGTACGAGATCGTGAAGCGGCTGCAGGACCGGAAGCACATCTGCGGCATGACCGGCGACGGCGTGAACGACGCGCCGGCGCTGAAGAAGGCGGACATCGGCATTGCGGTGGACGACGCGACGGACGCGGCCCGGAGCGCGTCGGACATCGTGCTGACGGAGCCCGGGCTGAGCGTGATCGTGAGCGCCGTGCTCACCAGCCGCGCCATCTTCCAGCGCATGAAGAACTACACCATCTACGCCGTGTCCATCACCATCCGCATCGTGCTGGGCTTCCTGCTTGTCGCGCTCGTCTGGGAGTTCGACTTCGCGCCATTCATGGTGCTCATCATCGCCATCCTCAACGACGGCACCATCATGACCATCTCCAAGGACCGCGTGAAGCCGTCGCCGACGCCCGATTCATGGAAGCTCAAGGAGATCTTCGCCACGGGCATCGTGCTCGGCACCTACATGGCGCTGACCACGGCGCTCTTCTTCTACCTCGCGCACGACACCGAGTTCTTCACCAAGACCTTCGGCGTGCGTTCCATCAAGGAGAACGACAAGGAGCTGATGGCGGCGCTGTACCTCCAGGTCAGCATCATCAGCCAGGCGCTCATCTTCGTGACGCGGTCCCGGAGCTGGTCCTTCGTGGAGCGGCCGGGGGCGCTGCTGGTGATCGCCTTCCTGGCGGCGCAGCTGGTGGCGACGTGCATCGCCGTGTACGCCAACTGGGAGTTCTGCAAGATGCAGGGCATCGGCTGGGGATGGGGCGCCGCCATCTGGGCCTTCAGCATCGTCACCTACTTCCCGCTGGACGTGCTCAAGTTCGCCATCCGCTACGCGCTCTCCGGCAAGGCCTGGAACAACATCAACAACAAGACGGCCTTCACCAACCGCACCGACTACGGCAGGGGCGAGCGGGAGGCGCAGTGGGCCACGGCGCAGAGGACGCTGCATGGCCTCAACCAGGCCACCGCCACCTCGGACCTCTTCGGCGACAACCAGGGCTACCGCGAGCTGTCGGAGCTTGCCGACCAGGCTGCCAAGCGCGCCGAGGTGGCCAGGCTCAGGGAGCTGCACACGCTCAAGGGCCACGTCGAGTCCGTCGTCAAGCTCAAGGGCCTCGACATTGACACCATTAATCAGAGCTACACCGTGTAACACCCAACTCAGGTTTTTTTCGCATAGACACATACAAACACACACATATATATTTGTAAAGATTCGTTCGTATTTTCATTTATTTTCACCGGGAAGATTTCTAACTGTCGTCCTCCCTCCTTGTAAGTTGCTCCTGTAAACTCTTCCTGAATTCATTCATGGCGTGTCGTTGTAGCAATCACCACCACTTCCCCCCAGTGAATGCCCAGTGTCTGGGTGAAAGCATGTATGATTATTATTACTACTAAGCTCCACACATTGTCTGTCCTAAGTACACTCCTGCTGATGCACAGAACAAATTTCGCATTTCAGAATTGATTGATTGACGAGTTACACAGCACAATGCAGGTTCAGAACCTTTGGTTACATAAAAAACAAAGCCTACATGCTCACACACTACATGGTTTAGGATCACAGGCAGCAACGAGCTACCGTGGTACAGCTACACAGCTTCATTTCCACGAAGCAACGAGTCGCATCCATTTGTATGCAGATTACAGCAGTCATGTCAGAGATCAACTAAGGCGTGCCTCATCCACCGGATAGAGGTGCAGTTTCAGTGAAGGTATGCACACGTCTGAAGAAAGGACGCCTTCAATTTATGTTGTATGCCGCCCGTGAATCTGATTGAGCTCTCCACCTCAAGCCTTTCGAACAATAACATGGCGCTCTCTCTTGTACTCCACCTCATCTCTTTGATGCATAATGAGAAGGGCTCTTCTGACCTGAAACAAAGTTTGAAGATATTTATTAGAAAAATGAGCACTTTTAGCTTAAAAATAACTAATTATTTCAGGCATAAGATATGACAGGTTCTTACAATGGATTCGTTCATTCCCATCCTACTTAGTTCATCAATCAGCCGTCGCTCAGATATGTGGCTTCCAATGCCCATTCTTCTCTTTATTTGTGCTTCAGCTTGCTGTCAGGACAAATACAAGAGATTGAGAAAAATGCAAGGTTCAAGAGCTGAATTTTGTACTCTGGGCTGCAAATGCTAACCTTGATTTCATTTGCAATCTCCGGTGACAGGTTCAAATGCTCATTGATTCCAGATCTTGCAGCATCAACTGTGGAGACATTGAACAGTCTGAATGCCTCTTCAACATGCTCTGGTGTAGCCACACTTGTCCTAAGAGTCGTTCAAACATCAGCCATGAATGCAATGAAACAGTGAAAGCTACAGCCACAGCACATGAGGCATAATATATGCAGCATGAGATCATCTAGTACTTACAATCTCATCTTTGCAAGAGATTCACTCAAACGAATTATGGCTTCAAGCTGCCTCACAGTAATGGGTATAGCTGCTGCCCTCCCTGTTTCATGAGCTTGCTGCCTCATTTTCTGCAAAATGAATTTAAGATAAATACAAATGAATGAAAGAATCGTAAACCAGCTAATTGTGAAAATATCCGGTGCATACTTGTCTAATCTCGATATATTTGTTCTGCAGCATCTCAGCTGCTTTTTCTGAAAGCCGTGGTCTGCATGTGGCACGGCAGTACTCAATGTACCTATACATAAAAAAGTATGCATCAGAAGACAATAAAAATAAAGTCAAATTTACAACAGAAACAAAAGACACGGGTCACACCTTTTCAGCCAATTCTCCCCATCACTTGCCTCTGTGCTTGTGGCTGAAGCTGCAGCACCACTGGCATGCACCTTGATAATGTGACTTGCTATTCGCTGTATTTTAAAGTTGCACTTAGTCTCTCAGCTGCTATTATAGAAAAAATGTAGAAAGGGTTTTGCTTCATACCTTATCCTGATCATACATTCTGATATCTTTGACGATAAAGATTAGATCAAATCTAGAAAGAATGGTCGTCTGCAGATCAATATTATCTTGTGCAGTCTGATGAACAGCAAAAGGAAAAATTGTCAGATTAGTTGTCTTGCATGCATCGCCAGAACAGTTTATACTTAATGGGTCAATAAAAAACACATTTACCAACCTTAAGATCATCATAGCGTCCTGCAATTGGATTGGCAGCTGCAAGAACTGAAGTCCTTGAATTGAGTACTGTTGTAATGCCAGCTTTGGCAATAGATATTGTCTGCTGCTCCATGGCCTCATGAATTGCGACTCTGGAATTGCATAAGAAAATGGGGGCTGGATTAATGTACTTTCGAGAGTGCAGACCAAAAAAGGAGAATATGTAATATGTTTATTATAGTTCCACCAAACGCTTAAATTGATGCATACCTGTCTTCAGGCCTCATCTTGTCAAATTCATCGATACAGACTACTCCACCATCAGCCAATACCATGGCTCCTCCTTCCAAATAAAACTCACGCTGTTGAAAAAAAGAATTGTTTACAGCCTATGATAACGATACTTTAGTAAACAACAAACAATTCAGTGAAATAAACTTACCGAGCTGCCATCCCGAGTTACAGATGCTGTAAGACCAGCTGCAGATGATCCTTTGCCAGATGTATAGACTGCAATAGGTGCAGTCTTCTCTACAAATTTGAGGAACTGTTGAAAGGCATATTAGTGTCACTGAATCAGAGACCTTTGGCTTTAAATAGACAAAAATATTCATGTATAGTGTCCAATTACTCAAACTGAATTACAGTACAATTCACATCAAAATCACAAGTTATGACAGATGAGTCTTATTGCCACACTATTTTCCATCAAACTAAATGCTATGACAATACCAAACAATACTTGCCTGTGATTTTGCTGTGGATGGATCACCCAGAAGCAAGACATGAATATCCCCTCTCAAACGTACACCATCAGGTAGCCTCTGCAATAAGAGTTGTTTGAAGCACAGCATGGGAACAAAATTAGGACAAATAGAATGGTATTTAATTATGAACACATATCAGCTTCTTGATAAGAATGCATACCTTCTTAGATCCCCCAAATAACAAGCACGCAATAGCTTTCTTGACTTCAGAATGACCATAAATTGAAGGACCAATCATTGAGCAGAGCTTAGCATATGCATCTGGTCTCTGTGCAAATTCTTTGAATTCCATTTCCTACAAGCCACCAAGGAAAAGATCAGCCTTACAGATAAATGTATCTCCCTTATCAATGTAAACCTTGAAAAAGAAACCACCTCATCGAGAGTGAAGTTTGAGGGGCCATTTGAGTTATTGTCTCGAGATTGCTCCAAACCCACAACTCTAATGTAAGGCTGCTTAACACCAACAGCACCCTTCTGACTGCAAAATGGTCTCAATTGCATTATCAATCATGTACTTGCCCAAGTTCAGATTAAACGAAAAGCTTTAGATTCATCATACGTTGCGGATGCTTGGTAGACGCTATAGATGCCAACAACAGTTAATCTAGTCCCTGGAACAATAGTCTGAACTAGGTGCCTATCTACAGAAAGCAGCACATTCCTAGGAAGCTCACCAGTTGGAACATCCTGGCCAAAAGGATATAATTATCAGTCATTTTACAGCAAGACATGAGCAAAACACTGGAATGTATGATTGCTTTGACTCAGCAACTTGCATCAAGGATGAATAGCAACTAACCTCAGGATTCTCCTGCATTTTGAGGGTCTGGAGATCCACATACTTGCTCTTATCCGGGACAGCAATCCAAGGGTCCAGGGGGCATGGCTCTTCTCCAGGCTAAGGGTAAGAAATCATATACATAACTGATAACTGTCAGAAAATAACCATTTAATGATAAGGATAATACAGAATCACAACAAGTCTGTTCAGATGTTATGTCCTGTTATATGTGAAGATTAATTTGGGCTAGGCATTGGGTGTTATTTGTAGCCGTGATTTCAAACAATCTTTATCAAAGTTTTTCTATTGTCAGAGAAATAATTAAAAATGTTTCCTTTCTGCTGACAGTTGAGTAGATTGCTGAGGAATATACCTGAGGAACATGGTCACACGAACGTGGAACAATAGCCCCGCCTAGGCCTGGCCTGCAAGGCACTGTCCTCACACTCCGGCAATTCTTGCAGATAAGAGTGACATGAGTGGCCTTGGCTTTTACTCTCGATGCAGCAATTGCGATTCCCGCAATCTTAACCAGCTTCGACATGTAATCCGCCTGACATTTCCAACAGCAATACCGAAATGAATTCTCTAGAATACACTCCACACAAAAATCCCTTTTAGAAATGCTTCCCTACTGACCCCAACAGATCTCATGGACAGGCAGTTCTCCTTGGAGGAGAGGAAGATCTGCACATCTCCCGTGACGGGCTCCTCCATCTCCCCGGTCTCGCCGGCGACTTTCGAGCGGAGGCTTGCGAGAACCTCGGACGCGGCCGTCTCAAACTACACAGACCCATGTGCGAGAGTCAATTGCAAGTCCACGGCCCAGACAGGCAACGAAAACTCTGGGGAAAAAAACAACGTACCAGCGGAAGATAATCGGCCGGCGACTTGCGGATCTTGTCAGAGAGCTCGGCATCGAAGGCGTCGAGGTCCTCGATGGCGACGGTGACATGGTCGCGGTTGTGTACTAGGCTCTCACTGAACCAAATGAACACATAAATCAGCTCCGGTTCGCGGTGGACATGGTCGCGTCAAATCTAAGGAGATGGGGGAGAGGGGGAGGGGAGAGTAATGGGGGCGTACCGGTAGGGGAAGTCGCCGGTAGGGCCGGTGAAGCCGCGGAGGAACTCCTTGAACTTGCGGAGGGCGGAATGGCGGGTGAGGTCGGCGGCTGGGTCGCCGCCGGGGCCGCCGCGGGGGAACTGCGCCTGGTCGCTGTAGAACACGGCGCCCTCGTCCCAACCCGACATCGCTGCGGCGGAGGTGAGAGAGGGATGCGGGTGCGGCGGCGTGGGCGTGGGCGTGGACTGGAATGGCGGCGATTGGAAGGGGGCGGGTGTGGCGGGAAGGGGGTAATAGAGGATGGATTGGCGGGAAAATGGTGGAGCTTTTGGCGGGAGGAGTGTGGAGCTGCTCGGTGCCGTCGGCGCTAGGGTTGGGGCGGGCGGTTGGCGGAGGAAGGGGAGGCTTCGAAAACAGGCCTGTTATTCATGGGCTGGGCTGGGCTGGCTTCGGCCTTCGAGGCTGTGCGGACCTCTCGGGGAAAAAAGGAAACCTCTCAAGTCTAAAACCACTTGTCGTGTCTCGTGTTCCATGTCATATATTGAGATCGAAGTCGAACTCTACACTGTGGCTGGACACACCGTTTCTTGCTCGTGCTAGTATAAGTACTGACATATGTTTCAGTTCATCGTATATTAGACATTGTGCCATTCTTTTTAAGCTTTTATCATCTCTTTTACTCTTATAATTTGTTTTCGATGGGCATTTTACTATTCTAGCACATAATCAAGTGGTCTGCATGTAATTGTTGGTGTAGCATTGATTACTTTTTTATGTTTTGATGGTGAGTGCAAGATTAAAATGAACATATGGTTCACTATTTTGTCCACTCTTTACCTTTGCAAAACAAAGGTACAAACTTTGTTTTTTTTCTATCCTCTTTACATATAATCTATGGTATGATCACGTAGATCAATTTTATAATAACTTTACTGCCAAATTTATGATGACAGTCCTCTTTACATGTAATCTATTGTACTATCACGTAGACCAAACCTACAATAACTTTACTTCCAACTTTATATATTATTGGCATGGTGGTGCATATGTCATTTCAAAGACAATAATGAACAAAGTGTGATTCACCCTAAAAAAAAAAACAAGGTGTGACCCATTACTCCATTAGTCCACATGTCAACATTTTTGTTTTTGAAAATGTCTGACCACCTAGATCATCATCTTGATGTGCAGCACTAATAACTCTCATATACGTGTAAGAGAGTAGATGTTGCAAAGTTGTAACATATATACAATGGTTAATTCCCACAATGACAATATTTATAGAACATGCTCAATATTAGAAAGATCAGTTGCGAACATGATTGGTCTATGTGTGCCATACAACATGGTTGGTCCATGATGCATTAATAATTTACAAGTTCTAGGGTTGGTGTGTTTCTTCCTTTTGGCTACAACCTTAAATTAATCTTACAAGTTGGATTACTAGAGTGATATATAACAATATCTAGATGGCAACATCGAAAGTATCTTGTTCAAAAGTAGACTAATTTTTAAGACAATGTAACAAAAGTATTTCAACAAAAAGACATCACCAACTCATTATTACTAGGCGTATTTCAACAATATGATACTATAGCTACATTATTATTATTATTTAAAAAATTGACAACGTTTTTTTGGAATTGCTAAAGCACGGTCACCTGTTTTTAAAGTCATCAGGGCCATTAGATTTAGAAAAGAGGGTTGTTGTTCACTTGTTCATCTTTTATCTTGACTTCTTGAGTGCTTCATCTTTATCTTTTAAAGTCAGTGCTCATATTCTAAAGTTAGACATCTGAGGCATAGAAAATGCGCGTTTCTTATTATTACCGGTCAAATTATCTAAAAATTTGGGTCAAAATCCGGTGGCTCATATCGCGCCCACAGTGGCACTGACGGCTACCAAAAACCCAAGGATTCGTCGGTAAAACCAACACGCAAAATCCGGTCCCTCAACTCCCCAGTTCGTGCCTTTCAAAAAAAGAAAAAGGAAAAAAGAAGAAAAAAACAAACTCCCAGTTCGCGACGGAGACACCGAGGCGAGCGCCGTCCACCCGCTGCGCGCCCGGCCGCCCCGCCCCGTCCCGTCCGATTGCTTCATCTCCCCACAGCCGCAAGCGACGGGCGCCATATCCATCCCCTCCTGATCTCTCCTCACTCCTTCAGTGCAGCAGCAGCAGGCCACCCGGTCCGATCCGCTGCTCCATCGCCGCCCGAAGATGGCCTCCGCGTCCGCCTCCGTCGCCATCTCCTCGCCGGCGGCCTCCGCCGTCGCCGCGCGATCCAAGGTATGGCCCCGCGCCGTCATTCTGTTCCGGCCCACTTGCGCTTTGTTTCAGTGGACCGGGGATCTGAACGTTATTCTGTGCTGGTTTTGTTGATGGATGCAGGTGCTTGGAAGAGGAGTTAATCAGGGGAGAAGTAGAACTGGCTCCCGCGTCGGCATCACGCGGAAGGTGACTGCCTGCTGTCCTTTTTGGTTGCTCGACTCGAGTTGATCGTCGTAGATCGTGCTGCGAGTTTTTCGAATTGCTTGAGGTGATGTATGTAGTGTTAGATGGCCATGGGTACGGTCACTCGTGCATGGTCTGTGATTAGGATTGCCTTGATTAGCAATTAAGGAATTGGTATTACTAGTGTATTTTTGCAAATTCTGAGAGTCTGATTTTTTATGCTACTGATATTGTAGTTTTCTAGGAAAGCAGAGGCATATGACTTTATTAGCTTTTTTGGCTTTTGATATCCACTGGGCATCTGCCTTGGCATATGCTGGACCAGCACAGACGTCTTGCTAACCATTGATCTATCAGCATTTTGTAGGGCCGCCGTCTTTGCATGGAGGACAACTTATGCTGATATCTTACTGTGTTTTCCACATGCAGAAATGGCATAAGTTAAACTTGTGAACACAGTTGCCAGCACATAGGCAAATACAACTCTTATTAGGGTCGTCAGAGGCACCGAGGTCCTTCACTTGATAATAAACAAAAGAGTGCACCAAATGCTGTAGGGTTATTGTAGGAATAGTTATATACCATACCAGTACCTGTATTATAATTTCTTATGTTGAAGCTAAGACACATCAGAATCAACAGGCTAGCTAGTTATGCAAGCATTTTGTTGTTGTTGTGGATGATGTTTAGTGTATTGTGCCACCTTCATTTAATGTTTTGTCCTGTCTGATGCTTTAGTGTCTCTTGGTACAGTGGTGTAATTAATTTATAATTTCTGCTTTGAGTTACATTGTTTCTTTCTTAAATGCAGAACTTTGGCCGTGTCATGATGGCCCTCGCAGTGGATGTTTCTCGTTTCGAAGGAGTGCCTATGGCTCCCCCAGACCCGATTCTTGGGGTTTCAGAGGCTTTTAGAGCAGATAACAGTGACCTGAAGCTGAATCTTGGTGTTGGTGCCTATAGGACAGAAGAGTTGCAGCCCTATGTCCTCAATGTAGTCAAGAAGGTGAGCCTAATCAGAAGCAGAATTTTCTTAATGGTCGAGCTTCCTGTTTTCATGTTCTCTTTTGCATGTTATAGGCTGAAAAGCTTATGTTGGAGAAAGGAGAAAACAAAGAGGTACAATGACGATCAGAATATTTCATTCCTCCCGAGTTTTATGCTTTTTATATATATGAAGTCACTGAAACTATGGTTTGTGCTGCAGTATCTTCCCATTGAAGGTTTAGCCGCTTTTAACAAAGCAACAGCAGAGCTATTGCTTGGAGCTGATAACCCTGTTATTAAGCAAGGACTGGTATGTGCTATGGAGCCCTTGCTGCTGGTATTGTACCTGTATATTGTATTATGCAATGCTGGTACCACGTATGCAACGATGAAGACACAGAATTAAGAATTTAGGTTGATCTGCTCTTCTACTCGTGGCCAAGGCATTCATCTATCAGACTATGTCTTCTTAATGCAAAGATGTGCAGATCTCATGCGTATTTGATAAAAAAAGAGGTGTTTCTATTCAGATCTCATGCGTATTTCTTTTGCAGGTTGCTACAATTCAGTCTCTCTCAGGCACCGGATCATTGCGTCTCGCTGCAGCATTCATACAAAGATACTTCCCTGAAGCTAAAGTAATCATATCGTCGCCCACCTGGGGTAAGTATGTTGATGCAACTATTCTTCATGACTTGATGTATCTACCCAAATCATGATTCTTAGGTCTTGGGCTATCATTGTTTTTGGTGAAATGTGAAGGGTCTCAGTGGCAGACTTCTAATTTCATTCATTCTACTTGTTCAGGTAACCACAAGAATATCTTCAATGATGCTAGGGTACCTTGGTCAGAGTACCGGTATTATGACCCCAAGACTGTTGGGTTGGATTTTGAGGGAATGATAGCTGACATTGAGGTACTTGGATGTTCTCATTTATTCCACTATTGTTATGTTTGCTAGGTATCTTCCATTTTATGAACTTTGTTGGGTCTAAGGAGTAATGCTTTAAGTAATAAATTAGTCCTGATTCCTGAATTCATCTAAAGATTTTTTTTTGTGTTCTGAAATGAACAATTTGCTTTCAATTGATTGTTTATGCCATTATCTATTTGTTTCTTCTTTTCACAACAGGCTGCTCCTGAAGGATCTTTTGTTCTGCTACATGGTTGTGCTCACAACCCAACTGGAATAGACCCAACTCCAGAGCAATGGGAGAAAATTGCAGATGTCATTCAAGAGAAAAAGCATATGCCCTTCTTTGATGTTGCATATCAGGTGAATTGTTTTTGCTTGAGTACCTTGTCTTCTACATATGTATTGCAATATCTCTCCCACTAACTGGTAGGTTTTCCTTCCTTTTAGGGTTTTGCCAGTGGAAGCCTTGATGAAGATGCATATTCTGTCAGGCTTTTTGTTAAGCGTGGCATGGAAGTGTTTGTTGCACAATCTTACAGCAAGAACCTTGGTCTATATTCTGAAAGGGTTGGTGCAATAAATGTCGTGTGCTCAACACCAGACGTTGCAAATAGGTATTCGTTTGTTCTTTTACTGATTGCTTGCCAGTCCCCCTCCACACAATTTGATTCAGTAGTTGCAAATGCCTAGGCAAGCACTATAGGCATCCTATTTGGAATTTTTTTTCTCTCATTAAGTAACAAACAATTTTTCCAATAGTTGCTTCATATACAGAATTGGCAGGTCATAGTCTTCCTAGCTGCAGTAGACTAATCTCCTTACGGCATTCCACATTGCTTCCTTTCAGGGTAAAGAGCCAGCTGAAACG
Organism: Themeda triandra; assembly: GCA_018135685.1. NCBI lineage: Eukaryota > Viridiplantae > Streptophyta > Magnoliopsida > Poales > Poaceae > Themeda > Themeda triandra. The sequence continues at coordinate 855,666 of JAENPR010000067.1, read as the reverse complement.
AATAGCACGCCCCATGTACTCAAACCCCCCTAATCACGGTGCCAGGATAGTTGCCAATGTTGTTGGTGATCCAATTATGTTTGGTGAATGGAAACAAGAGATGGAGGAAATGGCTGGGCGGATCAAGAATGTAAGACAGAAGCTCTACGACAGTTTGTCTGAGAAGGACAAGAGTGGCAAAGACTGGTCTTTCATTCTGAGGCAGATTGGCATGTTCTCCTACACTGGCTTGAACAAAGCACAGGTATCACTGCTTCCACTTGGGCTTCTGTGCAGACATCGCACGCTAAATTAAGTTCGAATAACGGGTTGCACACTAACTGTCGAAACATACATATCTACAAATCCATAATTTCTCATTCTTTGTCTGCAGAGTGATAACATGACGGATAAATGGCATATTTACATGACAAAGGATGGGCGGATCTCGTTAGCTGGGCTGTCCCTGGCTAAGTGTGATTATCTTGCCGACGCCATCATCGATTCCTTCCATAACGTGAACTAGGCTGAGGTACAAATAGTTGAGGGTCAAGCTATTGATGTTAATCCTTGGACGCTAGGCTGGGATTTTTGGGTCCTTCCAGCTTACATGCAGTTTTTTTCTGGTGTATTCCGTTTTGTGTAACTTTAATAAATAATTTTTGTCACTGAAGCAAAGCTCATGTGCTTTTTTACTTGTAAAATCAGTACGTGGCTAAAGGATTGTAACACTTGAATAAAACAATGCCATTACCGATATTAATTGCCCCCCATATCACTCATGCGTGCATACTGTTTGCTCGATTGCCAACTGGCCGGTATGTTCTACAGAACTCTTATCCTGGAGATTTCGATAGCTCCTTTTTTTTTTTTTGGTTGAGTAAGCTGGCAGGAGCGGCAGCCTGCAGATATGACTCAAGGCCTGACCATTGCGAGGCTGTATAGCAGGAGGATCTTTCAGGTGGTACGGTGGTACTAGTCGTGAGTCTTGACAGCCTCACATGGGGCTACTGATTGGAAACTGATCAAGATTCCTCTTTATCTTGGAAGTTGACATTCCACCAAACTGATTGACAGTTGTCCCCCGCGCCTCCGCCCGCCATGGTCTCAGGGTCATTTCGTTCGTTCGACGGTCGGGTTCTATTCGGTCCCCGTAGATAAGGAGCAGCAAACGATCCGTCGCCGCCGTTCGCCGGAGCGGCTGGCTCCGCGTCGTCCACCGCCGTGCCGTGACCGCGGGAGGGGCGGCGGTGGCTGTGAGATGTGGCCTGTGGGGGTTGTTCTACCGCATAGCTGTGCAGTACAGGCGTACAGCCCTACAGGCTCCAGCGATACATGCCGTGTAACATACGTACAGTAGTACGCGGGTAGGTCGGTAGCTCTCGAATGGTGTCCATTTCGCACGCGTCTTGTTCAACCCTGACGGCCCGGGACGGGCGCCGGGCCGGGGCGATGAACCGGTGCAAGTAAACCCCCAAGTGGCTGGTGGAGGTGCATGCGGTGCACGTGAGCGACGTTCCCATGTCGGCATCACCTTTCCTCCTCTCGCTGTCTGTCTCTGTCCCCCACCCACAGCAGTCCACGGGCCCACGTCCTTACGTGGCCCCAGCCTATTCATTAGCCGTACCCCTACCCCTCGCGCACCTTTGCGTCGCCCGCTCGCACGCATGACATGTGGGCCGCAGTGAGGAGTGGCGGGCCCGCAGACAAGCGCAAGGCTGGTCGCCAAAGGTGAGGAAGGTATTGGGTGCCGTGTTTTCTCTCTCCTCGGAGTGGACCCCACGCAGCATAATGACAAAGGCTAAAGAGGTTTTTATTTAAATCATATATAAATGATGAAGTAACCAGGAGGACCATGGATGATAGTGAGATCACGAATCCTAAATTACACAATTTTTTATTCCAAAGATGACGCTTCTAAATGATGCGAAATCCATTGAGTATAAGTATAGCCTTGCGATTATTTATATATTTTGTTTATCTAGTTGTTTAGTTTAATTTTACGCCAACTACACTTGGAGATGCTGAGAGCGTCAATTATGGAGGTGGGTAGATTATTGGACGACTTAATAATTATTAATTATGGTTGGTGGGGATTAGTAAATGCCGACGCGCCGGGGCCGCGGGCTGGGCCCTGCGCGGCTGCTGGGAAACCGCCTTGCAGGCCGCCGCTGGAAACGGCACCACAGCTGTCTCCTCCACTGACGCGGCTCCCACGGCAACTACCGGGTGCTGTACTGCCCCAATTATTCCCTCTTTTCTGTTTCTGCTTCCATTTTTCTTTTGTTGCTGCTTTGTTTTCTTTTGCGAGGATTATGCTGCTGCTTTTGGTTTCTTTTTTGCCGGGGTCATTATTTGGTTCATGGGAAACTTTGGCGCGAAGGTTACCGACGAATTACAGTACTGCCACAGATATAGCTTTTGGTCGATAGAGATGATGATATTTAACTAAAATAAAAAAACAATGAAATAGCAAACACATGTTGCAACTTGCAATTTTGTCATTACAGTAAGGTTTATATTTTCTCTATGTTTGTTTTGAAATGATTCATTATATCAAATTACTATAAAATCTTGCTTCTCAAAAAGTCAATTAATCTTCAATTTTAACCAATTAACCAATAAATAATAGAAAATTTTAATTCTGATATTTAATTTCTCATGAAACAATATATGGATGGCAGAGCCTGAAATTCAGAAGAACAACGAGGGCAAGAGCATAACCTCACACCAAATAATCTACCCCCCATGCCGATCACACCGATGACTCACACTGTACGGGGCCGCGTGCGGGCCCCGCTCAACAAAGGCGGCCGGTGCCAGACCCAGACCCCGGGCCCACCGCGAACGCGTCGGTTACGGCATCCGCAGCCTGCCGTCCCTCCGCATCTGACGGCTCCCCTCCCCGCCACGCACACCCAAAAAGATCTCCCTCGCACGTCTCGATACCCCGACGACCCAGCCCACGCAAAAAAATAAATAAATAATCAATTTCCTTTTTTCACCTCTCATCATCATCAAATAAAAGAAAAAAATACAAATAATTAAATACAAATTCTGGCCAAGCACGCAACGCAACCCCTCCGGTCCATATAACCCGCTCCACCACGACCCGTTCGTCTCGTCTCTCTCGCGCTTGCTTTCCTTTCCCCACCTCTCTCCCCCTCCGCCTCCGTTCCCCTCCGCTTAGGGTTAGCCAGGCAGCAGCCGCGCAGCCGTCCCCCCCATCGCGAATCTTCCTTCCACAGCAACCATGGCCACGGCGGTTCTCAGATCCCACGACGCGCTCACCAACCGGATGCATCTCGACGCGTACACGCCGTCCCCGGCCAAGCCGCGCCGGCGCCGGAGCCCCAAGCCGGCGGCAGCGTCCTCGCCGCCCGCCAGGGCCGCGGCGCCCATAGCCTCCTCGTCCCCGCCGCCGAAGCCTACGGCGGCGGCGGCGCAGAAGGCCGTGACGCCCGCTAAGGCGGGCCCCGCGGCGCCTGGCCGCCGCGGCTCGCCGCCGGCCAGGCCCGCTGCTGCCTCGTCCAGGAAGCAGCCGTCCCCCACCAAGGACAAGCCCAAGCAGCGGCTCGTCATGGAGGAGGTCCGGATCCTCAAGCGCGGCGAGGAGCCGCCGGCTCCTCCCAGCTCCCGTTCCAGTCCCGGCGCCGGTTGTAGCGGCGCCCCCGTGGCGCAAGCCGCGGCGGTGGCGGTTGACCACCGCGCCCCCGATCCACTAGCCGGATCGGGCCGCAGGCGCCGGCCGTGGTGCCGACGAAGAAGATGGTGGCGGCCCCCGCCGCCAACGCGGCCGTGTACGCGGGCCCGGCGTTTTCTGCCGCGGCGCCCGAGCCGAGCTCGCTCCCCATGCCCGCCTTCTTCCTCCGGCGCGCGGAGTCCGAGGCCACCCGGGGCCTCCGGTGCCTCCTCCGCATCGGCGAGCTCGCCTGACACGCACGGCTGACGGCCTCTGTCTGTCTACTCCTCCGTTCACCCTTCGGCTTCGTCTCTTCTCTTCATCATCCTCTCCGGTGGTTCCTTGATCTATGGATGGTTGGCGCCTGATGGGCGGTTGTTGGATCCGATGGAAAGCTAGCTAGCTTCTCCGGATCGGATCAGATCACATCTATCTCCCGGTAACCGTTCCGATCAACCTCTTCCGGTATTTTTTCAGAGGAAAGGTTGGCCAACGGGCTTCCGGTGGTTGGATTTGGTGCTGGACTACTTCGGTTAGGTTCACATATCGCTTGCAGTTCGGTTCTTCAATGGAAAGCTGATGTCTTTAGTAGGTTAGAAGAATAACTATGAGTAAGAAGGAAAGGATGGATGGCTGCTAGATTGGGTAGCTAGCTGTTGGCTGCTTGGTTCTACAGTAGCTTGGAAGCTTGGTTCTAGGTGTTGTAGTGGTGGTGGTGTTTGGTTCAGTAGTTGGGGATTAAATTAGAGTCTGAAATGAAATAGTTGTTTGGTTTAGGTGATCTTATTAAGTAGTAGACGACCTGATTATGATTCAGGGTAGTTCATCGTTGCAATAATCTAAGGTTTGGTGTGCGTTTGATCTGTGTGAGTTTTGTGTTTGGTGAGTCATGAGCTAAGTTATGTGATGTTTAGTAGGTCAGGTTAAGCTCTTATATATGTAAGATGTCAAGTTTGTATCTACTCCAGCATAGCTGTGATTATATATATACAAGTGGTAAATTTAGGTGTGAAAAATCAGTGTTGTTGCCTCTGATGAGGAATGGTTAACTTCTCTATCTGTATCTGCCTCTCTTGCTTGAAGCCGGAGAGATGTCTTCCGTCTGGATTACTGTTTCAGGCTTTCAGCTAACAGGACTTGCGTGGATTGAACTTAAACCGTCTAGTGGTCTAGTTTACTGTTTTAGACTTTCAGCTAACACCAGACTTTGCGTGGATTGAACATGAATCGGCGAGCTTGTGCCGCGGTAATCTCGCTGCTAAAGACTTCAACAAGTGCACGCAACAGTCTTAATTGAGCTTTTTACATTTACAAGAAAATAGACTTTTAGCGAAGATTTTATTTTGCAACGGCAAGCTCTGCACGTTCTGATGCTCAATCAAGCATTTCTTCTCTGAACTTTTGATATGCCACGATCAAATACAGCTTAGGCTCTGTACGTGATACCACCGGCACCACCGGCACCAAAACTTTTTTTGTTTGTTCCTTTTGTTTTGAAGTTTGGCACCAGAACTGATTGCGTGCTGATTGAAGTATTCTTCTTTGTAGCAGTTGAACGTGCGTACTCCAGGAGCTTCCTTCCTTTGCGTTACTCTGACCTGCCGGTTGTTGACCGCGGAAGCTTTCGCCGGCCGGCCGTGCTCTGCTGAGTCAATTTGACTGCGTAATCCGTATGCCGGATGCTGCAGGAAGACTTGAGAGGGGAGGGGAGACTGACGTCGTCGCACGCCCTCCCTCCACTTCCGCCGCAAGCGGGAGAGGGGAGACTGACGTCGTCACACGGCGTTGTACGTGTCGTTACCTGCGATCGTTCGGCCACCAAACCGGTGGATGCCGTTGCCACTCTTGTGGTGGCTGCGAGCCTGGGGCAAAGGGGCCTAACGATGACGATCAAATGAATGCAACCAAAACCATCTTGTTTGGCAGCCGGCCGACCTCTTGTTAGGTCGGTTGGGTGCGCTGAGCTGGTGCTGAGCAACCATCAATCATATCGTCCCAGAGTTAGTTTTCGAAAGCGATACGTACTCATATAGACGTCAATGAAAACGAACAGCCAATTCGTTACTCCAACCAATTGACATTCATCAGCGCTGTCATTTGCACATCCCGAGCGTCGTCAGTGACCAACTGACGGAGTGACGGGAGTTAAAAGGAACTCTATAACATCGTGAAGCACTGAAAAATCTTTCACAATGTCTCAATACAAACGAGTACCTAAACAGCCATCGACATTTGCCCTGCACAATACCAACATGATTTTTACTCCCGAGCAAGAGCAATAAAAGAACCACGTCATGGAAACCTTTTTGAAGAAACCTATTCACAGATTGGGCTACAGATACTTTGACCATAAGGTTAACAGCGTGAAGAGTTTAATAACTAGAGCACTGTATTATCATAGTCCATCTTGCAGGGTCAACCATGAGCAGTAATCTCAAGAATCTAAAGGTCACCCCGGTGACTTCGTTTACAGTTTTCTAAAAAAGGAGTCTTTGGTGGATCGGTGAGAGCATCTATCTAGATCAAAAGTTGACCCAAAGCCTGCGATGTGTGCTGAGGTGTGTATCATACAGATTCAGAAAGTAAGGCAGTGATCCCTAGAACCAAGAAAGCAATCTCCTGCCTCATAGTTAAGCCAAATTTCATCATTTAATGAGAACTAATGATCAAGGAAAAAACATTGACAGCACACTACACACTTGTTACTCCTACTGGACCTGAGGGCCCTTATTTTACAATCTTTGCAAACAAGTTGTGGCAGGACTGCAATCACCTCTGCATTTTGGATCTAGTAACCTGACAAGCTGACACATGGGGTTCTAAAAAACCAGATGCATCAACTTTGTGCTTCATTAGCAAAGCAATGCAGAATCTAGAACGCTAGACCACTATCCAAGGAACAAAACAAAACAAACAAAACAAATCTACACTACAACAAGATACAGCAGCAGACACCATTGAAGGCTGCAAAATGGAACAACAGCTGGGTTATTGTTCAGTTTGGTTTGAAACTAGGGCATTAGACAAATTACTGATTATGAAACAATTGATTGACAGCAGTTATACATAAGCACTACAAGATTTTCTTTGTAGTGATCAAGAAAGATAAAAGCACGGTTACTAATGTTGTGCTGGCTCCACGGTCACTTTGGTCTCAACTACTAATGTTGTGCTGGCTCTCATATTGTTGGGTAATCTTAAATACAGGTAGTAAGTTACATGAAAGTTGCCCAGCGAACAAGATGGTAGATGGATAAAACCACCTAAAGACTGCATGTGGTCAGATGCTCAAAACCAGTACAATGATACTTCACTAAGCACATAAATATTCATGACGACAAAATAATAAGCAGATTAAATAAACTTGGGCAAAATAATTCATAGGTTAACAGAAATTATGTAGGAGTGCAATGATCTATTAGCAGTAACTGGATCTAACATTCAGGGAAAATTTCAATGAACATAAATTGAAGCATATATGATGCTAAGTGTACATATTGAGATATAGTAATGGGAGTCTAAACAACTATAGTAACCTGACAATCATATCTGCATTTTGGATTTAGTAACCTGATAAGCTGACACATGGAGTTCTAAGGAAACAACCAGATGCATCAACTTTGTGCTCCATTAGCAAAACAAGACCGGTAGACCATTACTAATCTAAGGAACAAAACAAGACAAACTAGACAAATTTAGATTACAACAGGATACAGCAGCAGAAACCATTAAGGCTGTGAAATTGAAGAACAGTTGGGTTATTATTCGGTCTAGTTTGAAGCTGAGAGCACAGGACAAATTAGTGACTATGTTATACATAAGCACTACGAATTATTGTTTGTAGTGATTAAAGGGTTTAGAAAGGAACATAAAAATGGAAGATAAAAGCACGATTACTTTGGTCACATACTAATGTTGTGCTGTGCTGGCTCTGAAATTGTTGGGTAATCTTAAATACAGGTAGTAAGTCACATGAAAGTTACCCAGCGAACAAGAAGGATAAAACCACCTAAGATTGCATGTTGTATTGTTGTCAGATGCTAAAACCAGTATAGTGATACTTTACTCAGCACATACATAGGCATGATGACAAAATAATGAGCAGAATAGCAGATTAAATAAACTTGAGCAAAATAATCAGGTTAACAGAAGGATCTATTAGCAGGCAGCGATAACTGGATCCAGCATTGGGGGAAATGTCAATAAACATAAATTGAAGAAGATACGATACTAAGCGTACATATGGAAATATAGTAATGGGAGTCTAAACAACTATAGTAACACCACATGTGAATAAAGCAATTCAATCTATTACATCATGCAAGCTGCTAACACCTCTCCATAAATCCATTAATGAATCCTAGTAGCCCTTACAATAGTTATTCAGGCTCTCGTATACCAAAAGATGACATACACTAAGATTTGTGACTACAAACTCTTCAGTGTCCATTCTGCTCACCTCTCAATTGAGTGTCTTGAATCCTCAGCAGGGAGAAACTTAATCTGCTTTCACCGATGAGAAAAGATAGTGGACAAAGCAGAATGAAGAAATAAACCCAACAGTGCCAGTTGCCAGCATGATAGCAATCACCATGAAGAGTGAGTAGCCGATGTAGAGGGTCGCGGACACTGGTCCACTCAGGCTTTTGAGGTCAAAAACGAGATAGTTGATGGAGTACAAGAAAATGTAGATTGCCACCGATCCAGATGAGAAGAATGACTTCCACCACCACTTCCAATCCTCAACACACAGGTGCATGTAGGTCAGAACCAGGGAAACCTCAGCGCAGACAATAACCAGGAGCAGCAAGACGATGAAGAGGAATCCAAAGACATAGTACACACGGCCCATCCATATGCTTGACATGATGAAGAAGAGCTCGATGAATAGGGTGCCAAAGGGCAGTGTGCCAGCACCAAGAACCAACAACCAGGATGGGTACTTCTGAGGAGGGATTTCACGAGGGATCTGGTTCGTGCGGACAGGGTACTCAATATGTGGCGCCTTGGCACCAAGGAACCCACCAACAAGCGTGAGCGGCACAGAGATGCAGAACCAGAGCAGCAGCAGCACAACAAACAATGAGAAGGGGATGGCACCAGTGCTGTGGCTTCCCCACAACAGGAAGTTGAGTGTGGTCAGGATCAGGAATGCAATGCCAGGGAAGAAGCAAGCCACCCGCCAGGAGACACCCACCCATCCAGAGTGATCCCCACACTTGATCGTCTTCCATACACGAACACCGGCATATCCAGCCAGGATTCCAAGGACCAGATAGAAGAACAGCATGCCTGTGATCAGAGTACCACGGGATGCTGGGGACATGAACCCGAGCGCAGCAAAGAGAATGGTCACGACCGCCATCCCAAGGATCTGAACACCATCACCAACCATGACACAGAGCAGCATCGGGTTGCTTGGCGCGCGGAACACATCACTGACCACAAGCTTCCACCCAGACAGCTCCTCATTCATCTGCGCCTGCGCCTCACTGTCAAGCTCCTCATACTTGGTGAGATCACGCCTCACGGTCCTCAGCAGAATGACAAAGACAATACCAGCAAGGAAGGCAATCACCATGAGGGAGTTGAGAATGGAGAACCAGTGCACCTTGGCCCCCTCCATCTTGAGGTAGGCATCCCACCTGGAGGGCCACTTGATATCGCTCTCGACGAAGTTGACCTCGTAGGTGTAGACAATGGGCTCGTTCTCCTTGATGCTCATGGACACAGTAGTCGGGTCGCACTTGATCTTGCTGGGGTAGCTGTCGTACATCTTTCGCGTCTTGACGTCCTCCGGGTTGTGCTTGATGCTGCAGGGCACGACCTCGAACCCGACCACCATCCATCCGGGGGAGGAGGCGGCGGCGTCCTTGGTCCCGGCCGGGATGGCGTCGGTGGCGTCGGCGGCGCCCATGACGCGCGCGACATTGGCGTCCTCGTACTTGTGGACGAGGACGGTGAACTGGAGGTGGTTGAAGACGTAGTAGTCGACGCCGACGCGGATCCCGACGGGGTATCCCGTCCAGCGCATGAGGTAGTCGTCCTTCCTGGTGTAGCGGATGGCGGGGAGGTTGTCGAGGATGAGGTTGACCTGGTACATCTCGTCGATGCGCTTCTTGAGGAGGTTGAAGGCGTCGGCGGCGAGCGGCGGGGAGCGGCAGAGGAAGACGTCCGACTCGTTGGTGTGCATGCGGAAGCGGTAGGGCGAGTTCTCGATGCGGTCGCCCATGAGGAGCTCGCCGAGGTTCTCGGCGCTGTCCTTGACCCCGTCTTGGGGCTCGCAGAAGGGGAGGCTGTAGTAGCTGAAGGGGATCTCGGTGTCGATGGAGGTGAGCGAGTTCACCTTCACGTTGAGGTAATCCCCGGGGCTGTACTTGTGCGGGTAGCTCCCCGGGAGGTAGAACCCGCAGGCGCCCGGCAGCGTCGCGGCGAGCAGCGAGGCCGCCGCGACGGCGAGGAGGAGGAGCGCGCCGTGGCGGGCCATGGATCTGGATCGGCCGGGGGCGCGCGGATCTGGGCCCCGCGGGAGTAGGGTCTGGGATGGACGGGTCGGGTTGTGGCGCCTAGCCCGGCCCCGGCGAGGAGCTCGCCGGAGGAAGGCGAGGATGGGGTGTCGGTGGCGGCGGAGCAGATCTGGTGTGGGGCGGGGCGGGTGGGGACGAATGACACGGTGGGAGGGACAGGGGGACGGTGGTGAGGTTTATACGGCGTTCATCTCTGGTGAGGGATTTGGGAGGGACGGGGAGAATTTTGGCGTGTGGAACCTTCTTCGGCTGGGAATTCCCCGCGGTGCCCCGCTGCTAGGGGTTTTGCTCATGGTATGCCGTGGGAGTTTTTGGCCTTCGACTACCCGCACTCATGTTCCTCTATTTCTCTCCTTTATACGTCCTAGTCAGCAAGATTCCTTCCTCTATATACGTTTCTTCCGCACCCATCATCCGTATATCTCATCCTCTATAAGAACAACCAAAAGTGGCCCTACTTGTCACCTTTATAAATTTTTTCTAAATATATTTATGTGAGATCTTGTTTTGTTGCGAACGAATTTAATGGTGCGAACGGATTTTAATTTGGCCGTTTAGTTTGTGAATTATAGCACTTTTTTGGTTTGTGACTTGTACTCACATGCAACGGGCCCCACGCATCCACTCTTTTCCTCTCATCTCCCGGCGACCAGCAGCACCAGAGGGGTCCACGCATGGGGGTAGCGGACACCGCCGTACCTCCTCCACAGGCGCAGGATGGTCACCCGTCCGGAGGAGGCCGCTGTGGGGATTTTTTCTGCATCGGTGTCCTGCAGGAGCCGATCGAGGATGCCGCTGCAGATGGTCTTCGTGGAGGAAGTTAAGAAACTTTGTGTCTTTGATTTGATAATGGCGTTTTTAATTGGGCAACGGATCCTATGCATCTGGCTTAGATATCCCGTCTGTGCAAAACCAGAACTAACGTTCGGACCGCATGTGATGTTAATCAAGGGGCGCATGAGAGAGGTGGAAGGAGGAATTTGTAAAAGTGTGATTAAGAGCGGGCGGTTAAGTGCAAAAATTACCCAATCTCTCCGCGGATCAACATCACGCGGCCCAGATCGTTAGTTACAGCCAGACGATCCGCTAGCTTTTAATTGTCTAGTTTAGACTTTAGAGCTAGCACAAACAATCTTGTAATTATGAAATAATATAGGTAAAATGTATGAGATCAGGATGGACTTAAGATGGATCCGTTTATGAACTTGAGTTAATGTTAGCTTATACCACTGGATACACCATTAGACTAGCATAGTTGCTTGATTTATGTACTCCTCCCATCCTACCTTTTTAAAATACATTTAGACGGATACGATTTTAGGTTGTAGTATGCACGCGCATACACGCACTTCTAAACATATGTGCACATCTCTTTAAGCGAATTCGAAAGATTGAGTAGGAATAAAGTAAACACATGTGCACAACTCTAGGAGCGGATTTGAATGATGAAGTAGGAACGAAGTAACATCTATAAACACATGTGCACATCTCTCTGAGCAGATCCAAAGAATCAACTTCGAACGAAGTTGACAAAGTTATCACAGATATCTCGATATCGACGAGTACATCGTCACTACTACTTAAAAGAATAATACTTATTAAATTATAAATCCTTATACTAGACAATAGAATTTGTGAGACGTGTAAGCCACATTTTATTTCAAGACTCGATATGCATAAATCTCGATATGCATAAATCATTAAACTCCTGTTCTAGGGAATGAAATTTTATTACGATCTTATAAGAGTTACCTACCCAAAAGTCACGAGAAAGGTTGGTGCAGTGCTCTGCCTTCCAATTTCCAGATCTGGGGTGTCATTATCGTGATCGAGATCCAGACTAGAGTTTGGTCGACCGAGCAGGGTCAACCCTACGAAGCCACGACTCAAGAGCAAAGCAAAGATTATTTAACAGACCCTCAACTTTGGCTCTACTTCACTTGGCCTCTGTCTATGTCCTTGGGCCATTGGTTGGTGAGCGTGTGCCAATTGGAATTTGGAACCGGTTGGCGGCTGTGCTGGTTCCTTCGTTCCCGTCAGCCGTCAGCGTTCCTTGTATATGCATCAACAGCGATTCTTCCACTTCCATGGGTGCTGCCGGGCACACCCGACGCCGACGTCTCCTCGACAAGGAACCACCGTGACACGGTGGAGGGGCCAGTCAGTCAGTCTGTACTTGTCGTATCCCTTCTCCCTGATCAGGCAAAAGCGAAACTCCGTACAGGTTTAAGAAATGGCCCGGACGGACAGGACCAGCTCGTCGAAGGACTCGAGCCTGGCATCGTGTCAAACGGCAACAAACCCTGAAGGAGCAGTGGCACCTTGAATCATCGACCCACCACGTTGAATGCCAGCGAGCGACCTGCTCCAATGGTGTCGTGGTGTTTCACCGACTCCCGGCACGACCACACTGCACTAACGCCAGGCTGCGGCAGACCAGCAGTTGCCCACCGACACCGCCGGTCCGCGGCCAGCGTCCGTGGCTGGGCTTTCCGCGCACAGTGCACGGCGCGCTGGGCCGGTGGACACTGGACAGCGTGGCCCGTGGACGCCGCTCCGTGGAGGCCCGAAAGGTGTCCCGCGTCCCCCAAAAAAATATTGTTTCCTCTCGCCCACGGGCCACGGTGCCCGGGCTCGCTTCCCCCATCAGATTGGGCCTGGGCACCGTAGTGAAGGTTGATCCTAATCAGCCAGATGCAGCTTATAAGCTATTTACCGTTAAAATAAACTGAGAACTAAAACGAAACCAAAATGTTTTTATAGTTTGTTTCTAGCCTCGTGACCTCGTGATTTTCGTTATGTAGGGATGGTGGTAACCTCGTGATTGAATAGCCCCGCGCTCTGCTCCCTCCATATGCACCAAGTGATCAATGCAAAAGGCAAGTCAAACCCTTTTCTGAGAGGTCCTGACCAATTGCTTCTCAGAATACACTATCAGCCTGGAAGGGACTGTCTTGTGCTTAACATCGGTTTACCAGGAGCAGAGAGTGCAGCAAACCAAACTTGAGTAGTGAAGGAACAGGAGATCAAAACGTGTTCACTGGTTTCCAGCTCTTGGTAACAGAGGAGGCAATTCTGGTGTGATTCCAAGCCCAGGCGCATCCTCAAGCCACGGGAAAAGTTACACCGAAAGGGGGCTCAATGAGCTCCAGATCAGCTCTTGAACTACACAGATTGTAACAAACCTAAGTGCAGGGCCTTGTAGGCCGTGCTAGCTCCAGGGTTTCCCAGAGTCGAAGGTACTCTACAGAGTGCATCAACCAAAATGCCTCTGGTAATGATCCTGACCCACTATCTGTTAAGCAAGGCTTCCTCCACTGTAATCATCTTCGGATACCTGCAGATTCTTGAACAGGGAAAAACGATTCAATTCCCATTCCCTGCAAAGCCTCTGCCAGTCTACTACATTATACATCAGCAAAATGAATTGGACATTTTCCTAGCTTGATGGATTATTCTGCACTGAAAATACATTTAAAGATTTAGCGAACATCACCTATATAAGCCGTTTATCTCATCACCCACTCCTCTATAATATCAAATATTCTATTGGTTTTTCTTCTGTTAGCTTACTAATTTTTTATCGAGATTGGATATAATAAAATAGCGTGCGTGCATGCATAAGTTTGATGGAGAGGGAGGGCATGACCGCATGAGTAAGAGCATCTCCAACAGTTTGGTAAATAAGGTTGCTATCCTTAAAAATTTGGCAAAACAAGCAAATTTCTTCTCCAACAGTTTGCCAAATGAACTTGCTATTTTTCCCCTCCGCGCGCGTATCATACTCCACATCCCTCCTCCGCGGCCGCCGCTTCCCTTCCCGCGCTCGCGATGAAAATTCCTCTCGCTCCTCTGGTTTCTCGCGATCTCATCTGCGCCAAGCCCGGCCTCTGTCGTCGTGTCCTTTTGCGGCCTCGTCACTATTCCGTCGCGAGGACAATTCCTCTGCTCGTTCCCCGCGATCACATCTCGACGCCGATCTAATCTGGAGCTGGAGCACGCGATGCTGCACCGCCTATGGGAGGACCCCTTCACGGCGTGGTCGCGCTCGCGCGAGCTCGCGGCGCTCGTGAGAGGCGCCGCTCCGCTCGGCCACCCCGATATCGCGAGTCTCCACCCCAGGCCGCATTGCCACGCTCATCAATTCGTGGTTAACCGATGGTCTGGCGCTGTCCAGGCGCCGCCGCTGCGGGCGCACTAGTTTGTTTCTGTTCGGTTCGCTAGGGTTCATGCTGATGCTTTGCCTCTCCTTGCGCGGCTGATGGCTGTCGCCCTTCTGCTTGCCCGCTTGCACTTCCTGCTGCCTTCTCTGCGCTTGCTGCTGCCCGCTTGCTTGTATATTGTTCATCGTATTTGTCATTCAGCTGCTTTCTTTGCTCCTGCTGGTAGGGTTCATGCTAGTGCCCTTCTTTTGCTGCTGCCCGCTTGCTGCTGCTTTCTTTGCTGCTGCTGGTAGGACTGGTTTTGAATGGGCAAAATGGCCCTTATCTACAACGTATGTTTTCACTCAAAATCTTCGTTTATTTTAGGATAATAAATTTTGAACTTTAATATATCAGTTAACAAGCTATAGTGGAATGGAGAGAATAGTTCTAACTCATTTCCAAAAAGGAGTTCAAATTCTGAATTGTTGCTCATGGTTTTTACTGCTTCCATGGCTGATAGGACCGATCGGTTCAAGTGCTGATAAAGTAGTTCGGTATATAAAGCATAAGATGCAAAACACGGAAAGTCGTTAAAGCGGATCAGTAAACAGAGTACCAGTGCAAAATTAGTAAAAGCAAGCAGGGGCAGCATAGCAGACAACAGTCGCGGCGTGCCGGCAGCTGGCGACACTCGAAGAAAAGTCCGTGTTGCTTTGGTTTCCCAGCTCCGCCTAATCGTGACGCGGACGCGGTCGGTCTCCCGAGCCGAGCCCCAGCACCAGCAGCCAACAAACTCCCCCCGCCGGCGCCGCGAGATCCGGCTATCCCACAGCGGCGGCAGGTCAGGATCTCGGCGGGCCTTCTACCGTTCTTCGCCATGCCCGCCACCACCTCCACCTCATCCTCCTCCTCCTACCACCCCTACCACCGCGCCCGCCTCCGCTCCCGCGCCGCTCCTCTCCTCCTGGTCGTCGTCCTCGCCGTCTTCGCCGTCACCGAGCTCCTCCGCAGCCGCACGGGCCTGCCCGCGCCCGCGGGCCGTCCCGGCTCCACCATCACCACCTCTTCCTCCTCCCTCTCCAGCGCCAACCACAGCGTGGCGCAGCGCAAGATCCTGCTGGACCCGGCCTTCACGCCGCGGCTGCCGCGGCAGAGCCCGCTGTCGCTCTCCCTCGCCGCGCGCAACGCGCTGCCGCCACGCAACCGGGACCGCTTCCCGGCGCTCCCGGACGGCCACCTCAAGGTCGTGCTCTACGTGCACAACCGGCCCCGCTACCTCCGCCTCGTCGTCGACAGCCTCGCCCGCGTCGACGGCATCGGCGAGGCGCTGCTCATCGTCAGCCACGACGGCTACTTCCCGGAGATGGACAGGATCGTGCAGGGCATCGGCTTCTGCCAGGTCAAGCAGGTCTTCGCTCCTTACTCGCCGCACCTCTTTCCCGACGCTTTCCCCGGCGTCAGCCCCGGGGACTGCCAGAGCAACGACAAGGCCAAGGAGAAGGGGTGCCGGGGCGACCCGGACCAGTACGGCAACCACCGGGCTCCCAGGATCGTGTCCCTCAAGCACCACTGGTGGTGGATGATGAACACCGTGTGGGATGGGATGGAGGAGACCAGGGATTTCGATGGACACATTCTCTTCATTGAGGAGGACCACTACATCTTCCCCAATGCGTACCGGAATGCGCAGCTGCTTGTGGATTTGAAGCCGAAGAAGTGTCCCCAGTGCTATGCTATCAATCTGGCGCCGTCTGATGTCAAGTCGAAAGGCGAAGGTTGGGAGAGCTTGGTGGCCGAGAAGATGGGTAACATTGGATATGCCTTCAATAGAACAGTGTGGAGGAAGATTCATGCCAAGGCTAAGCAGTTTTGCGCGTTTGATGAGTACAATTGGGATATAACCATGTGGGCAACGGTGTACCCTTCGTTTGGAGCTCCTGTTTACAGCCTCAGGGGGCCTAGGAGAAGCGCCGCGCATTTCGGTAAGTGCGGTCTGCACCAAGGTCAGGGTTCGAGCAATGTCTGTGTGGACAATGGTTCAGGAACTGTGGAATTAGAGGATGCAGATAAGGTCCCTAATATCAAACCTGATTGGCCAGTCCACATTATTCAGAGGCAAGAGGGATATAAAGCTGGTTTCAAAGGATGGGGTGGTTGGGGTGACCGGCGTGATCGCGAGCTATGTTTGAGTTTTGCGTACATGTACCATGTAAAAGACCCATCATCATCTTAGTTCAGAGTGTAGGCACACGATTTTTGGCATAACTAGTGCCGCTGTTGTAATGTTGTTTGGCATGCGCCCTTGGATCCATACACGTTTTGTGCTATAGATAGCTTGTAGTTCTCCATCATCAAAGTTTTGTAGAGTAGTTAGTGTTTTTGGTTGACAGACATTGGTGCTAGATTTGGGATGAGTCTTCCTAAGCTGTACCATTTACTTTAGCTCAATGATATATGAATAAAGCTTGTTTGAAGAACTTATTGCTAAGAATCTGCCACACTATATCTGTTTGAGGTATTGATTTGTCCAGATATTTAATGTTCAAGTATAATTAGAGGATCCCTTATCAACTGCTTTTCATTTCATGTGTATAAATGACTTCGTAGGTTTTGTCAGAATTTTTGTGAATTCCATTATTTTATTCTCCATATGATTCTATTTGGTCACATGTTCCTTTATGTATTCGTTTGCCTCTTACTATTCTTGTGATATTCTGTTCAGGTTCCTTGATTTCATATGAAATCTTCTACTCTTGTCTTTGATACTTGACCATTTTCAGCTAGCAAGTGCTGCTGGGCAAAGTACAGAGGTAATTACTGACCAACAAAACATGGAGTTTTTTTTCTGTGTTGCAGTTTGCTGCGCTTACCTAACAGTATTTATTAACTGTACTTAGCATATGTTTATAGTCACTGCTAAAAATAATACTAATTTTTCTATTAAGTTCAGTGATGGAATTCATGAAGCACATTGTCTGAATTTATGGAGCTTAGGGACACAATGAAACTACAATAAACTAGCTTAATATCTCACACACAACTCTCCTACATGTTCGACAAAAATATAAGCTACTTGTCAAATAATTAATTGGTTCAGTAAATAATCAGACAAAAATGAGTATTGTGCTAGAATTTATGCGGAGAAACATGTATTGAACAAATGCTTCAGTAAATCCATGGTTTGAACACTATGCTAAATTCATAATGGCCTCCTTCTGTTTGAGAGAGTATATTATAAGTTTCTAGATTTATAACCCTGTACCTGTGCAATTAGAGTTGAACAGAGGTTGGCAGGATTACAAATCCTGATTGTCTAGGCCTGCCTTGCTTAGTGATCTTGTATTCAGTTGGGGTCAGGCCACCTACATGCTGTTTTTGATAGGATACATACCGGTTTTCATGAACAGAACTACAGAAGGTTTTGAAATGAGATGGGCTTCACTCAACTTGGGCTTGCTGGCTCAGCACTTCGTCAGGGTAGCTGTGTCTGAGCAGCCTGCTCATCATCTCAATGTGACAACTGACAACAAAATGATGAACATGGTGGGGGACTGAAGCTGGTTTATTCATGCAGTACATGAATGCAGGCCATTTGTTTATTCTGGAGAAAGGCATACAGCTTGCTGTTTATTTGATGGCCAACAGAACAAGTATTTTTCACATTTCTTCCCTGTATTACCACGGTTAAGTTTTTAAGGAGTTTATATGGCAATATCATCCTAATCTTTTTTTATCTTTGCAGAAGTGAACGAAGCAGGTGGACTCAATCAATGTTATCAGTTTAGCTCTGCATTGTTTCCTCCCATTCTGCTTTGGATTCTGTAAGCAGAACATTCCTTGACCTGAAGTCTGCAGAAAACTGATCCCAGAGGGATGCAAGTAAAACTACAGCTTTACGATTGCTGCAGAACACAGATGAACACCCTGCATCTGCATGCCGCCCGGAAGCAGTCTTTGGTCTCGTTTCTGCTCTATACATCACTACATGTCTGTTTTCTCCACGCAATCCAGGTGCCTGACATTGAATTTGTGACAGGCCCCAGCAGGCACAGAGGAAACATGATCAAAACCAGCAGCAGAACAAATCACAATCACATGGCGATCATCTTCGCCCGTCAGGTTGCAGCCAGTGTTCCTGCATCCAGGTCAAGATGAGCAGTGCTGCCGATCGCCCAGAGGATGACAGTTCGGACCGACTCTGACCGCCTGCTTGTTAAACTGTAAATTTCACTGGCTCTTGTTCTCAAGAGTCAAGCAGTAATACTGAAATGAAACAAGCAAAGAATCTTTGTTATACTGAAATGAAACAAGCAAAGAATCTATGCATCACTATGTTTTCTCCACACAATCGAGGTGCTGTCATTGAATTTGTGACAGGCCCCTACTGGCACAGAGGAAACATGAAACCTGCAAAACCAATACCAGCAGCAGAACAAATCACATGGTGATCATCTTCGCCCGCCAGACTGCCGCCAGTGTTCCTGCATTCAGGTCAAGACGAGCAGTGCTGTGTGCCCAGATCTAGAGGATTCAGCCCTTGTGGTGCCAGAAAATTCAGATGGTCCTGAATCACTTACCATGAGATGACAGTCCGGACTGACTCTGACAGCTTGCGTGTTAATTTCAGTGGCTCTTGTTCTCAATACAGTAATACTGGAAATGAAACGAGCAAAGAAATTCTTGCCATGTATGCATTCTGTTTTTAATATTAGGCTAGATAGAGTAGCAACATTCCTTCGAATCTAGTACTATCTAGAGTGATGCAAATTCTGCAAACTCTAGTCGAATGGAATTGGAATACCAAAAGGATTCATATGACAACATCTGCTCTGCTTCATGTGGGAATGCTGCCGTCCACGCAGCCACGAACACACAACACGTTCGCCTTTACATCCAACTATCCCAGGCAGTGGAATTCGCATCCTCCTCAACTCAAAGATTCCACCACACGATCCCATTTCTCCCTAGTGACCGTCGCTCAGCAGCACAGCACCTGCAGAAACAGACATGGACGCTGATGCGTCGAGTCCGGCAACCACTAGGCCACACGACACATGAGAGGCTATCTGGATTCTGGAACACTCAACCATTAACCTTATCTTATTCAGGCTCAGGACAGCTGAGCTGATGCCATTACTAAAACAGTTGCCCGTGGAAGCCCCTTTCTCACGCCATGACCCGAAAAGACCCCTGTCCCATGCAGCTATCTCTATGATGATGACACCTTTGTTTAGTATTATCAGTGGTCTCTTAACCTGCACTCTATCGACTAGCAGGTAATCTCGTCAGATTTTTTTCTCCTGCTTGAAACAAGACGTAGTTATATGTGTATATCTAGTGGTGAATCACATAAACACGCTTCAGCAATCCGTGTGATTGGCTAAACAATCGACTGGACAGTTCCAACAAAAGATTTTCAGCCATTTTCATTGTCATTTTTTAAGGGAAAAATAGTGTGGCAGTTGGTGAGCACTCCCGGTTGGGAGGCCACCGGTCAAGTTCGAAATGATTTCCCACAATAAAAATCCTCTGGCCCAGTGTGGTGGAATTTGTCCCACGGGTCGTTCACGGTGTCCGGCGGGCGGGGTTCGGGGTTTTCCGAGGCCGGGGGGACTTCGGTTCTGCTTAATGAAAAGCGGATGGGGGCGTCACCCCCACCCGGTCTCGTTTTTTTTTTTTTTTTTTGTCCCACAGCCGCTTCCACGGCCACTGTAATTGTGCGTGGCGTGGGCGCCACAAATAATTTTGAAAATGGCCGCTCGAACGCTGCAAACAAAGATTAGTGGGCGGCCCCTGGCCCGTGCCTGTCTTTGTCCGCCATGGCCCATGGGCACCCAGCATGACACGTTTTTATCATTGTATTATTAATTATAGTATAGATCATTTTTCTCCTATTTCCTCCATTTTTTTAGAAAAAGAATAAGATTTTCATGTTTGGTGGAGTCAAAAAGAATTTGAAATTATATACTATAAGAATATTAAAATTTATAATGAGAAAAAATAGTATTAGATTAATTATGGGACATATTTTGGTAGTACACCTATTTTAGAGACATATAAACTTGGTATTATTTTTTATAAATTTTGTTAAGCTTAAGAAAGTTTGACTTATCTCCTAAACTTACATTCCTTTTTAGACGAGAGGAGTTGCGGTTGTTGTATACTGCATGTTATTATAGGGGTGAATGTGGTGTCTCCCTCTTACATAATCTAAGCATTTAAATTTTTTCCTAGTTTATAATTTAAAAAATTGTAGATGAAACCTATTGTTAATGATGTACAGTGCACACTCTCTAAGTCAAGGCCTGTTGTTTTCAATCGTGTACGTGTATCGGCCAAAATTGTCGTTGCAGCGGGCCAAAGATGTGGATGTGGTGACGAAGTACAGTGATCCTTGTACTCTTGATTTGAGTCTTCGAGATGCTGAATTGGATATGCCCTGAATTTGAGTCCTCGGTTGCTTCAGCCTGACTAGATCTTCGCCTATTAAAGTATCATCAACTAACTATTAGTGCTTTATCTAAAAATAACCCACCGGTTGGTATATTGGCCTCACAATACTGGGAGCACAATAATAACCAACAAAGGAATAGCGCGTCCCCAACGACGTCTAAAATAGATAAGCTAATTCTGCAGACTACAAAATGTGTTCTTTTTTAGAGTTTGAGGGTCTAACCGACCCCGGCCTTTCGATTAAAATCAACAGACCAAAGTGTGTTGGTTACAGTTCAAAGCACCGAATGGTTCTCCCCTGGAGAAACCAAACCAACTCCCCAGCAACCTCCACGGTCAACTGGCACTCCTGATACAAAGTTCCAGAACAACGAAAAAGGAAAATAACCAAGAACTAGCATATTACATATCATTTAACGCAGCATCAAGATCCCTCCACCATGTGAGTGCCGAACAGGCTATAGCTCCAGGCTTCTTCCCTTTAGCATCAGCTTCATGGTAGGTCTTCAAGCGACGTCCCTTAGGGCAACTGCAATGGGAGGGAGTAAGAGGGGTAGAAGCATTCAATGCATTCTTACTGCGAGGTAGATACAATGTGGGAAGAGGGAGTAACAAATACCAGGGAGTAGTGCTACTCCTCGTAGGAAGAAAATAATCAATAATATTTGTACAGTGCATGCATTCTCTCTCCCCCTCTCGTGGTCACATGAAAGGTTGATAAGGTGAGAAATCTGAATTCTTTTCTCTGCGGGCCCCAGCTTATGCAGGGCTGACATTGTGAACAAGGTGAATCACTACTACCCACTGTGTATTGGACCCACACTACTACCCATACTAGGTGTATACATTGCGCTTGCTCTTATGGTGTATGGGAGCCACAGTAAACTTCTTGTTGTACTCTTGATCTCCCTGATGTAGAACTCCAGACGGTCTTGCTGATCCACCGGGCAGAGCTGCGCCCAGTTTTGGAGAACACTAGCGAGTTTGTGGTAGAGTACATCCATACCCTTCCACCAGACATTCTGAAGCACAAACTCATTCCTGAGTTTCCAAATACACCAGAAAAAGCAGAGGTAACAATATTCAATAGAGCATTTCTTTTATTACTAAGCCAAAATTTGCCTATGACCTCAAGGTTACCTCCTACTTCAGTACCAGTAATCTCAGAGACTACTCCCCAGCATCTTTTAGCTACTAAACAGTCAAAGAACAGGTGTTGGCAAGTTTCCAACTCATTACAGAAAAGACAGGTTCCATCCTTCACTACCTGTCTCTTAGCAAGATTGTCTCTAGTCAGTATTCTATTGTTCATTACCAGCCATAAAAACATATGAACTCTAGGAGGGATTTTGAGATTCCAGACAGCAGGCACATGTACCTGACTAATGCCTCTGAAGTTGACTACTTTGTAAAAGGATTGTGAAGTGTAAGTACCATGATTAGTAAACTGCCAGACTAATTCATCCTCTCCTAAAGAGAACTGGATGGAGGAGACTAGGTTCACTACTTCCAGCCAAAGTTGATAAAGAGGTTCAGAAAGGTTTTTTCGAAAAGTGCAATTCAAGTTAGTGCCATCCCAGCACTCAGCTATTGTTCTACCATAAACATTGAGTATCCTATACAAAGGATAAAATTGAATTGCTAAACTAGAAGAGCCTACCCAAGTATCTTCCCATAATCTAACTTTTTGACCATTGCCTATACTCCATCTATAACCAAACTTTGCAGCTTTAGCAGCCCACAAGAAACCTTTAAAGAACCTAGAAGCATGATTGGCTTTAGTGGCCAGAACATTAGGTTTCTCAGTTTTGTACTTGAAGCAAATCAACTCTTTCCAAAGTTTATCTCTATCCTTCTCATATCTTTTAAGCCATGAGGCCAAAAGACACACATTTAAATCCCTTAGATTTGGAATTCCCACTCCCCCATTCTCTTTACTCATGGAAACTAACTCCCAATTGGCAAGGTGGTACCTATGGTTATTCTCTTCATCATTCCAGAGGAAATTTCCCATGTGGAAGTTCATCAAATTAATTGCCCACTTGGGAAATTTGATGAAGGACAGTAAGTAAACTGGGATGCTAACCAAACAAGACTTAATGAGCACCACTCTAGCAGCCAAGGAGAGCAATCTACCTTTCCAACCTGCAATTCTGCTCAAAATTTTATCTACTAGAGGTTGGATGTCCTCCCCGCTTAGTTTGTCAAAATGAAGGGGTATCCCTAAGTACTTGATGGGGAATTTGCCAACTGGACATGCTAAAATATGTGCTAAATTATGCACCTGTTCCTCCTCCAGGTTTATGGGGACTAACTCACTCTTATGAAAATTAATCCTCATCCCAGAGATTTGTTCATACCACATGAGAACCTTCTTCAAATTTTCTACAGCAGCTTCCTCTCGCTTGAGAAAAGAGAATGGTGTCATCAGCATATTGCAATGCTATGACACCCCCTACTCTAAATTCTTCCAATAAGCCCTTAACTAAGCCTTTCTCTGAGGCTCTATTTAGCATTCTAGCTAAACCATCTCCTACCAAATTGAAGAGGAAAGGAGAGAGTGGATCCCCCTGCCTCAGACCTTTACCAGGTTTGAAAAAGGAGCTCTCTTCTCCATTTACTAAAATTCCTAGGGAACCACCCACCACAATACTTTTAATCCAACCAATCCACTTGGGATCAAAACCTCTAGAACTCAACATGTCAAATAAAAAGGACCAAGACACTCGGTCGTAGGCTTTTTCATAGTCTAACTTGACCAAAACACCAGGTTTGCCACTACTAGCCACACTATGCACTAACTCATGAGCTGTTACTATGCTCTCTAATATAAACCTACCTTTGATGAAAGCTGTCTGAGAAGGGGCAATAATCCTTTGGACCACAGCAGTAAGTCTAGTAGTTAACAACTTAGAGAAAATCTTAAAACTACAATTCAAAAGACTAATGGGCCTAAACTGTTTCATATTAGTGGCATCATCTACCTTAGGAACCAAAGTAACCAGAGCAAAATTAATTCTAGACAAATCCAATCTACCATGATAAAAATCATCAAAAAGGGCTATCAAGTCATATTTGACAATATCCCAGAATTTCTGATAAAAGAGGAAAGAAAGGCCATCTGGCCCAGGGGCCCCCTCAGCATAGCAACTAAAAACAGCTTCTTTAATTTCCTTTTCAGAGAAAGGAGTTAGTAACAGAGAATTTTCCTCACTAGTGACCTTGTCACCTTCCTCCCAAAACTCTTGGTCTAGCTTAACCCCAGCTTCTTTCTCTTTAGCAAACAAGGACTTATAAAAATCAGAGGCTATTTTTAGTTTGCCCTTTTGGTCAAAAACAGGACTAGTGGGGGAGTCCAGAAACTCAATTTTTTTCTTCCTGTTCCTATAATTAGCAACTGCTTGGAAGTAAGCGGTGTTCCTATCCCCCTCAAGAATGTTCCTCTCTCTAGACCTCTGTCTAAATTTGATTTCCTCTAAAGCCCAAATTTTCTCAAGTCTACTCTCTATTTGTTTCTTCTCCAAACTTTCACCATCAATTAGATCTCTATATTCAGCCAGGCTCTCTAACCTAGTAAATACTTTAGACAACTCAACTTTCTCTCTGTTTTGGGCTGCTACTTCATTAGCAGCCCATCCTCTAACCATTCTTCTAAAGGTTCTTAATCTAAACTGCCATCTATCCATATTATCTAACATATCACAGGGAACAGACCAGGCTTTCTTAACCACCTCAGCAAAATTAGGCTTCTCAAGCCACCATTTTTCAAATCTAAACCTTTTCTTACAAAAGCTAGCATTAGTACCAGAATCTAGGACCAAAGGATTATGATCACTAGGAATTCTATCTAAAGCCTTTATACTAGTTAAAGGAAAAACTGCTTCCCAGTCAGTGGTAGCATCAATCTTACTCAGAATAGGGGGGTCTTGGTTATTGGTCCAGGTAAACTTCTTGTTACTGGGGTTAAACTCAAACAAACCCCACTTGCTGATCCAATTATTAAAACCATCAGCCCATCTATGATCTATTACTCCATTGTTTTTATCACTAATGAATCTAACTAAGTTGAAATCCCCTCCCAAGAGGGTAGGACCATTCCAAGACAACATTATCTTATCCAATTCATCCAAAAAATCCTGTCTAAGTTCATCATAAGCAGGCCCATAAACAACAACTAATCTCCAGATAAAACCATTACTCTTATCAGTAAGCATGACAGAAACTGCAAACTTAAAAACCTCACCAACTACCATACTAAATTTGTCTGTATTTACTCCTACCAAAATACCTCCAGCAGACCCAATAGCTTCTAAACGGTGCCAGGTAAAAGGGACCCTATCAGAAAGTTGTCTCAAATAACCAGGAGATAAAAATCTCTTTTTGGTTTCCATAACACCAACAAAGTCCACATGACAGTCCCTAATTCTACTAGCTAAAGCTCTAGTTTCTTTTGTCTTCACATTTACCTCGGAGCAAGGTATATACAATATATATGGCGGCCAAACCAAAACGATCCCTCTTCTCAAGGCAAAACGGGAGACGATGTGTTTTCCTTTTGTCGTGTTCAGAGAGTCCGGGTGATGAAGGCAGTACCTACAGTAAGCTGTAAAGTGTCTAACTTGATGGAATAAGAAATTCCTGTTAGTGTCGCATATATAAATACGTCTCGATCGGCAGACGGGCAGAGGCAGAGGCAGCCCGGCAGGCGGTGGTTGGGCCATTGGCACCGCATTTGGCACGCCACCAGCATGAGCTCTCCTTCTCTTCCTCCGAAATCCTCCGATCCTCTCTGTCTCTGTGGATAGAGTAGAGAGCTAGCTGTGTGATCCCCGTCCAAACAGGATGATGGCGTCGATGATTGGTCGTCGTCGTGGGATCTCGAGATGGCCGTGTTCATCATCGTCTTCTTCCAGCTCTGCACGACGGAGGGCTTCCACGGACACCAGTCGCGTGTAGCAGCTATCGCAGGTCGCAGCCGCAGGGGCGGTCGAGTTGTGCACGCACGCAGCGCAATCGCAATCAGGCTAGGTAGTACTAGGAATAGGTAGCTAGTTGGTAGGCTACGCGGGGCAGCCGGGCAGGTGGCGTGTCGTCGTCGTCGTCTGCTCTATTTGTGCTGTGCCGGTAGGGGGGCGCACGCGCGTGCAGTCCGACGGACGGCGCATGGTCACCATGGCCGGCATGCTCCCCGGCGTGGAGTCCGCACGGCGGCGGCGGGTGCGGCAGTCGTCGTCGTCCGGCGCCATGGAGGCTGGGGCGGCGCGGCGGGCGTCCTTGTGCCTGTACGTCGGCGGGCATGGCCGTGAACTTGGCTCGTCGTCGTCGGCAGCAACAGCTTCTTCGAAGGCAAGAACTCCGCTCGCCATCAGCCTCTTCCTGTCGTATGCACGCATGTGGTAGCGTCATCGTCATGGCGTCCTCTGATATGATGTTTGCGGTTGCTGCAGGTGTGGAGCAGCGCGTGCGGGGAGACGGCGGCGGCGGTGGCGCGCGCGTGGACGGCGTCGCTAGGCAGCGACGCCCGGGAGGCCAAGGAGAGGCTGGATCACAAGCTCAGGGGCCAGCGACAATCTATGGTGCTCAAGAGGTGCGTTGCTCTGCCTTGCTGTACGATTCTTCAGAGCCGCACCATTTCTACCTCTACGTTTGTGGTAGTGGTAGTTAGCTTTTCCGCTAAAAAAAAGACTCGACAGTGGCGTTGCGATATGAATACGATCGTTTGCTAGCCTAGCTAGAGACTGTTCAATTTAGGATACTCTACTACCTACTATACTCCTAGATGAATTTACAAAATTCCATGGTGAGGATATATGCACTTTCTGCACATAAAAATGCTTAGATGCCAAGACACTTTTGTATAAGAATCTACAATCTACATAGTGCTGTGGTGATGAGATGCACAGTTTCCATTACGTTTCAAAATTCCGAATCTGCGAGATTCCTCCTCCTGGTCTGAAATGAATGACAGAACAACTAACGGTGTGATACCATCGGTGCAGGCATCAGATGAGCACGCGACCCCCGCCAGCCGAACCGCACGACGACGCAGCGCGCGGCGGTGAGAGCGACGGTCACCACCGCGACCACTCGGCAACGACGACGCCCTGCAGTGTGATGCTGCAGCGGGAGGTGCTGTCGTCGCCGTTGTCGAGGCCGAAGAAGGGAGGATGCAGGGGCCGATTCGGCTGGTGTAGGCGGCTGGCCGCGGTGCGGTGCGGGGGGCCGCCGCCGGCGGCGGCCGAGGCGGAGGAGGAGGCGGAGTGTGCGGTGTGCCTGGAGGAGCTCCGCGCGGGGGACGTTGTGGCGCGCCTGCCCTGCGCGCACCGCTTCCACTGGTCCTGCGCCGTGCCCTGGGTCCAAGCCGTCTCGCGGTGCCCCGTCTGCCGCGCCCACGTTCACGTCGCCGCCGGACCTAGCTGACTGACGCGGCGACGCCTTTGTCAATCGTCCTCCTCCACCATGCCGGCTGCTGTGCTGCTGCCCTGCCACTCGCGGCGCGGCGGGCCGGGACTGATCGGCGCAAGGCCGGGCGACGCCACAAGAGGCCTCGTGGCACGGACGGGACATGCGTTGTTGGTCACGGTTGCCCTCGATCTGACCTGCGTGTGCCGAGTGCTGGTGGCTGGTGCACGAGGCCGGGAGACCCTGCTGCTGCAGCCTGCTGCAGGACAGCAGGAGTATGTAGCCGTAGGATCGATCAACGCATGGACTGGGCTGTTTGCTTGCAGTCCTTGCCTCTGCGGCTTTGCGTCGGGCCAAGTGCACAAAATGGCCTAGGCACGCTGGGTGTACGGGCTAGTTTGGTCATGTCCTGGCAAATTTGCGGAGCGCAGGCGTCCGATCTTGGACGCTGCCAAGTATCAAACCAAACGATCCCTCAAATGTGTAGGCGTTCCTTATGTTTAAAGAAAACACATATGCATGCTGACGAAAACCCGTGGCGAAACCAGGACTTTTGATCAAAGGGTCTGAGCAATATGATGAAACCTGGTAAATATGGGATATATATCATGTGTATGTCTCAATAACATTTTTAGTATTTTTATATACTTATTTAGTATCTATAACAAAAAAAAAAAAACGAAATATTATCATAAAAAGAACATTTGCGGGAGAGTGAAGATAACATTTGCGGGAGGGGTGTCATCCCGTCTTTGGTAAAGATACACAAATGTTTTTTTTTTTTTTTTGTATTTCGACACTGCCTTTATTTTCTATTTCTTGGCCAGAGGATTCCATTCTTGCCTCAATCTCTATATCCTTCTGATTTTCTTCTGTATCTAGATAAAACAAAGCATTAAAAATAATTAAATAATCTCTACTAAAAGTAGGAAGAAAACTTATCATAGATTTGATAAATGCATCATAAATAAATAAAACACAAGATATAATATCATGAGTTCCGGATCTTGCGACATTGTCGCAAGTCTTTTGCACCCTCGCCAATTGCTACAGGAAAGATCGCATAAATAGGGCATGAACCAGGGTTGCGTACTAAATAGGCGGAAGGCGAGAGCGGGGCAACCATACCTTACGTGGAGGACGTCCGTCGAGAAAGCTCCGCAACGAGGTGTGCACCGTGGAGCGTGGAAAGGACGTGTTTGCCGAGGTGATGGACGATGACGGCGGCAATCGTCGAGCCTCGTCCTTTATCTTTCACGGCTGATCGTCTATTGATGTATAAGTTGGAGCGATGATTCGAGGCGGGCGTAACAAATCAACATGCCCTTACACGGCATAACAAATCAACATTCCTTGCCTGTATAGGGTGTTATTCTGATTGTCATACATGAACAAACATCTAATCTAACAATAAGAAAACAATGGCGGTCTGAAGTTTCAAGGACAGATAGGTAAAACAGAGAACCTACAAGAACTAATGCAATGAGATATGAGAGAGCTCACCCATAAACCAGATCTGTTCAGCATATAAATGAACAGTATGTTAGTGCTGGAGCATATTTTCGATTGTACTTTGCATTGTTTTTTGGTTAATAACTATATGTATTGTAATAAGAATGCAAAAGAAAACCAAAAGTGCAGCATTAAAAAATATCAAGGTTGGAAACTGCTAGAATTCCTTATTGGGGTTATTAGCCACTTTTAGCAGAACTATAAAGAAAAGAATGGAACCCCAGGTATATACCATGAACAATTACTAACCTCTGTTGCCTCTTCACCTTCTTTGGGCTCTTCATCTTCTTCATCCTGTCAATCAAGGGGGGATTACATCAGTGAAATAAATGAAAAGACCATACGTATTCATAGATCAAAAGAATGGTATGGTCAACAGAATAAGCAAGAAGCATTGTCAAGACCCTACCTCAACAGTTCTTGATTTCGCCTGCCATGGGGAAAGACACAAACTGAGAGTAGTTTTTTTACTAAGCCTTGAATCCTTGAAGGGTCCGCAAACTCATACTTATCATCATGAGGCTATAGAAGACATATTAATGTAAGATTGCTACTAAAAAAAAAGCAAATCATGGCATATCAGAAGAACATATCAACTTCCACGTGTAAGCATTTTCTCAGGATCAGTCTCTTCCTTCATGACATAAGAGCTACTATCAGCCACAGCTTCCCACACATACTGTTTATCTGATTTCGGACTCTTGGTGGACACCACAACCTGCAATGTGGGTTTGAAAAAATGTCAACATCTAAGCCAGTGCAAAACGAGTAAAAGCTCATTCCATGTAAAATTAGTTAAGAAAAAAAAAAGCATCCAAGAAATATCTCAAACCTTCTCTACAACAAGAAAAGCTGAATAAAAATCCAACACCAAACTGGCCAATTAGACCATTGTCTGACCCAAAGTCTTTGTTTTCCTAAAGAGCAGTACATGTTCATGTTAGGAAAAAAGAATTAAAGATAATGAAACAATCACATAGACACTACAGCATTTAGGCCACAATCATATCCCATACTCATAGATGTATGAACAATTGTCAAGGAAGGTATGATGCTGCACCTTGAGGGCCTTCAGAAATTTTGAGGTACCACTTTGAGCAATGGTACCAAGGCAGTCCTTGAGCTCATCTTTAGTCATACCAACACTAGTGTCTGCTCAGAGAACACCAACAAGTAGCTTTGTCAGAATCAGGAACTTACGTGATAGTAATCGTCCCAGCATCAGGGTCAGGTTTAATCCTTATTTTCAGCTCACCGCCATCAGCGAGCAAAGAACTCCTTTTGGATACAGAAGTGTGTATGCATCATGCACACATCATGTACTTACTGATAGTGCTGCATGAACTCCTTTTGGGAGCCTCGCATGCAGTCTGCGAGCAAAAAAATGAAAGATCAGCTGGAGTTCCCTTCAACTTTCAAATACTTTCACATGCTTACTATGTCTAAGCTAAGATGCAGTGAAAAGGATCAAACACCTTTAAAGAAAAAGTCGACAACCCATTTACTACTGACATCAAAGCAAGCCATGAACCTCAGAATAGATAACAAACTATCCAAAGCAACCTTTGTTATCAACAAGTATATTTGCGACATGGAACATGACAGAATAACAAGAAGCCACATCATTACAAGCATTTGAGGATAGGATTCATATAAAAGGAGAAATTTTCGTGCCTTTATATCCTTGTTTATAAATCCTGCCACATCTCCTGCAGTAATACCCAATCCAATAGGCACTCCTCTTACGTATTACTCCAGCTTGCTGCAATTTCCACCAAGAAAAATGTTAGCGACAAAATTTGTAACTTGAAATCTTGAATGTCTGAAGGGTCACCTTGTGTTAATACTTGATACACAGAAAGCATCGTTTAGGAACCAAGAAAACACCAAGCACTACTGGCTGATAACAAATTGATCTCGTTGTTTCCACCTGCACAAACAAAGTAGTGATCCGGCCTTACTGCAGTGTCTAGCCAATCAAATCGATTAAAGTAAAATAAAATTTCATTCCTAGCCTCCATGCACCCAGCCTTCAGTGAGCCACATGTATGGGGAATAGAGGGAGATCAGTACATTGGTGCGCTTCGGATCGGAGGCTGCTAAAATAGATAAGCATTCTTTAACTCATGACCTAATAAGCAGTCAAAGCAAGGCAAATGACATCAGAAAAGAATAGGACAAACAAATCAAAACGTGCCAGCAACATATGTGGAACATTCTATACTCCTCTTCATGTCAATAGACTGCATCAGAAAAAAAAGAGCTGCATACTTTATGTCCTGGCCTTTGGAGTCAAATTTAAATTTAAATTAATTGCGCAGCCCTCAACTTTGTGCCCTCAACAAAAAGTACAGAATCATGTGGTGCTGGTCACAAAATTTAAACACACCGACACTAATCAGCTACCAAAAGGAGATGAAAAAACAGATTATTCCTACAAGTCATTCCCTCCACATAAAAGAATTAACTACCGATTGTTCTTGTACATAGCATCCAAACAATCATAACAGTCGTTTTCCTCCAAAAGCACAAAGATAACTGTATGATCCTATTTGAATGAAACGCATCCAAAAATAGCAAAGGGTGCGAGAGAATAGATGGCTAAAAGCTTCATGCATGGAACATGGTCGCGAAGAGCTCGAACCCTAACCTGCTTGGGATGCGCCTTTGTGCTCGTGAGCCGTAGGGGCAGGGACGACGTCTATGACGACAGGGTCGTGATGGAAATTATGATGGCCTGGGGGTCGTATGGCGACCCCGGCCGGTGCGCAGCGGGGACGGCGTCCCGGACGACCGTGCAGTAGGGGTTGGGCCGTGGCGGAGGAGATGGCGGCTGTGTCGACGGGGATGGCGGCCAAGCACGAGCAGGGCGAGGCCCTGGATCTGGACGGCCCCGACGCCGCACTCCCTGTCCTGGCGTCGAGCGCCAGCGGCGCGAGGCCCTCCATTTGGCGGCCCCATGCCGTGGCCACCCACGTTTGGCGGCCAACGGCCTTTGCTCCTGTAATGTCGCGATGTTGATCTGGATTCTGGAAGAGAGAGGTGATGGGGAGAAAAGGGGGGAAGGAAGAGGAATTTGGCTTGTCTCTTTTTTTTTTCGTTGCATTGAGACGGAGGAGGTGGGATTCGATCGGGGATCTCCGAATTTGAGCCGCGGAGATCCTAGCGGACGTAAACGTGGGGAGAGGGAGGCGGACTTCGTGGCGGCTGGCGCGGAGAATTCAAAATTCGAATTCCCTTCCTGTTTCCACGCGTGACGGTGTGGGTTAGTTTAACTCTGCCATGTGGGGTAGGGGTGAGATTACAGGCTTCCCACTCTTTTAGAAGATTTCAATTATAGTATAGATTATGAAAAGTGAGGTTAAAATGTAATATAACACTTTCGTTTGTATTTGATAATTATTATTCAATCATAAACTAACTAGATTCAAAAGATTTGTCTCGTGATTTACAACCAAATCGTGTAATGAGTTTTTTTTGTATTTACTGTTCCATGCATATATCCAAAAATTGACGTGATGGTGAGAGCGCGTAAATTTTTTAAATTTTGGAGCAATCTAAACAAGGTGTAAGGCTATGAAAAATCTGGTCACGTACGACGCTCTCCTCTCTCTCGATCTCAAGCCACCAACGTACCAGAGACGGATCTATTTCATCTATATTAGTCAACATCAGTTCTTCATCTCACTTGACAAAACTCAAAATTTGGCAAAAAAAAAAAAAATTCCTCTCCAACAGCGATTCCTCAAACCGGGTTGGCAAATATGTGGACTTGGGAAAATCCTGAGCCGCGCGCGCATCATTGCGCACGCGTACTCCGCTCCGCATCGCGCCTCCCGCCCGCGACTTTCCTCCTCCCGCGCGAATCACCACGTCGCTGTCAGCAGCAAGATTCTCTGTCGCTGTCAGGAGCAACATGGTGATGTTTGGCGTCATGTTTATGCTGATGAAAGCGACGTGGTGATGGTCCTGTTCAGCGACGTGATGATCAGCACTTGCTCGTTAAGATAACAGTATGCTCTATTGGATAAAATCATTACACTAGAATATATATAACTGGTTCATGTTTAATATAAAGATGATATTGTACACTTGATGAAATATAAATATATAGATAATACAAAAGTGTTCTTTCAATGAACTATATAAAGAAGGAATTCATATATTGTACGAGTACAAATCAGGATGATTGTTCCACAGGTGTTCGATGAGGTCTTCCTTCAACTGCCCATGGGTGTTCTTGTCTCTGATTTGTCTCTGTGCTTCAATATATTCTTCAAGTGTGCGATGAGCACGACCATGTTGAGGCTCGACATTGTCACCACCATAATCAAAACGCTCCTGAGGGTCGACTACGTATCCTTCATCTTCTACAATCATGTTGTGCATGATGATGACGGAGTCGGGGGAGCCGCGCGGTCGAGAAGATGACGGAGTCGGGGGAGGGGAGCCGCGCGATCGATCGAAGGTGCAGTACCCGCGCGGTCTAGCGATGACGTGTACTACCGGTCAACAAACCCCCCTAGTGGGCCTCCTCTTTTTTTTCATTTGGCAAGTCAAATATGAGGAACTCTTGGAGATGGCTTAATTTTTACTTGGCAAATGATTTTACCAAATTGCTAAAACACCTCATTTGCCAAGTGAAATATGAGGAACTGTTATCCACGCTCAAAATCCGGCTGTTAATATGAGATTTTCACCGTGCATACTTTGTCAGCGGTTAAGACATTGTCAAAATGCCGTAGCCCCTTCATTTTGTACTACACCTCTTATATATCCACCCGTACGCCTCAGCCCATCTACGCGATGTGGCCCAATTAGCAGCAAGATGCCACCCCGTGATGCCGTCCACGCCGACGCCACAAGCTCTGGGTCTCCGGCGTGATGCCGCTGCCGGACGCGCTCCGGCCTGCGGGACCTCTTGTCCGTCGTGCTGGCCACCGGCGCGCGACGGAGACGCTGCCTGCGAGCGGATGACGCACTGCTTCCTCTACCACAAGGGCTTTGTCGTCGTGCAGGGCACCGCACTGGCACGGGCTCTGGTCGGAGGGCCGCTCCGCGGCGGCGCTCCTCCACCAGTGCCATGCGTTTGAGATGTTCGGCGTTGCGCGGCTCCTCGAGCTTGAGAGGGTCCATGGGCTCTTCGACGACCTCCACCAGCTCCATGTTGCCCACACCAGCTCTTCTCTCCAGGAATGCCCTGAAGGTGTTAGACACAACGCCGAGCCACCCTCTGTTCGTCTTTCAGTCTTTCGGTTCAATGTCGCAATGTTCTGTGCTGCTCCACGTCATCGCCACCAACTGCGACTCCACGGTATTGAGGTTGGCACCGTCCTCAGTACCAGGTCACCACAGTGTCACTTTCTTCAACAAGCTGCTGTTATGCACCTCTTCATTGTTCGTGTCTACACTCTACACCAACCTCCACGCAAATCTTGAACAGTCCATTGAAATTCTCATCTAAGCAAGAGTGGTCCATGGCACAGTTCAAACAGCCGTAGGGAATGCACTCTGTCATTTATCTCCAAGATGTAGAGGCGAGCAAGGTGAGCAGGTATTCATCAGAATCTTCCATGCTGCTGTGCTTTGGGAGCACATCACACACACATGAACAAGCGAGTCAATAGGAATTCATGGTCACTGCCTATGCACTTTGAACTTGTATCAGTAGGAGATGGGGGTGTTTCTGTCACCAGGCACACCACCTATATGCAGCCGTCTTGCAGCTCACAGGCTTGATACATCGCCACTTCCATGGCCACCAGATTCATGTTAGATGGTAGTTGACAGTGGTGTAGCAGCATATTGTATCTTTGCATTGACAAATTGCAAGTGCATAAGTGAAGCTGATGCAAATGTTATTTAGAGCTTCTGGATTTAGCCAATATTGCAACTATTGGTTCTTTTCTGAGATTTGGCTTCAATCAATAATTAGAACTGGGCAACTGGCTGCAATCAATTCTTTTAGCTGGGCACTCTTGAGGTTCTCATCGTACTAGTCAGGCATCTGATGTGATTTAGAGGGAAAGACTCCAGCCTGTTATTATACTTTCCAAAGGTTTAAAGTAGCAGATTAAATGTAGATAGATGGTTAAATTGCCGATGTAAATGCTAGATGCTATGCTCCCACGGTGGACCAAATCAGTTTTTTCGTTGCTAGTTTGCAAGTATGTTGGAAGCCAAAACTCTAGTTCTGTACATGTAATTTAGCTTTCTTTTGCTATGTTGCGAATGAGCATTCTAGTACCATTGGTACATATTCCGCCATTCAGAGTTCTCAAATCGAAATAATCATCACAACATTGAAGTATCAAATTCACAATAATTATATCTCAAATTATCAAGAATTGTCCAATCATCAGAAACAAGGTTGAACCACAATCTTAACTGACATCATTTACATAGTGACAATTCAACACTCCTACTTGCCTAGTGCTAGTCTGAACTTTGGAGTTCCGCTTCTCAAGTTGCATACGAGGACAGCTGCGCTGCACGCACTCAGGATAGGACGACTGAGGCGGACGGTGGAGGAGAGCACTTCCACGGAGACATGCTTGCCTGCTACAAGTGCCGAGGGAGGTCGCGAGCAGCAACAACCCGCTGGCCGACGGCCATCTTCGCGGGCATTGCAACGGTGGCGAGTTCTTGAAGCACCTTGATTCCTTTTGCAGAGAATGAGAGGGAAGGAGATAACTTGCCCAGGGACCTGCTCGCTTGCTCCAGCGTTGGGAGAGACCGCGAGCAGGGAGCTGCGGCAGCTAGCGGACAGCCGACGAGCAGGGCGCGGCGGCGGCCGTATCCTCTGTCTAGCTACCACGGAGTGGGGGCAACAAGATCTACCGTCGTGTTGTTAGGATATGTGCATGGCGAGCAGGATTTGTTGTTTTTGCAATTGCCTGCTTGAGTTGACAGCCAGGATGATGCCACGGCTAATCACCAGTCGATGTGACGAGGGATAGCGCAATCCACCTCTGCTAGCAGCAGCAGATCACACGGCTCCTCACTTTCTCCCAAGGAACAAGCCATCGTTTGGGCCTGCACGTGTCGTGTAAAATTTTGCTGCGCCTGCCGTATTTTCATTCGCTTCATCAAACGCACGCACAATTCATGTTGAGAATTTTTTTTTCTTTTCAAGATTAAAATAAAAAAAAAGGAAAAGGAGAGTTTGACATGCCATGGAACAAAGTCCCGCCGTGACAGATTTCAAGTGCTAGGAATCGGCCCGGAGAAGAATTCCCGTTACAAACGCCAACAACCAGGCTTGGCCCATCCATAGCTCTCGCGCGTCGGCCCAGTATAACTTTACTCGAGGCTGAGGGGCTTGGCCCATCTATCGTTCTCAGCCGTCCGGGCAGGATCCAACAGCAGAGCGACGCTGCAGCTTCTATCTTAGGAGTAGGACGCAGAGGCACGCGGGATTAGTCCCACCTCGGCAACTCAGGCAGGCGCGAGGAGGCGAGGCGGCTACATAAGACGACCCAGGGGCAACGTGGCTTTTTTTTTCCTTTGATGGCATATGCATTGAATACCCACGCCATTAGATTCGTATGGAGAAGTGTGTACACATATCTCAATGTGAATTGAATGGTGTGAATCTCAGTATGAATTGAATGATGTGAGTGCTCAATGCACATGCTCTTAAGGACAAATCTATATAGAATATAAAGAGCATGGACGGGAACCGGGTCCGCCACCCTCACGTGTTACTGCTGCCATAACAGTGACGGGTTCGCACTACAGCAACGGGTTTTACAAACAGTACCAACCCGTTAAGAAACAGTACACATCCATTAAGGAACAGTAAAAATCCATTATAGAACAGTAACATGTCCCTATGAATAGTTCCCACCCGCTAAGAAACAGTATTACCCGGTAGCTAACAGTAAACCCCACTAACAAATAGTAAAGGATTCAGTGAACAGTACCAAACCCAATAAGAAACCCAGAAAATAAACCCTATGATATAATGATTTTGTTTATTTCGTATAAAAATAATTACACCTCCTAAAACCATGAAAATTTTTGTGTAGCCTCTCCATGATATACTCTATACATAAAAAATATGAAACTTGCAAAACAAATGACTTTTCAATGCTTTAAAATAATCTCTTTTAATTAGTAAATGAACCTTCCATGCTTTTCTACAAAATCAAAATATTAATCCAAATATTATAAAATTTGTTTTGCAACTCCTTTGGAATGTTTCCATCCTCTACAAAAAAAAATTGAGACAAATTTGAGATGTTCGAATAGATTTTTAGTACATGCTCACTTAACAAATTGATTAAAACAAGAAACTTTATGATTAATCTTCATACGACACAAAATATATCAAAAGCAAAGAAGAAAATCACCTTGCCGGCATATACTACGAGGAAGAAGAAGACGGAATAAAATGTGCTCCAACAAATTTTTGCCCAGCCTTAAAAACACCGAACTAAATCTGATTTTTTTTTCTTTAGACAACTGCCTACCCTATACATTGCCACCTTGCCGCCCGCGCTTTGCGCGGGCCCTCCTGCTAGTTTTACTTTATTGTAGATGGAAGATCAATAAGGTCTATGGTCAACTCTTAGCAAATTATTAAAGGTTGTGGTAGGGGGGTACGTGTTTACACATCCCCTGCCAACTCTAACAAATTAAATTTTAGTCCTTAAAGCAAGAGTGGGCCTTTGTATGCAAGGCACCAGCCAATTCTAACAGATTAAATTTTAATCCCTGAATCTATAGTTGGCCTCTATCTGCGAGGCAGGTGCCAAATGTAACAAATTTATATTTGGGAGTTTATTGTTGTCTATATTTGCGCTTCCAAATTATTTTTTTTCCCTGAGCAAGAGTGGTATTCTGCTTATACAATGCGTGTAGTATATTTTTCTGCTACTCTATTTATTAGGATCGCTTACCCTAAGATTCATTTTGTGCCACAAGTTTGACTCAATTTATAGAAAATATATGCAATATTTATATCTCTAAATAATTTTGTTAAAAAACTAGACTTAAAAATCTTTCCACTTATAAATCATTTATAAATATTAATATATTTTAATATATAATTGTCTTTTTTCAAAAAGTGAGAATGACACTTATTTTGGAAAAAGTGTAATGTACTTTCCACTTATACTAATCATTTAGCATAAATATTAATATATTTTAATATATAATTAACACCTCTTGTGCCTAGACAATATGGTACTATTCCTATAGATAAATAACTTTAAAGACACTAATTAACACTAATGGGCTTAAGGCCCAACTAGAGAACGGCGCCCTCTTTATGCCCATGACATCTCCCCGCCCGTGGAGACCCGGCTAGTCCTCGAGCCGGAGAGCCGACGCGAACTAGGGTTAAGCCTTTTACATCTCGGCTTCCCATTTTTATTGAAGACTAAAATACAAGTATATCCACCTGGATCCCATGGGAAGAGCGCCTCTGGCCGGCTTCATGTAGGCCGAAGGGTGGAGTGTGAAAGCGCCGGCTCTTATCTTTGGATGTGTCTAACACCCCGACAGCACAAGGATAAATGAGATAGCCATAGCATTTGATGCCCGATGCGGGATGTTGATGTGAGGTCGCCGCACCGGAAACGCCCATACTTGGACCTCCATTGCAATTGGAGCGAGAGGCCGTATCGGCGCAGTTCGAGTGGCTGAACACGCACGGCAACGACGAGCGGAGGAGCATGCATATCTGCCGCACCATGCGACGGACAAGAATTCCTCGCACTTCTTTGAGGCGCACCGTTGCTTGCTCCTTCGATGCTTTTGTGGCACGAAGAACCCGTGCTCGGCGGCGTGCCGAGTCCCCGTCTTCTTTGCCCGGAGGCGTACCGCCGCCGGCGTTCACGGTCCTCCTTATCCTTCGCCCTCGGAGCCGCTCCAGCTTTGCGGAAACATCGCAAGGATGCGAAGGATGTTGTCGACACCAAGGGATAGCCGGTGGAGCGGGTCGGGGCACGGGGGTGGTTTGAAACGCCGGTGCGGAGCTCGGTGAAGCGACGCCACGCCGGGGTGCCTTCCTCCTCCCGGACTTGGAGGAACCAAACCCGGGCGTCACCTTTCAATTTGCGGGAGGCCATCCATACCGTTCTTCCACCATGATGCGCTCTCGGCGGAAGTAGAACTCGCAGTGGTGACGAAGGCCACCGGATCGGAGGTCCCATCAAACTGAGGAAAATCCATCGAGGGGCCGGAGCGGCGGCAGGATGCGTCTGCTCGACGAGGACGAACGACGCGGGGACGTGGGTCGCGCGGGTGTCGGTGTTGCAGCTGGATCGTGTACGGGCGTCGTCGAATCAGGCCGCGATCTCGGCTGACGAACGTCGGGCGGGGTCGCGATCCCCCGTGGTTGACGGAGCGTGAACCTCGCGGTGCTGCAATTGCTCGCGACGGAGGGAGCACGAACAGGTTGGCCGCGCGTCAGATGTCGCAAGCAGACCTGATTTCTCCCACGATCACGAACGAGGAGCGGTTGATTTCTCCTCGCCCTGAAACGGCAGCAGATCGGCACACCTTGAAGACGCAGCAGCACCTTGATCTCGATCCACGTGATCTTTTTTTTTTTTTTTTGACAACGATCCACGCGATCTGATCTCACGTGGATAGCAAACGGACAAGGCGATTCTCTGAAGTGCTGCGTGCGCCGGTGAGGTAACGCAGCGGCGACAGGAACTTTTTCTTCTCCGAACAGGAACTGCAGCGCAGCAGCTTTTGCCGATGGATCAACGCCGGGCTGTGGATGAGGTAGGCGACGCGGCGATCTGGATGCGATCTGGATCTTTTTTTTTTTTTTTTTTTTGACGGAGAGGATGGAGAGGATCGACGATGAATATGGATGGATCGACAGGCTAACTGATACCAGGTGTAATGTACTAGGATAGTTTGGGGGGATAACTGGCGCATGTTTCTTGAGAGCTTGGATAACTAGCGCTTATCTTTCTTGAAGAGCTTAAGAGATTGGCGCTTATCTTTATCTTGAAGCTTGAGAGGTAGAGGAGACTAGATTGTTTCTTCATAATTCATTGCTTGCTTCCTCATTGCGCCCCACGGGCTGAATATAAAGTGCATGTGACTAACACCTCTTGTCTGACAAACAATATGGTCTTATTCCTATAGATAAATATTTTGGACGGAGGAAGTATATACAAAGTCTCGGTATTTAAAAAGTTGATGACATGAACAACGACGCATCGGTCGCAGGATTTTGGCCTTCTATTTGGCAGGGGGACAGTCAAAGCTGGCATGCTCTTGTGGTTTCAAATGTCCAAATTGACTGGATCACCGTTGCCTGACTGAACCAGGTTCAACCAGCAGCGGGGATGATGCCCTATCCGCCGGGAATGGCAGCGCCAAGGTCTTTTAGGAGGCGACGTCGCAGACATCTCCACGGCACAGAGTGCACACCCTGCGGCATTGTGACGTCAGGAACGTTGTGAGGTGGAGATTCCTAATGCTTCCTGTGCCTTGCTTGACAGTACTCAATTGCATATCAGAACTAAACAAACAAGGATGCAAGCCTGTGTATTTCTTTCAGCCATTTGTCAACACATTGCAGGTGGAACTCGTGCTTCCAAGGAAGTGTTCTTATCAGATATGGCACCTGACGAGAAAAAAAAACAATAACATGTTAGGAACCCCAAAGGAATGACAAGGGGGCTGGGGTAACAAAAAACAAAACAGAAGGAACAGGGCTAGGCAGCAGGCATATACACTGCAAGGTGGTCGCAGCTGTTGTGACACCAAAAAAAAAAATACAACAAAATACCATAACTTTGCAAGGCTAACATTATTAGGTGTCTAACTGATCACCAATGTGGAAGGAAAAACTGATGTCCATTAAGGAGAGAGGGATATGTTTTCCTTTCCAAGCAACTATCATAGTTATACCAAAGAATGTATGATGCAAAACTTATGAGTCAGCACGATATGATCTATTTTCTTTTGCAAAACTTATATGTCTTAGGAATTTAGAGAGAGATTAGAATGATGAGAAGCTTACTGTTCGATATCATCACTGCATTGGGGGGTCTCAAGCTTTTTGTAGCTCTTACATGGCAACGATTAACCACAGATTCAAGAGCCTGAACAGAGACCATGGACAGTGAAAGTGATGTAGGTTGGCGGTGAATTTCATCCAACACCTTAAAAGAATTGTGTAGGCCATTAGTACATAGCTAGAGTAATCTAGTAATATACGTACTGAAAATGCGACAATAGCACTGGAGTTCATAGTTCACACACTGCCAACAATTTCATCTGAATTTCTATAGCTGATATACAACTATACTTTAAAAATATGGTCTATCAGATGTGCTTCAAACATGGCTGAACCTTCCCATCATTGTCTGTAAACTTTTCCCACAACCTTGTTCATAACAAAATGCAAAAAACTTGTTTTTCTTAATCTACTTATACATCTTATTTTTTCACGAATACACACGAGTGTGCATAAGTATTAGAACAATAGATTTTTCTGTTACGAGAAGCGCCGTTCTGGCAAAGCATTCACAAAAGCGCTATATCCAAGGCTATTGACCCTGTGGGGCTTCTGCTAACCATGGACAACTTCTTAGTGAAGCGCGTTTTAGAGAAGTTATACCAAACCGAGCATAAATCCTCCCAATGTACAGTACAGTTTTAGAGAAGTTATACCAAACCGTGGGTGGGGTTTATTATGGTTATCTCTTCTCTATGGAGCTAACGTCACGCTCCCTCCCAATGTACAGTACAGTGTACACTCTCTAAGTCAAGGCGTGTTGTTTTCAATCGTGTACGTTTATGGGCCGAAATGTCGTTGCAGCGGGCCAAAGATGCGGATGTGATGACGAAGTAGAGTGATCCTTGTACGTACCCTTGATTTGAGTCTTTGCGATGCTGAATTGGATGTGCTCTGAGATTGTTATCATCCCCATCCTTTGTGTCCTCGGTAGCTTCAGTCTAACTCTTCACCTATTAAGTATTTTTTCTGAAAGAAACAATAACTATATTATTAATACTTATATCTAAAGATAACCCACCGGTTGGTGTTAGCCTCACAATAAGCAACAAAGGATAGCGCGTCACCAACCACGTCAAAAATAGGTCAGCTAATTCTGCGCGGGAATGCTCTTTTGTCACGGTTAACTCGGGGCAAAGTATATACAAATATGGCGGCAAGCTAAGTGTCCCTAGCTTATAGTTTGATGAAATATGAAATCCCTATTAGTGACGCTTATAAATACGTCCCGGCCGGTCGTCGTCGGCAGAGGCCGCTGGTGGTCGTTGGGCTATTGGCAGTTGGCACGCCATGAGCATGAGCTCTCCTCCTCCCTGTGGATAGAAAGCTAGCTGCTCGATGGTGCCGTGATCCCTGTCCAAACTCCAAACGGCATAGGTAGCTAGTAGTTGGTAGGATACGCGGGCAGGTGGCGTGTCGTCGTCGTCTGTTCTCTCTGTGCTGTGCCGGTAGGCACGCGCGCGTGCAGGCCGACGGACGGCGCATGGTCATCGTGGCCGGCATGCTCCCCGGCGTGGAGTCCGCGCGGCGGCGACGGGTGCGGCAGTCGTCGTCGTCCAGCGCCGCGGAGGCCGGCGCGGCGCGGCGGCAGTCCCTTTGCCTCTACGCCAGCGGGCTTGGGCGTGGCTCGTCATCGCCGGCAGCAGCTTCTTCCAAGGCAAGAACGAACTCTGCTCGCCACAAGCCTCTGTTCCTGCTGCCGCGCGCATGCACCGATCGATGCACGCATCTGGTGGCGTCATCGTCATGGCGTCCTCTGATATGATGCTTGCGGCTGCAGGTGTGTAGCGGCGGCGCGTGCAGGGAGACGGCGGTGGCGGTGGCGCGAGCCTGGACGACGACGCTGGGCAGCGACGCCCGGGAGGCGAAGGAGAGGCTGGATCACAAGCTCAGGGGCCAGCGACAACCTGTGGTGCTCAAGAGGTGCGTTGCTTGCTCTTGCTGTACGGCTGTTCAGAGCCGCACCATTTCCACCTCTAATCTACGTTTGTGGTAGTGGTAGCTAGCTTTTCCGCTAAAAAAGAAAGGCCTTGTTTAGATCCCGAATTTGAAATGCCAAATTCGGGTTATTCATTTACTGTATGTGACGCTTCTTTTTCGTACTGTAGTTTGGGATGAACTAAACAAGATTTCGTTTGTATTTGTGAAATATTTAGGACATCCAAATATTGATTAATTATGATGAGAATATATGCACTTTCAAAAATGATTTTGCGTCTCAACAAATACCTTGGTCTACAACAAAACTTGTTGATAAAGCGAATTAGTTTTTTTATTTCATCTATATTTAATACTCCAAATCCACTTTGAAGGAAATTGATAAGAAAGAGTTTCCTCTGGGCTGGGTCTGACAGTTTGATGTGACGGAAATCTTCTTTTGGAACGATACGTAGTAGGCTCCTATTTGCTGCCAAAGTTGGGAGTTTGGGACGAACTAAACAAGGGCAAAGACTCTTGACGGTGGCGCGGCGAGATGAATACGGTGGTTTGGTAGCCCGAAAAATGTTCATTTAGGACATGCTACTACCTACTCCTAGTAGATGAATTTACAAAGTTCCATGATGAGAATATATGCACTTTCTGCACCAAAATGCCAAGACACTTTTGTATGAAGAATCTACAATCTATATAGTGTTGTGGTGATGAGACGCACAGTTTCCATTTACGTTTCCAAATTCGGAATCTGCGAGATTCCCTGCTGGTCTGAAATGAATGACAGAACTAACGGTGTGATGACACCATCGGTGCAGGCATCAGATGAGCAGCGCGCGACCCCCGCCAGCCGAACCGCACGACGACGCAGCGCGCGGCGGCACGGGCGGCGCCGGCGACAGCGACGGTCACCACCGCCACCACTCGGCAACGGTGACGACGCCCTGCGGCGTGCTGCTGCAGCGGGAGGTGCTGCCGTCATCGCTGTTGTCGAGGTCGAGGAAGGGAGGATGCGGGGGACGGTTCAGCTGGTGTAGGCGGCTGGCCGGCATGCGGTGCGGGGGCCCGCCGGCGGTGCCGGCCGAGGCAGAGGCGGAATGCGCGGTGTGCCTGGAGGAGCTCCGCGCCGGGGACGTGGTGGCGCGCCTGCCCTGCGCGCACCGCTTCCACTG
The DNA here is from genome assembly GCA_018135685.1 of Themeda triandra. Classification (NCBI taxonomy): domain Eukaryota; kingdom Viridiplantae; phylum Streptophyta; class Magnoliopsida; order Poales; family Poaceae; genus Themeda; species Themeda triandra. The sequence goes on along the minus strand of JAENPR010000067.1, from coordinate 811,870 downwards.
GTCCTGCGTCGTGCCCTGGGTCCAGGCCGTCTCGCGGTGCCCCGTCTGCCGCGCCCACGCCCACGCCGGCCCTAGCTGACTGACACGGCGACACCTTTGTCCTTGCGGCGGCGGCTGGCAGGCTTCTGCCCTGCCACCCACGGTGCGGCGAGCCGGGACGGATCGGAGCAAGGCCGGGCGACGCGACAAGAGGCCGGTTACGGCGCACGCTTCCGCGCGCGGGACGCGTGCCTCGTTTCAAGGTTCGGTCGCGCCATGCACGGACGGGACGGCGCGGCGCGGTTAGATTGTTGGTCGCGGTTGCACTCTGACTTGTTGCAGGCGTGGTACTACGGCCGTGCCGGGCGGGGAGACCCTGCTGCGGCAGCCTACCGCAGGACAGCAGGAGTCCGTAGACGTAGTCAATGCTTGCTGTCTTCTTTGCCTTTGCGGCTTTGCGTCGGGCCAAGTTGCCACGTGTTCAAAATGTAAATCGATGCCCGTGAGGTATCAAACCAAACAACGTCTGAATACGTAGGCATGGCGTTTTTTTTCGCTAAAGCAATCAAGAAGGGGAGACATGTATGACTGGGCCTGTTTGGTTCCCCAAACTAAAACTAAAGTGGACTAAAATATTTTAGTTTCTTTTTAGTTCACCTTGAGTAGCTAAAGTGAATGCATACAACTAAAGTGTTTTAGTCCCATTTTAGTTCTTGTGTTTGGCTCTTTAGTACTAAAGTTTAGTTCATTTTAGTTTGTCCTATAAACCAAACAAGCCCTTGGCACATGTTAACTCATAAGGTTAACTAGATACGTATGTCATTATAGTCGGAACGGCTTTAAGATATAGCATTAATGTTTGTTGTATTATAAACATGCCATTGCAACTCATTTATACCCGAGAGAACATACTTTGTAGACCTTTAATATCATAAACAATATTGTGGATGGACCAAAAAGCACATTTCTTCCTCCTTGGACATGTCTCTCTATCTTTTTTTCTCGCACACATGTTCATCTTCGCTTCATACCACAATATCATCACTCCATCGGCAACTCTACTTGTACCAAACCACCAAGATGTCGTTCGAATAATTTTTTCCGCAGGGGTGGGGGTGGGGTGCAATTTGCTTCTAGGTATAACATGTAACCAAATGGTAGAGCAACTATGCACTAAAGTAAAAAAAAAAAAATTGAAATTATATGGCCGTAAAATTAGGACCTGTTAGAATCTAACAAATAAAAAAAACTAGTCTAGATTGAGCAAAAGTAGCATAACTCCGATAGGGAATGAATTACAATGACATGGTGCCAATATAACAAATAGTATCAATATATCTAAAAAATGATATTTGTAGTAGGTACATATACAATTAATCATCTTTGTATAGGGGTATCCGTTAAAAAAAAACTTTTTATACGGTACTATTCGCAGATACCGTGGTACGTCATCACGCATTTTGGCCTAAAAAATCAGAGTCCAAAGACTAATCCAGCGCTACGCAATGTAATTTTTTTTTCCCACGCTGCTCCTGTCCTCTTGATGTACGACGAAAGGTACTCTAGTACCACACAGGTGAGTCATTAATTCGTACTATATGTACATGGTAGTCTAATATGACAATTTTATCACTTTCATTTAGTCATCGTCTATGGTCTACACTGATGACATTTGTGCATGGTATGGTCTAATTTGACCATTTTATCATTTTCATTAAGTCGTCTCATCTATGGTCTACAGTGATGACATTTGCATTAGTTAAGCATCAGCATATCTTAAACACCTATAAAGATAAAGTCCACTAACTTATTTCTCTAGCCTCTCCTATCATCCACTTCCTTTGAGTCATCACCATTAATTTTCCATCCGCTTTCATGAAGGCCTAAGAAACTATCATCCCTTATCTCTTCCTCTTCCACCACCAGTATAGAATAATACTAACGGACTCTATTTGTCCGGCCAACGCATGCTATATTATTGTTACCTTTTTAAGTTATTTTGTTTACATACTGAAATTCATATTTGAAAATTTCCGCAGCAACGCGCGGGGTATCACCTAGTCTATAATATATGACATATAATTTGGAACGTATTGGATGCCGGGGAATCCGTTACTCCCTCTATTAAAAAATAATAACATATAATTTGAAACGAGAGAAGTATGTATTTATGTGGTTTGTATACCTATGATCTGTCTGACCATAGTTTTTTTTCGAATGCGTGCGTTGCACGTATCTCATTAAGGGAAATTAGAATTATTTTTACATTCCGACTATCCTAGTGGCGAGGTGCCAAGAGAATTAGACGGACGGAACACAAACAAAAGGCGCCGGCTCGAACGGCGGAGTTTCGGAGGTGTCTGACCATAGTGAACACGTACATACATATATGTATGCCACTATCTACCATCTGTCGACGTATTTTTCACACCACAGATAAAATCACAAGTGCCACAAAACACTAAGGAGCGACTCATACCGTGGTGCGTCCATTGTCAGAGAGCACCACCGGCCGGCGTGGACTTCAAAACTCAGAAAGCACCACCGGGCGGCCGACGTGGACTTCAAATATTCATTTCTCCGCAGGGAGTGTGTGTGTGGGGGGGGGGGGGGGGGGATAGAACACCGCACTGGGGTGATGGCGTGAGAAAGCAAGAAAGAAAGCAGAAGAAAGAAGGACAGGAAAATGGCTAGACTTGTCGATACACGGTACGGAGCTCTACACGGCAGCAAGATCACCACGCGCTGTGGCACAGTGGACTGCAAAGGCAGTGGTCAGTGCCTCATTGGTCACAATCACGGAGTTGTAACTTGTAAGGCTATGAAAAATCTTCACGTACGATGCTCTCCTCTCTCTCGATCTCGCAACAAGCCACCCCCGCCGTACCAGAGAGAGACCGATCTATAGTCAGCATCAGTGTCTATCCACGCTCAAAATCCAGCTGTCAATATGAGATTTTCACCATGCGTACTTTGCTAGCGGTCAAGACATTGTCAAAATGCCGTAGCCCCTTCATTGTACTTTGCTAGTTACCACTGATCGAGTGGGAGCAACAAGATCTACCACCGTCGTGTTGTTAAGGATATGCACGGCGTGCGAGCAGGATTTGTTGTTTTTGCGATTGCCTGCTTGAGTTGACATAGCCAGGATGATGCCACGGCTAATCACTGATCGATGTGACGAGGGATAGTGCAATCCACCTCTGCTAAACACAACTGATTAAGCAAGCAGCAGCAGATCACGCCTCCTCACTCTCCCAAAGTCCCAAGGAACAAGCCATCTCTTGGGCCTGCGCGTGTCGTGTAAAAATTTGCTGCGCCTGCCGCCGTATTTTCATCCGCTTCATCAAACGCACGCACAAGCTGGGCACGTCCACGTTGAGAGTCTGGTTTCTTTCCATCATAAAAAAAAAACGAAAAGAAAAGGAGAGTTTGAGATGCCATGGAACAAAGTCCCGACGTTGCGAATTTTGAGTGCGAGGGTGTCGGCCCGGAGAAGAAGCAACAAGTCTTGGCCCATTTAGTGCTCTCACTTGTCGGCCCAGTCTAACTGCAATCGGGTGTCCCGGTCAGTGCTGCGCCGCGTGAAGCCACCAGAGGCGCGCAGGGAATAATCCCACCTCGGCAACTCAGGCAGGCGCGAGGGGACGAGGCAGCTACATAAGGAGACCCATGGGCAACGTTGCTCCATACTTACCTGGACGGGGTCGATGGGCGATCAATAAGGCCCATGGCCTAGATTAGTGGCCCACATTGCACTTGGTGGGTGCGTTGGTCTACCATCTCCCTAAGTGGGAGAGTGGACGTCATAATTTGTGGTAGAGGGGGTACGCGTTCGCGCGGCCCCTACTAAATCTAATAAATTAGTACGCGTTTCAGCTGCCGTTGCCACTTCTTGCAAATTAAATTTAGGTCCCTGGACTTTACAAATGCAGGTTCGGTCCCTGGAGCTCGAGTGGTTACAATTTTGGTCCCTGGATCAGTGGTCATTGACCTGGCGTACGCTCCAGTGCTTTTCTTTATACGCCTGCTACTTTACTGATTTAGTTCAAAAATTCAGACCACGCAGAGCAATTCGCATCGTGAAAAGTTGATTCATTTATTACATGCACCAAATAGCTACGCTTCAGCATCAGGGTAGGAGAATAGAACTTTTGAATCTAGAATTTACAAATATGTACAAGTTGTCATACACGGGGAAAGGCTACAAAAGCTATATACAAAGTCTCGGTATCTTAAAAGTTGATGACATGAACAAAGCAGGATTTGGCCTATTCGGCAGGGAGACATGCTCTTGTGGTTTCAACTGTCTAAATTGACAGGATCGCCATTGCCTGATCGAACCAGGTTCAACCACGGAGCAGAGGGGGATGATGCCCTGTCCGCCGGTGCGCCAAAGAGGAATGGCAGCGCCAAGGTCTTTCAGGAGGCGACTTCGCAGACATCTCCACGGCACAGAGGGCACACCCTGCACCATTGTGACGACAGGAACGTTGTGAGGGATCCCTAACGCTTCCTGTGCCTTTCTCGACAGCATTCAAATACATAGCAGAACTAAACAAACCAGGATGGATACCTGTGTATTTCTTTCAGCCATTTGTCAACACATTGCAGGTGGAACTCGTGCTTGCAAGGAAGAGTTCTTATCTGGTCTCCATCCTCGTATTCAGTTAGGCAGATATGGCACCTGATGAGAAAAAACAATGATATGTCAGTTTCAGCATCAGAACCCAGGAAGGAATGTCAAGGGGGGTAAAGGGAAAAAAACTAAACAAGAAAGGGACTAGCCAGCAGGAATCTATTATTTCACCGCAAGGTTATCACAGCTGTTGTGAGACCACAAAATTACAACAAAATATCATGCTAGTATTTTACAGCTCAAAGGTCTTAGGATATACAATACAGTATCACAGTAAAAAGAACAGCACTAGATAATCACAAACGTGGAAGGATAAGTTGATGCCCATTAAGGCGATAGGGATATGTTTTCCTTTCCAAGCAACTCTCATAATTATACTAAAGACGTATGATGCAAAACTTATCAGTCCACGACATGGATCTGCTTTCTTTTGCAAGCAAAACTTATGTCCTAGGAAATTTAGAGAGAGATTAGAATGATGAGAAGCTCACTGTTCCATATCATCACTGCATTGGGGCGTCTCAAGCTTTGTGTAGCTCTTACATGGCAACGAATTAACCACAGATTCAGGAGCCTGAACAGAGACCATGGAAAGTGAAAGTGATGCAGGTTGACGGTGAATTTCATCCAACACCTGAAAAGAATTGTGTAGGCCATTACTACATGGCTAGAGTAGTAACAGTAGTAACTAGTAATAATATACTGAAAATGCGACAATAGAAATGGAGTTCAAAGTTCACACTGCCAACAATTTCCTCTGAATTTCTATAGCTAATGTACAACTTTACTTTTAAAAATGGTCTATCTGCTGAAATGCTGTGCTTCAAACATGCCTGAACCATCCCATGATTGTCTACAAACTTTATTGATGTCCATTAGCCTCACAAAATTTTTCAGTTGTCACAAAACCATCTAAGTTGGGAGTTTTTTCCCCTTTTGTTGTTGTTGTTGGGTGAGTGGATGGGGGAGGAGGAGGGGGGGGGGGGCTACTTGTTTGTTCTTCTGATACATTATACTCATATATGTTTTTTTGGGGGGGGGGGGAAAATTATGCAATTTCAAAACTACAGCAGAAACGATTACCACCAATTCAAATAGGGCAAAATAAATTATCACATTATAAGATTAAAGTCTGGAACTGGAGTTCAATCCTAAAAGTTGCTAGAACATAACATCATCAAAAGCATAACATCAGTGAAAAGATTGTGCCCCTGTATTCTCTGACTTAATATGTCATCATCATATAGAAGGTTAATCTGATGATAATCAAATGAACACGAAGGAAAGGATACCTCAAATAACGCCTCAGTTAACATGACAATTCTTGATATACTTGCTCGGGCACTAGATTCTTCAGCAATCAAGAAAGAATCACAGGTGCATCGGCCAATTGGATGAATCCCCAAAGGGCATGCCGCAGTGCTTTGTTCATTACCACTATCAAAAACAGCACGGCGATGCTCCCTAGTCTGTAACAAAGAAGAATAAGGTATGACCATGAGATGAATCAGCAAAATCCATAACAGGAAACATATATGACAAAGCAGGCATAACAATTACCCGGGATCTTGAATACTGGCTTACTCTGATTGAACCATGTCGCCTGCGATGAAAATATCTTGATTCCCCCAACTCTTCAAAAATGTCATCACCAAGGTCTAGCCATGTACTGTAAAACCTGAGGTCATCGGCATCAGATTCTGGATAACCTCTTGAGCCATGCCTGGAAAATGCATCCCATAGAATCCTTCTGTGACTCCTCCTTGTTTCACTGCTGCTAGAATCTCTAGACCGTCCTAGACCGTCACTGGAGAAAATGCTCATCATGTCATCATGTAATATACTCCCTCCAGTCTCACCATGTGGCCCCCTGAATATAGGGACATCTGCTCTGGTAGGGATTGGATCTGGCATTGGTTGCACAGTCGCAGATGATGCAGTTGAAGAGTTAGGAGACATTGATGTTAAGCTAGATTGAGATACATCTGATCTTTCACTTGTCATGACAGTTGTGGATGAGGTCCCTTGCGGAGATATCTCTCCTTCTAAGTTGGACATGATCCTTTCAGATGTCATCAACGAGGGGCCAAAACCAGATTCAGAAGTTGAGCCACCAATTTCATTAGTGGTGACTGTGCTAGGAACATTTTCCAGCTCAGGCCCTATAAAACTTATTCCTTCTGATATGTCACTATTAACAGCTTCATTACTGAAACTTCCCCTAACCATGACAGCCTTCCTAGATGAGCTTTCAAGGCCACTTGTCTCAGCGTTTTCAGTCCCCAGGCCATCTTCCTTGTTCTCATGACAATTGAGGTGATTGAATCTGAGATGATGGCTTATGGTGCTTGAAGGCGAATGCAGCCTTGGATTTGACTCACTGGAAATCTGGAGATCCTTAGCAGCTAGAGAAGCCTGAAAATTCAGGGCACTGACTGGTCGCCCTGACTGTCGAGATTGTACCTGCAGACAATACATTCCTGACATCAGATACCAGCATAGAAACAATACATGGGGACTAAAGGCAGTCTACCACTAACAGAAAAGCATCAAACAGAAAACACTTGAAAAACACACACAAAATGTTCCAGATTCCACAAATCTGCTTTAGTTTGTCATTTGGAGGCCCAGACCCTTTAATGTGCACAGACTAACTATGGGAGCCATCCACTCTTCATTCATGTGCATCATGGAAAGGAACATGATAAGACCAGATGCAATAATTCATGCTTTGCAAGTCGCAGATCGGCAGATATATGCAATGAAGGTTGTAGGACCGCAAAAGTTTCAGAGCATTAGCCAACTGCTTCAGAGTTCAGACTAATCATATAATCGAACAAGAGCAATACTACCCAGTACCCAGCTCAAGGCTCCAAAAGCAAGTCAAGTTTCTGCTTCGCCGTCCATACAGCTACACAAAACCACGCTCTCCAATCTCACAACCTAGGGGCGGAGGGCGTCTGAAACTCGGAAGTCAGAACCATCGATTCCGCGCGGCGAATCCGCACCTCATCAGAGACTAACCCGCGGCCGAGGCCAGGACGGAGCTACCGGCGCTCTCCGGCATCCCGGGACGCCACACGACGACGCGGCGCGGGACTACCGGACTAATACCTCGATGGCGCTTGAGGAGGAGGGCCCGGCCGCGGCGAAGCTCCCGCCGTCGTGCTCGGCGGCGACGGCGGCGGCGGCAGCGGCGGAGGAGGAGGATCCGGCCCCGAAGCACCCGCCGAGGCCGAGGCGCGCCCGGCGCCGCGACGGCGCGTCCGCGCGGCTGCTCCCGGCGCCCATCTCGCTCGCCGGCTTGCGCTTTCGAGCTTTTTTCCCCCTTGTCCGAGTGGGAGAGGAGCGGATGAGAGAAATGACGAGGAAATCGCTCGGAAGTGCCGTGCCGTCGCTTTGTATTTTTCGCTTTTTGGTTTAAAAAAGATTTATTATTAGGTAAGTGCACGTTATTTATTATCGCTAGGCTAGATTAGTTGTCTTGTGGACAATAATAACCTCCAGTAGTGGCTTATCGTCGTCTCAAGCAAAGTTGACCTTCACGCCATCTGCGCCAGGAAAAATTGGCATCGAGACAAAAGTGCAAGTGCAAAGGCCTTGTTCACTACCGGAATATTACCTAGCGATAAAAAAATCCAACTACCACAAGTTTTCAGTTTTCGCTGTATCGTCTCAAAAGTTTCATTTTGTACTTGGGATGGTCTACACCGTGCCGCCGAGGTAAAAATCTTCGCCCTCAGCAGGCAGCACTCGAATATTTTGCTTTCTTTTTCTTTCTACTTCCTAAGAGGATCTTTAATACTAGTTTTTAATTAAATCCATCATGTAAATATTTATTTGAAGAGCCATTTGAATAAAATCTGTCTCTATATATATCTTTGCACTCTCTGCAAATTCTCTATATTTTGGGGAGCAAGAAACCAAAACGAAATAGAGTATTGACAATAAATTTTGGAGATCTCATTGAAGAAGCTGTTGGATGCATTGTTTCTCTCACCAAAACCTTTATTTTTTTATTTATTCCTAGTAGGACGGAATGATATAAAAGAGTTTCTTGTAGTTGTTCTAAATAGTTTGCATAGTGAGAAAATTCTTTTACGCACCACAAATTTAGTTCTTAACAACTTTACGCTGGATTTAAAGTTGGCTTTACAATTTTACTAGAGTTTGATGATTATTTTGATTTAGCTTATAGGTAAAACTGATGTAACTGTTAAGTGTGCGAAAGAAATATCCCACCCTAGTTTTACAACACATTTAAATACCTGTTCACGTGAACTTATTAGCCCGACTTTAGTCGTTATAATATTTTTTCTCTTATAACAAAACAATATCATGCGGGTTATTAGCCGCATAACTGCATAAAAATCATTAGCTCCTCTAAGCACTCGTTTTTCCCCTTATAACACGCTGATGAAATTCAAAAGCAGGTGGACACAAATTTCACTTTTTGAAACACGCCTGTTATTAGCTACAATGAAAAGAGGATCATGTAAAGCATGAGTCATTAGCTGTTGCGGCAGCAGGATGCGCATCATGTACACCCATGCGTCCACTTGCTAAAGGGCTAAGGCAACGTACGTTGTAACCACACCGTTTCGCGTTTCATGTGTGCAAGCAAGATAGATTTTCTTCATGGGCATAACAAGCTTGTTTTTTATACAATTGAACAAGACAAGTCTGGATCCGGATGGGTCATCAGATGATTCTCTATTTTCTTTTCTCATGCAATGCAACTAACTGCATTACTCTGTGTCTTTCTTCCCGGTTCAGAGCACCGCAACAATTCGGTTTGGTTGGAATGGTTGCTACGCGCTTTTAAATTTTAACTAGATAGTGCATCCCTAAAGATAGAAAGGGCATTTCAAAACTCAAAGCACACTAAATGAACTTGAACAATCTAGAGCAACCAATTTTTTCGCGATCGGGTCTTTTACCCGTATTTCATTAAGAAGGAAGATGAAAAGTAGATCTTCGGATCTGAAGAGCCCGCAAATGTCAGGATTACCGTGCCCGACAACAACACAAAACACATACAAAACAGCAAGAAAACACGGGGACGGACAACCCCGCCTCCACACTAACCAACTAAGCCCGCAAAAGAAAAACATCCACGCAATGGTTGCGAGATGGTAGATCTTCCCGGCTGACGACCAGGGAAGCCGGCAATGCGGGGGTATGAACGGCAGTCCGCCAACGACCCAGGTAGCCGGCGCGGAGTGGCGCACCAACGACCGAGGCATCCGTTGCGCGGAAGAGAGCTCCCCCGACCCGGTAGCCACCGCGGGGTAGAAACCACCACATCCGCCAATGACCAGGTAGCCATTGCGGGGTAGAACGACGACCGCAACACCAAGCATTGACAAACCATTACGAAGATGATTATGAGGCACACGCAGGCACAAACATCGAGCGACACTGACGAGGGTGGCAGGAGGTAGGTGCGGCGGCGAAGGGTTCTTCAGCGATGCCTTCACGAAGGAGTTGACGCCGACGGCGCCATCACCGCTGGCCTTAGAAAACTAAGGCAGGGCTTTCGCCTAGAAAACTCGCCGATGACCATGGCATGAGATCGAAACGCCTCCAGGAAGGATGTGACGCCAAAGGCGTCGCGTCGTCCGCCCGAGCACTGCCGAGCTGAGCTTTCGCCGTGATCTGCAACCAACGCTGTTGTGGTACCACAAGCGATAAGAAAATAACTAAAACAAAGTTGAAAAGTTTGGTAAAGTACCAAATATATCAAATAAAAATTTAATAAAACTTAATTGTTATTTGAATCCTCATGAGCAGGACCATTAATTTGAATCCCGCAACCAAAAACTATCAAATGGGACACCGTAAAAATCACCACCAGTGTCTAAAATTTGTATAAAATTGAACGAACAGGAAGCATTCAATGCGCCACCAAGTTGTGATACAATTGGAAGCCTTATAATACTCCGTATATTGGGTAGGAGAGATGCGAGACGGGGCGAGTCACGTACGCTCACCCATCTCTTCCGGGGAGGGCTCCGGTAGTCCAGTCCATGCCATCGTGCACATCCCCGCCGTTGGCGACGACATCGCCATGGCCAACGGCCGCCGCCTGACATCGCCCGATGGGTGGTAGTGGGCTCGGAGGGGACGAATCCGCTGATGTGCCGAACTGGGCACCACGTTGAGGGCGGCAGCGATGGGTGCTTGTCGCCTGCCGGTGGTGGTGTGCCTGCTGTGGCTACGTTGCCGGAGAGAGCGATAATCCTCTGCCTGTCGTACGTGCTGGTCGCCTGGCGGTGGTGGTGCCCGCTGTGGATATGTCATCGGAGACAGCGACGATGGGATTCTTGGAAAGACTGCAATGTGCAGTTGTGGGCCGACGGGCGGAGGCGTGGAACTGCTGTGGAGACCGCCGACTCAAAACTTGGGAAGGCGCGAAGCGTCGCGACTGGAGAGGATGCGTTCGCGGGTTTGTGTACGCGCGGCTGCGCGGCGTGCCGAAAACCGAGGGATCGAGGCATAGGAAGCCTGAAACACGAGAATGTTTCATATGTTCCTGTCATCAATTTCTCTTGGTCCACTTGTCAACCTCCTCGTGGGTCCGCTTGTCAACCTAAGGTGGGTAGGCCTAGCCTTGGTAGCAAATGTTTTTCAATTTCAACGCTTTTTTTATAGTATAGATAAAGACTAACTAGTCAGTTCAGTGCACCAGACGGCATGCTCAAACCGCTGATTGGCCGGCCGACCATGCCTAGACCACAAGCAGTCCTGTACTCTTGTCAAGGCAAAACAGCATCTTTTATCTGCAAAAATTTAAAAAATGAAAGAAAGAGAAGCATATTTGATTGATCCATCCTGTGCACGAATTCTTGATGGCTTCTTTCCACCTTGCATTGCAGCCATCATCTGCCATCTGTTTGTGTACTTCTGAAAGTCCAGCAGTACGCAAGCCTTTCATCATTCGGTGTACCATACCAGCAGCAGCTCCTCTTTTGGCCGCAGTTCATGCGTCGTGGTGTGATATGATTTCCTTTCTGAAAGGGCATGTGGTGTTATGAATTATGATCCATCTGGGCCAAGCTCCTTTGTCCATGGTACTACCTGCTAGACAGGCTCTAGGATTTGAACAACACTGAGAAAAGAGCATCTCCGTTTGAGAAGCCTGGGTCAGGCACAACACAAAGTCATGGCAGACAGACAGGCCTGGACCTGCACAATAACCCTGAAGCAGTTGGGTTTGAATGAATCATGTGGTTCGTCAGTTACAGTTAGGTAATCGCAGAGAAATTGTTGTCATGAACACACTGTCCTTCCGTTGGAGTTGGACGACTCTGCTGAATGCAGCATTGGACATTTGGGTCGTCGATCTTGTACTTCACGTTGATCATAATTTGGCGTCAGGCCAAACCCTGAAAACCTCATGAGAGGCTGCTGCCGCGTCCAAATTTTCAACTGTGAACGAACAGGCAGGCAGGGAAGTGATGCATCATCTAAAGTGGAGGGAGAAAAATGCACAAGTCACAACTAACCGGAAAAAGTGTCTATTTTTCTCCTCTCTCTTGTCTCTGTCTAGTCTCTACCAAGCACCAGATTATGTATGCTTATAGTAATGCCCCCTAAACAGCTAATTTGTTTGTTGTCTGACGAGGGATTTCTTTGAAGGAAACAAAGACGGCGACAAGGTCGCTACGACAGAGACAGCGCTTGGCAGGCAGCCGAATGGACTGGATAACCAACGCCTTATAAATTATAGTAATCTTGCCCTTAAGAGTGGAACTGATTGTATGAAGTTTTAGTTATGGGCATGGATACCTGACTATGACCATATAAATATGGAATAAAACAAGACAGATGCAAACTAACGAACAAATGCAGGGGTTATGGAATGGGTCGGTACGCTTTGCCCATCAGAGACGCCGAGGATATTTGCTTCGTGTCCAGCGTCTGGTAGCTGGCCACTAATTTGGCAGTCGACACTGACCATTCCAGCTTCAAACAGTGCCCAGATTTTATATATTTTTTTCATTCGTGGAGCCAATTTTGAGATGACAGTACAGGTCTGAAGCTTGCACACAATTCAGATGGACACATGATTTTCTTGTCTATAATAATAGTAAAGAATCATGCCTCGTATATGTTGTCTGAAATAATGATATTAAAAGTTCATGCCGCGTATTTAGCACCCATTTCTTATTCTTGCATCTTGACCTTACTTGCCCCGCAATGAAGGGTAGGTTAGGTAAGTATACACTCTAATACACACGACGACTTCAGTTTTTTCTATGCTTTTGTGCAGGATTGCGTGTGGAACAAAGCTATAGATATGAAAAAGTGATAATTACGTTTAAAGAATTTAATTAATAAAGTACTAGTACATCGATAGAATGGCAGATAAGCCGCCAGCTAGGTGTTGTACCATTTCCCCCACGATATCTAGTAAACGACCCTGGGATGTCATATTTAATCATACAAATAAACTAGAAATCACCTTGCTTGAGTACGGGATACTATAAACTAATAATGCAGATCAACACGGTATCATCCCTTTTCATTCAAGTGGCGGTGGTGAGAGACTTTATTATATTCATTCCTTTCTAAAGAAAAAAATATATTTATTCAAGTGGATTAGTGACTTAGTGTAACCCAGTGTAGGTGCTAGGCTGGCCAAAGCGGTCGACGGGCTGAAAATTGTGGGCATTGTTATGGGCTTTGGCCCAGTGAAAACTAGTAATAAGCCCAAAAGACCATAACCCCTGGTTGGTTCTCAGCGTTCTGAGCCCTTCTCCTCCACGGCGCCGTCCTGAACGCTCGGCGGACGCCATTGCTCGCCGGTAGGTTAAGGGGGTTACTGCTCGGCGGGAGCTGGGGCGGCCGCCACACCACGCCTTCAGGTTGGGTTTGGGTCCGCCCCCTCTCTCTCTCTGGCGCCGCGGCACCGGCGTGGAAGGAACGTGCATCATCTTTGGCTCTTTCCCCCCCTGGCGCTACTCTGTACTGGTCGGCGCAGGGACGGGAGTGGGACGGGATCCGTCGGTTTCTTCTTCACCTGGTAAGGAGCCTAATCTCACTTGGTTGCTTGGATGGATGGTGCGTCCTGTTCCGCGGGATCCTTTGCTGATTTGCTCAAACCCAAACCATCTATTACGATCAGGAAGCTGCGTTGCGTTGCATTTATGGGTACTGATAGAAGCTAGCAAATTCTGGTTTGACTGAAAAGTGAAAACGGATCTATTAGGTTGTCGAACTGCGGAAATGGGAAGGTGAACGCACTAGCAACTAGACATTTTAGCATGTCATTCGGCCCTGATGGTACGATGACACCCTTTCACCACTAATGGCATTAAAACATATGCCCATTTCTTTACAGGTGGTACATAGGTTAAAAACTTCGATTGTTTATGTTGTTCTACCTTCTATTATGCATTCCATTTCAGAAGAAAACAAGTGTTAGTGGTTAGGGACTAAACATTTCATTTTCAGGATAGTTAATGTCGAAATGGGACACCTGCACTTTTTTTTTAATGATAAGCCCAGACCGTGTGTGTGTGTGAGGTGGGGTGGGGTGGGGGGTGGGGGGATCCCCACCTTATTCATTCATATATTGTGGCTCTGAAAGCCAAATGCTGAAAAGGTTACATGGTTTTTGGATTGAGCATTTATATTGTGTTAAATAAGACTGAATACCATTGATCAGAAACTAAGATTGAGCATTTACACCTGCATTTGTTTCCCTGAAAATTGAAATCCGAAGGAGACCAGACACACCATACAGGGTTGGTAAACTGGTAATGGTGAAAGCACAATCTCTCAATCCCCTAAGCCATAATTTTGCCACTAGTATCAGCAGTATATCCTTTGCTAGCTTGTACTGTGAAAACCATCAATACATCATAACTCCCTGGGCACCATTTGATCTATTTCCTTAACACTTTCTGTGCCCAGTCACTTCACCTAACAACTCGTGTACATGAAAGATAAGCTGCAGATTTATTGAGATAATCTGTGCTGTAAGAGGAACATGCAATTCCTGAAAGTATTTTTTTTAAAAAATTCAAATATAGATAATGGCTGTATGAATCTTACATCCTGTACTGTTTCTTTTCTGTCATTTCAGATCTGAGGTGTTAGTCAGTTGACATTAGAACAGAGCTAGTCTGTGCTTTGGACTGGATTTGGATTAATCAAGGGGTGAACTGGGCTGGATTGGACTTGGATTAATCAAGGAATCCGTTTCCATCATTTTAGATCGTCATGGAAGCAATAGAAGATGAAGCACCAGATGAGGTAATGAAACGTTACATATTGGAGCGACCAAATGATATTCCGTATTATGATAATATATAACTTTAGTTCTCAACTCTTTTGTACAACAGGTGGTTGATAAAGCTGGGCAAACTTTGATTGTTCCTGAAGTTGGGATGTCTTTCAAATCAGAGGACCAAGCTTATGAGATGTACAATGCCTATGCCGGTAAGGTTGGGTTCAGTATTAGAAAGAGCCATACAAAGCGCCGAGTAGATGGTTCCATTTCTCAGAAATATATAGTTTGCAGTAACCAAGGATTTCGAGAAAGTGAGTCATCACAGGACGCTAAAAGAACAGGTTGCAATGCTCGTATTCATCGAGAAACTGAGTCATCACAGGATGCTAAAAGAACAGGTTGCAATGCCCGTGTTCAGTTTAGTGTCAACAGAGAGGGGACATGGAGAGTACAAAAGGTTGTACTTGATCACAATCATGATCTTGCTAATCCAAATAAGTCGCACAAACTGAGGTCCCAACGACGTGTTATAGAAGCAGACAAGAGACTAATTGGTCAGATACGGGAAGCCGGGATGAAGCCAGCCCAGGTGTTTGAGTTCATGAAGGAGTATTACGGAGGATCTGACAAAGTGCCATTCCCAAGGATGGGTGGCAATAATGAGATTGGTTTCCAGCGCAAGAAGTACTTAGAACCCAATGACGCTCAAACACTGTTAGAGTACTTGAAGAATAAGCAGATAGAGGACCCTACCTTTTTTTATGCCGTTCAAGTAGATGAGGTAGACGGTCAAATATCTAATTTCTTTTGGGCAGATAGTCAGTCTATTATGGATTACACTTGCTTTGGTGATGCTGTGTCATTGGACACCACATTTCAGACCAATAAGCTTGAAATGCCCTTTGCTCCACTAATTGGAACCAACCATCACATGCAGATTATAATTTTTGGGGCTGCACTAATATTCAATGAGAGTGTTGAGTCATTTGTTTGGCTCTTTGAAACCTTTCTAACAGCTATGTCAGGCAAGCATCCAAGCACAATTTTCACTGATCAAGATGCGACCATGGCAGGAGCAATAGCTTATGTATTCCGAAATACAAGCCACCGGCTTTGTTTATGGCACATCTGTCTTAATGCTGCTAAACATCTCGGGCATGTAATTCAGAAGCATCCTGAGAAATTTCTACTTGATTTTAAGAGATGTGTGTACGAAGATAGATCAGAGACTTTGTTCATCAAGACGTGGCATGAGTTGGTGACTGAATATAATCTCGAGGATAACCAATGGATGGCAGACCTTTATAACTTGAGGAAAAAGTGGGCTGCTGTGTACAACGACTCTTTTACAGCTGATATGACCTTGACTCAAAGGAGCGAAGGTATGAAAAATATATTCAAGAAAAAGTTTCGTAAGAAACTAACTTTTTCAGAATTTCTTGTTGAATATGAAAAGGTTTGTGCTAGTCTTCGTGAAAATGAGTTAGTCGCAGACTTGAATTCACGTCGAAAGAACCCAGTTATTTACATCCCGAATCTACCTCTGTTGAAGACTGCAGCAGAATCATATACAATGAGGGTGTATTCAGAGTTTGAGGAAGAATTTAAACTACAATTTTCATTCTCTTGTAAACTGTTACAAATTGATGGGTCTAACTTGACATATATGGTTATGGATATGCAATCTGTTCATGGAGCAACGGTGATATTCAACAATGATAATATGACAGTTACATGTTCTTGCAGGAAGTATGAATCCATAGGTATGTAAACACATTTTAAATCACAGTGTAGTTTCTAATACAATATGATGAAACATGTTATCCTTATCTTATAGGTATATTGTGCAAGCATGCTCTCAAAGTCTTCAATGCGAATGATGTTTTCGTTTTGCCATCGCAATACATTCTGAACAGATGGACAAAATATGCAAAAAGAGGATTTTGTATTGAAGAAGAAGGAACTGAGGACGAAGATTTGAAAATGCGTGCTGCACGTATCTCACGAAAGGTGGCATCCATCGCATTGAAGTGTTCACTGTCAAAAGATCTTCTTGATTATTTGGAGAAAGCCATAGATAAGCTGGACTTGGAAGCAGATAATTCTCTAAGCAAGATGCAAGAATAATCCAATGAGGGTCCGGCTATTTAGTGTCTGGCTGTTTTGCTTAGTAATGTCTCCAGGAAGCACAAAAAATCAGTGAGATGATACAAATGTCTCTGGCTATTTAGTATCTTTTTAGCTCCATGTACAAATGTGGTCACCGAACCATCTTAATAGATGCTAAAGAACCATTTCTTTTATTAGAGAAACATTCAAAGTAACCTCTGAGAATTTTAACACAGCCATCACATTACAGGTTTCAAAAACATCTGACATTTGCACACACTTTGTCCCTGAATTAACCTTCTTAATTTTCTGAAATCGTTTTGAGAATGTCCTGATAGTTTATTTATTGAAATGGGTTATGCTTCCTGGCATGTAGCTCTGGAGAACATCACCTTGCCCCCATGACAAGGAACTTGGTTGCCACGAACAAAGCCCCTCTCCTCTCATGCATAGTTAGATTTTTTTAATATTCCTTTGTCATTGTGATTCTTCTAGATCAGATGTATTCTTAAATTGTTGTTGTTGCATATCTGCTTGAGAAAATTGCATAACTCTAGCTGACTAGTAGCATATTCATAAAACATGGCAGTAACATAGACTTTGATATGCTGGTATGCTGAACATGTGCATTGCACAGATAACCTGTAAGAGTTCACTTGCTGCTGGTGATAGTAGAATGGGTGCATGTGCAGACTTTTGTTATTACATTTTAATTTTTTTCCATTAGTAGAGAATGGTCCTGTCCACCTTAACTAAGTTGTTTTCTGGATACATGTTTCTGGAAACTAATAATGCTGTGATCAAATTTGACCCTGTAGGCTCTGAAACCGATAAACAACACTGCATGTGTAACTGTAAGAAATGTTTCATTGTTTTCAGGTCTGCGATTGTTTTGTATTGTCCCATATGATCCCTGTGCAACAGTAAGAATTTTGGATAGACAACTGCAGAAGCAATGCCAAATGTAAACAGTATATATGTTTAGATTTTCGTGGATGAAATGAACCTGAGTTTCTGTCAAAAACATTATATATTCATAGGTCCCTTTTATTTTTGTTTTAGTTTCATGTGCGCAGTTAGCAAGAAACAACCGAAATCAACCGTGAAAGGCATCAGAACATTGTAGGGTTTCATCATAATGGCCTAAAGATTTCATCATGATGAAGGTATTGTAGGATTTGGTCACCACTGAAAACTTGGCAGCAGTAGTTTCTGCTATTAACGTGCCAATGGCAGACATTATCATTTGCTTAAATAAACCTTGTGATCTGATCTGCGAGTTCTGAATCAGTCCAAAGGCTTCTTCTGAAGCAGATTCACAGAAGCTGTTTTTCTCTCATCCATCCACGCCTCCACGGTGCGTCACTGCGTCGCATCTGACCGTTCGCTCCTACGGCCCGCCACGCGCCCACCGCCACCGAAGTGGCTATCCAGAAATGTCACGCCCCCCCCTAAACCCTCCGCCCACATCTCGGCTCGAAAAAAAAACTGCCGAAGCCTCCGGAATTGCTCCGCCCCGCCGCCGCGCCTTGATCCCTCGCCCGCGCCTCGCGGCAGCGCCGCCGCCAGGTCACCCCGCGCCCGCGAAGTCCGGCGGCCTGCCCCTCGGGCCACCTCTCCCCGCCGCCGCGCTACGCAAAGCGTCGGTCCGGCTCCGCGGGGCTGCCTTCCTCCTCAACCCTCCGCAACAGGTGTGCTCTTCTCACTTCCTCCAAAATTCGTACGATGTGCGCGGTGCACATGACGATTCAGTATTCCTCCATAATTCGTACGCTGCTCAAATGACGATTCAGTGAATGCGCACACCAATTCCATCCACCGATTCATCGATTCTAGTAGAGGCTCTCCAGTTTGGTTTTACGATTTTTCAGCTAATGGTGTCCTGTTTATGTTTTCAGCTAATGGCCGTTGCTCCGATGGCGGCCTCCGGCCCGCCGCTCGAGGACTGCCTCCGCCTCCTCCGTGGCGAGCGTGACGAGCAGAAGCTGGCGGGCCTGCTCGTCGCCGCCAACGTCTGCCGCGCGGGCGACGCCGACGCCGTCGTCAAGGTCTACCGCGCCGTCGGGCCCCGCTTCCTCCGCCGCCTCCTCAACACGGGTAATTGATGTGACACGCCTGGAAGCGCGCCTCGGGGTTGTCCGGTTGGGGAGGTCCGGTGGCTCATCGAGTTCTGTTTCGTGGGCGCAGGGTTGGGGAAAGTGGAGGGCGGGAAGGAGGAGGAGCGAGAGGCATACCTGCGGCTCGCCGTCACTGTGCTCGCAGGACTTGCGCGCGTTCCAGAGGTTGCGGCCGATGAGGGGGTCGTCTCCACTGTGCCCCTAGTCGCTGAGGTTGTTTCCAAATGGTAAGAACTTTGCTCTCCGTACTTTTGATGCTCCATATTCAGTGCTTATGCTAGTGCACGTGAAACATTTTTATTATTCGCAATCCTTGCCATTTGAATAGACACATGCTATCCTGTTTTGAATCTATTAAGAACTCAGGCAAACCATTTTGCTATCACTAACTACTTTTGATGCTTTACTTGTGCATATCTTCTTATGATTGTAACTACATCGTGTGCTGCAGGACTGATCCAGCAATCACTGAAGAATGCTTTGAACTTCTGTCACTTATCGCAATAGCCTCTGAGGATGGGGCATGCAAGTTTTGTGAGCCTGGTGTACTAGACATGATCTTCCTTCCAATCTTAAACTTAACAGATGGTATTAAATTTTCTTGCCTATATCTTCTTGTCAATTTCGTCTCCAAACTGCAGTGTTAGCACTGATCCTTTAGATGCAGATCTTAGCTGGCATATTTTAAATTTGTGCACTTTGATGGGTGCTTTTTTACTCTTTTTTTGAAATGTGGACTTGAAAGCTTGCCTAAGTGACAAACTCACATAGCCTATTGAATTCTGTCTTATCTAGTATTTAGCAGCTGTGTTGTAAATAGACAAACTCATATACCCTATTGAATTCTGTCTTATCTAGTATTTAACCAGTTGTGACTTGTTGTGGTTCATGAATAGCAATTTTTTGGGGTCATAATTTATGAAAAAGGATTACTATTTTGTTAGTTTAATTGGTGTTCAATATAGTTTGATGTTTAGTTTCTTACATGGTTTTCTTGATTATTTTGTTTGTAGGTTCTAAGTGCACAGAACTTGCAATTAACCTAATCAAGTTACTAGTTCATAAACTCAAAGTTGACACTATGAGTCTGGAGAAACTGCAAGGCATGACTAGCATGGTATGATTGACCGGAATGTTTTACATGAATCTTTCTGCATTTACTAGTAGTTTCACCATTCATAAACTGAACTGATGATATGATCACCAATTTTCAATGCAATTCAGGTAACTGGCCTTGCCAGGCTTTTTGCTGTTCTCCATACTGCAGTTAAATTTGATGCCCTGCACATGCTTACCACCCTCCTCTCCCAAAAAGAATCTGTAAGGACTACCCGTCCCTTGTTTTATTTCAAGAGTGTTAAATGTTCTGTTATGCATGATATTTGACAAATTCTTCTGAATGATTTTTCTTTAACCCTTCATGTTTGTTTTGTTGTTGGAACACTAAAGCCACTTCATGATTCTTTGAGATCAATACCGGCATCAATTTGGGAATCTCACATTCGAGTTGGAATCACTGCCATTCTCCAAAATCGTGTTGGTATGTCCAGGCCTCATATTTATAAATGATAACAATTTTTTTGCTAAAACATTATAGGCTTAGTAATGAGGTGCTTTCTTCATGGATGAAGTCAATAATGCTAATATGTGTCACTTTGTTTCAAGAACACCATTCCTTGATTTTATGCTTGGCTACCCATATGTTATCTTGGAATTGTTTGTTTCTTCTGTTTATTTGGCCTATGGGCCAATTTGGTAGCGCTCCAAAGCAACTCTGTCCCTCTAGAGCTCATGCTCCTAGCCGCTCTAGGTCCCCGCCTAAACTGTCTTGTAGAGCCTTTTGTCTCTCCATCTGCATGCAACAGAGACATGGAGTCAGCATGCTGCCGGGTTGGGGTCGGCAGTGGCAAATCAAATTCCTCCTTGCATGGATCAGAGTTGGTCACCGGCAAATTGTGCTCCTCATGAATCGGCACAGAAGGGCGGCAGGGGAGGCCGAATCGGTGGGGGAGGAGGGTGGCGGAGAAAGAAGGAAGACGGTTGGGTAGGCAGCGGGGGAGGCTAGGTGAGCCAAGTGGTGGGGTAGTAGAGAAGGATGACAGGAGCGGAGTGGAGCGTGGGTAGAGGGCTTTTTCTGCTCCCCACCCATGGCGCAAAACGGCCAGAGCACTTCATGTGCAGAGTGGGCGGGAGCAGTGGTGTTTGGCAGCGCTCCGCATGAATCTCATGGAGTGGAGCCCTGCCAAATTGGCCCTACCATTGTATGAGGAATGCGTGGCATACTGCAGGGTACATGTGTGTAACCTAACCATGCTAGCATGCTAGTATATTCTTTCTTTTCAAGATGCTCATGATGTTAAAATGTTTTTGTTGCTGTTCAGTATCCTCTGAAAAGCTGCATGCTCTTCTTTTGGCGGAGTGTATGATGTCCATACTAGGAGAGGATTGGTTGTCAGAAGATTCTGAAGTCCAGGATAACCAACATGTGTTGCCTGTTGACAAGTAAGTTTCACATTATCTCCTGTATTTATTGGGATGGTCCTGTAATTTTCCATAACAATTTGTGATTTTCTACAGATTTGTATTGCTTGTTCTGGAATCTGCAAGGGTTGAAGTGGCAGTCCTCTTAAATGAGCTTGCTTATCTGAAGTACGAGTCGTCAAAAACTTCTCAAACAGATGAAGTCATTAGTCAGAAACAGAGAAACCTGGCTATACTATTTTCATTAATAGAAAGAATAATCAAAATGATATCAAATGCCAGTAGTTGTGAAGGTATGTTTCCATTCTCTTGTCTATTTTGATCCATGGGCATCAAACCAGGGAGCTTAGAGTTTGTATTTTCTCCGTCAGTGCAATCCAATGATGATAATTCTCTATTTCTGCTTCACTAGTCTTCGATGATGTCATTCCATGTATCATGTACATATATCTTGGTGGTTACAGAACACACATTAGCATGGATATGTATGTACTGATTCAACACTCTTAAGGAAATCTGAACATTGGGGTAACATTTCCTTGGAGTGCTAAATGTTTTGGCAAAATGGACAGTGCCACTGCACGCCAGTCACCACTCACCATGCAGGCTAATTTGACAACACAGTCAATAGTAAATGGTTATTAGTTCAGTGTTTTACATCTTCTTTGAGCCCAAATTTTTTTAGTGGTATATGGTATCAACTATCTTTTTATCTGGCAATTTAGTTATGTAGCATATAAATGGCACTTTTCTGGCATTGGTTCTAAGCTTTCAAATTTTATCATTTCCCTTATATTTCCTAATTCATAACCTTGAGCTTTCTGTTTCTCCCATCTTTTTGTCGAAGTTGGGAGTCATCTCAATGGCTCTTAGAAAGTCTACTAAGATAATTGTACCACTACCAACCATTCTTCTTTAAAAGGTGATTAAACTGTATGCAGGTGCACGAATTCAGACCATCCGTGAAAGTACCATAATGCAGGCTATTACGGGATTAAATGAGACAATCAGTTTAGTCTTAGACTTTCTGCAGGACGCAAAGGTACATATTTTCTTATCAACCAAATGTAACATTTGTGTTGTAAGATAATAAATCTTGAAGATGAAAATGTTACAGGATCATGGTCAACGGAAAGGAGATGATCTTTTGGCAGCTGCAAGAGTAGTAGGAAGGTGTGCTGCTTGTTCATCTTATTATTCTTTTGAGAATTCATGTATCCTTATGTTCCTCAATTAGTAAAATTGCTCCTTATCTGTAGCAATTTAACACAGCATGCTGTTCATTGCCCTTTAGTTGTGACTTTAAATGAACACTAGTTCATCTGCCTGGCCATACTGCTTGTCATAGTGAATGGTGTAAATGTTTTATAACATTATCAACAAAGTTGGCTTTTCCATTATAAAAGCCAAGCTGGTTTTCAAAGCTTTTCTATTATAAAAGCCAAGCTGGTTTTGATCCTTTTGAATAAATTTGTATGGTTTGGCCAATTCATTTTTGTCCATGTGCACAATTTACATAAGCTGTTAACCCAAGTGTGTCTTCAATAGTTCAATGTCAAAGTGTCCAGATCAAGCTTCTGTACAAGATATTTTCCTCGATTCAATATCACATCTATGTGTTACTCTGTTGCAGTTATCTGGCAGAAGCACCATATGCCTGCAAGGAGAAGACTGGAAATCTATTGGAATTTATCTTTTCTATAGAAGGTCAAGATGAATCAAGGTTGCTTCTGCTTTATTTTGTGCTCAGCAGGTGTATATTACATCTTCTTTCATGATGCAAAATATTGATGGTATAAAGTTCTATTCTTGCAACAGCCCCTTCTATTCTATTTGCTTCATGCTTCCAATGCTATCCCAAATAACAATGGAGGTTGATGGATGTAGAACTTTGGCATCATTTGGTGGCTATAAGGCAGTAAGTAGAATTGTTTCCTTTTTTAACTTTCTAAAACTTGATTACTGATTCCATTTGTCTTTGTTCCTCAAATGAGTTTATTTTCTAGTCAGCTTACTTCGTTTTGCTTGTTTATTGGTAAGTAGGTGCTTTCTTGTTTTTGCCTGCATATTACCATCAGTATGTAAAAGCTGTGTGACCTCTGTTTCAAGAGGAACATGGAGTAGAAATTTCCAGAGCCAATGTCTAGCGATTAGAACGGTTTATATTATCTTGCACATGTTATGGAATATTATGACTTAGTGGCTTGTAGCCCTGTAAAGCCAATCAATGTTGATGTGATGTTTTATTGTTTATTGATTGACATGAATACATGTTGCAGTTAACTTCTCAACTATTAACAGAGGCATCTTGTTTGGCATAATTGGCACTCTGTATACTGGGATGTGAACAGCTGATTGTTTGTGTTTCTCTGCAGGTTATAGATTGCCTTGTTAAAATGACTGAGCAGGATGGAATGGTCATTGACAATGGTAGCATGTTTTTGGCATGTGACACCATCATAAATTTCATGTCTAATGTAAGTGACTTGAGTTTCTGAAAGGTCAATTTTTCTGCATGGCATGGGAAAATTAATAATTTTTTCGGTATTTTTGTAGAGGAAGAGTGTACATATTCCAGTGGATTCTCATTTCATTCGCCTCCTAAAGGCACTTGTTACATGGGCTGGTATGCTCTAACTTCTCCTCATCTTGCTTAAACATGTATGATGTATCTTTGTGCATCATTGATTAGATGATACAATTATGTGAGGAGGTTGCTAGCCTGTAGTCATTTCTCAGTGTTCTGTTCTGGCAAGTTCATCACTTTGGTTTAACTGCACAAAAAGAAACCTTGACCACATTATGGCAATATGTGTTTTTATCAGCATCTAAGGTATGCACCAACACTATAATCTGGAACTAGGCAGACTTAATGAATTATTTCCTTTGTTGGCTCATACAGTCAGACTATCATATCATGAAATTGGTGTGCTTTGATCACTGCCTGTAGTGACTTGTGAGAAACCTGTCATCTTTCCAAATATATAGCACTGTAATGATAACTGATCCGCACCTATTAACACACTAATGGACAGCAAAAAATAATCCCAATATGTTTTTTTGTGTCTTATTCATGTGAATCAGTCACTATTTGTTATTGCTTATAATAGGAACCACAGATGCCTCATCAGTTACCATGACAGCATCCTGCTTATGTGCAATGCTGTTGGACTTGACGTCAGAAGATTTCCTATTGAGCTGCTCTGATTTTGACGCCAAGACCCTTGGGAGTTTGTCTGAGCTCATTATCAGAAGTTTGCAGCAGGTTAATAGTCTTTATTTCGTATTTGGGACTATTTCATTTATAGGGTGATTGTTCACTAGGACGAAATTTTATTATACACCGAATGTGCTGATAATATGATGTAATGTACTGCAGGATATCCCTGATGATGACAGGGAGCAATTGAACCAGAAGCAGATCATTGTATCAGGTAAACATGCTAATCTGTTGACTTAAGTAAGCTCATTGAATGCACACAAACAAAACCAAACTTGGAGTATGTGGTGCAGGTTATAGGCGATGGGCTGATCAATTTCCACGTGTTAAAAATGCTGTGGAGCAACATGTATCCGTGTGATCATCTGCTACCCCCAGGAGCTGTTCTCTATGAATGCAAACCTGCAAACGGGAACCTGACAGCGCAACTATGCACCCGCCTCAGTTCTGACCTTTGGTGGTTCATTCCCTTTACCTGGTATCTGCCTGTGACCTGTTGGTGATGTGATTTTGGTTATGGTATCTCGGCTTACGATAATTCTGCAATGGGGAATATTAGGTTAGCGTAATTCTCCAGCGGCAGCTGTTGAGGTACACCAATGTGGGTCAGAAAGATGGCATTGTTTATCCGGGTAATTCTCAGCAGCGAAGAAGTGTCGATTCTGTAATTCTTATGCACGAGAAGGAACAAAGGCGGTGTGGTGTCTAGATTCCCATCTCGCTTCATCATTTCTCTATACTAACGCTTTTCTACTGAAACGTATGTAACAATAACAAGCACAAGCCCAAATGTTGCAGTGTACAAGCAGAGAATGTACAGAACTATTGAGTGAGGTACTGTAGTAGGAACGAAACCAGTGACGCCAGCTCGGCAAGTTGCGACGTATATAAACGTCCAATTCAGGGTCGTGTACCCGGGCAGCAAAGCCGTCGCCATCGTACCATCATTGCCATCCCCATCGTGCCATCGTTGGAATGATCTTTTTTTTTTGGTGGTACTCAGCGCACCGCGAAACACACGAGCGCCCACCGACGGAAGCTCGTGGGTTTATTATTGTTTGGCATTAGGATGACGACGTCTCCACCAATCATGTCTGAGCAGCGGTACAATCTGTGTTCAGATTTGATGGTTATTTAGAATATGATGAATATCTGCTTGTTTCCCTCCTGAAAAAAAATGTCGTGCAAGCGCTGCAGCCGTTAAACGACATGAGTATGGTTTTTTTTTAAAAAAAAAGGAAAAGTCGTTAAATGAAATGAATTTTGTGTGCTCACTTCTAAGATAAGATAAGCGATACGTTAAAGCGACTTGGTACTAGTTGTATGTGAAAGCTAGTGAGATGTTCAAACCACTATAAAGCAAACCTGGTGATGCAGTCCACTCAATAATAATACTATTTGCTAGGCGTTTATCACTATCAAGGGGTGGGGAGGTGAAGCAAAGCACCATCAGCAACGTGATGTCGCAAACGCGGCACCAGCAACCAGTTCGTTGGGTTGTCGCTTTGCTTATTTAAAACAGTTGCTAAAAGTACACTGCTCCCACTTGTACTACTACTACTACTATTCCTTGAGACTTGAACCACGTTGGTTTCTCACTCGCTATCCAACTCGAAATAATAATCGCATTTTCCATTTCGAATTTAATTATATTGATACGATTTGAATAATAGATGGTCAAAAAAAAAATATACTTCCCTTGTCCTAGACTATAAGATGTTTTGTTATTTGTAGATTCATAACCTTAGTCTATAGTATGTAGACATAATATATACATAGATGCATAACAAAAATCTACAAATCTAAAAGAAGTCAAAAACGTCGAGAGAGTAAAATTTAACTTCTTTCAAACTTCAAAGCGAAAGAAAGACACGATCATCTATTCAGAACAGAGCAAATGAATAGCACTGAACCCCAAGCCAAGAATTTGGGTCGAAATATGCCCTTACTTTTCTTTTATTGTTTTTCGGAGTACCCAATTTGCTTTGTACAAAGTACAGCCTGCCCTGAGCTCACACGACTCGGTCCACGCGGCTAATCTATCTACTCGGCGGCCGGTTCCGCGCCACGCGGCCATCGACCGCATCAGCCGGACAACACGCCGCCGGCGACGGCGAGGTACTCGTACGACGCCTCCCGCCTGACGCGCTCGGCCGCGGTCACGGTCGTGGCGGCGACGGCGCTAGTCCCCGCGGCAGCACCACGAGTCCTCGCCGGCTTGGCGCGCCCCGCGCCGGACTCCTCCCCGGCCTCCTCGTCGGGTTCCGTGGGCGGCAGCTCGGCGCGGCACATCGGGCAGGTGGCCCGGATCCCGAGCCAGGGCGCGATGCAGCCGTGGTGGTACCAGTGCGCGCAGGGCAGGCGCACGACGGCGTCCGCGGCCGCGATCTCCTCCGTGCACACCGCGCAGACCGTCCCGGCCACCCCCGCGGGCGCCCGCACCGGCGGCGGCGCCTCCGCGCGGCGGTCGCGGTCCTTACCACCGCCACCGGAGGAGGAAGAGGGAAGACTCGGAGGGTCGTCGACGGGGAAGGACTCCTCGTCGACGTAGTCCACCACCAGCGGGTTCCGCCCGAGCACCGACGAGAGCAGGTACCTCGCCGTGATCCAGTCGCCGCCGTCGTCCATGATTCCGATCGATGCGCACCCACCGTGTAATTGCTGTGCCTCGGCTCTGCTCTGCTCTGCTCTGCACGAACGTACTACTAGTAGTGCTCTGCTCTGCGCTGCTCGTAGCGTTTGCCTCCGTCTCCGTGTGTTAAATAGGAGTAGCATCTCGCATCGCTTCGGGCAGGGCAGCAGTCGTTTTGTTGACGGTGCAGTGACGGGGACAGGGATGGCAGATAAGAATAAAGATGACTTGTTTTCAAAAAAATATATAAAAAAAGGAGATAAGGATTGGGGTTGCCAACTTGCATCACTGACCGACCGGACCAGGATAACTTTCAGCACGTCTCGGTTGGGGGCGGGAAAGAGAAGACAGGCGGGAGCCCGGTTGGAGTAGCTATCCGTCCAAATTCCCTGATCCGCTGCAATTCTGTGGGCTGCCGGGCCCGACGCCCGAGGGACGGAGAGTCCACGCAAGTAGTGATGGGTTGTTCGGCATCCAGGGCGTAGGGGGGTTTCGGTTAATTCTATGAAACCCGGTGGGTTAAATGGTTAAATCGGTTATTTTTTTTACAATTTAGGAAATGTTAACCGAATTTGTTGAAAAAGAAAATTAATTAGCGACCAAAATGTTTAGTTAACCGTAAACCCCATTATAGTTTTACTGGGGATAATGCAACAACATAATTGTATCAGAATCGGAAATCACCAAACAAGAAATGCATGCATGATGTAATAGAAGGAAAATCAGCAAAAAAGTGCTTCTAACAAATGAATTCTCATTAAAAACACATTTAAATTTGTGCTAAATAGATACATTTTTAGCGTTATAATATAATAGTCAGAAAGAAAACTCGGTTAGAACCGGTTTAAATCTAAATAATAATTCATCAATTACCGATATAGCCAAAGTCTTCATCGACCGATAGGTCACAAGAAATTAACATATTTTTGAGTGAAGCCTACATTATT
The DNA here is from genome assembly GCA_018135685.1 of Themeda triandra. NCBI lineage: Eukaryota > Viridiplantae > Streptophyta > Magnoliopsida > Poales > Poaceae > Themeda > Themeda triandra. The sequence goes on along the minus strand of JAENPR010000067.1, from coordinate 783,506 downwards.
CAATTGTGCATCTAGAGCTGGAGCAGAGCACACTAAAGCCTGACAAAACGAAAGCCGAGGAGAGAAAGAAGGCTTCACAATACACTACAAAAGATTCTATAGAGCCAAACTTTTTTTTTTAAGACTTCACCGGAGGGGTGAGTGCCCCACCTGAATTCATTCCATTGATTCCGGCAAGCCGGTGCACGGAATTTGCCAAATGGTTAAGAGTTTACAACAAAAGTCTTGGTTTGAAGCAACAAATTACATGGTGAACACATTGCACCAATCATCAATGATGATTCTATCCTGGGGTTTTAGGCAACAGGACCATAGTCTTGCTGCCTGCTTGCAGGCGAGGAGTAGGCGGCGAAGGCAGGGTGCTTGTTGCCGGAAGACGACGTCGTGTCGGTGGTTCCATATGTTCCAGCAGCAGAGGAGGAGGAATGTGTTGTAGTGCCTGGGCGGGACAGCTTGAGGCCTGGGCATATCCCATAGTTGCTTGATCGGTGGGGGTTGCAGAAGATGCAAACCAATCTTAGCACAGAATTGTCTTGCCACAGCACAATGGAAGATGAGATGATCTGAAGTTTCAGCCGCCATAGAGCCAAACTTGATTTTAGGTAATTGAACTTATGCCCACAACAAACACGTCCGAACAGTGTGCTCCAGACGTGATGCTGCCAGAGTGCCAGGGAAGGAAACATAACTGAATGCGAGTCTAACATTTAGAAGCCAACCCATACATAACAAGCCAGTCAAAAATCTTGAGACTCCTTTTCACAAGGAGGAAAAACATAGCATAAGGGGTAGTACTCATTCTAGCCACAGCAACATACCAACTGTAATATTGCTTTGGTATAACAGTACAGTTTCGAAGCTAAAGCTATTACATTATATAAGAAATGGAGACAAGCATATAGGTAATAATAATTCAATTCCATTCCGTTATCATGTCTTCGCTGCAACTTAAACCCCCTTTAAGCTGCAAAGGTTTCCAGAACAGGCGGTGCAGTTCGCTTGCTTCTGAATTTCACTCCTTTGAGAGTATCATAGTCTTCATAATTAGCTGAGTAGCGAACTAATCTGGCAGCCCCCTGAACGCCTTCTCGTGAGATCTGATGGCAACCTACAACGGTCAGAGACTCCAGTTTCGCTGAACGTGCCAGCTTGGCTATTCCATTATGAGTCACATTGATGCAGTTACGGAGAGTGAGATTACTCAAGCTCGGGGCACACGCGATGTAACTCATCCCAGCATCTGTTATCCTCTTGCAATCCAAAAGCTCAAGTCTCTCCAGGAATGGCGCTGACGAAATATCCTCCAACCCCGAGTCATAAAACATGTTGGCTCCATTCAGCATGAAAGCACGAATTGGACAAGTCTGAATAAGTGCAACAATACCTTTCTGTGTGAAGCCTATTTCTGTTGGCCACGAACTCGAACAAAGCGTAAAGGTCAGCTCAACAACCTCAAGCATAGGGCAGCTGAGACCAAGGGCCTTAAGGCTTTCATCAGTCAGTGGTGTCCTGTAAGCCCAGTCTAGTTGGTGCAGAGGCTTGAGGCGAAGTGAAAGGCTTCTAAGGTTGCTGCAGTTCTGGAACAGCGCTATCATCTCGTCCTCATCTAGACCAACAACATAGTCCAGGCAAAGTTTCTCCAATGCTTTGCACTTTCTCAAAAGGAAACGGAGTCCAGTCTCATTCCCAGACGGTCTTGGGAGACCCTCATCAGTAGTGTGCATAGTTATAATGTGTGCCAACCTCAAATCCTTCAAATTCTCACAGCAGATATCATATTTGTACGGATAGTGAGCATCAAACGCACGATCATGCGCCCTGATAACCAATAATTGTCATAGTTCTCAAACTCAAACTTCTCAAGCTTCATCCATCCTGGACCAAACTTTAGGAGGTCAAACTGGCTGATTCCCTTGCATTCCTTCACCACAAGTTCCACCACTGATCCAGCCCTGCCAAGGTACTCTAGCCACTCGACCCTGTCGACTTTAATGCAGTCAATAAGATGGAAAGTAGATAGACTCTTGCACCCAGCCGCTACTGAGAAAAGGCCAACTGAGGTTATCGCTGGAGTGGAGCTCAGCCTGAGGGCCTTCAGCTTCGTGCAAAGTGCCAACAAACCAAGGCCCTTGTCATCGATGTCTTTGCAGAAGCTTAAGCTAAGATCTGTCAGTGAGGGACAGTGAGATGAAAGCACAGAGAGGCCTTGGTTGTCCAACTGCTTCCCTTGGGCTTCGACGGACGTCCAACCAGAGTAATCGATCTCTACTTTCCACAAGTTGGGGAACCGGGAGCACAATCTTGAGAAGGATTCCATTGCAGGATGAAGACCGCAACCAACACGGATCGTGCCTCTTTCTTCTGCATCGACATTGTAGAGGCGCTTCGACACAAGTGAAAGTGAATTAAGATCAGTTGTCCTGGTAACCCTCTTAACAATTTCTGACACTAGTGGCTCCGGGAGATCCTCCATCAAGAAGGCATTCAAAGAGTCCTGGAATCAGAAAATCAGAATGAAATATATGCAGATAATCAGACCACAGTGGCCAAATTCAAGGATAAGCATGTTTAAACTTTTTTTTTAGTGACAGTGTTCAGATTGGGAGATAACATTAAGCCAGCACTGTATATGTTCCTAGATAGCCGAGCAAAGAAAAGGTATAAGAACAGACTAAAATAGCACCCAATTGTTTATGAAACTGCTGAAACAACAGTTAACAGAGCCTACACTTAATCTAAAAAAATAGAGCCTACAAACTGAGGAATCGGAGAGAAATGAGAATAGAACAAAAGTCCACGACATAACCAATCCAAATTTACCATTACATGTGCTGAGCACCTGCATTGATAGGAGGCACTCGTCAGGTAGCGGCAAGTTGCATTAGAAAAATGGAACGAAAATTGTTTTGGTTCATCACGCCATTGTGCTTGAAGGTCGGTCCAAACATCACAAATACTGAATCAGACATGGAAGAATAATCGAGTGTTCCTATCAAAGCAGGGCCTATGTAAACATTGCCCAGAATTCAAACAAACGATCTGCACTAGGGGTTTCTAATTCGTGAGACAAAACTAAAAGGGGGCGCACTTTCATTCAGCACAAAGAAAAAAAAAAAAAAAAAAGAGGGATCGAACGACGCAGTGCGACCGTCGGCTACGCGGCGGAGACGAAGTACCTCTGGCTCTCGGCGGGGTCGTTGTCCGCGGCGGCGTCCTTCCTCTTCCTCCATGGGACGCTGAACCCAACAAAACCCTAAGATTCGTCTCCCAGCCGCACGGAGTGATCTGAGGTTGCGTTCATTTTTCTCGTCCCCTGCAGTTCGCCGCGGCGGCGCGATGCGGGACGGGCCAGTTAGCAGTTGGGCTAGGCTGGGAAAGCTTTACTGGGCCGGAATTTGGACAGTTATGCTACGTTAGGTTTTCTAATTTCTGATGAGTTTTCTTCTTTGAAACGAATTTCTCAGTTTTCTTGTTTGGGGCTTTGTTGCGGTGGTGTTCTGTGTTCATGCCCTTATTTTTTAAAAAACTCTGTGATTTTACCTATGCATTTTCAAATAGAAAAAGTGTTTGCTCCTGTATGAAAGCAAGATGGAAATTTTGGCATAAATATGTGTTTATCTTTTTGAATGAAAATTAGAAAATATGAAACCGAGTAGCGAGTAACATTTTGGCAGCGGGTTAATTTTTTTTAATATGTGGGTTGGTGTATTTCCCTAAGGTTATAAGATTATTGTTTTTAGTTACAAGGTTAGAAAATTTTACTAGTATATGAGGATATATGTGGCACTAGGACAAGCCGCGTCCACATACATGGAGACCACTTTTCAAAATTTCCCTAGGAAAGCACACGATTATATATGGAAAAGCAAGAGTGGACAGAGTGCCAGCTTGCTATCACAGTAGCTATCTCAATGTCTCATGCCGGCATGAAGCGTGGACAGGTCCGGTGACATGATTAGGCAGGAAGATATGATGTATGAGCAAAATTTTTCCCTTTTATGTGAGACTTAATTAGGGAAAACAACAGGTTTGAGGAAGATGTGGTGGTGGTGGTGGAGCAAAATTTTCCTTTTATTTGAGTTTTTTTTTTTTTTAGGAATTTTATCAGGAAGCCGAACTTTTTTTTTGAGTCTTATTCATGGAAATTGGAAGTCGTCCAGTCTAGCGAAACTTTTTTTTTCAGCGTTACTGAGATGAGGAAAAGGCTAGGACTCTACTCCGTTTAGCCTTACCCGGGAATACCGAATACGATAGGAAACAGAGTTCGCATCGGATCGGAACCGGCAAAACCGAACGTAGCTTCGATATGCACATGCCAACCTATAAAACAACACGACGGCTTTGTTCCCTCGAATCCAGAATCAACGAGAGAAATCGGTGAAGTCGTCTTTGCATTGCGGAGTCTCGGGAATCTCGAAATCGCATCTAGCTAGCGTTGTCGATCATACGTCTTCGGTTCCATAATCCATATACGGCACCCTACTACGTGAGCGTGCTTGCTTGCGCGTGTGACTGGTGGCAATGGCGGGCGGCGCGGCAGTGGCGCCGAGCGGGTCGGTCGGGCGGCGACAGGACTACCCCGGTGGCCTGACTATGTTCGTGTTCATGGCGTGCATGGTGGCGGCCACGGGCGGGCTCATCTTCGGCTACGACATCGGCATCTCCGGCGGCGTCACGTCCATGGACCCTTTCCTCAGCCGCTTCTTCCCGTCGGTGTACCGCAAGCAGGCCGAGTCGGCAGACAATAACCAGTACTGCAAGTTCGACAGCCAGCTGCTGACGCTCTTCACCTCGTCGCTCTACGTGGCGGCGCTCGTCTCGTCGCTCTTCGCGGCGCGCGTCACGCGCGCCGCCGGCCGCAAGTGGTCCATGTTCGCCGGCGGGGTCACCTTCCTGGCGGGGTGCGTGCTCAACGGCGCGGCGGTGAACGTGGCGATGCTGATCCTGGGCCGCGTGCTGCTCGGCGTCGGCGTCGGGTTCGCCAACCAGAGCGTGCCCGTGTACCTGTCGGAGATGGCGCCCGGGCGGATGCGCGGCATGCTCAACAACGGGTTCCAGCTCATGATCACGCTGGGGATCCTCCTCGCCAACCTCATCAACTACGGCACGGCCAAGATCGCCGGCGGGTGGGGCTGGCGCCTCAGCCTCGGGCTGGCAGCCGTCCCGGCTGCCATCATCACCGTCGGTTCCCTGTTCCTCCCCGACACGCCCAACTCCCTCCTGGAGCGCGGCCAGCCCGAGGAGGCGAAGCGGATGCTGCGTCGCGTGCGCGGCACCGACGACGTGGCCGCCGAGTACGACGACCTGGTGGCGGCCGGCGAGGCGTCCAGGGCCGTGACGCACCCGTGGAGCGACATCACGAAGCGGCGTTACCGCCCGCAGCTGGTCATGGCGGTGGCGATCCCGCTGTTCCAGCAGCTGACGGGCATCAACGTGATCATGTTCTACGCGCCGGTGCTCTTCAAGACGATGGGCTTCGGCGGCACCGCGTCGCTCATGTCGGCGGTGATCACCGGAGTCGTCAACCTCTTGGCCACGCTCGTGTCCGTGTTCTCGGTGGACTGCCTCGGGCGGCGCGTGCTGTTCCTGTGGGGCGGGGCGCAGATGTTGGTGGCGCAGGTGGCGGTGGGCGCGCTGATCGGCATCAAGTTCGGGTGGCGTGGCGTGGCGACGGTCCCGACGGGTTACGCGGTTTTGACGGTGGTGATGATGTGCATCTACGTGGCCGGGTTCGCGTGGTCGTGGGGACCCCTGGGGTGGCTGGTGCCCAGCGAAGTGATGCCGCTGGAGGTGCGGCCGGCGGGGCAGAGCATCACCGTCGCCGTCAACATGCTCATGACCTTCGCCGTGGCGCAGGCCTTCCTCCCGATGCTGTGCGGCCTCAAGTTCGTGCTCTTCTTCTTCTTCGCCGCCTGCGTCGTCGTCATGACGCTCTTCATCTGGCTCTTCCTGCCGGAGACCAAGGGTGTGCCCATCGAGGATATGGCCGGCGTCTGGAAGACGCACTGGTACTGGAAACGTTTTGTCAACGACGGCGACGACACTGACGGCCAGCAAGACATCGAGATGGGCTGCAAGTAGAAGCTTTTTTGTGTCGCGTGTTAGCTTCAACCTGTTTTTATGGCCGAGTTTTAAGGATCAACGTGTGTTTAGATTCATTCTTTCAAAAAAGAGAGTAGTAGATAGATTAACTGCAAAAGTAGTTTGTGAGCCTTTTGTTTCAAAGAAAAACGTGAGCTTTAATATGTTCTTGGGATTTATTAATAAATTATATATCTGTAGATTAGTCAAGACATTATTCTTTGTTTGTTCTGTTTTATGAATAGCATGTGGTCAAAGAAATCAGATTTATTTTGAACGAACTAGCATATTAAAAATGCGACATATTGTATTTTGCTTTGTGAGTGTGGCTTTGCAGTAAAATATCAAATTTATCACACGAAACGCGTGTTTAATTTGGTGATTTTGCACACTTATTATCCCAGTCGTAACAAATAACAATGAATTAAGTTGCACTTGGTGAGAGCAATTTCTCTCCTGCCTCCTCCGCTTCTCCCGCCTTCTGTTCTGCAAACGCCCATTTACAGATCTGCACATTTCATACAAAACAATCCATTCTTCTTTCCTCGTGCCTAATAATTTCCCTGTTGAGAAGCAACGCAAGACATTCCAGACAGAAACAACTAAACAAGGGGGATGACAAGTCTCAACACGAGCTTCACTACATATAATAACAAGAACTTAAAAGGATTAATACGCGCATAAGCGTGTTTCGAAAAAAAAAGAACTTAACAGATGTAGCATCACCTGTCTTCGAAATCACTACTTCCCTAATACAATACAACATATAATATAACAGGAAAGAACAGGCAAACATAACGCACAGATAATATTTCATTCTTCTTGTACTGCCCTGGCCTTCAAGATATCACCTTCGTGTAAATATTTGCTGGAACAATGTACTCCCTTGTGGACTGGGGAAGCTTTCAGACTAGGCAGAATAGTGAACAGATCTGGCAGCCCCCTGCACACCATTCAGAGATATACGACTACAGCATAGAACAGTCAAAGACTCCAATTTCTGTGAACGTACCAGCTCAGCTATTCCATTATCAGTTACTTTATGACATTGTTGGAGAGTGAGACTGTTCAAGGACGGTGTGCACGATAAGAAACTTATCCCAGAATCGGTTATCATTTCGCAATCCGCAAGCACCAGTGTCTCCAAGAATTGTGCGGATGAGAGGCCCCTCATTCCCTCATCACTAAAATCGCCAATGCCATGAAGCTTTAGAACACGAACAGGAGCAGACTGAACCAGCATCACAATACCCTGTGTTAAACCTATGTCTGATAGATGTTCATTGGAACAATATGCGAAGGACAGTTCAACAACCTCAAGCATAGGGCAGCTGCGACCTAGAACCACAAGGCTTTCATCAGTCAGTGGCTCCCTCAGCGTAGGCCATTCGCGGAGTGTGAAGCTTCTAAGGTTGCTGCAGTTCTGGAACAGTGCAATCATATCACTCTTCTCTAAACCAGTAACATAGTCCAGGCAAAGTTTCTCCAATGCTTTGCACTTTCTCAAAAGAAAATGGAGTCCAATATGTGGCACAACTACAATATACCCCAACCTCGGCCCATCTATAATATGCGCCAACCTCAAATCCTTCAGATTTTCACAACTGAGATCATATTTATACGTGTGGAGAGCATCATAAGAGGGATTAGGAGGAGTCCCTCTTGACCAGCAATTGCTGATCTGAAACTCAAATTTTTCAAGCTTCATCCATCCTTGACCCAACTTTAGGAGGTCATACTGTTGGATTCCCTTGCAATCCTTCACCACAAGTTCTACCACTGATCCGGCCCTGCCAAGGTACTCGAGCCACTCCACACTGCTTACTTTCATGCAGTCAATGAGATGGAGAGCAGATAGACACTTGCACCCGACCGCTACCGAGAGAAGCCCACTAGAACTTATAGCTGGGGCAAATTTCAGCCTAAAGGCCTTGAGCCTCTTGCAATCCGCTAGATAACCAATACCGGTGTCATTAATGTAGGAGCAGAAGCTTAAGGTGAGATCCGTCAGCAAAGGGCACTGAGACGAAAGCACAAGGATCCCTTGGTTGTCCAACTGCATCCCTTGTTTGGACGTCCAACCGGAGTAATTGATCTCTACTTTCCACAAGTTGGGAAATCGGAAGCAGAGCGATGACAAGGCTTTTGTTGCAGGGTGAAGGCCACAGCCAACGCGGATGGTAACCCTTTCCTCGGCCTCAGCATTGTATAGCTGCTTTGACACTAGAGAAAAGCATTCAGATCGCTTGTCCTCGTGATCTTCTTGATTATTTCAGCAAGCAGTGCCTCCGGGAGACCCTCCATCAACTAGGTGGAGCTACACTACTTGAGTAATCTCAGGTTGTCGAGCAGGCACAGTGGCTGGACTGAAATTAAAGTGATTCAGCATTAAGCATTTGAAAGCAGTATAATCATATGACAGCAAAAATACGCATCAAAAAGCATATGCTTGTTTTCACTAACAAATAGCATGAACAGAGGTGGGCCACGTGGCGTTGTATCTATTCAAAAAAAAATTCCTAAATTGCTGAGCAGGCAAATAAGCTAGTCTCTACAAGCACCACCAAATTAAACTAAAACCCTAGGCACCAAGAAAAAAAATTCTGAAACGAATAGCAAATTAACCTAGAACAAATCAACCTATTAGTAGTACAGGGTCTAGAAGCTAACACCCAAGCCAAACGGAAATTAAATTTTGAATAGGAGCACTTGACTAATAATAATCAAATGAAACTTGCGAGCGTACACCATGTAACGACGCCTAGTGGCTCCAGAACTGACAGTTTTATCAAGCAAATCAAAACCATTCGCCCCCAGCAGCATACGTTAAAGCCCAGAATTCGAGGTCCAGACAGTACAGAATTACAACAAATAAGCAGGAACCGATCATGCTAGAGAAATTTCTATCTCCGTCATCTCAACAAGACACGCGCAAAAAAGAGCCCGATCCCAAATTGGTCAGACCCCAACAGTCCAGAACAGAATCATACCTCCAAGGAACCGAAAATCGGAAGCTGGGGTCGGCTGCTAGGGACGGGATCAATAAATGGCGGCGCCCAGCTCGGCTGGAAGAGCAGATGAGCACCAAAACGGCGGCGACGGTGCTCACATGGTCGGCCTCGGCCCTCTCCCCCTCCGCTCCGGCCTCCGGCGTCAGTGAGATATTTCTTCCTCCTTTCACGTTGTGGTCCCGATAAAAAAGTGGGTCTAGGCTGGGCCGTCATGTTACGTGGGCAAATGAGCCGTGCAAGGCATCAGGCAGCTGCTCCACACCGAATTTCCACTAAAAAAAAGATTACGCTGTAGATATCCTCTCTTTTTTTTTCTTCGAATTCTCAGTAACCTGTAGATATCCATTTTAGGTAAGGTCTTGTTTAGATCACTTCAAACTCCCAACTTTACTCACATCAAACTTCAAGAAATATAGATTAAATCAAAAACTTCTTTATATTGACTTTGTGACGAGTTAATCAATATTTGTAATATTTCACAAATACAAACGAAATATCCATTTCCCGAATTTGTATCCCAAATTTGGGATCTAAACAAGGCCTAAATAAAGAATTGTTTCTCAAACAAAAACTAAATACCGAATTTCAGTGGTTCTCTTCTTCAGCAATACTTTTTGAGCAATACTTCTTCTTCAGCAATATTCCTTTCTTGCTATCTGGAAACTCATATAGTCATATCAGGTGGAATGCAGGTCTGAAAAAAAATCGATAATATTTTTGTTAGATAAACTTTTGGAGAACGTAGGCCTAAAAATAAATGAAATTGACCACATACTGCAGCATCCTGTATTACAAATGTACTTGCCCAGAGCCCCAGACACAGCCGCAGTCATAAACTGCTGAAAAAATGCTTCCTTCAACTTGTTCCTGAAATCTTGGCTTATTTTATTGTGTGGATAGATGCCAAGGAAGCAAAGCAAACAACTAAGAACACAAGCAAGCAATAGTTTCAGCATGTAACATCAGAGAAAGTGACACAAAAGTATGGCATTAATTACTTCCTCTTTGAAATCTAGCAGTATATATATCTATCTAGCCCTAAAGGAAAAGAACCCAAAGTAGCAGGGTCTTCCACACAGGAGGACAAACCACAAACCTTTGCGTTCAAAAAAAAAAAAACCACAAACCTCAGAAAAATAAGGCCATTCTGTTGGTGGTGGAGCATTTTCAGCAATGCATGCATACTCTGTGTTTTTTTGTCCAGGAAAGGTTAAACCTTAATGGAAATGCCAACGATGTATACATTGAACTTGAAGAATTATATTAGCTGACTTCAGTCTTATGCTGTGCAATCCACCAGAGCAACCGACCTGGAGTCTGGGAGTTTCTGCTTGGTGAATCACAACCCACGCCATGCATTATATATTGGGGACCAAGAAAGCTACTCTCTTTTTTATCAAACAAAAAAGATAGCTACTCCTAGCTAAGAACAAATTAAAGATCAGCTGCACAATATATATTTACAGTATATATGTGTGTCTTTGAACTTTCTCCTCACTTTCCTGGCGTTGATTTTATGCCGTCCCTATCCTATCCGTTGCCATCAACAGCTTTTTGGAAGGAGAGGCCTTTGGTTGATCCGGACCCACACGGCACTCCGCCGCGATCTCCATCCACAGGCCCGCCGGCGTCTGCGTAAGCGCTACGAGCACCCAATGCGACACCCATCAACATGATCTTTTGAATCTCGAAAAGAAGGGGAGCCGGAAGTATTATATGGCCTGACAAGATATATGTCACCGTCGTCGTCATTCAGTTTCAGAGTTTCAGTCAGCGATGATTAGCTAGAGGAAACTTCAGCAATTATTGGTGATTGTTGCTCTACTGGCGCGGTCAGGGTTGAAATAAAGAAAACATAGAAGAATGATACTTGTAAAGCAGAAACTTTAAAAGAATCTACCTGCAGTGTGCAGAATACTGAAACTGAATTCAGCAACACTTTGCGATGAAAAGAAAATGCTCGACAGGCACATGCAGGTGTCTGTGTGTCTGTGGCCTATCCTATTCTGGTCCTGGGTCAGATGTGCATGGAGAGAATCCGAATCCTACTGCAATCGACACGGTCTTTTTTGAGGGGGATCGATCGATTACGAATTTACGACGACGAATACGGCCGGCAGCAGGTGTCAACCGGAGCCAGCTTAAAAAATCTGCTGCAAAGCCGAACGTGTGGCCACGATGTTTGCAATCCCACTTTTTTTTTTTAGGGAACTTCGGGGGGGATCAATGAGATCCCCACCTGCAACTTTCATTCCACATGTGCACATGGAGGAACCCATGGCAATGGAGTAGGGCATGGCCCAAAACACAGTTTACAATCCCACATTGCCATGCTTGTTCCTTTGTTAATTCGAAGGAAGATCCATTAATTTGTTCGATCGATCGGAATATAGCCAGTCGGTCCATTGATCTCCTCCGTCATCCCAATGATGTGATCGCGACCGATTGATCGCCACATCTATCCACCGTTTCTTCTGTTGTTTGTTGCTTCGGCAGCATTGCATTTGCTTCCAGACAACAGCTCTCAGCAGTGTTCGTTTGTTTGTTTGGGAAGAGGGTGTTGAGAGGTTTGTTTACATTTTTGTGCTGAAAGAATTGTTTATTATCCCTGAAAGCGCCTGAGAATTATTATATGTACATATATAGGATAGGAGAAATGGTTGAGTGAAAGATGCAGTGCATGCGCATTGCGGAGGATATAGTAGATGACGATGAAGTAACCGGCCTAGTGGTACCGCCAATATGCGCATTTGTAGTGAAGTCTCGCATTGACCTGAAAAGGGGGCATACTACATGGATAGCACTAGCACCAGCCTCCAGCCGGCATCTGAAGCTTTTCGTTTAGTGGACTACTGGTGGCAGTAGTGTCTTGAAAATATACAGCAATAGTTCCTTCGAGCATAAGCCTTCGACAGAGGCGTGTAAAACAAGTCTCTGTTTCTGTATGTCGGCAAAATTCTGTTCCACGGCTAGAAGTGCCCAAGCAGTGCTACTGTTGCTGCCTGGAAGCTGATAGAGGCGTGCGCAGAAGATCGATGGAGTCATGGAGGAGATAAGGGCATAAAAATGCAAGGAAAAGGCAACACCAAAGGTCAATCGGGAGATTACTTGGAAGAGTAGTGGAACGACCATATCTGAAATGAAATGAAAGAGAAAAGGCATCATCAGACGAAATATGCGCATCTGTATATAGTGCCGTGTGTTCCGTTCCATTGGCTTGGGAAAGAGGCAGCACGTACTGCATTATTATTGTCACCAAAAGCTTGCTTTAGTACCTTGCAAGAATGGGCAAATGATCTATGTATGCGTACACATGCAGATCAGTTTCTTCGGTCACAAGTTTGCACCTGATGTCCTGACCTGAGTGTGCGTGCGTGCGTGTGTGCTGGTTCACTGGTTCCTCCATGTCCTTTGCTGCTTTGCATTATTATTTGCATTAACACAAACACAAAGTGCAAACGAGAATAATGGTCATCCGCCCAACAAGAAACATAGCATATTATATAAATAAAAGGAAAAAGTTTACATAACCCCCTGACCTATATATGGTGGTGCACATAATCCCCTGACCTACAAAACCGGGTTTTGTGCCCCCTGAACTTTCAAAACCGGTCAAATAACCCCCTGAGACGGGTTTGCCTAGTGGTTTTGCTTGCGTGGCGGTGGCTTTGCACACGTGGCACTCCAGCTTGTATACATTGGACACGCTGACGCTTTGAACCTGCTCGTCAGTGCCTGTCCATCTGGGATGGCGGCGGGCCCCCTCCTCTACTCCATCTTCTTCTCCCTGGAGCCGCTCGTCCTCCACTGCGGCAGCCTCTCCGTCACCAAGGACGGGGAGGATGGGGGATGGAGGCCAGGCTAGCAAGGCAGAGCACGCCGGTGGGCGGCGGCGAGAAGGCAGGCAGCTCGACAGCTCGGTGGCAACAATGGCGGCGGATGAGAGGCTAACCAGAGAGACAGGTCGAGAGGCAATTTTCTCGGCTCCGGTCTCCACGATGCATGCATCCATGCAAATCCCCACCGCATCGATCGCGCTTCCGGCTCTTTGTAACGAACTGATGGCTGTGAGCGAGCGTCAGGACGAGTCATCCAAGAGAACAGCAAGCGCGGCCGATGGGGATCCAAGTGTACGTCCGAGCGAGTGGCGACCTGGCGTGGCCATGGAACACGGTGGTGAGTGATGACTGCAGCGAGATGAAGGAAGTCGGCGCGAGCGCGACCCGTGCGAACCGGTGCCGTTCGCGGCCACCCACGCGACCGTCGTCGTGAGGCGGACGCACTCCGGCTCCACGCCCACGGACGGGGCAAGCTGCGTCGTCAGGTCCGACGGCGGACGGCCTGTGCACCACGGCGGCCCACCTCGCCCACGAGACAAAGCAGGGGCACGGCGTCGGCAACCCCGACGAGGCGGAGCAGGTGCGCGCCGTCAGCAGCAGTGGCGAGGCGGAGTGCGTGCGCGTCGTCCGCCGCCGGGACGAGGGAGAGCACGAGCGCCGCGTTGGCGGCCCCGACGAGGAGGAGCACGGGCGCAGCCGCGCAGCCCCGACGAGGAGAAGCAGGGGCGCGCTGGAACGGATCCTCGTCGTCGCCGTCGCGGCTCAACTCGCGGCACAGCCATGGTCGGCCGCTGCTCTTGCGCCGGCCCAGCCTCGCACTGCCTCTGCTCTTACGCCACGCGTGCTCGCGCGAGCCAATTCGCCTACGATGCGGAGGCGGTGCTCGCAGGAAGGCCCGAGCCGACGAAGGAAGAAGGAAAAAAAAAGGGAGGAGGAAGGAAGGAGCTGACAAGCGGGCCCAAAAGCGCCAGCGTGTCCAATGTATACAGGCTAGAGTGCCACGTGTGCAAAACCACCGCCATGCAAGCAAAACCACTAGGCAAAATCGTCTCAGGGGGTTATTTGACCTGTTTTGAAAGTTCAGGGGCATAGTACTCGGTTTTATAGGTTAGGAGATTATGTGCACCACCTTATATAGGTCAAAAGCATATAGACTTTTTCCATAAATAAAATAAATAAATGTGCGACCGACCTAAAATAAATAAATGTGCGACCGACCGTCGCCCCTAGGCCTGGCGCCGGCCGGCTGTCACCGTCGACGGCGCTAGCATTCGTCCCGGGCGGCAGAGGATGGATGGGCAGATCAGTCGTCAGTTCGGTTGGCGCCGCGTAGAGAGGATGGATGGAATGGCGCCGCGTAGAGAGGATGGATGTGGGCAGATCACAGAAGAGTGCTGCACTAGTGCCACTACTACAGTGCCATTGATAGCTGACGACGAGCCAGCTACTCGACACACGCGCGCTGCAGTGATGTACACAGGGACACACGCGCGCTGCAGTGATGTACACAGGGACACACGCGCGCTGCAGTGATGTACACAGGTCGGAGGCTTGGCTGGAGCGATTAATTGGTGCAGTCTGCCTCGTGGAACACATGCGACGCGCGGTCTTGTTAGAATGTCTCATGTTATGCTACTCGAATATTTCCATCTTCATCGTTGGCCAAAGTCGGTTAATTAGTTGTTATTGAGTATAAATCTATCTTTAATCACCTCCGTTACAAATCTAATCACTATTACAAGTCTATCTCAACATACAAAGCCATTGATATTATCTACTTACCACTAATAGCTATATCATCCCACTATAGCTTCAAGTCTCTTAATTTTGAGCTATTCACTTGCATCATCTCCGCTCAATTACAATGCATGTTTCGTCAACCACCGCCTCTACTCACCTTCGCTAGCTTCGCCCACCATTTCGTTCCTCCTCAAGTCTCAAAATCAAAGGAGGTAGTCAACATTTTTCTCACCCCTGCAGCCAGCTCCATCCAACTTTGAAACTGTTCTATAGTGAAAAACAGTTACCACATATTCACGGGAAAAAAAAAGAGAGAATCTGTGATGCACATATGCACCCGGCTGTTCCTTGTGGATGGCTCATTTCGAGATGGAGCTGAGACGACGACCGCCTCTGCCTCTGACTGACTGACGCGGCAGTAATAAACGAGCAAGGAGAGGAAATACTCCCTCCGTTTCAAAAGAATGATGTTTTTAACTTTCATACTTCACAAGCCAATCGTCGTCTTATTCAAAAATTTATATAAATTATAAAATAAATAAATTATTATTAAAATATCGCTAATGCTAAAATAAGATATAATAAAATATATGATATTTATATAAAAAAATTAAATAAAACGAATCGTCAAACGCAAAAGCGAAAGTCAAAAACGTTATTTTTTTTGGACGGAGGGAGTAACAAATTAAATAAACAAACACAACGTGCGGGTTCTGCTGCGTGTGGGTCTCGCCACGGTCGGTTGGCGTGTCGTGTCAAGCTGACGAGCCGAGGAAGCACGCGCACACAGCCACAGGCAAGGGTAGTGACGTGTCCACCGGAAGCGGCCCTGCTTCGAACGCGTGTCCGCCTCCAGAATCGCACGTACTCCTAAGCGACGACCCAGAAACCCAGAAGCTGTCGTCCTCGCAAGCCTCGCTAGTGCTACATCAGTGCTGCTCCTCGTGGAATTCGAGATCCTGTGGCGTGGTGCGTTTGCCGGTTGATGATGTGGTGCGTTTGCCGTTTGCTGGTTGATGATGTGTGTGATTTTTCGTGCATGCGTCGAGGCCTTTTCGTTTTCGTTCGTGGCACCGATTGTCGTTGACCTCCGATCCACGGCTCCACCCCACTGTGGTCTGCCGCCTGTACTTTGCCTCTGCTTACCTTACCTAACGATGATGATTATTTCAAGCTACCTGCTACCGTGAACAGCCCTAATAATCGATCACGTGGGATTTGTTAGTTTATAACAACAACGCAGGATTTGTTTAGATCATGCTCTGGCAGGCAGGCATATCCGATACAAGTTCAATACAAGGATTTTTTCTACGTCCAAAATCAGCCTGCTCGATGTTATATTTGGTCTAGACTGTTTTTTGAAGCATCGATTTAATTAGACACCCCCATGTTTGGTCTTGACTGCTTTCTCGCAATATTATGTCAGCAAAAGATATACGTAGGTGTGATTCATACGAACAATGGTACATTTTTTTGGATGACAAGAGAGTACAAACATGTTTTTTTTAGACAAATAAAGAGACGGGCCTCCGGTCTGGGCTGGCTACAATTCGCATAACACAAACACAAAGGGCAAGAGGGACAGTGATATTTTTCGTGTTGGCTCAGGAAAGGGAAAATATCACAGGACGAACGAACACACAGAAACAACAGTGGCCCGTGCACCGGTGAGGTGAGCACTGACGCCATGCACTGTCTGTCCTCAACCGACTACGATCCAAACAAGCTAGCACCAACAGCCTCACGAGTCACGATTAGTCCATACGAGTACAGTACATCTCAAAAGCATGTAATTTGTGCACTGTACCGTGCCCTACCTTATTATGGAGACCTAGCTAGCTAAGTGGGCATGTGCATTGCCTCAAAAATCATTGCCGACATTTTTCCTCTTTTTTTTCTTGTACTATGATTTTATCGGTTATCCATGCTTTTATTTACCATGGGCTTATTTGATTATTACCAAAAATACCCTTATCTACAAACGGTTGGCCAAGCTCTTCTAAAAAAACGGCTGGCCACGTAGCATGATCCAGACCTAAAAACGCTGCTACTCCTATGGTCATTAAAAAACGAGTAATTAAAGGGTACACGGTAATTGACCTTGTGGATAATGGGTGGTATGTTTGGTTTGGTATCCTTCACAAAAACTAATCCCGTGTGCAAAACGAAAATTCCATTTAAACAGCCTGCCTCGTGCGTGTCCCAACCGCAGGCTAAAAAAAACCAAATATATAAATAAATATATATAGAGAGAGAGACGCATAAAAAATCTGGCACGTCCACCACGTGCTTTTCTGCTCTCGCCGCACTTCCATAAATACCCCCGTCTCCCTCCTCTTCTTCCGTTCGTTTCGTTCCCCTCTGTTCCTCCTCATCGATTCTTTCACGCCAGCACCACCAGCAGCAGCAATCGCGCTAATCGCCCCCGTTAATCCCTTCCAAATCCGCGATATTCCCAAGAATCTTCCCCTCTCGGCTATATCTCATCCCATTGCGCTGCACTGCTCCCGACTCCGGCTCGGATTCTTCCTGCTCGCTTTCTCCGCCCCCGACTCCGGCTCGGATTCCATCGCCGCCCGCCCCTATTTCTTCCCTCCTCCTTCCCTTTGCCCGCCCGACCAGGACTCTTCTTCGCGTTTCTCAGCCAGCTCGTTGTTCTTCGCGCTTCTTAGCCAGCCAGCCAGCCGTCGGCGAGAGAGAGAGAGAGAGAGAGAGGGGGATCGCTCGTGCCTTGCGCTCGTTCAGAAGTCGGGATCGCGCCGCGCCACAGTACCCCGCCCGGACATGTGCGTGGAGGGGCTGGACGACGCAGCAGGGAGGCTCGGATTCGGAGACCAGGAGATCGACAGGCGCGCCGGTGCCGCGGTGCGTGTACACCCCACCCCCCCGTGATTCGCCGTTCTTGATTCTTTGTTTCGCTCGCTCGCCGGATAAAATTTCGTGCTTTTTCCTCTCGCCGCCGACCATCCCTCCCGGGGTTCCGTCCGTCGGCCGCTCAACCGCGGAGTCGGTTGCGGAGACGGAACCGATTTTTTTCCGTGGTGGTTGGTTGCTTCCGGGTCACCCTTTTCCTGTCGAAATGCAAATGCTCCTTCTCTGGATTTTTTTTTGGGTACAGTATAGGTAGGACTAGGATAGGTTAGTTATTATTTATTGGAGCGCCAGTAGAATTAAACAAACAACTCCCGTATTCTTAGCTGTAATATAATTTTTTTTCTCACGCACACAATAGTACAGTAGGTGTGAAAAGGGAAGATGCCCTGAATCGTTCAACGGCGACAAATTTGTAGCACAAAATTCAGGTTGCGTGAGGAGGAAATTTTATGTCTTTTTAGTGGTATACTACTCCTACTAGCTTGCAGTACAATTGTTTCTTTCTGCATTGCCCTGTTTGCACTGTACTTTTGATTCTGTGACGAATTTGTGATACTTATGATATGTGCATGTGATGTACGGATCTGCAAGTCTTTTCATTTCGACCAAGCAGTACTCAGTACTGCAAAGTTCACACGGTGCTACTCCTGTGTCCTTCATTTATGCTTCCGAAAATAGTGAACGCTGATGCTACTAACACTAATCCTTACGAGGATGGCATACTGTTCGAATATATAGTTGCTGATAGTCCACCATCTAGTCGGTTCTTAATCATATATACGAGCAGATAGCAAAGTTCAGTTGGTACTTTACTTGTTTTTGTTCCTCAGTGGAGGCCAAGAAAAAAAAGGGGTCAAAGACTCAAAGGTCATGTTGTTCACTCTCTTTGATAATTGGGCACTCTGGACAATTCTTAGTGATCCATGTTCTTTATAGCACTCTTTCTATAGTTCTAGGTATACATAATGTCATCTGGTAGCCCGTGGTGCCCTCTAGACCTTAATGGGCTAGCTTTGTTCCTTTACCTGTTAGCGATGTTGCAAACAGGAAGTGGATTATGGAGTAGCGCGCAAGAATGTACACCTGTAGGCTTTACATGGCTCTGCTAATTAGCTCATCTGTGGCGAACAACTGTCGTTGCTGATGTCCTATCATATCACCACAGCTGTTTGCTCCTTTGCTAAGTTTATATGATATGTTATATAACCTTTTTGGCTGGAAGACCAGGTGACACGTAGTGCGTTTGTGCGGTCTTCAGTGTTTTGTTTACTATTGCCCTCTCTAGAAATGGTTACCTGTAGCCTTTCTTGTTCAATAGTGATTTGCCTTCTGTCACTAGCTTTACCAAATTGGACTTCGGATTCTACATCGCTATCATCCAGCTGTATTACTACTTAACTAGTGCGCTTTCTCTGTGATGGTAACAAGTATATCTAGGGAATTCCGGTTCTTGGCAGGGTGGGAGTGCGGGGGTAGAATTTTACGCATCGTCTTGGACTTAGCCTGTTCGTTTCCATGGTTTCTCCATCGAATCTTATATAGTGCTTATGTTTTGGTTGAGTTGTTTATCTTTTCCGCTGAGCTCTAATCCTCTCTTTGGATAATGTGCAGATGGAGAGAGTTTGTGAGAACACAGTGTCTGTTGAGTTCAAGCAGACTAAGCTGAACAACTTTGTCCCATTCATCCGGTCAGGGGAGTGGTCTGATATTGGAAGTCGCGATTACATGGAAGATGCCCATGTGTGCATCTCTGATCTGGCGAAGAATTTTGGCTATAACTCGTGGATGATGAAGTAATTTCCTTCTATGGGGTAATTACCTATTCACTCTTAAATATTGAATTCCTTCTTCAACAAGGAAATCATATGTCTTTTGATTCTTCTGAAGCAGACTACCTTTGTTGTAAAATTTTACTGCACTCATGCTAGAATGTGCCTACAGCATATTGAAAAATTCAGTACCTCTTCGAAACTTAGAAGTGTGTGTGTTAACCTCTTTTAGCAGTACCAGTTAGAGGGTCGCTTCCCCTTAGTTTTGTACTTGCAGGAATATGAAAAAACCTATGTTTCTGTTATCTCACAGGCTTTGATTCTTTTTTCACAGGTGTTTGATGGCCATAATGGCAAAGATGCTGCCCATTATGTCCGTGATAACTTGCCACGGGTCATTGTGGAAGATGCTGATTTTCCTCTTGAGCTTGAAAAAGTTGTCAAGAGGTCATTTGTGCAAACTGATAGCAAGTTTGCACACAAGGGACTTTCTTCTGGAACAACTGCACTTACAGCAATGATTTTTGGAAGGTATTGCTTGTGGTTATTTTGCTGTTTAGTCATGTGATGGGAAGCTGCAAAATCTGATAAAAAAAAAATAGAGTGTGCAGTATAGATTTAACTCATCCTAGGTTTCTGCCTATTTCTGGGCATGGATTTTTTTTTGGGAAAAAAGTCTTCCATTAATTAAACTTACTTGAAGGGCATCAGAGTTTTTCTTCAATGGTTGGTCATCAGATCCCGAGTTTAGGACCCTTGATATCATTTAGGTTTAGGCAAAAAGTACTTTAGCTTAAAAGACACAACTGCTAGTTATTTGAAGTCATTGCCTGGGCTAACTGCTAGAATATCTTGTGCAGATCCCTACTGGTGGCTAATGCTGGTGATTGCAGAGCAGTACTCTCGCGCCGTGGCACTGCCATTGAAATGTCCAAGGACCACAGGCCTTGCTGCATCAACGAAAGAAAGCGTGTCGAGTCACTTGGTGGCTATGTTGATGATGGTTACCTAAACGGCCAGCTGGCTGTCACCAGAGCACTTGGCGACTGGCATCTCGAGGGCATGAAAGAGATGGGTGAACCAGGAGGGCCTTTGAGCGCTGAACCAGAGCTCAAGATGGTCACACTGACAAAGGATGATGAGTTCTTGATCATCGGCAGCGACGGCATTTGGGACTTCTTCTCGAGCCAGAACGCCGTGGACTTTGCGCGGCGGAAGCTCCAAGACCACAACGACCTGAGGCTGTGCTGCAGGCAGATTGTCGATGAGGCGATACGGCGGGGCGCTGGGGACAACCTGACGGCGGTGATGGTCTCATTTCACCAGGACGCCCCTCCCAAGAGCAGACTGAACAGGATTAGGGACGGCAGGGTCGCACGGAGCATATCTGCCGAAGGGCTTCACAACCTCAGAGTGCTCCTGGAAGACCAGTGAAGGAACGGCGGCGCCATTGCTGCCGTTTGTTCCTGATGTTGTGCTACATTGCTGAGTGTTAACTGTAAGTAGCGATTTCCGGTATCTTGGAGCTTTCTTCTTCCACGGTCTGTCGACATGCCAGGGTGGGTGACTATTCTTGTCCTTCCGAGAATAAACCAACTAGCCTGAGATCTCACTAGCTGATTGTGAGACGCTGTAAATAATAATATGAATGTTGGAGCTAGTTATTAAGGACGAGTTAGCCGTGTGCATCCAGGGGGCTTTTGTGGCTCAGTATGTGATGTTTTCCCCTGATTTTCTGTAAATAAAACGATGGTGGGAGTTATCGATGTAATCGAACTATTGTTTTCTGCCTAGCATGATGATAACAAGCCGTCGAAATCAAATCGGTTACGAAGCTAGCCTGTCACGAGACTATTGGAGAACGACTTGGGTTCGGTTCGGTTACGGATCTGACAGACCACCGGTGCCACCTGATTGCCTCCCGTACCGGCGCGTGAGCGTGACTGTGAACAGTGAGCTCGCATTCCATGGTCAACCGAGAAAGATCATCTGCCCGTGCGCCCACACGCTCGCCTTTTGATGCCTGCTTTGCATCTAATCTTCAATAGATGAATAGATCACCCTCTCCTAACCTAGCATTTGTTTCTAATGGTGACATGTTGTCATGGTTCCATACATGGTCAATGCAGGCAGCCTTTTTCTTCCCCATTTTTTAACAACACAAGACAGCCTCCTTTGTCTCTCTCCGAGACATTTGCTTGCCACGCACACATTCAGAAGCATCTGAAAGGCTCCGTCCAGTCTGGACGAGCCACAGCCCAGCCCTGTTCTAATTCTAGCTCGTCTCCCCGAGACAAAGACAAGGAACACGCGAACAAATACGCAGCTGCTGCGCGACATGCGGGCAACTTTCCAGGGGCGATAATGCACGCGGTGCCAGGGACCAAACGCAAAACCTGACGACGGCCGGTGGAGGGGTTTGTCTTAATTCGTCTCAGTGCCATCAGCTCAACCTAATCCAGGGACCAGCGGCCTAAACACGGCCCAAATTTCGCGCAGGCGGCCGTCCCTAAAGGGCGACAGGGGTTCCATAGACTAAGCTACCATCTCGCACTCTCGCATGGGTATGTGAGTTGACGACAGACAGTGGTACAGACAGCATAGCCAGTTTTATAGTAATGCTGTACCTTGCTTTGCGTAGGGTGTGGACAGCCCACTCCTGGATCCTGATAGGCCTGAATGAGTACAGCAATCACTGGGAAGAACAAGAGAAGAGAAGATGTATAAATATGGCATGTCGTAGTCCAGATGGGTTCAGAGTTCAGACCACTTTGCCTGTTTCTAGTAGCTCCTGCGTTCCACTGCGTTTCCTCTTCTAGCTCTGAAAGTGTCTCCAGTCGACGACCTCGCTCTACGCATACAAATGAGGACTTCCTTGTCATTGGCTGCCGCCGCCACCGTCTTCCTGCTCATGTTGCTGACGACCACCATGGAGGTTGAAGCCATCAGGCTGGACGCCGAGAGCCGCGCCGCAGTCAACCAGCAGCAGCAGCAAGTGAACGTTGCCAATGTAAGTGATCCATCCTGCTCTTCGCCACTGCCGAATCTCTGCATCCTTTCATGCATTGGTCAATCGTTTAATTCGAGCGGGTGCTGACGTGCCTTTGTACGTTCTTGTGATGTTTCAGCAGAAACCAAGCCAGAACGACTTGACGCGAAAGGACGCGGTGGCCGGCGAGAGGCCGTCGCCTGCAGGCGAGAGCGAGACGAAGAGGAGCGTCGCTGCCGCTGTCTCTGTCGCTGGGCAGGAAGTTGTCAAGGCGACGGCGCACAAGCTGCCTGAATTCCATGAGGACTACTACGGCGCCAGCGTCCATGAACCGAGGCACCACTGAGCAATGCACCATATCATCATACATGCAGATGCAGCCTTCCCCTGGCTGCTCAGATCAGATTTGTTTCTCCCCGATACCCTTTGTGCAAAGAGGAAGTAGTAGGCTAGGTACTAGAGCTTAGTCGTCAGCAGCTGTAGGCTGCCATAGTTACCTCGATTACTTTGATACGATGATCCTGAGTAGCGAGCTAGCAGATAGGATTTTGTTTTTTTCTTCCTTTTTCATCTCCTGGAAGGGAAATGTAACAGTTTTGACGCGCTAACTTCTTGACAAAGCCAAAGCAAATCTCTCTTATACAGTTATACGCTGTAACTGCATGCCGTGTGGACGTGCATTGGAATGGATGTCATGTGAGCGAAAGCTAGGACTACTCGTGATACTGTAAACAAGATGACTTCGAACGTGATGTGATTCTAGTAGTCCTTTCAATTCAGAGTTGCAGTCGCATGTACGAGAGCAGCTAGGAATCAACTTCAACTGTGTCGATCGATTTTATACCTCAGTGCTTTGAACATGAAGCATCCTTTCAGAGTTGCAGAAACTCGCATGTACAAAAGCAGCTAGGAATCAACTTCAACTGTGTCGATCGATCAGCGCCAACTAGTCGAGCAGAGCAGACTGGTAGAGAAGATAATACTGCAACTAGAAAACAACAAGTCAACAACTGCATAAACTCGATTTGTTTTTACCATCTCGCGACAGATCCACTCAAAAACAATGTTATCAGGAAGAGGCTTTGTGCCCTGATTTCAGGTTGAAGGTGAACAGATGACCTGTAATGTAATGTAACGTAAGGGCATGCGATGCGATGCAATTGGTCGGCAGTTCGTTGTAAATTGGCCCTAGACGACGGGACGGCCACCGGCGCGCACCGCAGAGTGCAGAGTGCAGACACAGACGCTGGCAAAGGACGTCGCTGCGTGTGCGTGAGAGAGCAGCTGGCACCACCAACTCCAACAAACAGTGGAAGCTTGCTTTGGGGCAACTAGCCAGCGCGAGTGTGTTCAGCTCGGCACTGCAGGTGCCGGATAAGCTGCAGTGTTCTTCGCCGGGGTCTGTCCTTTCTGTCCGGGCGGGCCGGAGCCGGACGGTGGGTGCATGCATGACTGGATAGGTGTATGGGTGGTGGAGTAGAGTATTCGGGGTGTTACTTTCACGTGCCCAATTATCAGCTCATGATTGGACAAGTGATCAGAGGCAGCTTATTATCATCCTTTTGGTTTGCTATTATATTGTTATGAGCCGGCACAGTGTTGTAGATGACTAGCTATCTAGTAGCTAGTAGAGGCTAGAGAATGTGGCGCATGACGTACTTGCATGGTATTGACGCTTAATTAGCTCACACATTATTTGATTAGAGTTAGTTCGCACCTTTGAGGTCCGTTGGCGCCTAACGGCCTAAGGGACGTCCGTACCCGAAGTTTGTGCCTCCAATGACGAGCACGATGCAAAACACATGTTGCCGAAGGAGCCTCACTGGGAGCGGATATGCAAGACACGCCGGCGAGGTGTATTGAGACCTGAAACCCCACACGTCCGGAGTGGTGGCTATGGGCTGCCCTAGCCGGCCTCACCGCTCTAGGATGGCGGCGGCGATCCTTCAGCCATGAAGAATGGGAAGAAGAGATAGATGAAAAAAAAGGGTAAAGGGAAGTATAAATGTGTTTTTGGCGATTAGATAGTTATTAGAAACTCAATCGGCTATGTACCCTTTATTTTAGAAGTAGAAAGTGGTATTATCCTATAGAAAAACCAATGTGGTACTATTGTCATTTTGCTTTATAGAGTTTTGCTTAGATTGCAAACAAAATGCATAGGCCTCTTAAAATTGGCATGGGTCCAATTTGAGTGTAATTTTTTTTGTGTGGTGCTTTTGTGCCAAGGATAATGAAAGTTATTTTGCTAGATCCAATTTAAATACAATGAAGATTAATCTTGTATGAAAAAAATGAAAGGGGATTGACTCGATTTATATCTGTGGCTATTATGTGCACATATTATGATATATTTTTTTAAAAAAATAATATATCAGTACACATCCGTATGCGAGTGCCAAACGAGCTAAGGATGTGGGGGGTCACGCTAGTGAGAGGACCGGAGGGCGAAGATAAGGATGATGAGTGCTCCGACAGTTTCCAATTGGGTCCATTATTCATTTGTAAACTTTTTTATCCATTTTGTCTAACAAAGGAAACGATGTCCATCTAAAGTTGAGGCAAAAGGAATTTTTAATAAAAAACAGAGGGTAAAATAAAGGCAAAATTTTTTCCTGAAAAAAAAGGCAAAATGTCCATTAGACTCTATGGGTTACCGAAGCCAAAACCTCATTAGACTCTATGGTAAGGGCAGCAATACCAGATTCTTCTTTTATTTTTGCGAAACGCAATACCAAATTCTGTTTAGCAATGTGCACGTGCTGTTCGCTTATTAGTGATTTATATAACCATTGATGACTGTTTTTTTTTTTTTTTGTAAGGATCGATTGATGAGAGGGGTATAGGTATTATTGTTTTATTGTTTTTTCATATTATGATTACTGGTTTATTGATGTGCAGTGGCCTGTGGACACTGTTCATAGGCCATGGGCCCATAAACGGCGCCGAGTTTCCCCATGTACGGCCCATGAACTTTCTTGGCAAAGCCTGTCGGCCTGTCACGGCCCCCAGGCGGGCCGTGGTGCAGCCAACCGCCACGGACTTTCGCATAGGCCCGGCGCCCGCGGCCGACGGAGGATTTGTTGCGCTGCGCCTGCGCAGTGCCCCCCGCGGCCCCGCCCCGTCTCCGGCTTTCCGTCGCCGTCGTGTGGCGTGCCGTCGGCTCGGTGGTCGACGTCGTCGGCAGCGTCGAGTCGAGACAACGCTGTCTGCCTCCCTCCACTGCAGATAAGATTTGTTCTGGGCTTCAGGCGGACGCCGCGAGTCGCTCTGCCTCCTTTTTCCGTTGTCTCCCACGTCGCTGCCAACGACGATGTCGATGCATTTCGTTGGTTGGTTCAGTAGTCACGCACACGCACGCGCGCGCGCGGTGCACCTGCGGCCGCGCGCAACCACGGGTGGGTTAGGTACGCGACACGCCGCCATCTCTGTCCGGCACGCTGTGCTACGTAGCAGGGCCAGGATACGGACAGCGATGCACGAGCCAGATATCAGGCAAATATAGTATACTACTTCGTAACCAATCTACGATGTCCAGGGTAGCAGACAGAGACCACATGGCGTTGTTCCTCTGCAGCTCAAGTTTGGCTTGCTGCCTGCCGCCAGCTGTTACCCCTCACGTCTTCGTGAACACCATTACTATTTCTATCATACGAGGGTTTACTGCAGTAATCTACACCATGGAACGGAGGAATGTGTCAACAACAACCCAAGGTCCCAGGCAATAGGCATAATGACCATACCTGAAAAAGGAAACCTGATAGGCACCGGCACCACGTGGCCAACAGACGGCATATGCCTTCCATTTGGAGCCCGCAATGGAACTGATATCCCCAACGGCTAGGCGTCCAGCTGTGCGGGGGAATGTTCGGGCGGCCGGCGGGCGTGCCTGCACCTGATCACTTCCCAGTTCCCACCTGGAGTACGTGGATCGTCCAGGCTGTTGGCTGTTCACAACCTGCCATCTGCCAATACGTGACGTCCTGAACTCCTGACGTGCGTGAGTATACAAGGACGTACTGTACGTACGCCGAAAGTCTGCGCGTACTCCATCCCTGCTCGGTGACCACGGCGCGTTTGCGTTTCTTCCCTAGCCTGGCATGCACCAGCAGCAGCCGGGACCAGAACGCACGCCCCCGGCCGGGCGGTCGGATCCGAGGTCCCGACTCCCGACCCGGCGCCGTTCGTCTCCAGCTCTGGCCGCCGTCGTCTCGTCACCCATGTACTCTACGAGTACGATATACCCAAAGACCCGACCCAGGTTCGCTTCCTTTGGCCTAAAAAGAAAAGAATAATTTTTTTTTTAAAAAAAAAAAGAATAGAAAAAGAAGTAAAAAAAGAGAGAGAGGTTGCCTTCAAAAAAAGAGAGAGAGAGAGAGAGGTTCTTTCCTTGTGCACGAAGAATGCTCAGCCCTGAAAAGAAGACAGTCACCACTAATCACTAATCACTAATCAGTTCGTCTTTTCTTTTTTCTTTTGGAACAGCTAATCAGTTCGTCGGTGCATGATTATTGCACACACCGTGTATGTTTAATGTATACGAATAATAAGGAATAAACAAACTCAACAAAAAGGTGTCCATTGTACTTGAGTACTCGCAAGAAATTGGAATTCGCGGCTCCATACCGGCCGCCACATGGTACGTACGCGACAGCAACGGAAACCATACGAGATTAGCCTCGTGGAAAGCCAGCCAGCGCTGGTCACCCATATGATTGTTTAGAGCTTCATTACGAGCGTTCAGCAAGACAGCAAGTACACGACGAGGCATGGCATGATTTGTGGCAGGCAACTAGTCGTTGATGGTGGCCGCCACTCCGCGACCGCGAGGGTGCCACCGATGGAGAAGCGGCGCAAGCGGCTCGGAGCCCCGGACTTCGGTGTGGAGGTGTCCGGTCCGGACTCCGGACCAGCGAGGCCCCCGCCGGCGGCTGTTGCCGACATCAACTGAGTGCAAGTAGTAGCAAGATCGAATCCGTGTCCTAATTATTCTTTTTTCCCTTTTGATTATCAGTGCGTCTTTAAGGAGTAAAGACAGTGGTTAATGGGGACGCATCAGCATCACATCAAATAATCACAGCACCTTTCGCAATAAACAAACCTTGCACACGGCGCAATTTGGGAATCATTGGCCCCATTCCCCATTTTTGCTCTTGCCGAATGTGAAAAATGTCGGATCAGTTACTCCACCGGCCACCGCGAACGAGTTACATCTTTTGTATCCAAACATGTCACATAATAGACTAGCTAATTGTTAGTTGGGCATCTAGGTACTAACAATTATCCTATTTTCTAGATAAAATCAGATAATAAAATATTAGACAGCTAATGGGGACATGATTCGTGGCAAACTAGTCGTCGGTGACAACGTTGGGCAACAGAGACGCGACGCGGCTCGGAACCTCTGTACTCCGTCGGCTGCTGCCACTCGCCAGCGCCACAATGCAAGCAAACTCGATTCGCGCGTCCTAGTTTATCTCTTTTAATTATTATATATTATTAGCGTGTTTAAAAGTTAAGAGTAAAGATAACGACAGTGGTTAATGGGGAGGCATCGCATTCACATCAAATAATCACAGTACCTTTTGCAATAAACAAAACTCCAGATCACACAATTTGGGAATCATTGTCCCCCTTCCCCGTTTTGCCCTCGCCGGTTGCGAATGTCCGGAGCGGTTAACTGGACTTGTTGGTTATCCAAGGGCAAGGCAAGGCGAGGCAGTAATTCCCAGCCACCAGTTAACCGCACTCCTTCACTGGGCAGTTTGGGAACAACACTCGCGCTCACACACACACACCCCACCAGACCCCCGCCACTACGCAACAGAATGCAGTGCCCCGGCAGATCTGCAGCGGCCCTGACTACCTGTCGTGCCACTCGGTGCCACCAACGCCAAAGAAATCCCACTCAACGAGTTGTTTGGACACACACCTCTGAATCTAATCCCCGCAAGACAAGGGACAGTGAGGCGAAAATCCAGTTAACCCCAGTGCATTTGCCCAGCCGAGGGGGCGTCTTGGCGACGAACAGCCGCGAGTCACTCGGGGGTCAGGGAGAAAGAGAGGACACGAGGCGGTGGGAGAAACCAAGTAGAAAAGCATCCGTCTTTCGTCTCTGCGGAACGACCCCGACCTCGGCCCCAATCTTTCTTTCTCCTACCACCACCCCCTTCTTCTGCCAGCCTCAAGCTTTCCCATCTTGTTCTGGAGCGGGGACGGGGACAAAAGGTGGTGCGATCTTCTTGGGTTCACGCCGCGGGTGGAGAGACAGAGAGAGGGCGCCGCCGCCGCCGCGCCGGTGAGCCGCGCAGCCATGGCATTGCCGCCGGTTCCCTTCGTCCGCCTGGCGCTGCTGCTGCTCGTCGCGCTGCCATTCTGCGCCGCGCATCCCGGACCGACGACGGGGGGCTTCCCTGCTCCTCGCCACTTCCACACGCCCGCGCTCCACTCTGGTTCGTGAAGCAGCCCCTTCTCGCGTTCCCTGTTTATATACATATACATCTTCCTGTTTTTGCTCTGTTCGCTGCTATACGTTGCAGAGAACAAGAAAATAGCTTGCTTGTTCTTTTGATTCAAGTGCGATTTTAGCGTGATTTTGGTTCGTCTGCATGCCTCTTGCTTCAGTTCGTATAGAAAAAACAACAGAACCTTTTTGTTTAGTAATAAAGTACGGAGTGGAGTCGAATTCTTCTTCTTGATTGGGATTTGGGAACGGTCCCCAGAATTTTGTAGTGTTCTGTGGTCCTCAGGTGATTGTTCATCTGTTTGGCGTCCTTTTCTTCTGCTCCTTGCAGGGTTTATTCTCCGAGAGAATCCTATGTTCGACTTCGACCCTGCCAAATCTTGGTTCTAAGTTATGTGCAGTGTTCTCTATCAAATCTGTGCCCCTTCTCTTTCTTTTTAGATTCACTCGCTCCTTAGTCCTTATATTTGCGATTCTCTGTTTTTTTATTCCTCAGAAAAGGAATACAGCAAGCATCTTGGCTGTCTAAATTTCCTTCGTCTTTTCCCATTCCCATGCCCCTGATCAGTTCTATTTTTCTTCTATGTAGCCAATCGCTTTTTATACTGCTTTGAATACTTTGGTTTCAACTTATAGTGTTCCCAAATTCAGTGTTCTTTCTAAACAAAAACAAAGCAAACTGCAGTTCCTTTTACCGTCACTGCCCTGCTTTGCTGTTTTCCGTACTGGGCGTTGTAATGGTCTGTAATGATCTTCTTATCTATTTCTTGTTTTAGTTTAGTATAACTGAATTATTACTTACCCACAGATACCTAGTCTTTACTTATAAGAATTTTAATCTAAAAGGTACATTATGAGATGGCTCTATTCAAGTTCTATCCTCTCTTGACTATTGTTTCACTTATTCTTTTTTTTGAAAATACCAAACTGTATTCAACTAGAAATACACCGTACAAGACTCAATACAGACTGATACACATACGCAACGCATACACCGTATGAGATACAGAGGACAGCTGTCCAGCCTACTTGCAACAAGGACCTCAAAAAGATAGAAATTACATACAGGTCCTTAGACCAAATGGATACGGAACGAAGCTTCACCGCGCGGCGGCAGACCACCGCCTCCATCCGCCGTCGCCGAGCCCCGATACCGGAGTAAGCCGCCGGCGTGAACTGCAGCAGACGCCCCATCTCGCAAGCGAGCCGGATTTGTTGGACGCCCGTCCGTCAAGAACACATGCCAGGATCAGCCACCGTCGGACGCGCCGGCGTTGAACTTCGTCGTCGCGAGGACTCCAAGCCCGCATCCACCCCCAAATCTTCTCCAAATCCCCGACTCCTCCGAAATCCCAAACAAGGTAGCTAACATATGAAGGAAGAGATGACGAACTGGGTCGCCACCAACTCGTCGTGCCGCCGCCACCGTCGCCTCACCAAGACGGCGGTACCACGGCGAGCACGGACTCCTAACCAACCCGCCACACGCTTGTCGTCGACGCGGAGGAAAGCGCCGCCAAGACGGGGAAGAGCGCGGGGGAACTTTACTCCATGGTGGCGCCGCCGCCGCCGCCGTCTCGCCGCCGCCGCCGAAGACCTAGACCTAGACACCCTAGGACCTAACCTACACCGCCAGGCAGAGAGCCACCGTCCCCCCGCACCTCCTAGGGCCAAGGGCCCGCCGGAGACGGAGGGGGGCGGCGGCCTCGCCGGCGGGAGCACGGGGTCGCCCCCTTTTCGCCCGCTGCTACTGTAGCCCTAGCTATCGGGGGGCGAAGGGGAATTCTAGTTTGTTTCACTTATTCTGCAGAGAATGTTATAATTGAACCAGTGAAAGACTAAAGGAAAACACATAGATGTATTAAACCACCAGTAAAAAAAAGACCCTTTTATCGCAGTTGGGAGATTTATATTTTTGTTGTTGGCAATCATTCTTGTCTAACAAGGAATTATAACTACCGAAAGCAGATGGATTTGGCTTGCTGGCAAGGAGGTCAATTGCTGAAGCTCCTACTGACATCAACGTCACTACAAATAGCTCCTTTGTGTTGGCGGCAGATAGGACATATCGAAAGGACCCCTTGAATAATTTCAGGAAATACCCAGGCGGCTGGAATATCAGTGAAGTGCACTATTTCGCTGTAAGCAATTTATTTCCAAAACTGCAACTCTATCATTTGCTTACATTTGTTGGCATTGTATGATATTTGTTGCGCTGATTTCTTTGGTTGTAGTCTGTCGGATATACAGCCATTCCGCTCTTCGCCATTGCTCTGGCGTGGTTTGTGATCTTTTTCCTGGTTATGCTTGGGATTTGCTGCCATCATTGCTGTTGCCCACATCACACCTACAAGTATTCTCGAACAGCATATGCTCTGTCATTGATACTTCTAATATTGTTCACTTGTGCTGCAATGTAAGTTCCATTCTTCTGTTATGTGGCATTTTCACGAATCCTTGCATATATTTTGAGCTGTATATGCTGATCAAGTTTCACTCAATGCTAGTGCTGGATGTGCTATGTTATACGATGGCCAGGGAAAATTCCACAAGAGCACAACAAGTACTCTGAAATTTGTTGTTAGCAAGGCAAATTATACTGTTGACAACCTTAGGAACCTATCTGATAGTTTGTCTGCTGCAAAGAGGATCGACATAGCAAACTCCTTTTTACTGCCTCCTAACGTGCAAAGTCAGATAAATGATATCCAAGGAAAGCTGAACTCATCAGCTACTGAGCTTGCTGTTAAAACAACAGATAATGCCGCAAAGATAAAAAAGTTGCTAAACAAAGTGTAAGTGCCTTTCACCCCATACATGGAGATATCATATAAATGATGATGCTACTTATAGGAGAATGGATATTGTGCGTGTGGTTGACCAATTTTATTTCAGGCGGCTTGCTTTGATTGTCATTGCAGCAGTGATG
Organism: Themeda triandra; assembly: GCA_018135685.1. NCBI lineage: Eukaryota > Viridiplantae > Streptophyta > Magnoliopsida > Poales > Poaceae > Themeda > Themeda triandra. The sequence continues at coordinate 751,811 of JAENPR010000067.1, read as the reverse complement.
CTTCTTCTGGCATTTGTTGGCTTCTGTAAGTACTCTATTTGCTTTTTACATACTGGCCAGAAAATGGTCGTTGTTTTGTATGTTTCTAAGCACATATGCTAACATAGTAACTCTTGACTTTGTCAGTGTTATCCATCTTTGGTCTGGAATTCATTGTCTCTGTGTAAGTTTTGCCTTTGCTTATGATCTTATTTTAACAAACTGGAGATACCATTCATTGTTCCTATTTTTTTACAGCTTGGTTGTTATTGGATGGATACTGGTTACTGGGACGTTTATCCTGTGTGGCGTCTTTCTTCTTCTGCACAAGTAAGTATTCTAATATAATGAACACATCACAATACTGCACCGAGTAGCACGCTTGCATCCCAAGCCCTATTAAGTCATCTCTGTTTTATACAATCAACCTGAAGATAGCTGCCTTGTATTATATAACCTAGAATATATAAATATGCGCAAAAAAAAAACTAGAATATATAAAAAAAATTGGCGCTTTTGGTTTTAGGTTCAGGGTCGTATTCAATTTGAAGTCTGATCTTGTTTGGAGTGCTAGCATGGCGATGATTTAGCATTTGCATCAAACAGCCATGAGTCCATGTTTGTAGGTTGCATTCTGCTACCAGTTTGCATTGCAATTGCCTATCCAATGACAATTGGACTCGGTTCAGGGGCTCAGGGCTACATCCTTGCATTCCTCTAGGCGACTAGGCCCTATTTATTATTGTGTTGCCTTTGACCCAACTTCGCTGTTATTTGGATTGGGTTTTTTTAACCTTAAATGTTTTATGCTTCCAAACATCTCTTTCCATATACTCCGTATTCAAGATTGCATAGGTCTATGGAAGGGCCTTCTTTGTAAAACTACTCATTCCGTTCCAAATTATAAGACATTTTAGCTTTTCTATGTACATAGCTTTTGCTATGCACTTAGATGTACACTATGTCTAGATACATAGTAAAAGCAATGTATCTAGAAAAGTCGAATGAAGGGTATATTATAACTGTTTATTGTTGCTGCACTTTTGCTTTGTTTATTGCATTTCGCTTGTATGCAAAATCATGGGCAACACCTTTTATCTTAGTATTAAACACCAAACTACGTTCTTCTGTAAATTAGCCTGGGAACTTTTTTTTCTCAATTCCAGATTAATGCCTTTTGCATGTGAAACGTGTAGACAATTGTAAATTTACATGTAAGATTTAACTATCAGTAGTAAAACTTTTAAAAAAATTGAGTGGTTGGAACCGCTTCATATAATTTTCACAGGATTTTTACTATATGGTTAAATAAACAAGTCTCCCTTTTGATATCAGTATCTCATTTTTCCCTGTACAAAACAGTGTTGTTTCAGATACATGTGTTGCGATGGAAGAGTGGGTTGCTCATCCGACAGAACACACCGCCCTAGATGAGGTTATCCCCTGTGTCGAACCTGCCACGGCAAACGAATCCCTGTACAGAAGCAGGCAGGTCACCTACGAGCTGGTGAACGTGGTGAACCAGGTTATCACCAACGTGTCGAATAGAAACTTCCCTCCACAGTTGACGCCTTTGTACTACAATCAGTCGGGGCCACTGATGCCTCTGCTCTGCAATCCATTCACTTCTGATCTGAGGGACCGCAACTGCACCAGAGGAGAGGTTACCTTGGACAACGCAACCCAGGTAAGTGTCAGTAGTTATCCTGCTCCATTTTGCGCTGCCATTTCAAGTTCACTATATTTGGATGGTGAACGCCGAACAAAACTGATCATTGCCTCGGCTTGCAGGTTTGGAAGAACTACGAATGCCAGAGCAAAACCGTCTCAGGATCTGAGATCTGCGCCACGGTGGGGCGCGTCACTCCCAGCATCTACGGGCAGATGGCGGCGGGCGTGAACGTGAGCCAGGGGCTGTACCAGTACGGGCCTTTCCTCATCCAGCTTGAGGACTGCACCTTCGTGCGCGACACCTTCACGACCATCAACCAGGGCTACTGCCCCGGGCTGGAGCGCTACAGCAAGTGGGTGTACGTGGGCCTGGTGATGGTCTCGTCGGCGGTGATGCTGTCGCTCATCTTCTGGGTGATCTACGCCAGGGAGCGGCGCCACCGCGTGTACAGCAAGCAGCACCCGTACCCGGTGGAAGACGACAAGCCGGCTCCGACGGCCCCGGGCGCCTGATGGCCGCTCCTCTCATGTCTGCCGCTGTGCATACTACGTGCTAGGTTGGGTTGGGTTTTCGTGATGTAGAGGATGTATGGATTGTTAGTTGCTTTGCTGTTGTTGATTTTCGTAGACGAAGTGGTGTGCATTCTCGTACTGACGGTAGATGGATTTGTGGGTCGAACTTGAGACTTGAGAGATCAGATAGACAGCCTGCGTCTGTTTGGCATTAGAGGTGTACAGTCATGATTTGGAACTGTAAGATTGCAGCATATTTGCATGTTCTTCAGTTCGTTTCTCTTCGTCTGTGTATCATCGGTCTTTTTTAATTGTCAAGGCTGTCTTGCTGACCAATTGCCCGTGTCGTTGGTTGCTTCGTAGGTGTTCCCCATCTCATTTATAAACTCTTTTTTATATATTATACTGTCGTAATCTGATTGCCCTCCAGCTCCAAAGCCATATCCTAGAATTCTTCAACTTGTTTAAATCACCTTCCTACTCTGAAGACGGTAATATAGAGACATCTAGCATGTTTAAATGGGCTCCGAAAGCCCGTGAATGGGCATAGGACCAACATGGGCTGCTGTTCGTTGACGTCCGAAGTGAACGAAGGCCCAAGTCCAAGTTATATGGGCTGAGTTTTTCGTCGCTCTTTGCCAGTAAAGACTAATCAACATGTTGTTAAATGGATAGCTCCTCCTGAAGGTTACTTGAAATTCAATGTTGATGCTGCAGTGGCGAGAACTGGTGACAAAGGAGCAGTTGGAGTGATTTGTAGGGACAATGAAGGGAACTACATTGCTTCTAGTGCTAATGTTATAGATGGACTTATTGATCCACCCTCTTTGGAAGCAATGGCCTGCAATGAAGCGATATCTTTGGCGCTAGATGTTGATGCGCATAACTGTGTAATAGCTTCAGACTGTTTGGAAGTCATTGTAAATCTTCAGAAACAAAATCTATGTGCTTACTCCTCCATTATAAGGGATACTAAATCTAGGAGTAGGTTGTTTCAGGATGTAATTTTCAAGCATGAAGGTAGGTGCTTTAACAATGAGGCTCATGCTATTGCTAAATGTGTATGTAATTTGGCGCCTGGGAGATATGTTTGGCTCCTTGAGCGGCCAAAAATGTTGCATGTACCTCAAAACATTATGATGGCTAATAAATAGTGGGCCTTGCTAAGGTACTCCGGTTACTTCGTAGGAGGTAAGATCTCAAACAAATCATAGCCCTTGATTTTTAAAGTGCATACAAAAATCAAGTAATTATTAATTAATTAAAATATAAAAAAAGAAAATAGAAAAGGAAACAGACCAACAAATATATGCACAATATCCGCTATTTAAGAACAGACTGTTTCTTTTTTTTTAGGGAAGAACAGACTGTTTCTTGCCATATATATACAGGTTTTTTTTTTTTTGACCGTAGGTGTACTGCATGCAACAACGCATATATTACGGGTGGAATTTACCAGCCTCGTGCCGTGCTAGACGTGGCACCGTAGAGGTACATCAAGTACCTGAACATGTCACGTAAATAAATCTAATGGTATAAATCTAATAAATCAATGTCAAAAGCTAATGACTGATAGTAGAATTCCATTACTAACATATACGTTTGCAAGATACTAAATCACAAAAATACTAATTTTAAGACTATGAAAATTAATTAATAAATAAACCATTCAAATGGCAATACATTCAAGACTGATGTTCTCATTAATTATTACCAACACTTTCACATTCTAAATTAAATAAATAACGAAAATGTGTTTCTATACTTTTGTCATCAGTTGTAGAAAAAAAATACAGCTCATGTTTAGATAGATTAACGCTGACATAAATTACATGTACATAAGACAATTAATTAACTATAATTCAAAACATCACATGTCACGTTAAGAATCAACCAAACATATACTTATATACTTAAAAAAGAAGAAAAAAGAAACGAACCAAGCAGGCCTGGTGCGCTTGCATGCATGTCGATCCAAATGACAGATATTTTACCTAAAATTTTGCTTCGGTTGCATGCATGTCAGATCCAAATAATAGATATTTTAACTAAAATTTTGCTTACTTTCATGTTTTTGAAAATAAAAAAATACATTTATTCTATTACCTCTTACGAGGTAATATGCAATTATAGACGTCTAGATCGACGGTTCACAGTTTTTCGAGTACCACAGCAAAACCCTAAATAGTATGCCTACCTTCCTCTCAAAAAAAAAAAAAAGAATGAACTGAACACTGCTCATTTTGTATATGATGATGATCACTTCATCAGTCTTTATCGGCAGGCAAGTCTGATGCTTCCTTTCCCTTGGACCAAGTTGCATGAACAATTGAACATGTCATAGTGGCAGTGTCATGGTGGCATTGCCGGATTGCCAATGCCAATGCCAGGGTGTAGTGTTGGGTCCGCTGTTGACTTGAACGGGCGCCCCATGCCCCCTCGACGGATTTATCAGGGCAGTCCCAATGGAAGAAACCAGATAGTTTCTATAACATAGAATGTCACACCAAGAAACTGCTCCTCCCCAACCCATGCTTTCTATAACTTTGTTGATATAAATGATAACTTAAATGCATCACTAAAAACAAATAGATCAACTATGACAACTATTTGTACAACCAACATATGTCGACAACACAAAATGACAAAGAACGATCAACATTTTTGCCATCAGTTGTATAGCAAGATTTTGTCACCGGCCAGCAAATCAACACGATGGCAAACATATACTATGTTTTGAGGTGAATTGACACATGCCTTTCAAAAAAGTAATCTACCTTTTGCAAACAACCAAAACATGCAGAGGAGCAGAACTAGCAACCTGTGTCAAACGAACGAATGATTCTGGAAGGAAATTATGGAAACCTTCAGTTCAGCACTTCGATTGCATCTTTAGATTTCATCGCAGATCAGCAGGCAGTGAAGGCTCGACCTTAAGCCGAACTGAGACGGAGACGGAGAATGCGCACAGCTGGTACCCCGATGCGGCGTGCCGTCCGCCTTTTCCACCCTTCGTCGACGAGCCGGTACGACGCCATCCCCTGCTCTTCGATGAGCACCTCCCCTGGTCCTCCTCATCGATGTCGTGTAGCATCAGCTTGTTCCACAGCACGTGCCCGCGCTATGCCCGCACGGGCCCTCGCCGGCATGGACGGAGATGGCGAATCCTGCCGGGGTGGAGACGGCCGCAATCTGCCGAGGACCTCTTCGGAGCTTGCTGGCGAGGCTTGCCGAATGCCGAGCAGCCACCACGGCGCGTGTCTGCCGCCGAGAAGCAGTGCAGCAAACGAGGACGACACAACATGCTGATGCTCGAGCTCACCATGCTTGCCGCACTCCCGCACGAGGTCGACCCTGCCGAGCGTTTGCCGGCGTGAGGCCCTCCGCGCCATCCCCGCGCCCGTCGCCGCGATACTCCCCGTCGGCACAAGCTGCGTGCGGGAAAAAGAACGCGAGCGCGCGTGTGGTGATGAATCGGGGAAGACTCGCGCGGCCAGCGGCGACGCAGCGGATCCGCATGGACTCGACTGGTTTCTCCCCAATGCGATTTGGGCGATTCCTTCGTGTCTCGATTCTTGGGAAGACTCGGTTTCGTGGTGAAGAAATCGTTTCTCCGTTTTGCTCCCTCTCTCTTGGTTAATTCACTTGACACATCAGCAAAACATTTATGTTTCAGCCTAATTAATGCATATAGAAACCACTATAAATATACTATTGGGACTGCCCTTATAGATCCATTATTAATCCATAATATCCTGCAGGAGTGTGCACTGGTAGCGGCTGACATGTGGGTCGGTCGGTTCATCGATTTCATCCCCGTTCCTCCTTCAGCGGCAGAGTCAACCCACCCAACTCGCCAGACAGCACACCAGGTGCGCTGCACGTCTCAACTTGCCCTGCTTGGCTGGTACTCCATACTACGGAGTACTACTTGGTAGTGGCAGCCAAGGCCAAAGGACACAAGGAGCAGGGACACTTGCTCGCGCCCCCGGAGCATCGAGCATCTGCCGCGGCGAAGCCCACATCCAGCTTCCCACTGCCCTCTTGGTGCTGTGACAGAGTCAACCCGTAACCACGCAGCATGCACGGTCGCATGTACAAGTGCACAGCGGGTAGCTGACCAGATCACCCACAGTACTGTACTGTACAGTACAAGCGGCGAGCGACTACCTTTCGCGTTGACACTTCGGCAGGCAGCCAGTTCTGACTGACGGCCGCCTTGACATGGTCACATGGCCAATTGCCCTGCGTCCAGGGTGTGCCTGCAATGCACTGCACATCAGCGCGCGTCCGCGTCGTGGTGACTAGGCCCCCAGCCGCACGCACGCACAGGGCACTGCTGGAGCTGATCTGATCCGAGTCAGATCCCAGAGGCGCAGGCAGGAGGAAGGAGGATGGATTCCTTTCCTCCAATGTCCAATGTGGCAATGTCCAATTGCAGAACTCCTCTTGTCATCGGGAACTAAAAAGGCACGGTCAATGGCGACCTGAGCTGGCTCTGGACTTTTGCTTTACGCCTGACGTGTCTGTCATCTCCAGTCCCATCCCAGGCTTGACCCTGACGAGTTCCCAGCATGCATTGCAACCGGCTGACCAGGGCAACCCACCCTGAAAAAGCTCGCTGTTCCTGGTTCCTGCATCTTCTTCTCCGGCCGGCGGCGGCAATGTTGCACACTTGCACAGGCAGGTTGTAGTACCGACGCGACGCCTCAGTGTCCACTTCCTCTCCTGTCTCCATGGCCGGGTGACCGGGTCGGCAACGAACGAGCCTAAAACCGCCATGAATGCCTGAACCTGTCGTGGGGCCGGCCGGCGTGGCGGCGTCGGCGTCGCCCGTCGCCGTCGGCAGATGCCGCCGCCCGCCCGGCTGTCAGTAGCCAGAACGCCGCTCTCAGCGTCCATGTCAGCAGGAAAGCACACGGCAGGCACGAGGTGCGTCATGGGCACGCCTCACCAGACCACCTGACATATTCATTCCTCCGTTCATCCATACTATAGCGATGGCTATCCGGCAGAGATGAGAGATCCGACGATCTCACGAAACCGACGGCCGATGGCGCCGCGAAATAAGAACGGTCCATGCACGGACCTCGAGGAGCGAGCACGGCAGGAGCCGTGCAATGCTGGGGCTCCAGAGTTCAGAGCCGACGTCTCGCCTCTGCACCGGTCACTGCCATGTCACACCGGCGGCTTGCTGTCGCCGGCCGGCCTCTTCTCCGCATTGAACACATGATCTAGACGCCTGGTTTCTCTCCCGATTCTTTTTCAGTGGGTTCTAACCGACTAAAAAATTCTGCTTTAATTAACATAAAAATGCTATATGAAATGCTGGGTTTTCTCGTCTCTATCGCTTTCACGGGCTCCGCTGAAAATAGTGGAGTTTAAATCGCCGGTTCAGAGTTAGGCGTAATATAATGCAGTTCTGATCCTAATCCTACTCGCTCGATTTCATCTGAATAGACTGCATAGATGATGTATCTGAATCTCTTTCGACAGGACCAACGTTCAGAATGGCGAATTGGAGATCGATGCCTTTGCGCACTGCAACGCAGGCGTGTCTGGCCATGGATGGCGTGGAAAATCTGATCAGATCTCCATGCACGGCAGCTTTATGGAAAATCTAGCTAGATTAGCGTTGCTAAATCTCGGTTACTGAATCCACCTGGACATGGATAGCGGCGTGGCCGGCCGGACACTGGAGTAAGGAGAAGCCCGATATTCTCTCAAAAAAAAAAGGAGAAGCCCGATAGGTCTTTGCCTGATCGTTCACTGGCTCCGCGTAGCTGCAGCGTTCTTCTGCCTATATCCGCTAGCAGTTAATCCACTGAAGAGATCTGCAGCGTGCTTATCTCTCCCTTCTTCGGATTACTCGCCTCGTTTATGGACTGGATTGTCTGTTTAATGTGTCTACTTGTAGTCCTGTACAGCTGGTGCGGTGTGAATCGCAATGAACAGAAACCACAAAGCTACTGAAATGTTTGCCAAGAGTTCTTATCTGACAGTGATCCATGTGTTGTTCTTCTGTAATCATACTAGAAAAAGAAGATCGAGGAGGAAGGAGAGAAGCCCGGTAGGCCTTTGCCTGATCACTAGGTCCGCGTAGCTGCAGAGTTCTTCTGTCTATATCCGGTAGCAGTTAATCCACTGAAGAGATCTGCTGGGTGCTGATCTCTCCCTTCTTCAGATTAGTCCTCGTTTATGGATTGTTTGTTTTATTATTAATGCGCATCTAGGAGTATACAGCTGGTGCGGTGTGAATCGTAACGAATAGAAACAACAAAGCTACTAAAATCTTTGCCTAGAGTTCTTATGTGACAGTCTTCTGTTACAGTACTGGAAAAAGGCAGAGAGTGGCCCTTGGAGGCCAAAAGGGTCCTCTTTCGGTAGTACTCCCTCCGTTTCAAAATAACTTACTTTTTTTAATTTTACACTTTATTTGACCATCTGTCTTATTTGAATTTTTTATGTAAATATTATTTATTTTGTTATAACTTGCTCTAACATTAGAGATATTTTAATAATGATTTGTTCATTTGATTATTTACATAAAAAAATTGAATAAGACAAGCAGTCAAACAAGAAGTATAAAAATCAAAATGTTGAGTTATTTTGAAACGGAGGCAGTATTTCATTTTGAGCAATCTGACCGATTCTTCCTTCCCTTGTAAATATCCTCTTGATAAGACAAAAAAAGAAGGAAGATGCTAGCTGGTGCTTTCTAATCTGTTTGAAAGCTACTGAGTACTGATTAGTTTAGCCTGTCTGTACCAACTTATAGTGTACCATGTCCTGCGAAATTGTTCCCATCAAACAATTTATATCGACAAGCCACAGATAATTGACTGATGCAAGGACCATGCAAGCGGTCCCCATCTCTCTGTGACAACCAAAGACCATCATCATGTGAAAAAAAAATCTTACAAGGAGCACTGAATCGCATTAGCTATTTTTTTTACTACCAACTGACTGATGAGCCTTAAATAACTCATGCTCTTGTTTACAGATCACTTCGTTCGAAGATAATTTGCAGATAAGACATGCAGAAGCTGGTTTCACTTTCATCTGGAAAACCGACTGACCTTTCGTCACAAAGAATATCCCCGGCTGGTAAGCGGTAAGTAATTTTCACACAGCTGTGCCGGCCTGGAGAAACTGTCAAGGAAGTTGTTAGCGTCGCTGTCCGCTGGTGTTTGGCGGCTTCTTCTGATCCAGGCTCAAGATGTTACCGTCAGGTTAATTTGGCTTCTCCTAGAAGCGTGTCTTGGCGGGCTGGGCTAAGCAGCAAAGTCTCTGGAGCGATTAGCTGGCCATTAATATTTTGGCAATGTCATCTTCATCTTTGGCTTTCAGATATACTTTTTTTCAGATTAAAAATATAACACATAAAAGAAAAACACTGCTTTGGATAAGCCTTTGGAAGCGACATACGGAGTATATTAAGCAATAAAGCTGTTGTCTGGATGAAAAGTACTACAAGTATTACCCACTTCAGCAGTGGACAAGTAAATGAGGGAGGAAAAAAGTGGGTTTGGGCTGCTCAAGTTGAGGGTGAAAGATGGTGACCTAACAAATGGCATGCAACACTAGTGTTCATCTCCATTGCCATTGCCAAGACTATTCTTCTCTATTGTCAAACTCGGCTTGTTGAGGGTTAAATGATATGACAGTGATCCTGCTAACGGCTAACCTTTTCTGAAAATAAAAAAATAAATACAATTACTGGGTTGGTTCGGTTGTTCAATCACAAGCAGATACATGCATACTGATGGAAAGGTGAATTTGATCGACCCAGCAGTTACTGTGTAGAACAAGTATGGGTCTGTCTTCTCCAAGTACAATTTCTATGGTTCAGAGAAGCTTGTCATTATTTTATTTCTATGGACTAAATTTAAAATTCCTGGTGACTTAGGGGAGGTCAAACCAAGCAGGCAGATTGATGAGATTAGTGGTTGATGGTCCAGTCATCCTTATCATGCTACAAGAGAACTTTGACTTGCAACTAGTGGATTAAGTTTCAACCCCTTATATATTAGTCTACCAGGCAATATATAGTACACGTACATGTACTAAGTAATGAATAGAACCACATCTTAGTCATGCATGGAAGTGTGTTTTCTTCTGACTGACGCTAAGATTCCGTGATGATAGTGAACTTGTATAATAGTATTTGAATAAACTTCAAGGCGTGGAATTATGCTTTATGCTCTACCTACTCGTCCAGGGCGCCTAAAAATGTCGATATTGACAAAATGAACAATTAAGAAGTAAAAATAAAACACTTGTTATTTAAAAATGCAGGTTAGAGTTTTAAAATCCATTCAGGAGCCTAACAACTTGGTATTGAGAAAATTAAACTACTCATAAAAATAGGGGGGGGGGGGGGGGGGACGATAACCAGCATAATGTGCGGAGAAAAAAAAAACATTAGAGGCAGTAAGTGGCGATCAATGTGAGGTTGACTCTCACTTATTTCCATCCATCCTAAATGCTTGTAGTTTTAGGGTTTAGGGTTTAATTAAATTCGCAATGATATTGATTAACTAGCCTTTTGAAGGTGAAGGAATCTTTTTTTTTTTTGAGGGAACTGAAGGTGAAGGAATCAGTGAGTGGAATTTGCGTGCGTGATTCTCCCACATGGGATGTGTGTGTTTTGCTTCCTTCCTCTGTTACTCATCTAGACGCAGGGCATCAGGGCACGATTGGCGATGACACCATATACAGTCATATGTCTGTCTATATTCAAGGCCTTGTTTAGTTCACCCCAAACTCCCAACTTTGGCACTATGCAAAAAAAAGATTCTCCGTCACATCAAACTTGTGGTACATACGTCGTAGATCTTAAATATAGATGAAATCAAAAACTAATTGCACAGTTTTATTATCTTTGTGAGACGAATCTTTTGAGTCTAATTAATCAATATTTGACAATATTTCACAAATACAAACGAAATTCTTCTGATCTTATATAGTGTGTGGCCATGCAATTTGGCGCCAAATTGGCGATCTAAAATCTTGTCAGATCGAGTAGGACGATGATCAGAAGACGAGGGATTGATTCCACGTAATGTGTGGGATCGTGCGTGCACAGTGCACTTGCGCAAGATAACAAAATGGTTAGGCGCAGCTCCTACACGAAAGGAAGGCGTTCTGAGTCACCCCCGATGCAGCTAGCCGCTGGACAGGAAGGGCAAACCCCACCTAAACGTAGAGAAACGTCGGCATCACACCCACAGGCAAAGACAAATGCGGTTGTGCGTCTGCGCACTGATGAAGGCAGGCAAGGGCGATTTGCAAATATATGAAGTCGTGTTTCCAAGCTTTCCGAATGATGGTCGCCATCATCGTGTCGGTTTCCGGAAAGAGGTGACGGTGGTGCTCTACTTCTCGCGCTACTGACAGACAGGAAAGAACGGCTCCCGGATGGAAAGAAGTTTTTCATTTCAAGAACAGAAAAAAAAGGAAAAGAAAATATTCATTAATCGAAGCTCAAGAACTTTTCGATCACGATGTGGCGATATGGTTCCTCCACTTCGGTCACGATGTGGCGATATGGTTCCTCCACTACGTGGTCTGATGCGATCATGCATCAGCTTGTGTGCATCTACTTTTCTGACGGGAGGACCGTCTCTGACTCCCTGCATTAGATTAGTAAGTAGCATACATACACTGTACGTTACTACTAATCTCATCCAGCACTACTATTTTATTGGTCGATGGAGTTCAGTTTAAAGTTTCTTAGCCTGTACGTAGGTGTTGAAGCGAGTGCGTGAGCTTAAACAACACGCTTAAGTAAGTTCCAGTAATAATAAAGAAGGAAAACGGCCAGTGAAACCGATCCACATGCGTTGTTGTTCCGTGCCCGCAGAACAGAACGGACAGCGACACGAAAGTGCGTACGAAATTTCACCGAGCTAAATCCTACCTATGTCCCTTCTAGTTCTCATCTGCAACAGGAAATTTTGTTGAGAAATTTACATTTTTCCCGTGAGGCTGAACAAATATTTCTACGCATATTGTTCTTCGAAAATTTACATGGTAGGGTCCTTGCTTTCCCAACAGGTACTTCGAGCCTTTTGACACGAACCGAACCGGCGAGCACAAGGCAGAAGGCACTCACGGCTCAGACGCTGAAGAAGCCTCGCCCTCGCCCGGTCGCACCGCCCGCCCGGTCTCGTGTCCCGTCGCGTCGCGTATAAAAGCAGCCGCCCCGGCCCCGGCGACGGCCACCCCACCACCACCAGAACACACACCAGGAACAGCCATGGCCTTCGCACCATGCTCTACTTCTACCTCTTCCTCTGCCGCCGCCAGAGTCGCGAGATCCTCCTCCGCCGCGGCCACCGGCAGTACCAAGAAGATGACGTGCCTCTGCTCGCCGACGAATCACCCGGGGTCGTTCCGCTGCAGCCGGCACCGGAACGGGCCGGCCGCGCCGGGCGGTAACGGCGGCGAGGCGGCGGTGCACGGCGCCAGCAGCAGGGCCGGCACCGGCCGGGCGGCGGCCAAGGGGCGGTCCGTGCGCGCGCTGCTGCTCCAGAGGATCGCCAACGGCGGCCCGGGCGAGCTCGGCCGCCGCCGGCGCCGCGGGGCCGGGACTTCCAGCCGCGGCCCTCCAGGCTGCGCGCCTGCGCCTCATGAACTTGTGACGCCGCCGGCCGCCGACCGGCCTGCTTGGATCGTCGCTGCCTCCGAGCGCTGATGGTGCGCCACTATTTCGCGCGTACGCATCGATTCGACGACGCTAGAAGCTAGATTGTACGGAGTATTATGTTATGTTAGCAATAAAGCACAAAAAATAGTAGTGGTACTGTACTCGTAGCCTGCAGATCTGGAACAGTGTGTGTTGTGAGGAAGACGAAGCAAAGACGATCCGTTCCTCCATGTATGCTGTTGTCTGTAACTCTGTATTCCTTGTGTTTTTTAGAGAAGGAAATCCATGGAAAAAGTGCACATGGTGTTCGTGTTCTTGGCTCTTGGATCTGAGGCTCACATAATTTTCACTTGTTTTTCTTTTTTTGTGAAAAAAGAAATGTTCGTTTATCTTTTTCAACAAAATACTAGTATACTTTGTTAGAAGCGTCTTTTTCACCCAGTTATTTGGGGAGGGTGCGTGCGTGGATTGGTGTGTGCGGTGTGGACGTGCATGTTCACAGGACGCCCATGGGCTATCCGAAAGCAACGTTCTTTATGTGTGTGTGAATTACGCGCATGTGAGCTGCGTACAGTACTTTTAACTCCTTACTGCTACTATTCGTTCCACCTCCATGACATGAAGTTTCGAGATGAAGACCTTCAAGGAAAGTTTCGAGATGATCTTACTCTTCTTTGTCACCGCTCATACATATGCATCAGCTTTCTCTGCCTATCTCTTCTAACCATAGACCATGACTTCGAGTCTTCGACACTAGTGTTCCTGATTTTGTTTCTGATTTTTTCTTCAGATTTAACAGCACTATATTTTTAGTAGTAGATAATAAACCACAACTCGACACTGGTGGTTTAAACGTCTATCGTCGACTTTTCTATGAGGGAAGCCGATGCCTTGTTTGTTTCACTAAAAGTCTAGGTTTAAATGTAGTGTTTACTAATTTATTCTTTTTTTTAAAAAAATATTGTATCATAGTTGATAGTTTCAAGCGAACAGGCCACAAATCTTTTTTAGTAAGATTGATATTTGACTAACCATTTTGAAATGTCCCAAAAGGTGGGTTCAAATGATATTAATCTCTCTCAATATGTGCGTACAAAGTTTGTGTACCTACTCCCTTCGTCCGGAAATTAGTGCTCGATCGCGCATTTCAAAAAATAACCAATTTAAGATCTGATTAGATTTATAAAAGGTATATAGATTTATTTTGAAAATATGTCACATAATTAATTTAATAATATATATTTGGTACCATAAACATTATTACTTTGAATATATGTTCTCATTTACCATTCTGTCACGTACATCTTTAAAAAAATGCCTAATGGCTTAGGGCATGTTTAGTTCCAATTGGACTAGGAACTAAAGACTAATGTTTAGTCCCTTATAGTTCCTAAATTACCGAATATATAGAGACTAAAAGAGAGACTAATAATCCTTAGTCTATTAATCTCTCTTGAGAAGCTAATTAAAACTAATGGTGCATGCATAGTTCCTAGTCTCATGAACCAAGCGTGGCCTAATTGTTCCGTACTTTTTAAAAAAACGTCTACCGCCTCATTGTGCAACACTAGTACACTACTGGAGTACAGAACTTGTCGATTAAGTTCCTTCTTCAACGCTACTGGGAGCAACACTAGGAGTACTTGTCGAGCAAGTTCCTTCCTCTCGAAGAAATTAACGATGCCCGGTTAATTAAGAATTTAAGAGGAGATGGTGCATCTTCTTCCTCTGCAGAAAGGTAAGCAGATCGCGAGTTAGCGCGTTGCAAAAGGAAAACGAACCTTCTCGCAAACAAAGGCTCAGACGCGGAGTTTTTGTCCAGTTCAGAGGCGTAGCGATACGTGGCAGGAGATACAGGATCGGAATCTGCTTACGTGGGACCGCACCGGAGTGGGACTGCGTGACACTGGCACACAACTCACAGCTTTGCCCATTGCGATAACAAAGATCTGGTGCGGGCGCCGGGTTAGATCCGAGTTCGTCATAGACGAACCGACTTCAATTTAGTTATATTTTTTTATGGAAATAATAACACTACTTATAAGTATACTACGTATATTGTATGATAATTCTAATAATACTCCGTTCCAATTATAAGACTCTTTAATTTTTCTATACTAGTATAGTATCCGTGCTAACGCTAAGGTTTTATTTTAGAAATGCACGTAAAAAGAACCATTATTGAGCTAATTGTTTACGCACTTTGAAATTGAACCATCCTACAACAGTGCACTTGTACTGATAGACAAAGTACATGATTACATCTCTGTACCTAACCTTCATGTTCTGAATCATCATAGAACTATGACTGAACTCCTTGATAACTCTAGTGCTGCTCAGCCCAACCATAGACAACTCTTCTAGCATGGCAAGGTAGGTGCTCAGCTGCAACTAGACTTGAAGTTGCTGCTGCATGCAGCAGTGCAGAAATAGCAATGTGAACACCACTAAGTCTTCTTTTGATTGTGAACCTGTGCTTATAGGATCACCTGAGGTTGGCTAAACATTATAGATTTTTTCAGAGTTGGTAACTACATGTTTATATCAGTGTTCCAGTTTTGAGATGACAAATAAATATGATACTAACAAATTTAACTTCTCTCTAACTTAAAAGTAGCTCTTAGATAAAATAGTAAGCATATTGCAACATTCTAAAATAGTAAGCATATATCAGTGTCCCAGGCATATATTTAAAAAAAACTATTTAATGAGACATTATAAGATCCAAGGCATTGTCTACAATTTAGATAAGAATCGAGATTGGAAAATCTGACTATGTAAGATATCATACTTTGAATAAAAGGCACTTTTTGCAATTTTAAGTTTGGACAAAACAAGAGGTTTTACCTAATTCGTTTCATCTCACAAGAGTTAGACAGTCAGCTCTTGATCTCTCTCACGACAAGATAAATAGAAGGTAACAATTGAATCGGCAAGGGAGCACTTGAAAGAGAGATAAATATTAAATCTGTTGGATACTACTAACCTGAGTGTTGCCCATGCTGGATACTACTGAATGTGTAGGATATCACTGCAACACTTGTTTTCTCATGATGAAGTTGCTCAAATGTATGGAATGAAAAAACAAAATCATATTTGTTATTTTATTTCTAGTATAATGCTCGTGCTAAATCATTTGAAAACAACCTGTTTTTTTCATAGTTCTTGCACAATAAATCATAAAGCTAAAATAAATCGTAAAACTAAAAATAAGAAATTCATTAAAGAAACAGATTTGACTCCAATAGATTGCCATAAGAACACGCTTTAGAAACAAGCAGATTCAATCTGATCCGCCATCGGGGCAAGTCTAAAGGTCAAGATGGACAGGAGAGCTGGTCCATCAGATGACAACACTTGCATGGTCACGCGCAACACCACCTTGGCACCAGAGCAAGCCACGCTGGGCACTTCCACCCCTCGCTCCACTTCGTTGCTACAGTAACTGGTGTTTTTGGATTGAAAAGATTATTTCTGGTTTCTGCTTCAGCTGCAACAATCAGTCATACAATCTGAGAAACTTTCCAAAAATAACATGATATTTCCAAGACTTGATGACCGACAAAGTTGTGAGGATGTACAACTTGTGATTAAAGATGGCAACGGGTCGGGTTTGGACCCGAAACCCGCGGGTTTCAGACCCGATGGGGGCAGGTTTGGGTGCAGTTTTCGCCCCGTGGGTTTTCGGGTTCGGGGACCCGATTAGGATAGGGGCGGGTGCGGGTTTTTGGTCTCCCCCGTGGGTACCCCATCGGGGACCCGAAATTGAAGTACGTACATTTTTTTTGAGAAACACTGAAGTACGTACATACTACACAAGTAAAAAAGGCCACCAAGTGTTGGCCCATTTATCTTTAACCCTAGTATATGCTAGGTATATATATGACCGAACATCCGCGACTCTCCCATTCATTGTCTCGTGGACTCCAGTCTCGATCTATCGCCGCCTGCAGCGCAGGTACATCCGCTACTCTCCCATTCATTGTGATAATGCTCATGATCTGAACAATTGAAACAAGTGTGACCGAAATCAGGGCAAGCATGTCGAGGTTGGTACAATGCGAGGCAAAAATCAATCACAGGACCGAAACAAGTTTAACCT
Organism: Themeda triandra; assembly: GCA_018135685.1. Taxonomy (NCBI): domain Eukaryota; kingdom Viridiplantae; phylum Streptophyta; class Magnoliopsida; order Poales; family Poaceae; genus Themeda; species Themeda triandra. The sequence goes on along the minus strand of JAENPR010000067.1, from coordinate 734,895 downwards.
GTTAACGTGCAAATCCGTGATGCAAACAGTGGCCACTAAAATGAAATAATATTTTAGATGAAAATAGTGACCAATTTTTAGACGGTTTACACCTATCTGAACTATTGATCAACGTACTTCTATATCGTACTTTGTATCTGTTTTTACTTTCTTATTGCTCCTTTGCGTCAGTGTCAAATGCAGGTTTTATAAAAGTAGGGGCGAAAGAGCTAGTCCTTACTTTTATAATCCTCTTATCCAAATTTGGGGCAGAAAAATGCAGTTTTACACAGATAGATGCTTATACCTTAATTCTTCATTCATGATCTTTTTTTTTTAAAAAAAAACTCTGTATCAAATATTTAGGCACACAAAAGATGATCTCCAGTTTGATACCATATTAGGAAATACCTCAAACATATCCTTCAACTTGTCATGTGTATCATTGAATTCAGTTCTCAGAATAGCCAGTTCCTTGTTGCACCTGATGAGAAATTTACCTCACTACTTATTTAAAAATTAATATTTCATCATATAATAAACAGTAAAGAAAACACCAGGTGCCACATTAAAAAGTCTCATGAGCAGTATGTCTTTCTAATAGTAATAATTTCAGTAAAAGTAGAAGTACAAGTTTTCCATGCTATATGTTCAGAAGTGCTCAAAGGAGACAAGTACTATTTTTTTTTCAAAAAGAATACAGAATTGTCATTGTGCAAGGGAAGCATTAAGATCCCTTGACATTTTCCCATCAGAATATCGCCGACAAGAACATGAAAATGACAGCATCCAGAAAGCGCGGAGCAGAGAAAACTCCACCTTGTAGTTTCTGTTGGAAATAAAAGCAATTTAGCGATGCATAAATTAATTCCGATAATTAGAAAAAGACCAACAACATGTAGGTGATCTAACAACAGCACTACGATCTGAGGCAAAGCCGCTGAATCTAGTGCTACCAATAAAAGAGAGACGAAGACGAACAACAACGAAACAAGAGACATCCTTATAGCGGGGATGTCGGCGCGCAGGCGAAGACGAAGACGAAGCAGACCATTGACGACGATCCGGATCGGCGGCGTAGAGGGAAGAAGACGTCCAGCGAGCAGTCGCGACGGCGCTTCCCAAAAACCTGATACGTCCCCTACCCCGTGCAGGGACGCGAGGAGACGCGGGTTTCGGAGCCTGCTCTCCCGGTACCGATGGCACGTCGGCGACGGGATGGGGAAGACGACGGCAGCACAACACTGTGAGACGGGAGATAATGAATTCTCGGATACTGAGGACGACGTCTCGCCCCCTTATTTATACACGCGTCGCAGCTAACAAAGGAAAGCGATTAGCCGCGTAATCACAGTGTTATGGTAATTGTCCTACCGTTTGTGCACTTACCATAACATGAGAATAATTGCTTACCAAATAGGCCAGCGCAATTTTCTCCATGCATGCAAAAAATATTAAGTGGCAAAAGGAAGCCGCGCACCCGCAAGGTCGGAGGCGGGAAATCGCCGGACCATTCACGCGCATGTCGTGCGTGCGCGCCTTTCGCCCCGCCCCGCCCGGCGAGGCGGGCGAGGCGAGCGAGCGCGCGCGCGTGTGGTGCTTCCTTTTCCTCTCCTCATCCATAGCTTCAACAAGCAAAAGATAGCTCAACTATTTAAGTTGGCCTCACTCCACTTGGAGTAGCAATGTGGGACTAAAGTCCCCCACCATACCTCATATACATGCATGTGTGAGTGGGCCTTTGGGATTTATTTGGAATTGTTTGGCCCATGGCCCAAAACATCTAACAATCCCCCACCACATCCCAAGGGCATGCGAGTCATACTCCCTGTACCACAGTACTGTTAATATACCAGCTATTCAGTGGAGACCGGTTAAGGTTGAACATCCACCTAGAACAACAAGATAGGCCCATCCGCAACTGCACAATGGACTAAGCCTTGAATTGGCAGTTTGGTGCGAATGAGCTTCACTTGAAGTCTTGACTGATACTAGGCTGCCATAGCCATCCCCGCGAGTGGAGCGTATAAGTCATACTCCTAACTCACTTCATGAGCTTTTAAAGAATACCCAATTCTTTAAACTGCGATTAACAGTTGGGCTCACATAGGTGTGTTCTTACGGGGATACTCTGTAGGACAGTATCTCGCTATGAAGCCTCAGAACACATTAAGACAAAGTCAACCTGCCTTACAAAAGTGAGAGTATTGCATCTCCAACGGAGTGGGTTATAGGAAAAGTTGTACTCTCCCGTTAATCATAAGCTTGTTCTTCCCAGATCCTAATTCACGGGATCTCTGATCACATAGGTTGGGTTACCGCTAAGATTAACTCACATGGGTCTCAATCCCATCTCCTTCGATGCATTGTCAATCACGGTGCGTGATAGTCCCTTCGTAAAGGGATCTGCCAGGTTCTTAGCTGTCTGGATGTAGTCCACAGCTATTACTCCGGAGCTCCTTAATTTCTTGACGAGACTTCGAGTCTACGCTTTATATGTTTGCTTGGACTTCTTCCCATTATCCCGACTATTCTTCACCTTTGTGATCACCGTTTGATTATCACAATTTATGAGAATAGCAGGAATTGGTTTCTCAACTATAGATAAGTCCATCAACATCTCTCTTAACCATTCAAATCGGTAGAGGCCGTATCCGAGCCGTAAGCTCGCCTCCATTGTAGATTTTGTAAGTATTGTCTCGCTTACAAGACCTCCAAGAGACAAAGACCACCACCCAAAGTGAATATGTATCCACTTGTGGCCTTAAGCTCATCAGCTTCTGTAATCCAATTTGAATCACTATATCCTTCTAGTACCCCTGGGTACCCTGACTAGTGAATTCCATAGCTCATTGTGCCTTTTAGATAGCGCATTACTCGATCAATACCTTGCCAATGATCAGTTCCTGGATTAGAGGAAAATCTACTCAGCTTGCTTACAGCAAAAGAGATATCAGGCCGGGTTGCGCTAGCTAAGTACATCAATGAGCCAATAATTTGAGAGTATCTCAGATGATCCTTCCCTAGCCTTTTATTCTTTCGAAGTATTAGGCTAGGGTCATAGGGTGTTGGAGCAGGTTTGCAATCTATATATAACCAAAGCGGTTCAAAACCTTTTCCACATAGTGAGACTGCAAAAGAGTAATCCCATTCTCTTGGGATAAGAATGACTTTACGTCATTAAACTCATCGATACTTGTCCCAAAAATTAGTATGTCATCAACATACAAACACAGTGACAGCTCCGGTTTGGTTTTGGTAATTAATGACACTCAAACGTTGCTAATGCTTTGCTCTAAGTGTGGTTAGACACATAGCAACGTGACGGTGGATGATGGAGCATGGTGATCACGGTGATGAACATGATGGATGTGATGTGATCAAACTCCGACGGAGGCCCATGGAGATCAAGGTAAAGGTATACTTGATAGGGCTTTCCGGTTTAGTGGTCGAGACACTTAGCGAGTGTGACCAAATTTAGGATCGATAACCGACTATAAAGAGGGGTTTCCTCGGTTCATTCGCGGTCCTAAGTGCCTCTAGTTGCGACTTTGCATGATGCATGAGAGACTAACTAGAGGGCTAACTCTTGCGTGATATTTCATGGATGAAATGCTAACTCCAAGGCTTGAGATTGGATCAACACTTGGTGGAGTTAGTGCCCAAGGCAAGGGAATTGATTTGGATCAATTTGGAGCAAGTTTGGCGCATGAAATGACGATCATAAGGCGCCGGACGCTGGTGGCACGGGCGCCGGACTCGGCGGAGACGCGTCTGGTGGTGTGGGGCGTTGGCGTGCGCGTGGCTGGGCAACCGGTGCTTGCGCCGGACTCGGAGGTGACGCGTCCGGCGGTGGCCGGACACCGAACAGGAACTTCCAGAGCCGGGGCGCGCTGGCAGTCGCCGGCCGGACGCTCGCCGGACGCCCGCCGGACGCGTCCGGCGAGTATTGCTCTGGGCACGTGGCCGAGCTGATGTGCGGCGTCGGACGCGTCACTCACTCGGGCGGCGGACGCAAGCGAAGCACTGTTGAGCGTTCGGCGAAGGACAACGCGGCACGTGGCAAGTTCAAAGCGCAACGGTCATCTCGCGGTGCGGCAGAGAGCGGCGGACGCGTCCGACGTTCATGCGCAGGACGCGTCTGGCGCTTGATGAAACGTCAGCCGAGGAACAACGGCTCTATTTTGGACATGGGTCTATAAATAGAGGGTTGGCCGGTCTTGGGGAGGTCTCTTCGCCATTTCTTCATACCTGAGCATTCTTTGAGCAAGAGAGACACTCCCCCACTCATCTCTTTGATTCCTTTGCTAATCTTGAGAGAGATTTGAGTGAGAACAAGTGATTTGCATTGAGAGTTGCATCTAGAGGCACTTGTTCATCGAGTGAGCTACGGATTCTTGTTACTCTTCGGTGATTCCCGTCACCGTAGACGGTTTGGAGCAGTGGGTGGTGGTTGAGCTCGACTTGGTGATTGTTCGAGGCCACACCGGGTTCTTGTGAGGGGTTCTTGTTCCTTCCCCGTGGGAGTTCGCGAAAGGATACTCTAGTGGATTGCTCGTAGCTTGTGGATCCTTGTCTTGTGTGGAGATTGCGGCTCCCCATTGGGGTCTTTGGCACCGAGCCAATTGAGCGGGCTACTCACCAAGCAAGTGTATCGCACAACGAGGAGTAGCTTGCCGGGAAGCAAGTGAACCTCGGTAAAAAATCATTGTGTTGATTTGTGATTGGTGAGGCTTCGACCTCCTTGTGCTTGTGCTTGAGTTCTCTTGGTGATTGGCTTCTACACCGGTGATTGGCTATCTTCTACTCTTCGCGGCGGTATAACCTTCGATCATCTCTTTACTTTCCGCAAAGTAGAATTGCTTGTTGTGGTCGGTCGGGAACCACTCTTTGAGTAGTTTAAATCCCGTGGGTAGAACTACTTGTTGTGGTCGGTCGGGAACCACTCATTGTGTAGCTTAAATCCCGTGGGTAGAATTGCTTGTTCGGTTTCGGTGAACCGTTATTGTGTAGCTTGATCACCGTTGTTGAGTGTGCGATCAAATTGAGTAGCCTTGCATTGTTTAGGACGGCTTGCATAGAGTAGTCGAAGTTTTAGCTTTGCACATTTCCCGCCTAGCTTGCTAATTGTTTGTCTAGTGCTTTTGCTAGAAAATTTTATTAGGCTATTCACCCCCCCTCTAGCCATTGTGACCTTTCACGTGGTATCGGAGCCTGGTTCCATTTGTTTGAGTTGGATTAACATCCTACGGTGAAGCAATGGCATTGGTTATGCATATCAACAACACCAAGAAGGCACCATCATTTCGTGGCGATGACTATGCCAAATGGAAGCTCAAGATAAAGAGTCATCTCAAGTCAATCAACCTTGAGGTGTGGAAAGTGGTGGAGACAAAGTTTGAGCTTGTTGAGGGTGCGGTGCCAACACCGGCCGAAGAGAAGAAGCAACAAGCAAATGACATTGCCGTGAGTGCTTTCCATGAGGCACTTGATGATAAAGCTTTTGAGCTCATCAAGAACCTTGAGGTGGCTCATGACATTTGGAAGAAGCTAGAAGAAGCTTATGAGGGCACCGAAAGTGTCAAGACCGCAAGAGCCTACATGTTGCAAGAGAAGTTTGCAAGCTTCTCAATGAAGGAGGATGAGAGTGTGCCGGAGATGTTCCATAGGCTCCAGGTCATTGTCAATGAGCTTAAGGGACTTGGGGAAGAAATCAAGGACTCTCAATTCTCCACCAAGTTCATGAGGTGTCTTCCCAAGAGATTTGATATGTTGAAGACCGTCATGGTGAAGACAACCATGAAGGAGAAGCCAACACCCAACCAAGTTCTTCAAGAGATCATGGCCGATGATGAGTTTAGAGAAGATCATGAGAAGGAAGAGTCGGTGAAGAAGAAGAAGAAGGAGAATGAGAAGAAGGATGATAACAAGAAGAGCGTGGCATTCAAGGCCACATCATCCAAGAGCAAGGGCAAGAAGAAGAAAGAAGAGTCTTCAAGTGAAGATGAACCATGCTCTAGCTCAAGTGGGCAAGAAGAAGAAGTGAGTGAACAAATGGCACTCCTTGTGAAGAGAATGGGGAAGCTCATGAAGAAGGGGTACCGGTCCAAAGGCAAGAGAAGCTCATCCAAGTCAAGTGACCGTCCCATGAAGTGCTTCCGGTGTAATAGCAAGGATCATCTCATTGCCAAGTGCCCATATGCAAGTGATGATGAAGATGCCATGAGGAAGGAGAGGAAGAAGCAAGAAAAGAAGAAGGAGGAGAAAGACTCCTCTCACAAGAAGAAGAAGGGTGAATCTCATGTGGCAACTTGGGAGAGTGATTCATCTTCCTCAAGTGATGAAGATGATGATTCCAAGAAGAAGAAGAAGAAGGGGCACGCAAGCATTGCCATTCAAGAGAAGCTTTCTCTATTTGGTGCTCCATCATCTTGCTTCATGGCCAAGGCCACTAAGGTACAACCTCCACCCGATAGTGATGATGAGAGTGATGATGATGATGACACCACAAAAGAAGAACTATGGGTCATGCTTGGGGATTGCAAAGGTGCTTTCAATGACTCTAGGAAAGAATGTAGGGGCTTGCGCAAGGATAAACAAAACCTTGAGCAAGAACTTATGGAGTTGAGGGCCTCTTATGAGAGTCTAAAAGTAGACCATAAGAAGCTAGAGAATGCTCACTCTAAGCTTGAAAAAGCTCATTCTTCTCTAGTTGAGAAGCAAGAGAAAGTGCAATCACAAGTGGTGATCATAGAGAAGAAAGATGTGTCTACATCATGTGATTCACTTGATGATTCAATTGTTATTGCATCATTTGACCCTTCATGCTCTTATGCCTCTACTTTATCTAGTAGTGTTGGTCATGCATGTGATTCTACACTAGTAATTGAGAATGAGTCACTTAAGAAGGAAGTCAAGGAGCTCAATCACACCTTGGCTAAGGCTTATGGTGGTGAGGACCGCTTGCTTATGTGCTTGGGTAGCCAAAGAGCTTCTCTCTACAAAGAGGGATTGGGCTATAACCCCAAGAAAGGCAAAGCCACCTTTGCTCCTCACAAGACTTGTTTTGTGAAGAACAATGGTAGCTATTACAAGAGTTGCAAGCAAGTGGGTCATTTAGAGCATGCATGCAAGAACAAGAACACTAGTGCTTCCTCTTACAAGTTGAATGCTTCTTACATGCTTGTTAAGAGTGAGTGTGGTGTGAGTGCTAGATTCATTGGCACACCATGGATGAGCTCAAAGAAGAAAGCTATTTGGGTGCCAAAGACTCTCGTGACTAACCTTCAAGGACCCAAGCAAAAATGGGTACCTAAAGCTTGATGTCTTCTTGTAGGTCAATTACAAAGCCGAGGGAGGCATTGGGTGCTTGATAGTGGTGCATCAAATCATATGACCGGTGAAGATAGTATGTTCAAATCACTTGACAAGAATGACAATGGTGGATTCAACTCCATCACATTTGGTGACAATAGCATGGGTGATGTCATGGGGCTTGGAAAGGTTGCAATTTCAAATGAGAAGGATCTCTCCAATGTGTTGCTAGTTGATACTTTGAACTTCAATCTATTGTCGGTGGCACAATTGTGTGATCTTGGCTACAAGTGCATATTTGATGACAAGCATGTTGAGGTGGTGAGCAAAGATCAAGCAAATATCATCTTCAAGGGATTTAGGCATGGAAGCTTGTACTTGGTTGATTTCAATGCTAGTGAAGCTCAACTTTCATCATGTTTGATTGGCAAGTCTAGCAAGTGATGGCTATGGCATAGACGCCTTGGACATGTTGGCATGAAGTAATTGAACAAGTTGGTGAAGCATGATCTAGTGAGAGGCTTGAATGATGTCACATTTGAGAAGGATAGACCTTGTAGTGCATGTCAAGCCGGGAAGCAACATGGGAACTCACATCCCAAGAAGAATGAGATGTCAACTTCAAGAGCATTTGAGTTGTTGCATATGGACTTATTTGGCCCAACCCACTACACATCAATTGGGGGCAACAAGTATGGATTTGTGATTGTGGATGACTACACAAGATACACTTGGGTGTTCTTCCTCTATGACAAGAGTGAAGTCTATGATCTATTCAAGTCATTTGTCAAGAGGGTGCAAAATGAGTTTGACACTACCATCAAGAAGATTAGAAGTGACAATGGGAGTGAATTCAAGAACACAAGAGTTGAAGAGTTGTGTGATGAGCTTGGAATTGTGCATCAATTCTCACCAACCTACACTCCCCAATCCAATGGTGTAGTTGAGAGGAAGAATAGGACCTTGATTGAGGTGGCAAGAACTATGCTACTTGAGTACAATGTGAGTGAGAAGTTTTGGAGTGATGCTATCAACACGGCTTGCTATTATAGCAACCGCCTCTATTGCCATGGGAAGTTAGAGAAGACTCCATATGAAATCTTGAATGGAAGAAAGCCCAATATAGCTTACTTCCGGGTCTTTGGTTGCAAGTGCTACATTCTCAAGAAGGGGTAAAGACTTGGCAAGTTTGACAAGAGATGTGATGAGGGATTTCTTCTTGGCTACTCTACTTCTAGCAAGGCTTATAGAGTGTGGAACTTGGCTAGTGGGATAGTTGAAGAGGTTCATGATGTTGAATTTGATGAAACCCAAGGCTCTCAAGTTGGAGATCAAAATCAAGATGATGTGGGTGGAGATCAATTGAGTAATGCAATGAGACACATGGACATTGGTGAAATTAGGCCGAGGCAAGTGGATGATGGTGATGAGGTGCAAGTGTCAACTCAAGTTGTGATTGATGATTCCAATGAGGCAAGCACAAGTGGTACTCAACATCAAGGTCAAGATCAAGGTCAAGCAAGCAATGCTAATGAGCTAGTTCTTCAACCTTCTCACATTGCAAGAGATCATCCTCTAGATCATATCATTGGTGATATTCAAAGAGGTGTGCAAACAAGATCAAGATTGGCTAGCATATGTGAGCACTACTCCTTTGTGTCATTCATTAAGCCAACCAAGATTGATGAGGCATTGAAGGATCCGGATTGGATAAATGCCATGCATGAGGAATTGAACAACTTCACTAGAATTGATGTGTGAGAGCTTGTTGAGAGGCCGAAGAAGCACAATGTGATTGGCACCAAGTGGGTCTTCAAGAACAAGCAAGATCAAGATGGCTTGGTTGTGAGGAACAAAGCAAGACTAGTGGCACAAGGTTACACACAAGTTGAGGGTCTTGACTTTGGAGAAACATATACACCGGTGGCAAGATTGGAGGCAATTAGAATCTAATTAGCCTATGCTTGTGCTCACAACATCAAGCTCTATCAAATGGATGTGAAGAGTGCATTTCTCAATGGCTTCATCAATGAGGAAGTGTATGTTGCACAACCTCCCGGTTTTGAAGATGACAAGAAGCCCAACCATGTCTACAAGCTCAAGAAAGCATTATATGGCTTGAAGCAAGCTCCAAGGGCATGGTATGAAAGATTGAGGGATTTTCTCATCTCCAAAGGCTTCAAGATGGGCAAGGTTGACACCACTCTCTTCACCAAGAAGATAGAAGATGACTTGTTTGTGTTGCAAATCTATGTGGATGATATCATCTTTGGATCAACAAATCAATTCTTTTGTGAAGAGTTTGCTAAGATGATGGCTAGTGAGTTTGAGATGTCAATGCTTGGAGAGTTAAGCTACTTCCTTGGTCTTCAAATCAAGCAAATGAAGAATGGCACCTTTGTGAGTCAAGGCAAGTACATCAAGGACATGATCAAGAAGTTTGGGTTGCAAGATGCTAAGACTATTAGCACACCTATGGGAACCAATGGTGGCTTGGACATTGATGATAGTGGCAAGATGATTGAGCAAAAGCTATATAGATCAATGATTGGAAGCTTGCTATATGTGACCGCTTCAAGGCCGGATGTCATGTTTAGTGTGTGCATGTGTGCAAGATTTCAAGCTTCTCCAAAAGAGAGTCACTTGACGGCAACCAAGAGGGTGTTGAGATACTTGAAGGGTACTCAAGATGTTGGTCTATGGTATCCCAAGGGGTCAAGTTTTGAGTTGATTGGATACTCCGACTCCGACTATGCCGGTTGCAAGATTGATAGGAAGAGCACAAGTGGAACATGCCAAGTGCTAGGAAGATCTCTTGTGTCATGGTCCTCAAAGAAGCAAAATAGTGTGGCACTTTCCACCGCCGAAGCCGAATATATTAGTGCGGGGAATTGTTGTGCACAATTGCTATGGATGAAAGCCACCTTGAAGGACTATGGGATCAAGTTCAAGCATGTGCCTTTGTTTTGTGACAATGAAAGTGCAATCAAGATGACAAACAATCTGGTTCAACATTCAAGAACCAAGCACATTGATGTGAGGCACCACTTCATTACAGATCATCAACAAAAGGGTTATATTAGCATTGAAAGCATTGGCACCGAAGATCAACTAGCCGACATATTCACCAAGCCTCTTGATGAGAAAAGATTTTGCAAGTTGAGGAATGAGTTGAACATACTTAGCTTCTCCAACATGGATTGATACACCCATATATGACATGCCTCTCCTCCAACATAGCAAGGTAAAGTTGGTTGTTGCATCTCATGCATCCTTTGCTAGTTGTGTAGACATGTATACATGTGCATCTTGCTAGGCTCATTCATTGCAAATCAAATGAATTTGAAGGATATATGTCACCACTATTGTTTCTATGCTTGATTTGATCTAGTGGTGGCATATGACTTGTTTGTGAGCTTGTGAACCTAGTGTTGAATCTTTAGCACTTGCTCATGATGTGTATCTCAACATGGCCAAGATAACCCTTATTCTTATGAGGTGTGAAGAAGCTTGCCCTTGGTTCAAACCGAGATACATTTTCTAGGCATGTGATTTAGATTTGGCCATAGTTGATTGACTTGTTTCTCTCATCTTATGCACCCTTGTTGGTCATTGTTGACAAAGGGGGAGAAGTATACATATAGGGGGAGAAATAAGTCACAAAGAGCAATGGAAGGGGATCAATTCTTATGATATGACCCAACCATGAGCACACAAATAGGGGAAGCAAGCTCATAGACTATTTATTGCATGGTGATCTCATGAGCTATTTTGAGTTTTGATGGATGTCTAGATGCCCATGGTGCTAAGGAAGGTTTATTATCGCACTCCGATTGGTATCACGCTTCAAAGGTCAATTCTATAAACCTTAGTACCATTTTGGTTGTGGTAACTCTCTCACAAGTTTGATCTATGCATGTGTGTTTGAAAATCGACCAAACATTTGATGCACACATGTAGGGGGAGCTACCACTACCAAAACCGGAATTGAAATGCTTGTCCAATCCAAGATTCATGATCAAAAATGTCTTGGGCAAGCAATTCAATTTCATATTGAATTCTATTTCCATATCTTTGTGAGCTTGTCGAGGGGTTGTCATCAATTACCAAAAAGGGGGAGATTGAAAGCTCCGGTTTGGTTTTGGTAATTAATGACACTCAAATGTTGCTAATGCTTTGCTCTAAGTGTGGTTAGACACATAGCAACGTGACGGTGGATGATGGAGCACGGTGATCACGGTGATGAACATGATGGATGTGATGTGATCAAACTCCGACGGAGGCCCATAGAGATCAAGGTGAAGGTATACTTGATAGGGCTTTCCGGTTTAGTGGTCGAGACACTTAGCGAGTGTGACCACATTTAGGATCGATAACCGACTATCAAGAGGGGTTTCCTCGGTTCATTCGCGGTCCTAAGTGCCTCTAGTTGCGACTTTGCATGATGCATGAGAGACTAACTAGAGGGCTAACTCTTGCGCGATATTTCATGGATGAAATGCTAACTCCAAGGCTTGAGATTGGATCAACACTTGGTGGAGTTAGTGCCCAAGGCAAGGGAAATGATTTGGATCAATTTGGAGCAAGTTTGGCGCATGAAATGACGATCATAAGGCGCCGGACGCTGGTGGCACGGGCGCCGGACTCGGCGGAGACGCGTCTGGTGGCGTGGGGCGTTGGCGTGCGCGTGGCTGGGCAACCGGTGCTTGCGCCGGACTCGGAGGTGACGCGTCCGGCGGTGGCCGGACGCCGAACAGAAACTTCCAGAGCCGGGGCGCGCTGGCAGTCGCCGGCCGGACGCTCGCCGGACGCCCGCCGGACGCGTCCGGTGAGTCTTGCTCTAGGCACGTGGCCGAGCGGATGTGCGGCGTCGGACGCGTCACTCACTCGGGCGGCGGACGCAAGCGAAGCACTGTTGAGAGTCCGGCGAAGGACAACGCGGCACGTGGCAAGTTCAAAGTGCAACGGTCATCTCGCGGTGCGGCAGAGAGCGGCGGACGCGTCCGACGTTCATGCGCAGGACGCGTCCGGCACTTGATGAAACGTCAGCCGAGGAGCAATGGCTCTATTTTGGACATGGGTCTATAAATAGAGGGTTGGCCGGTCTTGGGGAGGTCTCTTCGCCATTTCTTCATACCTGAGCATTCTTTGAGCAAGAGAGAGACTCCCCCACTCATCTCTTTGATTCCTTTGCTAATCTTGAGAGAGATTTGAGTGAGAACAAGTGATTTGCATTGAGAGTTGCATCTAGAGGCACTTGTTCATCGAGTGAGCTGCGAATTCTTGTTACTCTTCGGTGATTCCCATCACCGTAGACGGTTTGGAGCAGTGGGTGGTGGTTGAGCTCGACTTGGTGATTGTTCGAGGCCACACCGGGTTCTTGTGTGGTGTTCTTGTTTCTTCCCCATGGGAGTTCGCGAAAGGATACTCTAGTGGATTGCTCGTGGCTTGTGGATCCTTGTCTTGTGTGGAGATTGCGGCTCCCCATTGGGGTCTTTGGCACCGAGCCAATTGAGAGGGCAACTCACCAAGCAAGTGTATCGCCACAACGAGGAGTAGCTTGCCGGGAAGCAAGTGAACCTCGGTAAAAAATCATTGTGTTGATTTGTGATTGCCGAGGCTTCGACCTCCTTGTGCTTGTGCTTGAGTTCTCTTGGTGATTGACTTCTACACCGGTGATTGGCTATCTTCTACTCTTCGCGGCGGTATAACCTTCGATCATCTCTTTACTTTCTGCAAAGTAGAATTGCTTGTTGTGGTCGATCGGGAACCACTCTTTGAGTAGTTTAAATCCCGTGGGTAGAACTACTTGTTGTGGTCGGTCGGGAACCACTCATTGTGTAGCTTAAATCCCGTGGGTAGAATTGCTTGTTCGGTTTCGGTGAACCGTTATTGTGTAGCTTGATCACCGTTGTTGAGTGTGCGATCAAATTGAGTAGCCTTGCATTGTTTAGGACGGCTTGCATAGAGTAGTCGAAGATTTAGCTTTGCACATTTGCCGCCTAGCTTGCTAATTGTTTGTCTAGTGTTTTTGCTAGAAAATTTTATTAGGCTATTCACCCCCCCTCTAGCCATTGTGACCTTTCACACAGGATTAGTCCTTTGCCCCCACCATAACGGTAGTACACACAAGTGTCGGCCTCATTTATTGCAAACCCAGCAGAAGTTAAAGTCTTTTCTAACTTCTCATGCCACTGCTTTGGTGCCTGCTTTAGGCCGTACAAGGATTTGAGTAACTTACACACCTTGCCCTCTTGTCCTTGTGCTATAAATCCATCGGGATGATTCATATATATCTCTTCCTCTAACTCTCCATTAAGGAAAGCCGTCTTCACATCCATCTGGTGGACAAGAAGACCATGGGAAGCGACCAAGGATAATAGCACTCGGATAGTAGTTAATCCGCAACAAAGGTGAGTAGGTATCAAAGTAATCCTCATCTTCCTTTTGTGTAAACCCTTTAGCGACAAGCCTTGCCTTGTACTTTTCAATAGTACCATCAGGCCTAAGCTTCTTCTTAAATATCCATTTGCAGCCAATCGGCTTGCAACCCACTAGTTTGTCTACTACTTCCCATGTGCCATTTGCAGTGATGGAGTCCATCTCACTACGGACTGCATCCTTCCGTATTCTCGCATCCGGTGATGCATATGCTTCGCAATGGTCGTGGGAGTATCATCTATGAGATACACAAAGAAGTCGTCACCAAAGGATTTTGCAACCCTTTGTCTCTTACTCCTTCTAGGAGCTACAACACTGTCATCCTCTTCATTTCCAAGTGGGCTTATATTTGGCTCAAAAGAGGGTGTGGGTTCAGGAATAACTTCATTAGACGAACTCGGTACAGAATGATCAACATTCATCGGGAAAATGTTCTCAAAGAAGGTAACATCCCGTGACTCCAAAAGTGAACCAACTATAACCTCAGGCGATTCAGATTTTATCACTACAAACTTATATGCAGTGCTGTGGTACGCATAACCCAAAAAGATACAATCAACGGTCTTTGGTCCGAGTTTGCGTTTCTTATTAATTGGTACACTGACCATGGCCAAACAGCCCCACGTACGCAAGTAATGGAGTGATGGCTTCCTACCTTTCCATCCTTCATACGGAGTAATATCACTATTTTTAGTTGGAACTCTATTTAGAACATGACATGCTGTTAAAACAGCCTCCCCCCACCATGACTTAGCCATACCGGATGTTCCTAACATGGCATTCACCAAGTCCATTAACGTCCGGTTCTTTCTTTCGGCAACCCCATTGGATTGGGGCGAATGTGGAGGTGTCCGTGCATGAATTATTCCATTCTCCGCACAGAAAAGATCGAACTCATTGGAAAAATACTCACCACCGTGATCGGACCTAACACGCTTGATTTTCTTTTCCAATTGATTTTCTACCTCAGCTTTATAAGTCTTAAAACATTCGAACGCCTCATCTTTAGTTTTTAGAAGGAACACATAGCAATATTTAGTTGCATCATCAATTAAAGTCATAAAATATCTTTTTCCTCCTTTTGTCAACACACCATTCATTTCACAAAGATCTGAATGTATGAGCTCTAACACTATCGTGCACCTCCCGTCTATAGCCTTATGTGGCTTACGAGGTTGCTTTGCTTGCACACATGCTTGACATTTAGAGCCTTTGACAATAGTAAAATTCAGAATTAAACTCATACTGGATAAACGCAACATACAACCAAAATTAATGTGACACAAACGTGAATGCCATATATCGCCCACCGAATTGTTTGAATCACACACATGGTTCACAACTTTATTACGAAATCGGAGAGTGAAAAGCGAACAAGCCTCCGCTGTCATAGCTTTTGCCAATGAATTGGCCAAACCTCGAAATGACTACTTTATTCGACTCAAATACCAGCTTGAATCCATCTCGACACAAGAGGGATCCACTAACGAGGTTCTTCTTTATTGAGGGCGCATGCTTGCACGTTCTTGAGCCGCACGATCTTTCCCGAAGTGAACTTCGATCGACCGAACCAACACCAAGAACGAAGCATGCAAGCCATTCCCCATCATGACGGTTGAACCTCGTGCGACCTGGTAGGAAGAAAACATGATGATATCGGTACGAGACATGAATATTGGCACTGTATCTATCCACCAATCATTAGATTGAAATACGAGAAAATACACTAGGTAAAGAATTACCGTACCCGGATCCATTAGGATCGCCAATAGTCACGTTGGCAGATTTCGCCCCTGCGATTCTTCTTGCCCTTGCGGTTCTTGCACTTCTTAGCGATGTGCCCATTCTCACCGCATGAGACATAGCACACAATCTCGTCCATGTTCATCTTCTTTTCTTGAATTGAGTAGTCTGGACAGCCTTTTGCTTGTTCTTGCCGGATCTTTGCATCACATTGGCGCTAGACTATTCGGTGCTTTGGATGGAGCATCCTTTCCCGAGCCTTCTCTTCAACATCAAGACCGGCCAATAGATCCTCAACCGAGATCTTCTCTTTTATGTTTAAGAGTTGTGGCAAAGTTCCTCCAAGACGAAGGCAACTTGGCAATAATGCCACCGGCCACAAACTTGTCAGGCAAAGCATGTCTGAGCTGTTTGAGTTCCCTCACAATAAGTTGGAACTCATGAGCCTTTTCCACGACCGAACGGTTTTCAACCATTTTGAAGTCGTGGTACTTCTCCATCACATACGGCTCGTGCCCGGCATCGCAAAGCACCGTACTTATGTTCGAGTGCCTCCCACGGTTCAACAAAGCATTTTTGATGTTCATGTAAACATCACACAAATGGTCAGAGAGAACGCTAAGAATGCATTCGACGAAAATCGTCGTAGCCGCGGTAAACTCCTGCACCTCTTTCTCCGATGGGAGAGGTAGTGCGGGAGGAGTACCGACGACCCAAAATACACCCATAGCCATGAGCCACAACTGGGCCCGCGTCTGCCATCTCTTAAAATTCACACCAGTGAATTTCTCCGGTTTCATCACGTCAGTATATCCCTTAGTCATCGCTAAATGCCTATCAGGTTTTTGGATTGTTGAAAATAAAAGCAATTTAGCAATGCATAAATTAATTCCGATAATTAGAAAAAGATCAACAACATGTAGGTGATCTAACAACAGCACTACGATCTGAGGCAAAGCCACTGAATCTAGTGCTACCAACAAAAGAGAGACGAAGACGAACAACAACGAGACAAGAGACATCCTTACAGCGGGGATGTCGGCGCGCAGGCGAAGACGAAGACGAAGCAGACCGTTGACGACGATCGGATCGGCGGCGTAGAGGGAAGAAGACGTCCAGTGAGCAGTCGCGACGGCGCTTCCCAAAAACCTGATACGTCCCCTACCCCGTGCAGGGACGCGAGGAGACGCGGGCTTCGGAGCCTGCTCTCCCGGTACCGATGGCACGTCGGCGACGGGATGGTGAAGACGGCGGCAGCACAGCACTGTGAGACGGGAGAGAATGAATTCTTGGATACTGAGGACGACGTCTCGCCCCCTTATTTATACACGCGTCGCAGCTAACAAAGGAAAGCGATTAGCCACGTAATCACAGTGTTATGGTAATTGTCCTACCGTTCACCCGCAAGGTCGGAGGCGGGAAATCGCCGGACCATTCACGCGCATGTCGTGCTTGCGCGCCTTTCGCCACGCCACGCCACGCCACGCCACGCGAGGCGAGGCGAGGCGAGGCGAGGCGAGGCGCGCGCGCGCGTGTGGTGCTTCCTTTTCCTCTCCTCATCCATAGCTTCGGCGAGGCGAGGCGAGCGAGCGCGCGTGCGCGTGTGGTGCTTCCTTTTCCTCTCCTCATCCATAGCTTCAACAAGCAAGAGATAGCTCAACTATTTAAGTTGGCCTCACTCCACTTGGAGTAGCAATGTGGGACTAAAGTCCCCCACCATACCTCATTTACATGCATGTGTGAGTGGGCCTTTGGGATTTATTTGAAATTGTTTGGCCCATGGCCCAAAACATCTAACAGTTTCACCGAAACGAATATACTATGGGCCGGCATGGAAACTGGAAAAATATCTAGCTGTTTAGTTGCACTTTGATGGAGGGCGCTACACTTACCAGGATTTTATGGTTGCTGGTTGCTGAATATCCCATCAAAGGTTATTGCTTCCATAAGCTTGGACGAACCATATGGGGTCATTTTACGCTTAGAACAAGTTTCTATGGTGTTACTGCTACACCAAGTATCCGCCTATCAGGATTCAGGAACCGTGCAGAACATCATATGATCATCTAATCTTACATTCACGATGCATGAAGATGTAACAAATTGCAGCTCAAAAATACAAATGAATGGGTCACCGGAAGACACACGATCCAGCTGCGGGATCCAGAGCCGAAGCCTCTCTGCAAGTGGTAACCGGGCGGGCTTCCATCCTTGGCCGACTCAACGTCGAAGCAGGGTAGTGGGCTGAACCCCGCGTCCTCGTAGTCGCCATCATCCTCGCCACCCCCACCACCGCCTCCATCCTTGCCTCCATTCTCACCGGTCGTGCTCGTGTTTTAAAACTGGATTCCTTCGCGAAACAAGCCAATCAGGGTCGTAGCCGAAACCAACACATGAACAATCATCAGGAGAAGGAAGGAAAAACCTCCAATCAACAAATGAAAGATGCGATGACCTATCTTGATGCAGAAAGAATTCACCTGGTTGGATGAGGAGGAGAACGCCGGGCAACAAACCGATCCACACTTGACCTTCTTGAATCGGAGACAACAACCCCAAACGCAGGCCCGATCCAATCACCGTCGGGCCTCGGAGAGGAATTGGGTGGATGCTGCGTCCAGGCCGCGTCCTGCTCGGTTGTTCGCGCCGTGTCTGCCGTCGAAGGGGATGGGGAAGAGCGCCACCACGGATGAGGATGATGCCAGCATGGTCACGGGGAGCAGGGTGCCGCCACCGATTGTGAAGTCACTGGCCACCGCCGCAACCCCGCGGCCTCCGCGCTCGCACCTCGGGTGTCCTCGATCTCGGCAGAGGATGTGGTAGCACCCGCCCATCGGCATCCCGCGCAGGGGCGCAACAGGCGCTTCGGAGGAGAGGATGGGGGATGGAGGGAGGATGGCAGCGGCGCCCAAGCTTCGACTGGTGGCGGCGGAAGTACGAGCAATTTCTGTTTTTTTTTCCGTGATAGGCAGCGAGATAGGCAACAAGATTTCCTTTCTTTTTTTTCCCGTGATCTGTGATTAGGGGGTGTAGGTTAGTTTTAGTCTGCCTTGTGGGGTCAGGGTGAGATTCAGCTTCCCACTATTTTAGAAGAATTCAATGATAGTATAGATATTGTTGACATGGTGTTAATTAAAGTACGGAGTATATAGAAAAACATATTTCCTAAAATCTAGGCGTCTGGGTTCTAAAAATAATTCAGGCGATGATGCTTTGTTTCTGCATGTATGCACCGAAGCTGGCCCTTGGACTGCGGAGCTCAAGAGATGAAGATATGTCGTTTCGGTGGTTAAGAAAAATCAGACGACTGCATTATAGCAACTCCCAAAGAAAAAACATGTATCTAGAAAAAAACAAAAATGTGTATTTCATCTATAAATTGCTCAAACTTATTAAAACTTTAATTTAAATTGATTTATTAAGGACTCTTTCACAACAAAATGTAAACTTATGTGGCATTTTATTTATATATTGATGACCAACGCCTTTCTTTATCTAAAATTCAGTTGAAATGGATTTATTTTTATGATCACAGGAACGAGTTAGTTAGTTCATTAAATTGGTTTACCTCAAATCTCTTTCACATATCTGCTATCCAACATCCCGCACCATGGGACCAGGGATAAAGGTTGAAAGACACTTGTAGGAAATTCATGGACCTTTTCCTGATCGTGAGTCCGTATCGTCGTCAAACAATTACTCTCAAGCTAGCTAGTAAATTGCCATGGAAGTAGCTGGGTCATGTGTTTTAGAATCAGAATAGAGATTTTTTACAATACTTGTGGGGAATTTTGACGGCTCACAGTGACCGATCCGACGGTCAGAAAGGCCAAAGGCGATGGGAGGCGATGGGAGGGAGGCGATAGGAGGCAATTGCTGTGTCTATGACAAGTGGGCCATATGCGCTAAATCGCTTCCCATCGCCTCCAAAACTGAGGGGGGAGGCGATGCTAAATAAAGGATGACTAATTGCGTTTTTGTAGTTCTTTTTTCTAATCAAGGGTATTAAGGTAACTTTATAAATATAATTTGTCTTGTTGGTTTTTAATTTGTGGCTAAAATTGGTGGAGAACTCTAATTTCTCTTTTAAATTCATGTCGAAAATTTGTAACTAGTCTTTCTCCCTCATTCTAGTTCCAAATGCGATGGTTCTTTTTTCTAAAGTTTTCTAAAATCATGATCTGTCAAATTGCTTTGTTTTTGTTGTTATTATTGTGGTCATTTTTTTCTTGTAAACATTTCAAAATTTCAAATTTAAAAAATGATACCTTCAAACAACATTTTGAAACACCAAATGATTTTCGCTAAAGAACTCATGGACATAAAAGTTGTTGAACTCCTAAAGATATACGATTCTTATTTTGGCCATTTTTTGACACAACAAAGTGAAAGTAACATATGAAAGATTTGTAAAATTTATGAACGATACTATCGCTTCGTTGGATGAACAAATGACTAAAATAATAGTTTTAGATATTGGAAAGTTATGAAACTTTATAGTTGGCAAGTTTTTATTTGAAATCATCTTGTCAAGGTAAAAAGTATGTTTGAATTTCGTAAATTTGAAATTCAAATTTTGCAAACGACCTCGGATGGAGAAACTACCAAAACAAAAGTTGTAAATCTCGAGAAGTTATAAAACTTTGTAGTTTATAAAATTTTCACTTCAATTTGTTTAGGGTCCCAATCAATCAAATTACACTCGATTTGTAATAATACGTGGGGAACCAAAATGGAAAACTTGACACAAATGACTAAGTGGTGTAGCGGAAGAGATGTGAGGGATAGGTCATGGGTTCAAACCCCACTAGCCAGTCTCCTTAATTTTAAAAAGTTTTCTTTACTATTTTTTCATCTTCATTTTTGGGATTTTCTAAAAACAACATCACCGTTGGTTTTTTAAGAACATGATCTTTACGTTCAGAAACAGCATTTCAGCAGCAGCCATGGTCACAATTAGCACAATTAGCAAATAAAAAGGATGTACTCTACATTAGTAGAGCTATTAGCTGCTGACAAAGAGAGAAGATAATGCAAACCGAAAATTGAAAAATGACAGCAAAGATATTCTAATACAGGATCCCTAGA
Organism: Themeda triandra; assembly: GCA_018135685.1. Taxonomy (NCBI): domain Eukaryota; kingdom Viridiplantae; phylum Streptophyta; class Magnoliopsida; order Poales; family Poaceae; genus Themeda; species Themeda triandra. The sequence goes on along the minus strand of JAENPR010000067.1, from coordinate 714,330 downwards.
AAACTGAATGGTACCATAGTCCATAGGGCAAAAACAACTACGACTTCTTCAGAGGTAAGGTAGTGTATCTTTTATTTGGACTCCACTCTTTGCATTCCCATCTGAAAGGTAAAACAAAAGGCAGATTCAGGCTCAAAGTAGATGGAAGCAAGCAGAGCACCTACTAATGTTTCATGTAAACTCATCAACCATGGTATTGATTCAGGCTCACCCTATTAAAGTGAAGCTAAAACGCAATGAAACAGTTCTCTTCAACAACACGAATCCCAGGATCAGAATAATGATATTGATTTCTTTCTTGGTGGGTAGAATCATAATTTGCTTTCAGAGAGTAATGGTGAGGGTACAATGATATTGATTTCTCCAGGAGGATCAAATGTCCAAAGCTATGGAGCAGGCAGACAACAGTAAGGTGATTGAAGAAAAGAAACAGAGTAGGATGCGCTAGCTAGCAGTAGCAGATCATGACTTAATCAAATTGCCAACATGTCAAAGTACCGGACTAGTAACTAACCTTCTTGCAGTCCTGCACAGTGGTGCACAGCGGCTTCTCGACAAGGATGTGGTGCGGTTCCGGCGGCAGATGATGTCCATGAGTATCTCGTAGTGTGTCATGTTTGGGGACGATGCGATGCGTCACAGAGCCCGCTGTCCAGCAGCTCGCGGTGGCCTGAAAAGGTCTTGAAACCTTCTGGATGTTACTAAGATTCACTGATTCAGTAATTAGTACCCGATTCAGGTCTTGAAACCTTCTTGAAACCTTCGGACGGACTGCTCCCGCTCGACCTCGGCGGCGAGGTGGGCGAGGTTGTGGAGGTGCTCCCGCCCCATCATCCCTACCCCCACTATCCCGTACCTCACCCTCGCCACCGCCGCCGCCGCCATCTCCCTCGTCGACGGCAGCTAGCCGCCGGCTCCTGAAGCAATGATTGGACGGACTGTTGGAGTGGACTGGAGTGAAGACGACTGGCGGTTGATGCGTCGCCAATCAAACGGAATCAACTCGGTTTCTACCACAGTCGGCCGGCGAAGGCGACCACCTCCATCGAGCGCCCCAGCAGGTGTGACGACCGGGACGGCCGCCGCGACGAGCGAGGGCGAGGCGGCAGCGCGGCATGGTGGGCGAGGACAGGGAAGCGCGGGCGAGGGCAGGCCGGCGCGACGCTGTGCGAGGGTGGCGGCGGCGCCGTGCGAGGTCGAGGAGAGCAGGGTGAGGGCTTCGGGCCTTGGGCGTGGGATCTGGTGGGGGAGGAGGCAGGGGACGCGTGACCCCTTCAGCAGCGCAGCGCGTTCGGGGCAGACAGCTCAATTACCTTATTACCCTTGAACAAATTAAATTAGCTAAATTCAATATTACGTGGAGGCAATGGGAGGCGATGGAAAGCAATTTCAAGTATTGTAAAAGAACTCGTCAGAATATACCTCTACTGCTTGGTGACGTTTTAGCTACAGACTACAGTGACGGTTCTCTTTTCAAAGAAAAATGATTTTAGATAAAAATATAAAAGGGTTTGCGTCTTGTAATTTTATTAAAAAAAACGCAACAGTGACGGCTAGTCCTGAATTCTTCACATGCTGTACTGTGCGTCCTTGCCCCATTGTCCTCGAAACCGTTTGTCTCTGCAGCATCCTTTATGTTTTTGGCGTTCGAGAAGCCGGAAGGTTGGACCAAAAATGTTTGTAAACGTCGTTTACCCTGCCTAGAGGGTTATTAACTGCATCTCTAGAGGGACATGTTTCCATCTCTAGAGGGCCCACATTGTAGAAGTGATGGATCAAGTAATTCTTCGGACGCTGTACGTTGGTGCACCAATCATTGTTCTCGAATCTCAAACTCCTTTTGTCTCAGCAGCATTTCTGTTTTGTGCGTTTGAAGCCGGAGGATTAGACCCAGAACGTCATTACCCTGCCTAGCGGGGCAGTAACCCATAGTACTTAGGTCAAGCGTATAGTACTTTTGTGTTCTTCCGAGTCCGCGACCTGGGCCTGAGGGAAACGGACTTTGTTGCCGCAACGACCACTCCTTGCTTCGGCGCCTCACTGCCTCTGCTCCATTTCCCATCCGAGAAAGAAATGTCACGCTGCAAGGCTGCACATACTTGGTTATATACACGGAGTACATATGTTGACTGTCAAAGTGATAAAAAAAAAAAAAATCGGCGAGTAAGTGCAGACTGTAAATCGATGAAATAATGTATTTACTTTGTTCTAAACTATAATTTTTTTTTGCTACATCCATTTTGGTATCTATCGATTATTATATCTACTAAATAAATAGCAAAGTTAATGTATCAAAATAGTCAAAGAAATTCATAATTAATTTGGGACCAAGGGAGTAGTAATTTGTATTTATTTGTCTCTTCTAAATTTGTGCACAAATTCTAGTATCTAAAATGTCTTGCTCGTTCATGCAATCATGTCTTCATGGTCACAGACCGAACTTTGCCCTGGGTGGTGCACGGTCGCTGGCGCTTATCCGGTGGCGATCGATGATCAGATCGCTTGTATTTCCAACCTAAAACATGTCGCGTCGCTAATGAGTTCGAAAACAAAAGCCCGCCGAACTCTTGGAACGAACCTGATATGTACAGGAGCCATCATCACGGCATGGCTCTTAACCATCTCGCCAAACAAAATGATCAGAGCACGGTACGTCGGCGCGAACAGCGCCGAGCACGCCAACACCACGGCGGCGCGCACATGGAGATATAGGCAGGCTGCCGCTCGTGCGGCCGACTTGTGTTTCCAAAAACAGTTACGGAGTATAACCGACTCGTGTGCCGGCGCCACGCTCGCTCGGCGGCGGCGTCGCACGTGTCCGCGCGCGGCCCCGACCGGGGCTGCCCTCCGGCGCAGGCCGTTTACGGCGCTTTTGGCGATCATGTCCCGGTTGGACCGGGTCGGGCGGTCGCGGCATCGCGCTCGTCCCTCCCGTCCCGACATCCTGGAAGCTGCAGATGCGAATCATGCGATGCGACGCCGACGCGAACGTGATCGCTGCCTGCGGGCTGCTGGCTGCCGTTCCGTGCCCTGGACGGACCGGACTCCCTGCTCTGCTCCCAAGTCAGAGGGTGAGTTGGTCCGATCTGCTCGTCTGCCCTCCAGGCGCGGCAAGCATTTACGTACGTGTTGCTGGTACATTTCTGCAGCGGCGGTTATGACTGTTGTGTTCGTTTCGGTTCCGTGTCGTGAACCGGCGGGCGGCAGGTGCCGAGTCCATGTCCGCGCAGCGATCAGGTCCAAGCTGGGAGAGCGGGATGGGGGCATGGAGGAGTGATGGAGGCTCCGTCCGTCCGGGCAGGTTGTTATCGAGCTGCTGGACTATTCTCCGTTCCGACGGGTCAAGCGTTGAATTCGGGCGTCTGGATGAAGTGACGCAGACGTTCTGGGAGAAGAATTCTTCGGGCAATCCGGTCCGGCCGTTAGATATTCCGCTCCATTTTTTAAAAGTTTAGTGGGGGTACACATAAGTACACTGATAGTTGTAGCAGCAAGCAGTCAGCTGTTGCTACACTCCACGGCTCCACCAACGCACCGGCAGCCCCTGGTTTAGTGGACTGTTTTTTTGCCTTTCAAAAAATCAAATTGTACTAGTAGCGTTGTATGGTTGACCTGGTACTCCGGTAGTACTGCCCGAGTGAGTTGCCTGTTTTTCAATTCTGCGTTGAACATTTGCACCGGTTCGTATGGATGATGGACCGGAGATTTCAATCTCATCTCTCTCTCTCTCTTTGAACACGCTTATGCACGTATTTCATATCCCATCTCATCTCGTCTCGTCTCGTCTCTCCAAAGTTCAACGGGCACCGTGATGATACGGAGGCAGAGGCCAGGAGGCGAACATGTGCATCGAGGATGTCTAGAAGATCAAGTCATGCATGTCAAGCAGAAGAAGTTGAAGCCCGATCGAAGATGAAGACATCCAAAAGACCGAAGGCACTTGGAACTAGATGCCTCGGGGATTAGAACATGTATAGGCCAGAGTCGTGTGCATGCTCTTTTCTCCATACCCTTTTCCCACAAAGTTTTTAAGTTGGAGTTGTATTGTGCCTCTTGTTGTATGAGTAGCTATTATGCCATGTAGTACCGACCATAATCTAGTAGCTGAGGGGCTACTGTTGGGGGAGCCCATATTCTAATGGGCCAACTCTCCCTAAAAGAGACCCAATAGGGGCTAGTGTGGTCACTTATCAATTCCATCCCCACTAGGTTTGCTGTAAGTTATCGCCTCACTATATAAATACCAAGAGAAAGAGGGCAACGGGGACTCTCTCTCTCTCTCTCTCTCCTTTTGAACACTATTCAACAAACCCTAGTTCGGGTGGACACATTTTCATCTACCGCTCTACCTATGATTGAAGAAAGTAACATGATTAAAAATAGAAAAACATATGATGTTTTAAATACCTCAACTAGGTCAAGTCGATTTACAGTAATCTGAAAAAAAGAACAAAAAATGTGTCAAAAAATAAAAGATAGTAGGTATTCTTGTGAGAGTTTTCAGATCATGAGCAAATTGAATACTTACCTCATTTTCTTCATTTGTGCCATTTACTAATGTCTCGAGTGCTTTAATTTTTGAACGGTACTTGTCTTCCCGAGTCTTGATGATGCTATTTTGCTATAAAACCAAATAGTGTGTTATAAGAGTTGAATTTCGATGTTAATAAATAGCAAATACCACACTTACATTTCTTATGTGATCCGCTTGAATAGCAATGCGATGCTCAATCTCTTGAACAACATTCCTTAGCAAGTAAACAACACGCTGAGACAACAACAGGCTGACATTAGCCATCAATAACAAATGATAAATAAACAATAGCATTTCAGGTAATCTATTTATTTTATCTAAAAAAAGGTAATCTATTTATTGAAAATAACTGAAAATAGACTTACATGTGGTATTTCTCCTCTTTTCCTCTCAATGCTCTCATCTAGAATGCCGTTAACAACTCTAAGAAGTGATTGAGTAGGGGCATTCTGATAAAAGATTCTAATTAATAAAGAGGCATAGACAAGGAAAAAAGCAATATGATATGATACAATGATAAAGATGTTACATCTAGACTTCTTGAATGCATTATCTCTGAAACTTTGGCAGGAGTAAGATCAGTGTAGGAGCCTCGCTTAAGTTGGAAAGCATCATGGACCTTTTGTCCTTCAAAGTAAGGTGAGCATGCTGGATTGTTATGGGCTGATTTCAGAACCATATTGATTTATTGGAATAAAGACCAGGCTGCGTGCATAGTCATGTTGTAGAGGCCAAAATTAACATTCCTATATATCTTACAAAAAGGGTGAGTGTGACAATAGATTAACACAGAAAGACACCTAAGTCAAGAAACAAGACTGAACAGGTAATGTTACTTGGATATTGAAGATAAACAAGTTAAAGGCACTATGAAATGAAACCTTGGCAACATATAAAAGTATAAACAAGTTAAAGGCACTATGAATACGAAACCATGGCAACATATAGAATTCGTTTGCTCTAAAGTAAGAAATGCCTAATTGAATGAATTTTGGAAAATACTTTTATCACTATATATATGTAAATTTCAAGAACAAATGAGATATCTCACTACCATTTATAAATGGAAGCTTAGTTGTTTAAACTTTAACTTGGTCTTCAATTCAACAAATGATTATCGTAAAGAAACAACAACATGAGCATACCAGAATGAAGAATACTTCTTTGTTGGGACTTAGGATCCGAGTGGCCTTTCCATCTTTCCTCCCCAGATCTTCTCCCCGGTGTCATAACCGAAATTATAGGCCCATCAGGTTCTTCAAGTTCCAATTTACTTCTAAGGGGTGTTTTAGCAGCATTGTTTGTAATGTTTTGACCCAATCCTGTAGTCACATTATCCTTTAGAGCCAAGAGACACTCCACGACAGAAGACACTGACCCCTGTAATCATCAAACAGATTAGTAAAATCAGGATGAACAGAACCAACAGATCTCTCTCTCTCTCTCTCTGAACACGCTTATGCACGTATTTCATATCTCATCTCATCTCGTCTCTCGTCTCGTCTCCAAAGTTCAACGGGCAAAGACGAGCAGTTAAACAAGTCTCATCTCTGTTGTAATTAATTGTTACTGCACGCGATCGTTAACTGATTCCTGGTGAAGCAACAGGAACAGGAACGGAGTTTGTTGAACAAAAAATACAGTAAGGTGTTGATCTGCCTAACCAACAAACCAGCATCAAGAACAAGATCAATAGAGAGAGCAGGTGAGCGACGCTAGCCTAGGTGTGCTCGTGCCGTTGTGTGGCGTATTCCCGTGGCAAAGCCTACGTGTACGAGCCCACGGAATGGAAACCTCCAGACCCTGCCTGCCCGCCCGCCCGCAGTTCCGGCAGGCACGCACGGGGACCGCGTGACGGCAAGAGCGGCATGACGGCGGACGCGACGGCCGGCGCCACCCGCACTCGAGTACTCAACGACGATGGAGCCCCAAGCTTATCCAGACGGACGCGGACCCGACAACAACCGGGAGGAGGACAGGGTGTTGATCCGGACAGAATCATGAGTGGCCTCCACAGATGGGGCAAAATCCAGTTGTCTACATTCCTCGGTCATGTTTATCCATCCAAGAAATTTCATCCGAAGCGGATAGTCGCAGCTCATCGGCTGCAATTCTATGTACACAAGAAAGCCTTTTTTTTCATGGATGAGGATCGATCCATGGATCAGGCTCCCAAAACTAGTCCTGATCCACTCCCAGCACTCCAAGCTCCAAGCTCCAAGTTGTTCTGTTCTTACTCCTCACTCAGTTTCAGTCTCAGCGTTACAACAGCAAGAGGGATTCTTTTCTCCTATTTTTTACTACTGATTCTAGTGCTATACTGTTACTAGTGCTAGTTATACTTGGATGGCAAGTCGACGGGTTCTCTATTGGTGGCCGTTGTCGCCGGGGCGGTCGCCGGCGAAGGAGACGGCGGAGAGGCGGCTGGGTCGGGGCCGGGCGCCGCCGACGCGGCGGCGGTGCTGCGACTGCTGCGCAGCAGGGGATGGTCGGACGGTGGCCGCGAGCGCGCGGCGCGCGCACTCGCCGCCCTCCACGGCGCCGATCCGCACCAGCGCGCTGCCCATCCGCCTGGCCGCACCCGCGCCGAGCCTGCTGGTGGTCGGGGAGGCCGCGGACGGAGACGGCGGGGAGCTCGGCTTGCCGTGCCCGTGGCTATGCCCGCCGGCCGCCGGCTTGACGCGTTCCTTGTGCAGGCTGCAGCGGAACGAGCCGGGGTGGTTGGTCGGCGAGCACATGCAGCTCCGCCGGCCCCGCGACGACGACGACGACGAAGAAGACGAGACGCTGACGGAGTGCCCGGCCGGCGGCCTTGCGCGGGCGCCGGCGCCGGGGAGCGAGACGCGCGTGGACGAGGCGGAGCGGTAGTGCGCGCTGGCCGAGAGGACCGGGCCGCTCGGCCTCCTGGTGGTCGCCGCAGTCGCCATGAGAGATCGCAGTCGCAGGTTGGCAGGCAGGCGAGCGAATTGGACGGCGGTTGCAGCTCGGAATTGGGCGCAGGGAGTGAGCAGAGGTGTTCTGGTCTGCAGCTGGTGGTGCTCTTTCGTTTGGGCAAACTGAGGGTGGTGAGGGGCAGAGGCTATTTATAAGGGTTGGTTGGGGGCAGTTTGGTAACTCCGGGCCTGTGATTGGGGCTTAGCTCTGGGTTAGGTTGAGCTTAACTGTGGTTAGCAGCTGCGAAAGCGGTGGGCGCCATAGGGCGGCTGGCCTGTGGGACCCGCCGGCAGCACACCGGAATGCTAGCTTTGTCCTGGTCCCGGATTCGATGGAGGTAGGGTAACGACCACTATGGGGGTGGGGGCCCGAGATAGAGATTCTGGGATTTTATTCTTTTCTTTGCGACGTTTTGGTAGGATTTTATTCATGCCGAGCTGTGAGCCCGTGTGCCGTGTGTGTTCACCACCGAGCTTCTGGAGAATCTGTGCCTGCATTTTTGGAGAAACGGAACCGCAGCTTTTTCTCTCGTATATTCTTTTGTGAAATGAAATGTGCTTTTGTAGACTTGTGGTGACATAACATTTTGTTTTGTATACACAATGAACGTACTACGCTCAATCTTCTCAAGTTACACAGGAAAACATAGGAGCGGGATTTTCACAAGAATTTTGTTGGGATCATTTTAATTTCACAGGAAAACGTAGGAGCAGGAAAGAAATCTCATGATCTAACGTCTGATAGGCATGTAATCCTTTTGAGGAGAAGAAGAAACGGTCCACTGTTTGAAAACCGTACTGGTTTGGGATTAGTATTTATGTACGTGCGCATGTGGGTGTTTTCAGCTTGGATTTCACACTTCCAAGCCTCCGCATTCCAGTGTGCCGAGCCCACCGGTTCTTGGTTCCAAAATCCAAATGACAACCAACCAAGCCTTCTTTTCGTCGGGAGCACATAGAAACAGAAAGGCGATGAGAACCGAGATGTTTGTGGCGAAAGCAACGGAGAACAACGTTAGCATGGGCAGGCGGCCAGGCTGGCACGCTCTGATCCGAATCCGACGTGACGCGCGAACGAACGACCACGACCGACCGACCAGGAGAGGAGACGTCCGGTCCTGGCCCCGGGCTGCATCGACGGAGAGCACGCCGCGCCGCCCATGGATTCATCCGATTCCGCTTGGGCGACTTGACTGTGCGAGCAACTGCGGATAGATGCAGCACCTTGTTGGCTGGCCCACTGGCATGTGGCATGGCACGGGACCAGGGTCCCGCCAAGCGCCGGGCGATGGTATTGGTAGCGGCATCTGCACCTGTCGCCGCCATGACGGCGAAGCTAGCCTTCTTTTGGTTGGAGAAATGTGAGGCGTTGCTGTATCCGCATCAGGCTGTGTGGGATGGATGGATTCAAGTGCAGTCCGTGTGAAGGAAGCGTGGCGCTCGCTTTCGGCGACAGGCACCACACAACAGAACAGAACACAGGCGTCGCATGATCGCTAGCACCTGGCTGGCCGGCTGGCTGGGGCTGGCTTTGCGCAGAGACATTTGTGATGATGGTACGTTCGTGTCTGGGTCGCTTGTCCGGCGATGTGCACCTCTCCGTCTGTGTATTGTTCCCTTTCCGCTTGGCTAATCTAATCCTTTCATTTTTGTACTAAATCCATCGTATCATTTCCCTGCGGCGGGCATAGGGTATGGCAACAACGCACGCGTCGCGAGCGGGGGCGGGCCACGCCGGCACAGCACGACCACGACGACTCGAGCCAGACAACGATGACGTACGACGGAGAGCACATGCACCCATGACGGCCTGCGCGGATGGACGCATGCCCCGCGCAACGGCTCCGCGGCGGGCGTGGCAGATCGGGACGACGGCGCGGGGGCTGCGTGGCGGCCAGCCGTGGGCGCGCCAAAGCACAGGACGTCGAGGACAGCGCAGCATGGGCACTGCCACTGCCCACTGCTGCCTACGGTAGTACTAGTAGAGTAGTAGGAGGAATATTTTACTGTTGGGCTGCAGTTTGCCGTTTGGATTTGGGACACCTCTGACCTCTCGTGCCCAATTATCGGTCTTGTTTAGTTCGAGGATTTTCTCCCAAATTCCACTATGCAAAAAGAAGATTCTCTGGCACATCAAAATGTCGTCACATGCATGGAGTACTAAATATAGATAAAATTAAAAACTAATTACACAGTTTTATTATACTTTGTGAGACGAATTTTTTGAGTCTAATTAATGAATATTTGGACAATATTTCACAAATACAAACGAAATTGCTACAGTACTCTACAGTGTGAACACCTAAATTTGGCATGCCAAATTCGGGATCTAAACAAGGTCATCGTTAGCTGCAACTGATCCTGCATTGTGGGCATCTGATGATTATATTGTTAAGCACTATTTTGATTGGTAACACAGGATTCTTTAGGGCAACTACAACGCTGGCAGCACGCACTGGTAGCCCTAGCAAAATCGTACTACTCCACGTCGGAGAGCTACACGAGAGACCAAAAAATTTCCAATCGAGGCTGTACGCTTGTGGTCCTACCACTATCTCTGGTCCCCCGTACCTTTATTCTTGTGCATGTGTTTCTCTCTCTCTTGTGGTCCAGACAAGTGCTGCCTCAATTCTACAGCGCGCTTTAGTTCGCTGCTTCGTGTTTTTGTCAGCCGAGGCTGTTGGCTCCTCTGCAGGAGTCTCTGACTCTCTGCGAGGCAACAAGGGGATATGACATGGAGACATACTGCGGACGTGGACGCTAGAGCAGCACGACAGGCTTACTCTGGGTGCCTTGTATGTAGCCCGAATCCACGGCCTGATTGCTCGGTGAGCTTGAGCTAGCCGGCGAATGAAACCGGGTGCTTGCTTTTAATTGTGCGCAGGATGGCTCTGAACGACGAATCCGCAATCATATGGTGTTCTGTCTCACTGTCTGTACATTGAATTAGACAGTTAGTGGGGGGTTTTGTATTGTTGTACTCTACTCAGGACCGAGGGACACATGCTTCCGTTAGTTTATAATCCTCGTGGCTAAGGCTAACCCTAGAATCAGAAGGTACACAAGCTATCAGCCCATGGAAAATACGAATCCATCCTGGCAACGTGCCCGTATCTGTCGCCGTTTCCTCCCTCCCTTTTGGCCAATCATTTCATCTTGTATACGTATTGATCAATTGTGTATGAATCGTTTCTCTGCCAACTCTGTTGATCCTCGCCAATGCCAGCACCACCGATAGGATACGCCGGCGCTGTATGGACATGACAGATCTTTTCGCGCCAAAATCCCCGGTTGGCAGGGTTCCGGCGTGACCACACGCGTCGGGCGTAGTGCCGGACCACGCAGCCACGGCCACGGGCCACAGGCGCCACGACACGCCCGGAGACACAGGCACACAGCTCCCATGCGCCCGTGCGGACGCAGGCCCATCGCCTCATCCCTCATCCAGGCGCTGGCATCGGCGCGTCGCGGCGCGCAACGGCTCCTCATGCGGCCTGGCGTGGCAGGATAGGACGAGGGCGCGGGGGCTGCGTGGCGGCGAGCCGTGGCCCGTGGGCGCGCGCGGCATCCCCACTACCCCGGCGCCGCGGGGGACAAGGCCGGCGGAGACAGCGCATGGGCACTACTATATTTTGCTGCTCGCCTGTAGCGGCATGCCGTTTAGATTTGGGACAACCTCTCGTGCACATCTATCATTACCTGCCGCGCCTGCAATGACAGTTGATTATACTACGTTGGCTATACGCCTGCATATTCTTGGGGGTTTAGGGTGCCGCGCATGTAATGTAGCTTGAACCCACAAACTGATTGGTGAGGGACTAATGAAACCGGCTGCTTTTATATAAAACTGATTGGCGCAGGGCTAGCTAGCTGTGTCTGTGTGGATCTGCAATCATGTGGCGTTCTGTCAGTATGTTGAATTTGTAGGGTTTTGTATGGTTGTATTCAGGATTGGGGACACATGCTTCCATAACCTATCGGTCGAATCATTGCGTCCAGCTCGGAGGGTGTTTATATTTGTCTATTCTATATATATACATACTGATACTGATTGTCCTAACTACTGATAATCTGATATTAAGCTCACGTTTGAGCTGAATCAGTGTGTGCCTGCCTGCCAAGTATACTCGTGAATCGTGATACGAGAATCGAATCAGCCAGCGTAGCGCTATGTCTACGAGGGAATCCTGTGAGCGAGATCCTGTACTTTTGTACCGTGCGTACGTGCCTGCCGCGCGCGCCAATCCTGCTAGCTAGCTAGCCGGCCGGCCGCCGGCCGTTGCTTGGTCGACAAATTGCATAGACGTAGACGGTATGAATCTGTGGTCGTGCGAATAGTTTTACAGTTATTACGCGAATATTGGACGTATCTGTACGTTCAGGTTCGTACGAAAACAACGTATAGAGAAGGAAAATAGCCTAGTCTGTAGTGACTTTTATGGAAGCATATAATGCCACGATGACTCGTCGGTAACACGACGAATAATCGCAGTGACAAGCACGTACACGCTCCACCGGCCTAGTACGTGGCGTGCGACCTGAAGTTTCCACGGCGCCGGGCAGGTGCAGCGTCGTCATAAACTGGTCGGCGAGGTAGGCGACGGCCCGGACGACGGTCGGCCGCGTCGCGTTATCTCCCGTGTGTCCGGGTCACTGTGGGCCAGCCGAACCACGCACGACGTCGTCGAAAAGGACGGTCCGCTCCGGCGGTCCGGCTCCGCTGCATGCAGCCGCCCTTGGCGTGCCACGTGCTCCGGCACTCCAGTTCCTTCGCTGCAGCCATCATCTTCCGACCCGTTTTTTTTCGAAAGATTCTTCCGACCCGTTTGAAACACGGAAACTTGAAACTTCAAAACTCGTACTCCTTACATGAATTTAGCAGGAGAAAAATGAAGAATTTGAATTAAAAAAATCTCGTATTTTAGATGGGGCCTCGAGAGGCCAGCAGTTCAGGGCGGAATCGTTTTTTTTTTAGGGAAACGGCAGCTGGTTTTTCTTTCCCCGCTCGTCGTGCCGGTTTCAGCTGAACTTGAGGTTAATCAATTAACCTGGCAGCTAAATTCATACTAGTACATAACCAATTGCATCGGTCGTACCACTGTAAGTATTTTATGAAACTCATTCACTTTGCTCTAGATAAGACGACGGCGACATCCGATTTTATTTGAGATCCGGTTCCCAGCTGATCACTCTGCCTCTGCGTCTCTCTCACATTGATGTCGTCCGCGTACGTACACTGTGAAAATCTGAAAACAACAACTACTAGTAAGTTATGTAGTGAAAAAGAAAAAGAAAAGAAAGAGTCGCGGTTTAGTTACGACCGACGCGACATTAACAGCGTATAGTTGGTCAAAAAAAAAAACAGCGTATAAGCAGCGACGGGGCTAGGTGCAAGGAAACATCCCGGCCACTGTCGCTTGGATTATAATATCCGCCCTGAGGACGTGTAAATTTATTTCGTCCAAAGCGTGGTCACCAGGTGGCAGAGACAGGGGCGACAGCGACGTAAAATTATCCTCGGATCGTTGATCACGAGAAGGTAAAACAAGAACCGCAATCACTGACAGCCTGACACCGTACCCGTTTCTGATTATTTACTGTACTCCTATCTGAGATGCTGGCTTATGCTTTTTGTCAAAAAAAAAAAAAAAAAAAAACTTGAGCCGCCTACAGTAGATGTTGTCTATCGAACTTATGTTTCGTGCCTGTATGTTACTACGACGATGCAAACGTACAAACCTGTCAGGATCAAGCGCGGCAAAGAAGAGAGCAACAAGAGACAGGCGTCGTGCGGAGAAGGGTGGCTGATCGCGGCAAGTTTGAATTCGTCTTCGCTTATGGGCTTCAGACTTGGGCCGTGCGTTGTTATGGGCCGTTGGCCGAGTGTGTCGTGTGCGGCGTATAAATGCTGCTGTAACCGCCTGAGAGCGGCATCGTTGAACCATTCACTTGAACTGAAACTTGCGCCCCAAACTTTCGTCTGAATTCTAATCCTCTTGCTGTTCGTGCTTTTTTGCCCCAAATTCTCTGCTTCCTCTCTCAATTCTGTCCAATTCCAGTTATCGCTTGCAAATCCATCGCGGTTTGTAACAATTGGTACCAGGCTCCTCGGTTGAATTGGTGGGGAAAAATTTTTCTCGCGAATTCGGGATCAATGGCGCCGCCGAAGCAAGCCGAGATGGCGCAAGCCCTAGAGGACCTCGCGGGCAAGCCGGAGGCGATGGCGAAGCGCTCGCCGGAGTTGCGGAGCTATCCACGCGGATCGATGGCGTCAACGACATGATGAAGACGACGCCGACTCCGTCAATGGCATCGCCAGCAGCGAGACGAGAGATGGATCACATCCTCGCCGATCTCACGACCCGGCGGAGGCGGTGGTGAAGACGGTGGACAACAACACCAAGCGGGTCGATGGTCCGTGCCGCGCATGGACTCCATCGACTCCGCGGCGCTGACCTTCGCCGGGACCGGGGGTGCTCGGCGGAATGCCGCAGCGAGAGCCTTGGGGAGCAGCCGCTCTCTCCGGTGGTGGCGCGCCGCCGTCGCGACTACCACGGTCGTACGGCCCTCACTCCGGGTTCGACCTCAACGCGGCACCTACGTCGGCGTCACCATCACCGACGCGCACGACGATGGTGCTGCCTAACGGGAGTGGCGCACACGGCGGCGGGCTCACAATGCCCCGTCCGCCGAACAGCTTCTCGTGTATGCCTGTTGATTCATTCTCGATCCTACGCAGGCGTCCACCTCCATTTCCCAAATTAGAGTTTCCTAAATTTGATGGCACGAGCCCACGCTTATGGAAGGACGATTGTGTGGCTTATTTCGAGGTGTATGCGGTTCATCCTTCGTTGAAGACTAGATTCGCATCTCTGAATTTTGTGGGCTCTGCTAAAGCTTGGTTACATACTGTTGAGCGAAGTGGGCGCATCACTGATTGGGAGACTCTGTGTGCTATGGTGCTTGAGCGTTTTGACAGGCATCAGTATGGGGTGGTTCTGCAGAAATTTGAGGCAATTCGTCAGACAACTTCAGTGCAGGAGTACACCGAGGAGTTTGAACGTTCTGCGTATAACTTGTTGCTCTATAACCCGGGGTATGATGAGACCTACTTCGTGAAGCACTTTGTGGCAGGGCTAAAGGAAGAGATTAGATCTGCTATTTTCCTGCTTCAGCCGAAGAATGTTGATACTGCTGGAGCTTTGGCATTGATGCAGGAGGCCGAGTTGGAAAAGTGCAGGGGCAAGATGGTTGTGCGTGAGGGGTTCAAATCTTCTTTCGAGCATAATCATGAGAGGAACAAGTTCTCGATCAAGATAAAGGGCAATCTTCTAATACAAAGTCCGACGGTGCGAGACAAGTTGAAAGATCCGAAGAATCGAGGCGTAAGCCGGGGTTATGTTTCAAGTGTGGCAATAAGTGGTCCGAGATCATAAATGTCCTTTGCAAGTGCCTCTCGCATATCATTCAGAAATGTTTGATGCTATAGAAGATGATGGCGGTGATGAGTGGGAGCCTGATCCGGATGCTTTAGAAGAAGCAAAGTGGTGGCCACTTGTCGTCGTTCTTCCTCATCAACCTAAAAGAAGAACTCTCAAACCGTGTGGCAAGGTGGATAATCGGGAGGTGCTTATACTTGTCGACTCGGTAGTGTTTCCTCTTTCATCGGTCCAGCCAGCTAGTGCACAGCCGCAACCGAAGATCGAATCTGTCGTGCAACAAGATTTCCGGCGATGGGAGTCCCATGATATGTGACAAGTTGATCCCTAGTCTGAATTGGCATTGTCAAGGGGTGGCTTTCATTACTTCTGTTGGAGTGTTGCCACTAAAATGTTTTGATATGATTTTGGGTGAAGATTGGTTAGAGACCTGTAGCCCTATGTGGGTGCATTGGGGAGATAAGGTGATGAGGTTTAGTTATCGGGGAAGAGAGTGGAGTTGCAAGGAGTGCAATGCCGCACCAATCTCTTGCTCGCCATTTCCTTTGCCGGGTTGCAAGGCTTATTTGCTAAGAACAAGGTGCAACATTGTTTCCAAGTGAAACTGGATGACATGACTAATACAAGTGAGTGCAGTGGAGATGGATATCACTTGATTCTTCTTCATTACCTCCGTTCGTTCGCCGCTTAACTCTTATGCGATCTCTGTTTCAAGAACCCCATGAATTACCTCCTCGAGACCATTTGATCATCACATTCGCTTATTGCCTGGTGCTACCCCGTGAATATTAGACCATACAAATACTCACCAGCTCAAAAGGATGAGATTGAGAAGCAACTTTCTGAAATGTTAGCTTCTGGAATCATCAAACATAGTCAAAGCTCTTTTGCATCTCCAGTGTTGCTGGTGAAAAAGAAAGATGGCACTTGGAGGTTCTGTGTGGATTACAGACACTTGAATGCCTTGACTGTAAAGAATAAGCATCCCATGCCAATTGTTGATGAATTAATTGATGAGTTAGCAGGTGCCAAATGGTTTTCTAAGCTGGATTTTAGAGCTGGCTATCATCAAATTTGTGTTCACCCAAACATACTCATAAAACAGCCTTCAAAACTCACAATGGGCTATATGAGTTTCTCGGTCATGGCATTTGGATTGACCAATGCCCCAGCTACTTTTCGTAGTGTGATGAATTTGATTTTTGCGGATCTCTCGGAAAGGAGTAGTGGTTTTCATGGATGATATCCTGGTATATTCGCAAACTGAGACCCATGTGTTGTTGCTAGAGAAGGTGTTCAAGATTCTTCAACATCATAAATTTTATATCAAGTTGTCTAAGTGTTCTTTTGCAAAAAATGAGATAGAATATCTGGGTCACACAATTTCTGCTCAAGGTGTGGCTACGATAAAACAAAGATTGAGGCGGTAGCTAAATGGCCAAGACCTACTAATGTGAAAGGGTTGAGAGGATTTACGGGGCTCACTGGATATTACAGAAATTTATACATCATTATGGGCTCATCGGTAGAGGTGTCCGACCGATTTGTTGAAGAAGGGAGTGCCATTTGTCCGGACTAGTCAAACACAAGCCGCTTTTGCTCAACTCAAGCAAGCATTAATCTCGGCTCCCGTGTGTTGGCCATACCGGATTTCTCTAAACAATTTGTGCTTGAAACTGATGCAAGTGATCCGGGATTTGGAGCTGTTTTGTTGCGGAAGGACACCCCGTAGCCTACTTGAGTAAAGCTGTGAGTCTCAAAAATCAGGCACTATCCACTTATGAGAAGGAGTGCTTGGCTATCATCTTGGCTGTTGATAAGTGGAGAGCATATCTTCAATGAAAGCATCTAGGCCCTTTGATGTGGGTTTTGATGATTGATGACAATATAGATTACTATGACTAACGTGTGTTTTGCAGAAACAATGGGAGTTAGGTCATGGTAATGGAATCTCGTGCAATTGGTTGTCATGCCCTCTTATCGATAGAAATCATTTCGGTTTTCAAAGGATGGACGACAAGGTTAAGGACGGTTAGCTCCGATTGTCGATGGTGTTGAGAGACATCGGATTAGTCGTTAGGACTTTGTTTTCTCCTTTGGCCGTACTATTAAGGGGGTGCAAATGGGTAGCTTGACCTAGTTGAGTCTCGGGTTTAGGTGTGGTGCACACCGGTGAAATCTTAGCGCTAGGAAGTTACTAGAGAGCCCCGAGAGTGTTTGGAGTTGCCGCCATCTTCAAAAGATCGGTGATCAAGTGAAAATGGGCACTTCAACAGCGCCGGACGCGCCCGGCCAAGGGCGCGCCGACTCGTCCGGCGCATGCTTGAGCTGGCCTCGGTCTGCCCTGAGCGGCGGACGCGTTGGCTTGGCGTCCGGCGGGCGCCGGACGCGGAACAGAGAGTTCCAAGTCTTGGGCAAGCAGACCGGCCTCGGTCGGACGCGCGCCGGACGCTGTCCCCGGACGCGTCCGGCGCTCGCACTGTAGCCCAACGGCTAGTCAGCCGTTTGAAAGTTTCTAAGCGCCGGACGCGTCCGGCGCCACGATCGGCGGGCGGGGTAACGGTTGGACGGCTCCGGTCCGGCGCTCACGACTGAGCTGAATTGCGGGGTAACGGTTGGATTTCAGCCTTGGCTATAAATACAACCACACCCCCTCCATTTCGGCTCTCTTGCTCATTTTTTTTCAGCTGATAGCCACCTTGTGAGAGCAGGAGAGTTGCAAGAGCCTCATGACTTGAAGAGATTTGAGAATCCATGAATTCATGAGCAATCGAGAGTAGCTAGTGTGCATCCACTCTTCTCCCTAGGCTTTGCGAGGTCAAGTGAGAGTTTGTGCTTGTTACTCTTGGTGATCGCCATCACCTAGATGGCTTGGTGGTGATTGGAGCTTGGTGATCATCCGGCGGTGCTTGTGGATGACCCAACTCATCTTGTGAGCGGTTCTTGGCGATTCACCGCGTCGGAGCGACGAAGAATCAGCCCTAGAGAGCACTTGGTCCGTGCGAGGATCAAGGGGGAGCTACACCCTTGCGCGGGTGCTCCAACGAGGACTAGTGGAGAGTGGCAACTCTCCGATACCTCGGGAAAAAGATCGCCGTGTTCCTTGTCCCCTTAAATTCTGCACTTACTTTCTAGTACTTACTTTCTTGCAATTACTTTCATAGAATTGCCATGCTAGAATAGGATTGGAATTTAGGGTGCAAAACTTTAGTTGATCGATTGTCTAGGAACACACATAGGCACAAAGGGGTGAATCATGGGCTAGTAGGTTTATTTCCGCAAGATTTTTTAGAATTAGCCCAATTCACCCCCCTCTTGGGCATCTTGATCCTTTCAAGTGGTATCAGAGCCGGTTTGCTCTAATTTAGGCTTAACTGCCTAGAGTAAAGATGTCCCATGGGGATGGACCTCCTCCCATGTTCGAGGGAGACGATTTTCCTTATTGGAAGATTCGCATGGAAGCACATTTAGAAGCGATAGATGTTGGATGCTTCCGTGCCGCTTCTCAAGGACTCCCAAAACCCAAGGATTCGGCTAACCTTGTCGGTGAAGAGGCTAACTATGAGAAGTGGAATGCAAAGGCAAGGAACGCTATATTCCGCGGTCTTTGCAAGGATGTGTTCAATCGCGTTAGGAACCACAAGGACGCCCATGCACTATGGTCTGACCTTTGTGCGCTCCATGAGGGAACTAAGAGTGAGCGTGAGGAACGCTATCATCTTGTTATGCGCAAGTTAAATTCTTTTGAGATGAAAGCTAATGAAAGTGCTAATGAGATGTATTCCCGTTTGAACACTATTGTAGAGGAACTCAACGGCCTTGGACTCAATCAAATGTCGCCATCCGATGTTGCAAGAAAGATCCTATGTGTCCTCCCCATTGAGAAATATGGGCACATTGTCACCGTGCTTCACCAAGGTGATCTTTCCAATGCTACACCAACTCAAATATTGGGAAAGATCAATGCTCATGAGATGTATATGCATCTCACCCCGAGGATGGCTCATCATCCAAGAAGAAAGACTTGGCCCTCAATGCAAGTCACTCAAGAAGAGGCAAGGCCAAGGCAACTCATGATGATTCTAGTGATGCTGAAATTGATGATGTGAGTCTTGCTCTCATGGTGAAGAAGACCACCAAGATGTTGAAGAAGCTCAACAAGAATGGTGTCAAGTTTGATGGCAAGAAGAAGAAGTTCTTCACAAGTAGCAAAAGGAAGCCCATCTCCGAAATGGAGTGCTTCAACCGCCGCAAGACGGACATCTAGCTCATCAATGTCCGGAGCCTCCAAGAGACAAGAAGTACAAGAAGAAGAAGGGCAAGGACAAGAAGGATGACTCAAGTGATGATGAAGAAAAAGAAAAGAAGAAGAAAGACAAGCATCACAAGAAGAAGGAAGAAAAGAAAGAGCATCACAAGAAGAAGGATGGCAAGGCCTATATTGTTGGTGATTGGCTCACCGATATTGAATCCTCTTGTGGGTCATCCGATGAGGAAAGTGATGATGAAGGTGTTGCTGCCATCGGCATTGGATCTTCACCACCTCCACAAATCTTGCCATCATCATCTACTCCATCCCACTTTTGCCTTATGGCTAAAAGTGAAAAGAAGGTACATTCTAAACATGGGGATAGTGATGATAGTGGTAGTGAAAGTGATAGTGATGATGAGTATGAGTCACCTACCTATGATGAGCTTGTCAAATTGCTTAGAAAGTACTCAAAAACCATCATTAAGACTAGAGGAAGATGTGATGAGCTTGATAGTGAAAATACTTCTCTTCTAGAAAAAATGGAAGCTATGCAGAAAACTAGTGATGAGCTTAGAGATCAAAATGAAATCATGTCCTCTAAACTCAAGGAACTCAAAGCTTCTTCAAAAGAGCATAAAATTGAAAAAGAGAACCTTGAGAAGAAGCATGATGAGCTCAAATCTAGTTATAGCTCTCTAAAAGAGGAGTACACAACTATTAAAGTTGATCATGGGAATCTAGCGATGGCTTATGAGCTTCTTGCCGAAACACATGAGGCTACTAACAATGTTGCTAAGAATGATGTAGCTACATCATGTGATGAGATCATTGAGCAAGGTGCTAGCAAAGCAAAGGCAAGTCGGTGGTGGTGACTCGAGAATTATGATGAATATGTCAAGATAAAGAATGAAAATGAACAGCTCAAGAAGGATCTTGAACAAGCAAAAATCAGTCACACCGTCACTATTGAAGATGAAGGACTAGCACTTGAGAATGAAAAGCTCAAAGAAGAGAACAAAAGACTCCACTTTGAGATGTCATGCTTGAAGCAATCAACAAGTGAGTCACTTCTAGAAGAGAACAATAAGCTCAAGCAAGAGAAGGAACACCTCAAGATTGGATTGAGCAAGTTTGCAAAAGGAAAGTCACTTCAAAGTGAGCTCTTGATGAACACCGTGATGAAGACCGATAGAAGTGGCATTGGGTTCAAGGCACATCAAGAGAAGCAACATCAAGCAAAGCAAGCAAGTCAACAAAAGCAAAAGTCAAAGCCAAAGCCAAAGAGATGTTTTGAGTGTGGACAAGAAGGTCACTTTGCTCATGAGTGTGAAACTCCACCACCACAACCCTTGCCCAAGCATGCTAGACCCTTTGCATATAATGCTCATTATGTGGTTAGAAAGGATTCAAAAGGACAAGTGAATGTCACCTTCTTAGGTCCCCCCAAAAGAATAGGCCTAAGCAAATTTGGGTTGCAAAGTCTCTAGTAGAGAAAGTCAAGGGCCCTCAACAAGTTTGGGTCCCTAAACCTCAAGCTTGATCTCTTGTGTGTAGGTGAACTACAGGACCGGTGGAAGTCATTGGGTTATTGATAGTGGTTGCACTCAACATATGACTGGTGAACCTCGTATGTTTGCCTCACTAGATGGAGGGGAGCAAAATCAAGATAGGATCACATTTGGTGATAATTCAAAGGGCAAAGTCAAGGGTTTGGGCAAAGTTGCAATATCAAATGATCACTCTTTGTCAAATGTGCTTTATGTTAAACCATTGAGCTTCAACTTGCTGTCAGTGGGTCAATTGTGTGATCTTGGATTCAAATGCTTGTTTAATGAGAAGGAAGTGATAGTGTCAAAGAAAGAAGACTCAACCGTGATATTCAAAGGCTTTAGATACAACAATCTCTATCTAGTGGATTTCACCTCCGAAGATGCAAATCTGAATGTTTGTTTGCTGTCCAAGACTTCACTTTTGGGTGGTTGTGGCATAGGAGGCTAGCACATGTTGGGATGAGTACACTCAAGAAGCTTTTGAAGAAAGAGTTAGTGAGGGGCTTGAAAGATGTTAAATTTGAAAAGGACAAACCTTGCAGTGCATGTCAAGCCGGCAAGCAAGTTGCAAACACTCATCCAACCAAAGCTTTTCTATCAACTTCAAGAGTGCTAGAGTTGCTGTATATGGATCTATTTGGACCAACTACGTACAAGAGTCTTGGTGGGAAACTCCATTGTCTAGTGATTGTTGATGACTTCTCAAGATACACATGGACCTTCTTTCTTCATGACAAATCCGAAGCTACTCCTTGCTTCAAGAAGTTTGCAAAGAGAGCTCAAAATGAATTTGATGTCAAGATCAAGAAAATTAGAAGTGACAATGGCAAAGAATTTGACAACACCAACATTGAAGCTTATTGTGATGAAGTTGGGATTAAACATGAAGTCTCATCCACCTACACACCTCAAAAATGGCATAGTTGAGAGGAAGAACCGGACCTTGATCACTCTAGCAAGAACAATGCTTGATGAGTACAACACCCCGAGAACTTGTGGGCTGAAGCTATCAACACAAAGATGCTATGCATCAAATCGGTTATATCTTCATAAGTTTCATGGCAAGACCCCCTATGAACTGCTCAATGGGAAGAAGCCGGACGTCTCCTACTTCCGGGTGTTTGGTTGCAAATGCTACATCTACAAGAAAAGGCAACACCTAGGGAAGTTTCAAAGACGTTGTGATATTGGTTTTCTTGTTGGTTACTCATCAAAATCCAAAGCATATCGAGTATTCAACCATGCCACTTTGGTTTGGTAGAAGAAACATATGATGTGGAGTTTGATGAATCTAACGGCTCCCAAGGAGCAATTGAGAATCTTGATGATGTAGGTGATGAACCATTGAGGGAAGCAATGAAGAACATGCCGGTGGGAGACATCAAGCCTAAAGAAGATGATGATGAAGTGCAAGTCATTGACAAGCCTTTCTCTTCTTCAAGTGTGCCTCAAGATGACAAGGAAAAAGATGGGATGACTGAAAATGAAGACACTCATGTTTCCCATGAACAAAGAGAGGCACAAGCTCAAGATGTTGATGCTCCTCAACCTACTCCTCAAGTGGTTGAAAAGAGAATTCCCAAACTCCACGATCATCCACAAGATCAAATCATAGGGAGTCCATCAAGGGGAGTAATGACTCGATCTCAAAGACTTGCTAGCTTTGCTGAACATCACTCGTTTGTTTCTTGTGTTGAGCCAAAGGATGTAGGTGAAGCTCTTCAAGATCCGGATTGGGTGAATGCCATGCATGAAGAATTGAACAACTTCACCCGCAACAAGGTTTGGACACTTGAAGAGCGTCCTAAAAATGCAAGAATCATAGGTACCAAGTGGGTGCTCCACAACAAGCAAGATGATCAAGGCAATGTTGTGAGAAACAAGGCAAGGCTCGTGGCAAAGGGGTTCTCTCAAGTTGAAGGCCTAGATTTTGGAGAGACCTTTGCACCGGTTGCAAGACTTGAAGCCATCCGTATCCTCCTTGCATATGCTTCACACCATGAAATGAAACTATTTCAAATGGATGTGAAGAGTGCATTTCTTAATGGTTTCATTAATGAGCTTGTTTATGTTGATCAACCTCCCGGGTTCGAAGACCCTAGCTGTCCTAATCATGTTTTCAAAGGTTGTCCAAGGCACTTTATGGGCTCAAGCAAGCCCCTAGAGCATGGTATGAGCGCCTTAGGGACTTCCTCATTGAGAAGGGGTTCACCATCGGGAAGGTTGACACCACACTCTTCACCAAGAAGCTTAATGGAGAGATCTTCATTTGTCAAGTATATGTTGATGATATCATCTTCGGCTCAACAAATGAAGAAGAATGCAAGAAGTTTGGTGACGTGATGTCAAAAGAGTTCGAGATGTCTATGATTGGTGAGCTCAACTTCTTCCTTGGTTTTTAAATCAAGCAAATGAAGGAAGGGACCTTCATATCTCAAGAGAAGTACACCAAGGACCTCCTCAAGAGGTTTGATATGAAGGATTGCAAGCCAATCAACACTCCCATGGCATCTAATGGGCATCTCGACCTTGATGTGGAAGGTAACTCGTGGATCAAACTCTTTACCGCTCTATGATCGGTAGCTTGTTGTACCTCACTGCATCTAGGCCCGACATCATGTTTAGTGTGTGTATGTGTGCTCGCTTCCAAGCCGATCCTAAGGAAGCTCACCTGAGTGCTGTCAAGAGAATCCTTAGGTACTTGCAGCTCACCTCAAGCATTGGTCTATGGTATCCCAAAGGAGCAAGATTCCAACTTGTTGGCTATTCCGATTCGGATTATGCCGGTTGCAAAATTGATAGAAAAAGCACATCCGGAGGGTGCCATTTGCTTGGGAGGTCACTTGTCTCTTGGTCATCAAAGAAGCGAACGTGTTGCTCTATCTACAAATTAAGCGAGTACATAGCAGCGGGGACTTGTTGTGCACAAATCTTGTACATGAAACAAACCCTTCTTGACTATGGAGTGAATCTTGGTCAAGTGACTCTCTTGTGCGACAATGAGAGTGCAAGAAGATTGCAAACAACCCGGTTCAACACTCTCGCACAAAGCATATAGATATCCGCCACCACTTTCTTAGAGATCATGTCTCTAAAAAGGATATATCTCTAGAAGGTGTGAGAAGTGAGGATCAATTAGCGGATATCTTCACAAAGCCATTGGATGAATCAACCTTTTGTAGGTTAAGGAATGAGCTCAATATCCTTGACCTAAGCAACTTCACAAGGAAGAGATGAAGGGTGTTGTCGGTTGCATTGCATCATTTATAGAGCACGTCTAAATTTCTGTAATGCATATAGGGCTTGTCTAACATGGTTAAGATAACACTCTTTGGAGGTGTGAAGAAGCTTACCCTTGGTTCAAACCCGACAAGCCGCCTAGATTCAAATTCCGTAATTTTATGTGCTTGTGTGTTGCTCTTCGTTTCTTTTCGTTTATCTCTTGAGCAACCTCTCGTGTTCGTCCATGAATTGAGAAAGCTTTTGATGCTTCTATTGGTTTAGAAACTCAAGCTCATGGCCATACGTTGTTCCTCGTTCGTGTTTATTGCCTATTTTCGAAATCTAAGTATAGCCTATGGCAAACTATTTTGAAAATCGAGGGTTTGAGGGTGAGGATCTCATATTGACTCCAAACTGTGTTTAGTTGACTCTTAAAAAGTTTGGAAATCAATTGGGAGCAGGTGCCGCGAAGAAAGAATTCATTTCAGCTCTCTATAGAGCGCCGGACGCACCTTCAAGTCCCGGCGGACGCGTCCGGCGCCTTATGAAGAACCGGCGCAGAAGTAGCCAGAAGATCAACACTGGCCGGACGCAGCACAGTGTTTCGCCAGCGTCCGGCGCGTGCGTCTGCAGCGAGTCCGGCGGATCAGTCTAAGAAGCAAGTCTTTCTGGACTTTCTGTTCGGAGTCCGGCGGTTCCCCGGACGCACTCGAGACGCGTCCGGCGCAACAAGGAAGAGCGCGGTTCACTTAATCTGTCGTGTGGGGCCACCCAATAGTTCTCCTTCATTCCAAATCGACCGCGGCCGTTTTCTTTTTTCTCCTCGCCATCCGTACGCCGCCGCCGAGTCGCCCTAACCCTACCATCGCGCCGCGCCGCCCCAGCTGCATTGTGCCGCCTTCCTCCAACGCTCCCGCGCCTCACTCCTCCACCGCCGAGAGCCACTCCGGCCGCCACATTCAAGCCAGCGCCGCCCTGCGTCTGTGCCGCCCCGGGGTCGCCAGTCCCCACCGGAGCCTCCTCCTTTGCCGCCGCCCGAAGCTCGCCATCCTCAACGGCGACTTATCCTCCAGCTCCGTCCGCGGCGTATCCTCTTGCTCTCCTTCTCTACCTCGAAGCTCGCCGCTAGGCGTCATCTTCTCCAGAGAGAGCCATATCCCCTGTGAGTTTTCACCTCGCACTCAAGGTGTTCGACAATATGTCGAAACCATGCTCGATTGATTTTTGGTCAGCTTTTGATCAAATTTTCATCTCGGTGCATAGGTTGGATTCTCGACTGGATCAAGCTCATCACCTAAAACTCTCTAAACCTCCTTATGGTGAGTTCTGATCAAGTCTCCTTCATACTCGATACGTTGCCATATCCTCATTCTCCTCGAAATTGACTCTCTTTTTGAATCAATTCATTTGTGCAGCGTTGAGATCCTCTTGTGGTGTGCCTCACATCGTCATTCTTATCTCTTCATAGGAGTTCGTCGTGTTATAGGTATAATGCCATGCTCTATCTACTTCTTATCCGATTGCTATGCTTCCGACTAGGATTCATTACCTCTAGACTCATGCTTACTGGTTATATATCTCTCCCGATTCTATCTCTTGCAGCGAGCCGGTTATTTGGTTGTCTTGTCAGTTGGCAGTGTCAGTGGCAGTTTAAACCCTAAACCAAGCTTGCGGGTATGGATTGAGGCCAAGCCTCTTAAGACGTCAGTTCATCCTCTCTCAGTGTTTGGTTTACTTGATCTACTGCAGCGTCAGTCATGCCCAGGTGCAAGGGCACAGGCAGGGGTTCAGGGGGAGATGATGATCCCAATAGGAGACCAAATCTTCCTAAGATGGTTGAGAAAGCAAAGGGTAAAAAGGTCTTGGCCATTAGGAAGAGGAAGAGGCAGCCATCAGATGCACAGGCAGCAGCAGAGCGTGCTGAGAGGAGAGCTCGCAGAGGTGCAGGCATAGTGATCCAAGAGCCTGGATCAGCAGAGGCAGAGGCAGAGGCCCCAGAGGCAGAGGAGATCACACTTGAGCAGCAGGATCTTTCTCCTTTACGACGGTCCTCCCGTGTCAGGACTCTCCAGCCAGCCAGACAGCGGCTCGCGAGTCCACGGGAGTCGAGTCCCTCTTCTACTCCACGAGGCAGCCCGCGGGGGCTCTACAGACCTAGATTGAGTACGGAGGAGCCGTTGATGGTCGGTGCAAAGAAGATACAGGGGCTATCGGGCGGTGGACATAAACACCGGTTTCCACCTTCCGAGAGAGAGCGGTGCACCCTATTACACAGCTTTGCACAAGTCCCCGGTTGAGGCTTACGTGCGTAAGTCAAAGATCACCAAGCGAGGACAAAGTGATAGTTGACTCTTTCTCACATGTGTTGGGCCAGGCCTTCAGAGAATATTTGGGTGCACAGCCAGGCATGATTGATCTAATTGGAAGATCTGGCAGATATATTCCAGAATGGGTGTTAGAGTTCTATGCTACACTGTGGATTGCTCCAAATCATTCACTTATTTCATACACCATTCGTGGTCAGTGTCGATGAAATATCGGCGATAGTCCGACCAGGGGTATGCCCTGACCGGTAATGGATTGGCGGAAGGCGCACGAGATTGCGAGCAAGACGTAAACAGGGAGCAATCACACGAGGTTTACCCAGGTTCAGGCCGCAAGGATGCGTAAAACCCTAGTCCTGCTCTCTGTTTCGATTATGATGTGGATGTATGAGTTCGTGCGTTATGCCGGATTCTCGTCCTTCCGGCACGGGGTCCTTGCTCTCCTTATATATTGCGGGAGCAAGGTTACAAGTCGGAACTAGCCTATCTCGGTACTAAGTTTATATACTTTACAAGTCTAAACTTTCCTATCTCGGCTAGGTCTTGTCCTCCTTGTCGGTCTTCGATATTCTTGCCTGTTTTAGGGCCGTCCGACCCGCATGAGCCGATCGGTCTTGAAGCTTGATGGGCCGGCCTCGGCGATAGCGTGTCGGCCCAAAGTAGGCCGTGAGGGTATTTGGAGTTTATACCTCCACAAACTAGTCCCCGAGCATCATGGATCTTGAGGAAAAACACCGTCTTGCTTGGTTGAGTGAGAAAGGGTGGTCGGACACACGTTCGACATATAGTCCGAGCATGGCCGGAGGACCGTCTAATGCTTCCGACCACACTTTGCTTACACTTGGTTGACGTTTTCGGTTTTGACCGAAAGATTTATGTTGCTCCCGAAAAGAAAAAGAATTTTGAAAGGGTCCCAAATGCGAGACGTGGGCCCTCGTTAGTATGTGATGCCCGCCATCACATGGTATCTCGTCGTGATTGGTCGTTGCCTTAGCTTAGTTTTGAAACTAAACTCTTTGTAGAGAGAAAGGATCGTGCCGAGTCATGCAAATGACGTGGGCCCACGTAGTCCCCGAGGTTGCCGTAAGATAGTATATGTTGCGGCAAGCTCTAAAAGAAGGATCTAGCCCATGTCACCTCTCGGGTGACGTGGGCCCACGTAGTCCCCGAGCCCGAGATGAGGTGGAACACGTTATGTCGTGGTCTAAAAAAGAAGACAACCGATCATTATATCATGCTTTATGTGTTTTCGACCACTCTTTGAGTGAGACCGAGCGAGCCAAATTTCATTTGGGCCGGTCGGTTTAAACCATGCCATAACTTTGTCATGATTAAGTTAAGATAGCTTTGCTACTTAACTCGGTCCCCAAATAGTGGCCGTGAGACCATGGTTTTGAATCTAAACCCATGAAAATAGCTTTGCTATTTGTGTGCCGAATAACCGGTATCATTGGCGAAAAAATCCCGGCTCACTTTGTCGGATTGTGTGGGTTGAATTGTTTATGCTATACTGCAACTTTGTTACAAATGGGGTTGGAACAGCTTTGCTTTGTGAACCCGATCTTGTTAGCGAGGCCGTTTTTAAGACTATAGCTAGAAGATAGACTTAAATGGCCATCAGCAGCTTTGCTTACTGGGCCAGCTTTCAGGTTGTCTGGTAAGCCGTGCGTCTGTAAAAAGAAATGAATTTAAATGGAGAGAGGGAACTGACCAAAAAAATCCTTTTTTCGCTGGAGGCGGCCCAGTTTCTCTGGCCCATTAAGGGTAAAAAACCCTAGTGTGGTTAAAAACTTCTGGTGCCGCCGTCATTTGGACTATTCGCTCTCATTTTGCCTGCCGTTTTTGCAACCGCATCCTTCTGCTCCCGTGCTTCGTGTCTAGGGTTAGTCCGAAACAACCGCATCCTTCCGCCCGAAGATCATGGGGAAGAAGCGTCAATCTGCAACAGAGAAGAGGAAGGAGAAAAAGGAGCAGAAGGAATATGAGAAGCAAATGAAGCTCATGTGGTCGCCCACTCAATCGACGGCGGCGTCTCTGAATGCTTTGGCAGATGGCGGTATGATTCCGCCGGCAGCTCTTGGAGTGTGGCGTGTGCCGCTACGAGGTGAGGCGTTCCCCCGTCCCTATGATGGTGAAATAGTTGTATTTGAAGATTATTTTATCAGGGGTTTGGGTATTCCGATCCATACTTTTTTGGTAGAACTCTGCATCCTTTGGAAGATATCAATCTGCAATCTCCAGCCGAACTCTATTATGACAATCGCTCTTTTTGTTGCGTATTGTGAGTTGTATCTTGCCATTCCCCCAAATTTCAATGTCTTCAGACATTTTTATGAGTTGAAGAGGAGAGGGAATTTGGGTGGCAGTCCAGTAGCTGGGGCATGTTACATTTCGCTCCGTGACGGGATGCGGTCGCACCGGTTATCGTTTACACACACGATAATGTGAAGGATTGGTTCAAGAAATGGTTCTATGTAAATGACAATGAACATGGAAGGCCTGTTCCTTGTGATATTACTCAAATTCCCGAACCCAATCACTTCGATCGGATAAGCCAAACACTACGAGATGATTGAAGTGAATGAAATTCGCGATGATGAATTTAAAGGGCCCGAATGGTTTTACGGTGGCGGCAAATGTTTTTATCTCTCGCCGTATTCAGCCTCTTAAGGAGAGATTCAACTTCCTTTGGGAATATCGTGGAGAGGACGACCCTTCTCGTGAGACTCTAGAGCAAATTTATGCTGATGATATCTCTTTGAGGCTCATGAAAATGTTTAAACGAGGGGATGATACTCATATCCCTAAGCCTGTAAGAAGGCCATTTGATTGGAGACAACCACCTCCCCCGGTATGTTTCTTTATCTTTTATCCTCTTATTTCGTGCTTTGCTTGGTTTGATTGTTTTGATGCAAAATTCGGTTATATGTATAGGGTCGTCATATTTATGTGTCTCGCGTCCCTCCCGATGATCTTCCCGCCGGAGAAGCTTTGCAATACCAAGCCGCACCGGATTTGATCGGGGAATTGACGAATGGAAGCCGATGATGACGCCGCAGAGCCTCGTTGATGATCAATCTAAGGCCGCCGGAAAACGGAAGGTTGCGTATGAGAAGAAAAAGAAACGTTCGGTGTTCGACGGGGGTTCTCTATCGCTTCACCTTGTGCTTCTAGTGGTCAAAAACGCCGTTATCGTCGGGTTGTGGAGTCATCGATTCTGAATCGATTCGAAGATAAATTGTCCATTGCTGAATTTGCTCGACGCAAGCGTTTGCGTCGAAAGGAGTGGTGGTCGGAGTTGTACTCCTCCCCGTGTACCTCCTCAATTGGCCGTTGATTCCGGGAATCAACCTATTATGCCAATTATTAGGACCGGGCTTTTGGTGATGATGGTCACCGATAGTTTGGCCGAGGGTTTAGAGGATCAGAATGCCTCTGCTGCTGTATTGCCTCGTGATACTGAGGCTGATGTTGTTATTGGGTCTTCTACTTCTGGTCAGAACGTGGAGACCGATATGCCAGATTGGTTCAACCTTCACTTTGAGCAATCCGAACTATGAGTATATGAACTTCTTGGCCTCGTACCTTTGCTATACCTTGAATTCTCTTGATTATTGTGAAAAAATTTGTTGTTGCCAGGACTCCTATTGTTGAAGATTTGGGCAGGGAGCCCTTGGTGGAAGCTGGGACTGCTTTGGTGAGCCAAGAAGCTGTTCCCGAAGTTGTAACTCCCGCCGCCAATGTAGTCATGGATCAAGAAACTGTTCCTCGGTTGTGCCACCCGCCGCCGATGCTTGTTGAGGATCCAGGATAGTTCTTGCAAATGCCGTTGCTTGAACCCGTAGTGGTTACTCGCGGGTATCAACATTATGGCCTCCTCGAGGATGCTCACCGTCTTTGCCGGGTTTAGCGCTAGATTCTTCCCCGGCCTCATCTCGCTGAAGGTGATCAAAATCAATATGCGCTTGGGTAGTTTTAGACCCAAGTGCATCGACAATGATCACCCCGAGATAATGGAAGAGATCGGGGGGAACTTCTTCCGGTGCCCATATTCCCGGTAGCCGCAGCTATGTAGCTCGTCGGATGAATGGCACATTTTTGAAAATGTTACCGGGGTGCCATTTCGATGGTTTTGAGCAAGTGTTTGCCGATCTTCGGGCTCGTATTAAGGTTAGTACTTGTCTTAGTGGCTTTTTCTATTTTACCCATTCTCGTCATGTTGTGAAGGATCCTTTTTGCGGGTGGTTGAAGATATTGCCGAAAAGCGTCGTCTCCGCATAGAGCGGTTCAAACCAACCATGTGTGAAAAAACGGTCTTCTGCGGAAGCAAAATGAAGATTTGGAGCGGCGGATCCGTGTTCACGAAGGTCGTGAAAAGCTTTGGGAACTTGAGAAAGATTCCCGTTGAAAAAAGTTGCGGCCCTTCGGGAGCAAAACAGGGTTTGTTTTACTCATTCTTGTTACTCCGTGGTTTTGACGAATATGTCATTACCCGATTGTGTACTTTGTAGATTTGGAGAGTGAAAAAGCCCCGAAGGCCACCGAAATTGCTCATCCGACCGAGCGGAGAAGAAAGCTCGTACGAGAGATTGTGCGCTTGGAAAAGGAGGCACGAGGTGCGTTTTCTCCTTTTTTTTTATTTTGTTGTTGTTTGGCTCTTATCGTATCTTATAAGTTGTGCTTATGTAGAAACGCATGAGCGTCATATGGCACAATTCGGCGTGTTAAAAAATGATAACCAAGAACGACGAGCGCTACTTGTCCATGGCGAATGGATTGCAACCTCTCGTTTGCTTGTACTTGCGCGGGGTGAAGTGAGGCCGGCAAATCCCCTTCTCGTTCCCGAATTTGTTGTGGATCGGTGCCGCCGTTCATGGCGTTTGCTCAAGGAATTTGTCGGGAAGGGGAGTCGCTTTTGTTGCGCAATCTCACTTTCCTCACTTTCCTCGGGCGATTTCAAGCGCTTGGAGTCCGGGAGGCCCGCAGATACTTCTCCGTAAAAGCTCGAGACTTGCAAAATGCTTGCTCGGGCACCGCCGTGTTATTGCCGACAAGATAGATCTTGTGCCCGAACAATAACTTGAAATTAATTTGTGGTATTAAACTCGTGGTGCTTTGCACCGTTTTGTAACAATATCTCGATGTTCTTTGATACAAATGGTAGTACTTTTGTTGCATGTCTAGGAACAATTACAATTGCCTTGTGTGCTAGGCATAGAATTTAATTAAGTGTTCTATGTGCCAAGAGTTTGGCAAATCTCTAGGTGGATCGTCTAGAGTACACAGTTTATAAGTCGTTGGTCTTGTGATCGCTTTGACTAGGAAAGGTCCTTCCCAATGAGATGACAATTTGTGGAGGTCGTCTGCTTTTTCTGAATTCTTTTGAGGACGAGGTCTCCGACCACAAACCGTCTTTCTTTTACATTCCTGTTGTAATAGCGCCGTAGAGACGCTAGATATTTAGCCGTTCTTGGGAGTCTTTCCAAGTTGCGCTCTTCTCCCGAATCGATGATAGTTTTTCGACTTCATTTGTGGCTTCCTCGTCATAGTTTTTTGTTCTTGGTGAGCCAAATGCCACTTCATCCGGTAAAACCGCTTCAAAGACCAAATATCATGAAATAAGGCGAGACGCCGGTATTTCTGCTTGGTTGAGTTCGAAGTCCCCATATCACAGCAGGTAATTCATGATACCATCTTCCTGGATGGGTATCGTTATCTCGGTATAGCCTTTTTCGTAGGGCGTCTATGATCATCCCATTTGCTCTTTCTACTTGACCATTGGCTCGAGGGTGAGCCACTGATACATATTTTACTTTTGTTCCTAAGTCTTCGCAAAAATCCCAAAATTCACCACCTGTAAATGTGGATCCTAAATCTGTTATAATGGTGTTGGGTACGCCGAAACGATGTACGACGTCCGTTAGGAATTCGACAAATTTTTTGAGCATTTGGCTTGACTAAGGGCTTATATTCTATCCATTTTGAAAATTTGTCTATAAGTACATAGACAAATTGATAGCCGCCCGGGGCTTTTTTGAATGGTCCTATCATGTCTAGTCCCCAAAGATGAAAAGGGCCATGCGGCCGGTATTGTTTGAAGCTCATGTGCGGGGACATGAATTTGTTTAGCGAAGAATTGGCAACCTTTACAATGCTGAACTAGTTTCTTAGCATCGGCTAGTGCGGTTGGCCAAGTAAAAACCCGCTCGGAATACCTTCCCGACCGGTGTTTTTGATGCCGCATGATTTCCACACATCCCTTCATGAATACGTAGTAGTAGTTCTGCTCCTTCTTCGAAAGAAATGCATTTTTGCAAGACTTCGCCGCTTGCATTTTTGCGCATAAGTTGCCCATCGACTAGGACATAATGTTTACTGCGTCTTATGAGACGCTGTTTTTCTGTTTTATCTGTCGGTGTGTCCTCGTCAATGAGATACCGAATAAAGGGAATTCTCCAGTCTGGCTTTGTCTCCTTTGTTTGTTCCAAAGGTTCCACTGATGGTATTTGCTCGTTACATCCCTTTGTAGTTGAGGGATCTTGTCGCTTTCTTTTCTTTGGATAAATAACTTTGGAGTTATCTATAGATTTTTTGTCTGATCTTGTTACTGGAGCACTTACTCTGAAAGGTGCTGGTCGGATTGCAGCAATGATACTGTTTGCTGCTGGTCGGAGGTGAGCCAGCAGTATGCTTTGCTGAATATTATCTATTTTGGTTTTGCCGTCGATGGATCTGTTTTTTTTTGTGGTGGTTCTGTGCTACCTCCCCGTGTGACAGAAGGTAATAGTAGATCTTGAACAAATACGTCGGGTGGCATTTTTGCTCTATCGGATCCCAATTTAGATAATTGGTCCGCAAGTTTGTTCTTTTCCCTTGGTATATAGGTGAATTCCAAGCCATAGAATTTATTTTCTAGCTTCCTTATCTCTCGCCACGTATGCCTCCATTTTTTCATTAGTGCGTCCCATTCTTTGTTGATTTGCTGGACAACTAAATTAGAGTCTCCAAAGACGAGGAGCCTTTTTATACCCAATTCTATGGCTATCTTGAGGCCGTGAAGTGCAGCTTCGTATTCGGCCGCGTTATTTGAAGCTTTAAAATGGATACGCAAGCGTATCTTAGGGTATCACCGCTTGGTGCTTTGAACACGACGCCGCTCTCCCGCTCCTTTTATTTTAAGGGAGCCATCAAAGAACATTTCCCATCGTTCGGCTTCGTTTTGAAATGGTGGTAGGGACATGTCCGTCCATTATACTAGGAAATCAACCAAGGCTTGGGATTTGATGGTTGTACGGCTTTGAAATTTTAGTGTGTATGGGCCGAGCTCTATTGCCCATTTGACGATCCGACCACCGGCGTCTTTATTGCGAAGAATGTCGCCAACAAAGATGTTCTCGTTACTATTGTGATCGGATATGTGTCAAAGTAGTGTAGCAAATTTTCGTTTCGTTATTAGGATCCCGTACAAAAGTTTTTGTACGTGTGGGTATCTCTCGTTTTGAGTCGTTTAATACTTCGCTGATGTAGTAGACTGGTCTTTGTACGCCATATGTATGTCCCTCTTCTTGTCTTTCGACGACTATTACTGTGCTGACCACGCGATCGGTAGCCGCAATGTATAGCAATAATTCTTCGTCATCTTTAGGTGCTGTTAGCACTGGTGGCGATGTTAAATATGTCTTGAGTTCGAAGAAGGCTTTGTCTGCTTCGCTTGTCCATTCAAATTTTTGCTTGGCCTTTAATAGTTTGAAAAAGGGGAGGCCTTTTTCGCCAAGTCTTGATATGAAGCGGCTTAAAGCCGCCATGCATCCAAAAGAAGTTTCGGATATCTTTTATACTTTTGGGTTGCGTCATTTTTAAGACTGGATTAACTTTTTCGGGGTTTGGTTTAATGCCATCTTGGCTAACTACATTGCCGAGTAGTATCCCTGATGGTACTCCGAATATGCATTTCTGTGGGTTTAATTTCCACTGAAATTTGTTTAAAGCGACGAAGGTTCGCTCTAGGTTTGAAACTAAGGATCCGCTCTCCTTTGTTTTTACGACTACGTCGTCTACGTATGCTTCGACCAAAGCTGGTCGGAAATTTCTTTTGAAGACACTCTTGGATAGCGCGTTGGTATGTTGCACCAGCATTTTTGAGGCCAAACGACATGGTCGTATAGCGCATGCGCGCCGAAAGGCGTGATGAATGATGTTTTTATTTGATCGTGAGTTGCTAGGGCTATTTGGTGATACCCCGAATAGCAATCTAAAAAGGACAACAGTTTGCAGCCTGCGGTTGAGTCAACTACTTCGTCGATGCGAGGTAGTTTGAAGGGGTCTTTAGGGCAGTGTTTGTTGAGATCGGTATAATCAACACACATTCTCCATTCGCCATTTTTCTTTTGTACAAGAACTGGATTGGATAGCCAAAGATGATACACTTCTTTTATAAAACCAAATGCTAATAGCTTTAACACTTCTACCCTAATCACCTCCTTTCGTCGCGAGCAAACCGTCGTAATCTTTGTTTGATTGGTTTGGCGGTTTCGAGACATTAAAGAAGTGCTCGACCTTTTCCCTTGGGACGCCCGGCATGTCTCGCGGTTTCCAAGCGAATATGCTTATGTTGTCCCGTAGGAATTGGACGAGCGCGTCTTCCTATTTATCGTCTAAATTGGCTCCTATAAGTGCAGTTTTCTCCTTATCTCCGGGGATGAGCTCGATCTTCTTTGTGTCATTGCTTTTGTTGGCTAACCTTTTTGACTGCTTGACTGGGATCTGAAGGTCAGCTTCGGGTATCTCGTTTTGCTTCAAGGCATGTTTGTTCCATATGGGCTTTGAGGTCCGCTAATTCGGCCGCCGCCGCGTAGGCGTTTGTTTCGCAGCGTGAGCCATAAGCACATTGCCTCCGAGAGAAAGAATGCCCTTTGATGTTGGCATTTTTAACACTAGATATCCGTAGTGAGGGACAGCCATGAACTTTGCGATCCCCGGTCGACCGAGTATGGCGTGGTAAACGCCTTCGAAGTCGGCCTACAATGAAGCCGACGTAGTCTTTTCTCGAAGTGTTGTCTTGTTCCGAACCGAACGGGTAGAGTTATTTTTCCCAATGGCATTGAAGGTTTGCACGGCATGACTCCCGAATGGTGAGTCGTAAGGTTCGAGATCTTCGATTTTTAAACCTAGCTCGCGAAACGCTTGTAGGAATAGAATGTTTAAAGCACCGCCGCCATCTATGAGTACTCTCTCCATACGTATATGATTAACGATCGGGTCAAGTACCAAAGGGAATCGCCCAAGATCTCGGTATATTTGCCCACATGTCGGCTCGTTAAAGGTTACCGGTTGTTCCGACCAGCCGGAGCTTTAATGTCGTATTTGGTCCATCGGACTTAGCGATTGCCATGATCCTCCTTTTTAGTAACTTTTTGTCCCGCGAGTTTTCGAGACCAACTTTGCCGCCAAAATCATAGCCGACAAGTGTTTGGTGGGCTCGTTGAACCGATGCCGAGGATCTTTGTCGCTGTCTTCTTCTTCTTCCTCGGCCTTGTCCTTCGTTCGGGCCGTTTCTCCTTACTTTGTTTTATTAGTCTCTCGTTTCTTGGCGGCTGCCCTACGAAAATTGTTGTGAATCCGCGACACTCGCCCATGGTATGCCCTTTTCCCCGGGTGTTTAGGGCAGTCCCGGCCTAGAATCTTCTCATATTCGGATCGAAGTCTCGCTTCTTTTCTCTCGCTAGGTGGTACCGAATGGACGCGTTGATCTATGTCTCGCTATAATTGTTTTGTAAGCGATTGTCGCGTCATCGTTCATTGCGACGGTTATTGTCACGTCTGTCGTTTCGCGCATGTCTTTGCGTTGCAAATCTCTTTCTCTCGTCATCGTTTCTTCCGAAGTTTCGTATCCTTGTCCGGTTTCGGGCAATTGTTGCATGGCATCGTCAACGCGAGCGAATTCACGGGCTATTCTCGAACATCTCGTCGGTTGTAGTGGGTTGTCTTCTCAAAAGTTCTTTTCGTAGATCAATATTTCCGGGTTGTCGTAATCCCTATACGAAAAGGGACACGACTTCGACTGCTGAAATGTCTGGAATTGTCATCCAGACTTCTGAGAAGCGTCGTATGTAGTGACGTAGTGGTTCATTCGGGTAATCGACGATCTTTGCTAGATCGTACTTAGTGCCAGGCTGCCGGCATGTTATTCTCAGTAGTTCTCGATGAAGAGATGTCGCAGCTTGAGGCCAGCCGTGAATCGACCCTCTCGTTGTCGTAATAACCAATTATTCGGCCCACCGTCGAGTACGATAGGGAGGTAATTGGCCATGACGTGTTCATCCCCTCCCGCGCTCGTACGGCTACTTCGTATAAGAGGATCCAATGTTCTCGGGTCGACCTTGCCATCGTACGTTTTGATGTCTCGGTATCCCGAAACTTTTGGGCCGACTACCTCTCGTAGGGTAGCCGAATAAGGCTTTGGTCCCGAGGCATCCATGCGAGCTCGGTATCGGTTGTTGATGACCGCTCGGAGGTCATTGTCGTCATATTGTTCATCATGATGGTGATTGAAGGGTTGACCATAAACTCGTTGTCTCGTGGTTGATCTCGTCTTCTATCATTGTGTCTCGGGTGAAATCACAGTGAGGAAAGTTCCCACAACTCTCTCCATCGTCTTCGTAGTTGTTGTTGTTAGCACCTCCCTCTCTAGAGTCCGGTATTTGATTGCTTTGAAGAAACTACGCGGCCGGTGGCTTCGAGAGATGCGGCCGGGCGCGCTTGTTCTCTCATATGGTTCACTTGAGCTTTAGCTGCTACTAGAAAATCGATTGCTTCCTCAATTTGGGGAGTTTGAGGATGTTGGCCGTCTTGAGGCGGTCAATAGCAACCGCGATTAGCACTTGGGGTTGTGTGAACTTGTCTTTCGTTTACAAGGTCGAAATCATCGCAAGATTTCGCCGAAAACCCCGCGTCGTCCGACCATACGATCTTGGTCGGCAAATGCCTGGATTGCGGCTTCGTTTTGCCTCCGTTGTTCCCGGCTGCGTTTCGACCCTCTCGCCGTTGCCTTTGTTCGTCGGTTTCTCCATTGATGGTGACCTCGTTGTCACTAACATGACATACCGCGTTCCCTAGGGCCGGGAGGGAAAGATGGGAATTGCTTTGTAACTCTTGAGTGGATTTGGCCGGGTTATGGATCTCTCGACTGAATTTCCTCATGTTCCTCCGGGTCGGAACACGGTGAGTTGTAGATCTGGAGTAGTGTCGATACGCTTGGTGCCGTTGTTTGCGCATTGTACCTCTTCTTCGTTGTCGGAGTAGACCATCGTATGGGCGATCCCGAGAGTTCTAAGATATTGTAGTAATCGTCGAGTCCGGGCGTGTCCGGAGTAACGTCACGTGTTTTCTCGGGAGATTGGTCGTCCATGACTTCTTCGAGGCGCACATGATTGACGATATGTCCCGCGGGGTGCGTCGAAAGCGTAGCCAATCATATCCGGACGCGGATCGGGGATCCGGTTGTAGCCTTTGACGTAATCTCGCTAAAAGTTGGTGGCCGAATAGGTCGGCGGTGTTCGGCAACCCGTATGGGAACGGTGATGCAGCCCTTGGATCTAGGATCTTGAGATCCGATGATTTTTGTTGGGCGTTTTGTTGGCGCTTGGTCTCGTTGAAGGATAGTAGGTGATTCTTGCTTTGATTCAATCTGGATAGATCCAAACCGAGCAAAAAACTCCATGAGCCTATCCCGTTGATCATGAGTTGCTTCGAACAGATTGGCCCAATTTTCATCTGGTGGTTGATTGGTGCCTAGAAGAAAAGGCTGGAGTTCTGATAACTCGAGCTTTGATGATGATGCCTCGTACCGAGGAGGCAAAGGATTTGTACCTTCATTGCTTAGTGGAGCTAGGATCGAGGGCGGACCCTCGATGTATGAGGTGTCTGGAGCGGTTGTCCAGGTCATCGTCCCAACGGTGAAGGTGAGGCCAGCTTCGAAGGTCATGGAAGCCGGGAAGGAAACCATCTTGATCGACGTGAAATCTCGGTGCGCACCCCCTACCTGGCGCGCCACTGTCGACGAAATATCGGCGATAGTCCGACCAGGGGTATGCCCTGACCGGTAATGGATTGGCGGAAGGCGCACGAGATTGCGAGCAAGACGTAAACAGGGAGCAATCACACGAGGTTTACCCAGGTTCAAGCCGCAAGGATGCGTAAAACCCTAGTCCTGCTCTCTGTTTCGATTATGATGTGGATGTATGAGTCTGTGCGTTATGCCGATTCGTCCTTCCGCACGGGGGTCCTTGCTCTCCTTATATATTGCGGGAGCAAGGTTACAAGTCGGAACTAGCCTATCTCGGTACTAAGTTTATATACTTTACAAGTCTAAACTTTCCTATCTCGCTAGGTCTTGTCCTCCTTGTCGGTCTTCGATATTCTTGCCTGTTTTAGGCCGTCCGACCACGCCCGAGCCGATCGGTCTTGAAGCTTGATGGGCCGGCTGGCGATAGCGTGTCGGCCCAAAGTAGGCCGTGAGGGTATATGGAGTTTATACCTCCACAATCGAGACGACAGAACTTGTCCAAATGAGGAAGCCAGAACTTCTTGGGGATTTCGGAGCGGCCCATCAAGCCGCATCACCGTGCTTTCCAGAATTGAGCCACCCCGCCGTGCACGGGGAGGAGTAGTGCCACCTCCCGAGATCATGAGAGAGGTCTTTGGACCTAACTTTGGTGCGGGTCGAGCGACACCACAGGATGAGCTACGCCTTGCTCGAGTCCTTGATCGATTCGAGGTACACACAATTCTTGCTAGGCCCGGTTTCGAACGGGTTCACTAGGCTCCAAAGGTGGGTAGTGTCACATCTTGTGAGGAAGATTCCTTTTGACATCTCGGGATTTGATTCTTTGTGATATGGAGGATGTTATCTATGGGAGCTTCACCAAACACCGGCTAATGCACTATGCTCATTGGATCACCCGGCTCATCTATAGAAATGGTGATCTTCCGCACTCGATCGAAAGGAATATGAAGATCCGCCGAATTATGAGGTGTTTGGCTCCTATGATGCTTCCCAGTTGTCGAGTCACCGCAGATGCTCCTCCAGTCATTCCTCGCCATGGAGATCCATTACTGAGAGACAGGAGCCGAGCAGATGCTAGAGTTGAGCAACTAGCGCGAGATGAAGAAGCGAGCTTGCGAAGCCGAGGCGCAGGATATGAGATCACTACCTCGGACTCGAGGATGATGAGGAGTACTACATTCCAGTTCGTCCTCCTCCTCGTCGCATGATGCGTAGGCGGCGGTTCGAGCGGCCATTGAGCGCTTGACTCGTACTTGACAGTTGGCCGCCAACCGGGGAGCGTGCCGAGGAGCGGCATGAGATTGCTCTAGCCGAGATACGAGCTCGCCGGATGCACAAAGATCGCCTACGCGCGGCAGACTGCAGACTATGACTTTGATTGCTTCACTATTTCAGCGAGATAGGTGCCACAGTACCTCGGGGAATTCTTCCTCGGCTCCGAGTCACCAACGGGACGGACTTTGGGAGTAGGACCTTCTCGGATGCCGCCACGAGTGCGGGCTTACCGGCTTCGTGCATAGCACCTTCTTCTCCAGCGGTTCGTGTGTCCCCCGGTTTTCCACGGATCTCCACCGGCTTCTCACCCGTTGGCTCTCATCCGTTATTCACTCCGCACTCAGCGCGGCTCATCATCGGGCCTCCTACGGTGCACTCACGGGGAGAGGCGACACTGAGTACATGAGACAAATTTATTCAAGATGACTCGCAACCTCGCGCAAGAAAATTCCTCCAAAGGATGTGCACCGGCACATCGGGCACTATACCTTCCTCGGTGGCTTCTACGAGATCCTCTTCCTACTACGAGGCAAGTACCACGGTGGCTCCTACTCTTCCACTCGCTACACCGTCGAGCCACGGGGTCACCCGAGAGATAGCTCCGTCACGGTGCCAACCACGGAGACAAACGATTACGGTGTCGGTTGAGCGCACCCAGACCGCTTCACCGCCGGCACCACGGCCCGGAGGGTCGCGGGCTCCTGTCCTCGGTCCCCAAGAGCTCGATGACAGCCCGAGATGATGCTACGGCGTTCGTCATTGCTCCACATGCTCGTGAGACCGGCTCGTCTGCTCCTTCCACCCCTCAGCCTTAGGTTTTGGTCCTTGATGCCAAAGGGGGAGAGTTGGGAGTATGTAAACTTAGGGGGAGCTCATAGCTTGGGATTTGGTTCTTTTGATTGATTCATTTGCATGCATCATGTTTACTTTATGCATTGTATGATATGTGTGAGGTAAGCTTGGGATTTGGTTCTTTTGATTGATTCATTTGCATGCATCATGTTTACTTTATGCATTGTATGATATGTGTGAGGTACTTTCAATCGCAGTGACATATGCTCTTCGGTTTGGTATCACCTTCTATGTCACCTGGCTCTTTGCTCATATGTGCTTGGCTTCCGCGGTTTACTCGATTCCATATGAGCTATGCTTTTGTCTTGTGCTAACTCGTTTTTGCGAGATTATATGTGCACAGATCTTTTGGCTTGATGTCACATGAGTCATTCTAATCTTTGCTCTTATTGTCAAAGGCTCATGTGAATCAAGCATGCTTGAAAACCTCAACTAAACTCTTCATACTCCGAGGTTGTCATCAATCACCAAAAAGGGGAGATTGAAAGCATCTAGGCCCTTTGATGTGGGTTTCGATGATTGATGACAATATAGATTACTATGACTAACGTGTGTTTTGCGTAAACAATGGGAGTTAGGTCATGGTAATGGAATCTCAGGCAATTGGTTGTCATGCCCTCTTATCGATAGAAATCGTTTCGGTTTTCAAAGGATGGACGACAAGGTTAAGGACGGTTAGCTCCGATTGTCGATGGTGTTGAGAGACATCGGATTAGTCGTTAGGACTTTGTTTTCTCCTTTGGCCGTACTATTAAGGGGGTGCAAATGGGTAGCTTGACCTAGTTGAGTCTCGGGTTTAGGTGTGGTGCACACTGGTGAAATCTTAGCCCTAGGAAGTTACTAGAGAGCCCTGAGAGTGTTTGGAGTTGCCGTCATCTTCAAAAGATCAGTGATCAAGTGAAAATGGGCACTTCAACAAAGCGCCGGACGCGCCCGGCCAAGGGCGCCGGACTCGTCCGGCGCATGCTTGAGCCGGCCTCGGTCCGCCCGAGCGGCGGACGCGTTGGCTTGGCGTCCCCGGCGGGCGCCGGACGCGGAATGAGTTCCAAGTCTTGGGCAAGCGACCGGCCTCGGTCGGACGCGCGCGGACGGCGCCGTCCCCGGACGCGTCCGGCGCTCGCAGATCAGAGCCCAACGGCTAGTCGGCCCGTTTGAAAGTTTCTAAGCGCCGGACGCGTCCGCGGGGGCGCGGACGCGCGTCCGGCGCTCACGACCGAGCCGAATTGCGGGGTAACGGTTGGATTTCAGCCTTGGCTATAAATACAACCACACCCTCCATTTCGGCTCTCTTGCTCATTTTTTCAGGCTGATAGCCACCTTGTGAGAGCGGGAGAGTTGCAAGAGCCTCATGACTTGAAGAGATTTGAGAATCCATGAATTCATGAGCAATCGAGAGTAGCTAGTGTGCATCCACTCTTCTCCCTAGGCTTTGCGAGGTCAAGTGAGAGTTTGTGCTTGTTACTCTTGGTGATCGCCATCACCTAGACGGCTTGGTGGTGATTGGAGCTTGGTGATCATCCGGCGGTGCTTGTGGATGACCCAACTCATCTTGTGAGCGGTTCTTGGCGATTCACCGCGTCGGAGCGACGAAGAATCAGCCCTAGAGAGCACTTGGTCCTTGCGAGGATCAAGGGGGAGCTACACCCTTGCGCGGGTGCTCCAACGAGGACTAGTGGAGAGTGGCGACTCTCCGATACCTCGGGAAAAAGATCGTTGTGTTCCTTGTCCCCTTAAATTCTGCACTTACTTTCTAGTACTTACTTTCTTGCAATTACTTTCATAGAATTGCCATGCTAGAATAGGATTGGAATTTAGGGTGCAACGATTGTCTAGGAACACACATAGGCACAAAGGGGTGAATCATGGGCTAGTAGGTTTATTTCCGCAAGATTTTTTAGAATTAGCCCAATTCACCCCCCCCTCTTGGGCATCTTGATCCTTTCATTCAACATGAGCCATTTCTGATTAGAACTGATCACAAGAGCCTATTGCATCTTACTGAACAAAGAATCACTTCTAGAATCCAACAGAAAGCTCTTCTCAAGTTAATGGATCTCAGTTCAAAATTGTGTATAAACAAGGTGCATTGAATCAAGCGCGATGCTCATCTGTCCGTGTGTCATTCCCCGATTCCTTGATGGCCATCTCATTCGTAATGCAGATTGGGTGGAAAATGTAAAGAAGGGATATGAAATGATGCTGTTGCTCTGGACATCCTGGCAAATCCTTCTGGAGACTATTCTGTGCAGGAAGGTCTTATCAGGTTTCAGGGGAGAGTGTGGCTGGGACATAATGATCTTGCTCAGCAGCATGTGATGCAGTCGTTCATAGCTCGGGGTGGGAGGCCATTCGGATTTCAAGCTACTTATTACGGATTAGACAAATGTTTGCTTGGCCTGGAATGAAGCAACACATTCAAACTTTTGTCAAAGCTTGTCAAACTTGTCAACAGGCCAAGGCGAACATGTCAAATATCCTGGGCTACTCCAGCCATTGCTGATCCCAAATCAAGCTTGGCAAGTGGTGTGTATGGATTTCATTGAAGGACTTCCAAAATCTCAGAGGTTTGATACTATTCTGGTAGTGATTGATAAGTATACCAAATATGCTCACTTCATTCCTCTTGCACATCCATTTTCTGCCTTGACTGTTGCTCAGGCTTATTTGGAGTCTGTCTATAAGTTTCATGGATTACCAGAAGCTATAGTGTCTGATAGGGACAGAATTTTCACTAGCACTTTTTGGCAAGAATTATTCAGATTGTCTCACACTGACTTGCATATGAGTTCTTCTTATCACCCTCAGTCAGATGGACAGTCTGAAAGGCTAAATCAGTGCTTGGAAACCTATCTGAGGTGTGTTGTGCACTCTTGCCCAAAGGAATGGGCTAAATGGTTGTTTGCAGCTGAGATCTGGTACAACACAAGCTATCACTCTGCTCTAGGCCGTTCTCCCTTTGAAGTCTTGTATGGTCATAAGCCAAGGCTATTTGGTCTCTCTACTGAGATTCAGTTGCACTCACCTGACCTGGAGCAGTGGCTAATTGAGAGGAACTTGCTGTCAGATGTGATCAAGTTCAATCTTCAGCGTGCTCAGCTTCGTATGAAGAATCAGGCTGATAAAGGGAGGACAGAGCGTGAGTTTGCTGTGGGTGAAAAAGTTTATTTGAAGCTGCAGCCGTACATTCAATCC
This sequence comes from Themeda triandra, assembly GCA_018135685.1. NCBI lineage: Eukaryota > Viridiplantae > Streptophyta > Magnoliopsida > Poales > Poaceae > Themeda > Themeda triandra. The sequence continues at coordinate 670,693 of JAENPR010000067.1, read as the reverse complement.
TCGGTGGCACCCCGTTCGAATCACAAGCCGTTATTTAAATTCTATGGGCCATTCGAGATTGTGCGTAAGGTGGGCTCGGTGGCTTATAAGTTGCTGCTTCCGGATAATTGCCGCATCCATCCCGTGGTGCATGTCTCTCACTCAAGCGCCATGTTCCTCCTTCGGTGCGCATCGAAGATGACATATCGAGATTCCCGATGATCCAACGGCAACAGTTCAACCGGTTCAGTTTCGAATTCTAGAATCTGTCGTCGTGGTGCTTCTTCTCGTCTCGTCGCTTATTGGTGCAATGGGATCACCGCCGCTACCATGCCGACTTGGGAAGAAAAGGAGGATTTGTCTCGGCGGTTTCAGATTGTCCAAATTGGGGACAAGCTGGAATTCAAGGAGGAGGGAATGTCGGGATCAAGCGCGGCAAGAAGAGAGCAACAAGAGACAGTGTCGTGCGGAGAAGAGTGGCCGATCGCGGCAAGTTTGAATTCGTCTTCGCTTATGGGCTTCGACTTGGCCGTGCGTTGTTATGGGCCGTTGGCCGAGTGTGTCGTGTGCGGCGTATAAATGCTCGTTTGTAATCGCCGAGAGCGGCATCGTTGAACCATTCACTTGAACTGAAACTTGTGCCCCAAACTTTCGTTTGAATTCTAATCCTCTTGCTGTTCGTGCTTTTCTGCCCCAAATTCTCTGCTTCCTCTCTCAATTCTGTCCAATTCCAGTTATCAGTTGCAAATCCATCGCGGTTTGTAACAAAACCCTGTGGGGATGGTCGTCGTCGAGGAAGGCTTCAGTCTTGATGCTTGTTTAGAATAGGTCTTTTGGACAAAACCATGAAATTGGCCAACATTCCTTTGCAGGGTCCCCCTCGCGCTCCTGGCGAAACGGGAATTTCTCTAAAACATCTGTCTCCAAATCGAATACAAATACCCAGTCCTTCATGTAGTGAAAAGTGTGCACTGCATAGTAGACGCAATTTTTCCTGATGGCAGAAGCAGGCAACTCGTGAGCCGCCAAGGCGAATGCATCGCCCCGGCCTAGGAAGATCGAGTAACCTCCAAGGTCCATCACTCTCTCGCCAAACTCCAGGTCAGAACCCGACATCAAGAAGTTATTGGGTCTGTAGACTTCCGCAAAGGACGGATGACGGTCGTAGAACAACACGACGAGAAGCAGCTCGCCGTTGCAGGTCACAAAGTGCGCGGCGCGCGTGCCGTGCACCATCTTGCCGCACCTGCGGTTGCACAGCATGTCCATCTCATACCCAACGTACATGCTGCGTCGGAGAAGCACCGGAGGGGAGCCCGTCGTCGTCCCAAGGTTGAGGTCGTAGACGGCCAACCTTTTCATCGTGTCCATGCAGTACATGTTGCCTCCGTGGAACGCGACGCTGTGGAGCCGCTCACGGGCATACATCTCGGCCACCGCACTCCACGCGGCGTCTCCGGGCCGCCAGAAGAATAAGTTGTGGAACACGCTGTCCCTGGCCTGCGTCGCGACCGCCATCCAGCCAGACGACGCCGAGGCGACCGGGTCGGCGGAGAGGAAGACCTGGAGGACGTGTGCCAGCGGCGGGAGCTGGATCTCGGCGCCAAAGCAGGGTTCCCACAGCACAAGCCGCGTGGGGTATGGCTCGTCGTCCGCCAGCGCCAGCCACCCTCGCGGCGTGCCACAACAGTAGGGGAGGCCGGGCGGGCCGGCGAGTTGGATGCGTCTAAGGCCGCGGAGGAGCCAAAGGGAGTAATCTCCGACTGGGACCTGCCTTTTCGGTGGATTGGCGTGGCAGACGCGGGTGGCCACAACCCACGGGCGGTAGGGCGCGACGGGCAGAGGGGCGGAGGCCCGCCAGTGGCTGCAGACCTGGCGAACATGGATGAGGTCGCGCTCTGATGTCAGGAAGTCGGAGACGAGTCGGAGGAGATCGGCGGGGAGGGACGACCAATAGTTGCCGGTGGCCATAGCGGAGCGCAGGCAACCTGGGTGCTCCTCTAGCAGAGATCAACGAAACAAGAACAACTTTTGTACCGCTCGTCGTTTCCCGACAGGCGACGATCGGACGGACGCTTTTTATATACTCAACGAGGCGTACGTGCCCGCTTTTTTGAGATCGAAACAGAGAAGATCCAACTTGAAACTCATTTTTGAGATCGAAACGGAGAAGATCCAACTTGAAACTATGTCCGATCCAAATCCTTCAATTCACACCACCCCAACTCACCCCTGATTCTTTCAGATCCTATTAAACGGGCCAACACATATCTTTTGCTTGCACCGACAATCCATGGGCACCTATATTCAAACTAGCCGGAACGCTGTGGCAACAGTCCAACTGCATTGCTAAGTCGACATAGCTATTATATTATACTCAACTATATTTAAAGATGGCATAGAACAACAAATCAAAATGTCGTGGGATGTCTTAATGAAACAAAGAATACGACAAAGCACAACCGAGAGGTGAGAAGGAAACCGAACCCCCCCCCCGTCGTCCTCCTCCCCCCGGCTACTCGGGGCGATTCCCTTCGCCACCCAGAACCCCCGTCCGCCGGCCATCTCCGGCCGCCGCGCACCGCCGCTCCGGCCGGCGGTGGTGGCGGCCCGCCGCCATGCCAAAACGGCCGGCGCGCAAGACCTCAAGCTCCTCCCGCGCCCCCCCTCTCGCCGAGCATGGACGGCCGGCTGGGTTGTGGCCTAGATCCGTGGTCCCTGAGCCCGGATCCGGCGGTCCCAGTCACGGATCCGGCGTGGTGGGTGGCAGGCAGGCTCCATGGTGGGTGGCCGGCGGGCTCCATGGCGGGTGGTCGGCGAGCTCCAGTGGGTGGCCGACGGCGGCCCGGATCCATGGCTTCTGTGCCCGGATCCGGTGCCTTCTCACCCTGCTGGGCCTCCCATGGCGTCGGTGGCCGGTGACCCCGTTCCCCGCGCTCGTCTCCTCTAGGGCGGCGGTCGGAGCGACCGCGCCCGGCGGCGGCCGTGCCTTGTCGTCTGGGGCCGGATCCGGTGCTCGCTTCGCGTTGGCGGCCGTCGTGCCTGCTCCTCCCGCGGCCTCCCTGGGCGGCGGCTACTGCTGCTTCACCCGCGCCCCCACCTTGGCTGTTGGTGCGTCTGGCTGCGTTGCAGCCTTGCGGCCTTGGGTTGCTGGCGGCGTCTTCGGCACTCTGTAGGCAAGAAGTTGGGTGAAAACCATGCCTTCACTGTTGCATAGTGATTGGGCCAGCGACGGTGGCGCAATTGTGCGTCATAACCCCCGTGGGGGCGCCGCTGAAGACTTCGATCCTGCGGGAGCTGAAGGAGGGTGGGGCTTCTCCGCCCTCGTCTCGCCGTCTGCTGATTTGGGGTTGGTGTTATCGTCGTGGCCCGAATGGACCTATCAGCGGGGTGAAAACCTTGCCCGGCTTGCTCGGGCCGGCGGTAGTGGCGCTGTCAGCGTCATGCCCTTCTTGAAGGTGCCGTCGACGCTATGTCCATCTAGCCCACCTTTGTCACTCTCACCGACGTTGCTTCCTGGCCGTGCCTGTGCCTGTGCGCGCCTCATGCTCATCTTCGTGTTGGATTGTCCGGTCCTTGGTGTCGCCGTCGTCGTTCTACCTCGCAGTGGCTACCTGGTTGCTGGAGGATGTGGTCGTTGTCGTTTCTACCTCGCAGTGGCTACCTGGCCACTGGAGATGTTCGGCCACCACCTTGGCGATCCTTGCGCGGAGGCTTCTTCTCAGGCATAGGTGTTCGGTGTGTTGAGGCGGGGTTCCACCCCTTGTATTCTTGCTGTTTGTTGTTGTGTTGTGTTTGTGTTCTTTGTGTGCGTTGACGATGGCTGCTCGCCATTGTTAACTATCACATATGTTGTAGGTCTATTGACCATTCGTTTCCTCTTAATGAAATACGGGCTTATATGCCTGCTCGCGAAAAAAAAAACACGACAAAGCACAGAAAAGTAGGAGGAACCAAAGATTATTTACTAGTACACAATAGAGATATGCACAAATGGATGCAAAAGCAAAGCAAGATATTCTTACAAAAGGTAGAAACCTGAACAGTGCCCTCCTGATCAGTAGGTGAACATTGTGAAGATGCCAGTGATATGTGATCAAACCTCGTGCGTAATCATAGTTAGTGTAGTAGAGAGAGATGTAAGCAACCCGGCCTGCATATGTAAAATAAATTCACTAGCTTCATTAGTAGCGTGACAACAGCACAAATTCAATACTTGAATCTGATTACCCTCCTATATTAGAGAATCATGCAAGAAGTGAATGTGAATGCAAGATAATGATCAGTAGGTGAACTATCAGGTACTGTTCCTCTCAAACTTGAAGCAGCCAATCGGCAAACACCCGTAGGCGTTGTCACTGAATTTCAGATAATGATGATGGTGATTGCAATCTCATGTTTTCGGTCAGGTTCATGACTCTGCAGGTCGACCCTTCAGGCGGGCCTACTGCATTACATTGCTGGAGGCCCATTTATGCAGCCCAGAACGGCGAATGGACAAAAGAAGACGGAACTTTCCCATCGCAAGAGAGCCCACTGGTACGAGGCCCAACTGAGACCCACACATCAAAACCAGGGGGGGAAACAAAGTGACAGTACCGGCCTTTACCACCCGGCCCAACGAGCCCATCGGCGCGTGCGCCGCGTCCCTCGCCGAGATAATTCCAGCACGCTCCGGCCGAGCGGAACAGGCGCTTCTTCCTCCACTGGTCTTGGTCCTGGTCCGTGCCGGCCGCAAATATCCACTTGCCTTCCTCTCTGTCTCGGCTTCTCTCACCCTCCTCGCACTGCCGCCTGCGCACCATGGCGGCGCTCTGCTCCGCCTCCCCAGCCATCTCCGCGGCGGCGTCCCTGGGGTCGCCCGCGCGCAGGGTCGCGTCCCTCCTCCGCCTGCGCCTGCGCGCCGCCGCGCGCTCCTACTCCCTCGCTTCGGCACCGCGGGCGGCGGCGGCGGGGCCCCAGTCGTGGCGAGCGCGCCGGCGGTTCGCGGCGTCCGCGGCTTCCACCACGGAGGCGGAGGAGTGCTCTGGGGTCGAGACGCTCATCCCGCCCGACAATCGCATCCCCGCCACCATCATCACCGGCTTCCTCGGTTCCGGCAAGGTCTGGGCCCTAAACTCATTTACTACCATTCGTTGGTGACTTGGTGTACATGGTTTTGGAAGTCAAAATTGTTGCTAGACTACGCTGAAACCGACTAGCTAAGTTAGCATTCAGCACTGTTACTTATAGTTATAGCCAGATTATGGTTCGCTTGGACTAGAAACGCGGGCACCTCCCCTTTGCGATTGTGCCAGTGGCAATAAGAATGGGAGTGAGGTTTTGATTGCTACTCGCAACAATATGCGTTCCTTGTCACTTACACTGATGAATTTGATTGATTTTGGCTGCAGATAGTATCTACATTAGCAGGAGTCACAGTAATGTTTTGTAGAAGAAGAAATCAACCTATTAGTTAGTTGTTACTATAAACTACTCTCTATATCAGCCATATGTCATTGATCTAAGTTATATTAACACGTTATTAAGTACTGTAAAGTTTATACTTCAAAATTCAATTATCCAAAGCCGAAATGAAAAATGTAAAAACAATTGTACATTAGTGTGATAGCATGCAATCATTGATTCAACTAGTTTGATGGCTTACATATATTCAGTCTGATAGAAGCAGTTTCTCCTTTAGCGAAGTCTATATTATATGTAGATTGTTGAGGAGCTCTATTGATCAAAGCTTTTGATGAGCTCCTAATTAGTAATCAACCTACTTGGCATTGCTAATGTGGTGATGTGGCCTGATAGTATGGCAGAGCTTGAACTTGGATTTGAAAGCTTTTGGTGGTTATTTTTCCTTTTGATCAAGTGAGATGCAAAACTTAGAGATACTATTGTTCTAATCAAGCTAGAAATTTAGTCCACTTGCTGGTGCTTTACTACATGTATTGACATATAACAGTATGATGATTTCATAGCTTGGACCTTCGACACTGTCACTTATATCCTGTACAATGCACAGAATTTTACCTTGTTTATTTCAACTGGATGACATGTATAAGTTGTCTTGGCATTGTATATTTAGTGTTTTTTTTTTCCTTTGCAGACAACTTTACTGAATCACATCTTGACTGCTCACCATGGAAAGCGAATTGCTGTTATTGAAAATGAGGTATGCTCATGTTAGTGATTGTTCTCAGCCAAACATAACCTACATCATTCAGTAATTCAATTATTAGTTTGTGTCTGACCAGCAGTTATTTCTTCGTTCCTGAATGCAAGCTTAGTTTGCGAAATGCAGAAAAATATCTTAATTTTACGTAGTTCATGATCTATCAATCACTTAGGTATACCTTTTACTGTCATTGTTCACATTGCAGTTTGGAGAAGTAGACATTGATGGTTCATTAGTCGCTACACAAACCGCTGGAGCTGAGGACATAATGATGCTAAATAACGGCTGCCTTTGCTGCACGGTGCGTGGTGATTTAGTCCGTATGATTGGTGAATTGGTGAACAAGAAGAAGGGGAAGTTTGATCATATTGTTATTGAAACCACAGGTAAAGAACTTGTTAGTTTATTGTTCAAACTACAGATTGCTGCCATAATCAGGAGAAGATCTCACAATAAATTTTTTTATCTGTATATATTTTGAACAGAATGCAATGTGAATCATGAAAAGTTTTATTACCTTGGTTTATCCATGGATCGCATAATCATTGCTCTTCCTTTCATTCAGGTCTAGCGAATCCAGCACCCATTATACAGACATTCTATGCAGAGGATGTAGTTTTTAATGATGTCAAGCTGGATGGTGTTGTCACTTTAGTTGATGCAAAGCATGCTAGACTTCATTTGGATGAAGTAAAGCCCAAGGGTATAGTCAATGAAGCAGTTCAGCAAATTGCCTATGCTGACAGAATTATAGTTAACAAGGTTAAGCTCCTCTAATCAACATTATGTGACAAGTACACTGTTTTCTGTAATTTGAGTACTTGTTGCCTTGTTGGTAACACATATAGATCTAACCCCTGTTACTTACTGCAGATTGATCTGGTCAATGAACCTGAAGTTTCTTCCTTGGTTGAGCGTATAAGGGTTAGTGTTCCATTTTCATTTTGCTATTTCATTACCGTGTGTTTGTTTTTACTTTGTAATATCCTCCTTTTCTGAATACAGGGTATCAATCGCATGGCTAATTTGAAGCGGGCTGAGTATGGTAAAGTTGATTTGGATTATGTTCTTGGAATCGGAGGATTTGATCTGGAGAGGTTCCTTTCTTTCATCTTATTTTTTACTGTTTTATGTGTTGGCATTTTGTATTGGGCTATGTGCCTTTCCACCTAGTCCCAGTTATTTACTTTTGAGAAGGGGAAAGAGAATTAATATAGAAATATATCATAATGAAATAAAATAATGTGAGTTGTTGAAGCATAATGGGACGATACACTGTGCTTAATAATACACTGTGCTTAATATTGAATTTAGTTGCAACGATGGAGTCTTCAGCTGCTAGCTTTGGGAGAGCTAAACTATTTTAAAACTAACGTACGTTTAGCCATAGAATCAATATCATCTCATTAAGGATTATTTTTTTAAAAAGATAGTGAATTTTGTATTCTGGCAGTTCTTACAGTTACTAGTTTAATACTGTGGAGATAACGGAAATTCATTCTGTTTACAGAATTGAGAGTTCTGTTGCTGAGAAGTCACATGAAGATCATGCAGAACATGACCATGACCACGACCACCACCATCATGAGCATGAGCATGAACACGACCATCACCATCATGATCATGATCACGGACATGGTAAGCCTTGATGTTGGAACATTATTGTGGCATGACTTGACTGACATGGTAGCATCAAACTCTTGATTCTCTATGGTCAGTAGCACTCGCTTGTACCACCAGCTAGGAATGAGGTGTGCATAACCATCACTGACTTAAGCAAAAATATAAGAGAACATTTTAACACAAATTATCCTTATGAAATGTACATCTATGCCCCCAACCCCAATTGAAAAGCTTGTCTTGTCTTTAATCTTGTATATGTAAATGCTCTCTTATCACTGATTTAAAAATCCCAAGTATGAAGATAAGTAAGCTCTATGCTGCCCCCTTTTTGTAGATCATCATGCACATGATCACACTCATGACCCTGGTGTTTCTTCTGTGAGCCTTGTTTGCGAAGGGGAGATGGATCTTGAAAAGGCCAGTCTTGAAACTATTCCTCATCTCTTGCTATATTTCTCAATTGATCAAATGAACATTGAGACATCTAAATACCACAATCCTTTTGTGGTGTTGGATATGGAGTTACTTATTGGTGGCAATTTGAAATGCATTCATGCAGGCTGACTTTTGGTTGGGGAACCTACTGCTGGAACACAGTGAGGATATATACAGGATGAAAGGACTACTTTCTGTCAGTGGAATGCCACAGCGATTTGTCTTTCAGGTTTGTGTTAACTAATGCCACAATTTTATCTTGTTATGGTGTAATAAATCTACAGTGGTGGCATCTATCACACCAAAATCAATTTATGTGTATTTCGTAATGTGAAAAAGGCATTATACATAATGTATCAAATTTTGATGTAATATTATTGGTAGGAAGAATTGAATTTTATTTTGGAAGCAAAACATTTTTTCCCCTTCCTTTCATGACCCTGCTTGCCATTTCTATTATCTTCCATGACTCCATTCAATCTTGCTAGTGTTTCACACCTGTCCTAAGCACCATCCCTTGTATACTATATTCGTTTGCTTGGCAGATTATCTTAATTTCTTCAAATTTACTACTAACCTAAAGCAAGTTTTTTTATGCTTATCTGTTACTGTTTGCCTTGGACAGATATTTTAACATTATACCAAAATTTCTCAGGCTGGCATTGATAAGCCATATGAACCTGAATTGCTTGTTTGTTTTTGCATGTCCAGGGAGTGCATGACATTTTCCAGGGTTCTCCTGAGAGAATGTGGGAGCCAAATGAACCTCGCATCAACAAGATTGTCTTCATCGGCAGGAACCTCAATAAAGAAGAGCTGGAGAAGGGGTTCAAGGATTGCCTACTGAAGAAATAGAAGGGGTCCATCAGCAAGACTGATTCCAGAATACAGACGGGATGGATCTTCAGCTTCATGATTTTGAGCTTTGCGGCTGCAGAACTTATCCTCGATTACTGACATGACATGGAACGGGAGATGTATCGAATCGATAGCATTATTGCAACCTTTGCATCCTCACGAAACAGCAGCAGTAGTCTATCATAGTGTCATTGCACGGTGTTGCAGTGTAACCAATAGAGATTATAGACTGTCTTTGTGATTTACGGAAATCATATCGCATGGTATAATATTACTATCGAACGTGTTAGCAATCAAGAGTCGTTCAAAATTAACATTCTTATTTAATCTGTGTTCTTTCCGATCGTGTCTGATCTATATCCTACAGCCGCTTTTCGTTTTTTTTCTACTCCCTCTGTCCTAGAATGATAAGTGCATTTTGACAATTATTATAAAATTGATCTTAACCATTAAGACGCTTAAAATCGAGTGGGACACTGGAACAAGAAAAACGGTTATATTAGTGAGCTGAAAAACGGCTATCATCCGAGCTGGATATGCAGATCGCAGTTGGGCCGGCCCAACAAATCCAGTAAAAGAGGGCAGGGGCCTATATTAGTAAGCCCAAACCGCCAGACCTCCGTTACCTTTCTTCCGCGCAAAGAAAGAAAGAAGCGAAGGCAAGTTCTTGTTGAGCGCGCGAGAGGGGAGCAGGCGGAGAGCATCGACGATGGCGAGCGGCAGCATGAAGAGGGAGATCAGCGAGACCCACGACACCCTCCGCTTCGGCCTCAACGCCGGCGTCAAGGCCGACCTCGCGCCGCCGCACCCGCTCCAGTCCACCATCCAGTCGGTAAGGACCCGTCGCTCTCCTCCGTTTCCCTTTGTCCGTGCTCCCGAAACCCTAACGCTGAGCCTGGGATCCATGTTTGGGGGCACTCGCCGCGCGCCCCGCACAGGAGGCCAAGTTCTGGGCGGACAAGAAGAAGTTCGGGACAGAGGCCATCTACGGATCCGCCTTGAACATCCGCAAGGATCTCGATGCCCAAATCCTCTCCAGGTCTTTCACTTCCCCCTTCGCTGTTCTTACCGGCAAAATAAATTTTACCATGAAATTGTTCTAGTTTCGAGTTAGGAGTAGTTGATGCTTGATGTGACATTAAAAAAAAATCATCTGAATACTGTAATTGACAGTGCTGAGAGTAGTTTGGGTGAATTCCTAAAACTCTGTTATCCTTTCTCATGAAATGCATATGCTATACCGATGGATATAGGTCTCTGAAGGAAGTTTGGGTGAATTCCTGAAACTTTGTTACCTTTCTCATGATATACCTATGGATAGGCCTCTGAAGCATGGAATTCGTTCAAATGTGTACATCAGTTTCTGGTCATGCTGTAGGGATGAGTAATCAATTGTGTCTCTGTAGAATTGCCTTGTTTACCAATAGGATTTTACATGGTTTCAGCATTTGGCGGTAAAGTTGTTAGCCATTTTTATACATACAATCTGAATGGCCTGTGTATCTGTTGCTACCACAACATTGACTGTATATAGATTTCATTCCCTGTGTATTTAAGCGTCTTATTGGATTGATTCTGGTATTTGATCATTGTAATATCTTTGATACCATGTCTGTCAGTTTTGAAACTTGAAACTTAACGATGGCAACAGTTTATCTGCGATATTTTGTTTACTGCTGCTTGTATTACACAACTTATGGTTTCCTGCATGCTTGATTGCACCTACAGTCAGTTGCATTTGTATCAAAAACCTGTGTTATTCTATTGTTGTCAAATTTTATTTTATTTTTTTTGGTTCCGTGAGGTTTTCTGTAGAAATGGGTCTTAGAATATCTAGACCTTTCTCCGCTTCAATGTGCAATCATACCAATTATTCGTGTTCATCTGGTCCTCCGAGTTCTCATACCAATTGTGAATGTACAAAATAGGGAGGCAACTAAGGAAATTAGAGTGTGCCTTCTATTTTGTTTATCTTCATCGTTTGACAACTTAGTATGTTTAGCTTATTTAAATTGTTTTCTTGGTGATTAGTAGTTTAGCTACCTTGCTGATGGATATTGTGTGATGCCAGGTTCCAAAGGCCCTCTGGTGCTTTGCCATCATCTCTGCTTGGATATGAGGCACTGACAGGTTCCCTGGATGATTTTGGATTTGAAGATTATCTTAACAGTAAGACATTCTGTCATTTGTTATTGATAAGCCATTTTCTTTCTCTATCACATGGATAAGCATTTTCATAGTAGTTTATGACCACCTTAATATTCTTAGCTAGAGAGTGCTACTGTGTTTAATCATCTTAACCTTATTGAGTTAGCAGCAATTCTGTTTTACTCAGGAGAACCCTTTGAAGTTAAACTAATTTATCTGGACTAATTCAAAGTTAGGAGTTCTTGTAAATCACGAGTAATAATTTTACCAAACCAATTTTATTATATAGTTGTTGGATGAACTTTAAGTCTAGGAGAGGTTATTGGTAAGTTAAGTTGGAGAGGTCATCAGTTGAAGTGTATTCAGTTACTTCGATTTTTGGAGACTTAAATCAGGAGTAGTAATTTTACCAAACCAATTATATAGTTGTTGCATGAACTTTGAGTCTAGGAGAGGTTATTGGTAATTTAAGTTGGAGGTCATCAGTTGAAGAGTATTCAGTTACTTTGATTCCTGGACACTTATCGGCAAGTTAAGTTGGAGAGGTCATCAGCTCAAGAGTATTCAGTTTACATGTTTGTTGATAGCTTTACATGATTTAATGTATGTACTAGAAGAAGTGTTATATGCTTTGTGACAGTCTGACCTGAGCTTGGCTAGAATAACTTTCCTAGGATCAGTATCTCAGATAAGTAATAAAATCTTGTGTTTCATTTGTCACTGGTCATTGGTGCTTACTGCTTAGTATTTTATTCGTAGCACTGAACTTTTTTCCCCTTTGTACTATCCGGGGGTTCTTCCTATTGCCACACTTGTCTTTGAGTTGTGCTAATTTTCTTTTTCTGTTGGTTTGCAGTGCCTCAAGATTCTGACAGTTTCCGTCAACCGGACATGCACCACGGAATGGAGGTTCGCCTTGGTTTGTCCAAGGGACCTATCTGCCCTAGCTTCAATTGATGCAGTGAATGTAGTTTTTCTGCATGTTGTGCTTGTGCACCTCAGTCCAGTTGAATAGACGCAATTACGATGGTGAAACGTGAAAACTGTTGGCTTGCTTCTGTTCAGTGTTATGTTTCAATCAACGCCAAACTTTGACACCAATATTAATATTTTTTTCTGCAAAAATTAGACAGGTGCTATTAACCAAGAACGTCTAAAGAGTGCATTCTCTTTTCATCATGAGTATGTTTTTCTAAATCTGCGATTCTTAGGAATGTGAACCAGTTCAGGGCGTACACACCACAGTAAAGTTATAGCCAGCATTTTGTTGTGTTAAATACTTGAATAGGCATATCTTCACCAAGTGACCTCATTCAAACAAGTATAGATTGCACGGTTAAACAAGTACAGATTGTACGGTTAGTTATGCTATTCATCAAGGTATATTTCTCCACAACGTGTGCCTATTCAATTTACCTCCTCAGTAAATAATACCAATGAAAAATGCAATGATTAACTGTTTTTTTCTCAATCGATTCTTGTTCTTTCATTTCGATTCAATTTTACGCAGTTCAGAAACATGATATAATCTACTCCAGGCATGATTATTAATAACCTCTCAAAGTCTCAATCAAGTAAACAGAGTTTCACTTGTGTGGAGCGCCCCAGATGAGACTTTACCCGGCTATCGCCTGCTTAAACCAATCCTTTTCGCTTGGAAAGAAAGCATCTGCCCTTATCCCAATCTCTCTCGAGCAAACAGAACAGCGGTGTTGTGATAGTGCCGCATAACTGCTTCGTTCCCGGTCCCGGTACATTTACTTCAAATAATAAGGTCGCATTGCAGAGGATTTGGTAGTTGCCACTGGAAAGCTAGGCATGGCCAGCATGGAGAACAAGACAAGAGCAGGACCCTGGCCCTGGCCCTGGGTTTGGTCCCTGCCTGCCTCTTGTGGATTAGTCCAATAACCAAAAAAGGTTATGGTCGCATTAGTAGGTATAGATATATAATCACTCTGGCCTACTTTTGAATGATGATTGAATGCTTTGAAACTGAAAGAAGGGCTCGAGGCATAGCCGTTTTGCATCTTGCAGCAATCCACTTCTCACCAACTATAAGTGTATTGGATGATGATTCTTTTACTGTTTATATTTATAGGATCAGCGATTAAGGGATGCTAGTGTTGTAGACTCTACCTTTCTCTCTCTTCTTCTTTTTTTTTTTTTTGACATTATATAGTAGTCAGCATACCAACTCCTAGGTTTGGTCTAAGTTATTGCATGATAAGTTAATTGGATTGCTTTCTGTTTTCCTCAGAACTTTCTATTCTTGTTATTTTTCTAATCCCATGGTCTACAAGCTATAAGCTACTCGATTCATTGCTACCTTTTGGCTGAACAGTCTCCATATTATTTCTCGTCCTCGTTATCTTCAAGTAAAAGGATCAACGAATTACTATATATTGTTGTAGAGTGTAGCCTCCTATCCTTCTCACTCTTGTTTTGACAGAGCAGAGAAGTATACCAGCTCCTATTTGATCTAAACAATTGCATGCTACTAGGTTAATTGGATTGCTTCCGTTTTTCTTCAAAGAGATAAGATCGTCCAATGTCCTGTTCTTATCTTGAGACTTTCGTGTGGATGTACAGCGGAGGATTTTATTTGGAACGGGCATTGATGCAATGTATGCTAAGCTTGTTCATTCTCAATGTATGGTGGTCCAAGCCACTATCAGTATATTTAAATTCCACTTTTGCCTCAGCACGTTGTGTTCCATTAAGAAGGGAATACTAAAAGCCCTCACTCTTTATAGAGTTCCAAACCTTTACATTCCGTTGTTGAGACATAGGTCAAAGTAACATTTCTCTATCCGAATGTTGTAGAGATACCATGCTTCCTCTGTTGCTTAGCACCTCTCTCTCTCTTGAGAATATATAAATCCACTGGCATCCACCAAGCAAAATGCATGTGCATATAATGAGTTGCTTGCTTCCGGACAGGGCAAATATCCTATCTAATCCTTAGGACCCTAACAAACCAGTGAACCACCATCACATGCCTACCGTAACACACGTAGATCGCCTACACCTACTACCTACTACGGCGAGCCACTCTTTTCTTTTGCATGGTCCGTCATTTAGTTGCACGTTCACGTCTACACGGCTACCGTGCTAACTTTAGCTGAACACACCGTCATGGCAACAAAGCATAATCATTCAGAATATTCAGATATATATACGTATACGTATGATATACTGGCAGAATGGACAAGTACTTGAACATCACAGGGATCACAGGTGTTCCTCGTAGCTTGTAGCTACACTACACAAGCCTGCTGTGTTGTACATTATCCATTGCATATACTTCCCTCTCTTTGTTGCTTGCCATGGCCGCTACTCTTCCTTGAATTAAAAGAAGAAAAAATAGCTGCCTACTTAGCATAGCAACAAACTAAATGGATATGCCGATCACAAGGTAATAGAAGATCAGTGACTGAAGATTCCGTGCAACTGCGTGCACATTTTGCTTGTCCTGGATGTTGACTGGATGCCTCTGTCAGATAGTCATCTGATGCTGTTCAGTTCAGCCTCAGTTGGGTAGGTGCGAGGTCCATGTCCATCTGCTATGGCGATCGGTCGATCTGAGCTAGTTCTCCCCAACCAATTTACCAAACCCCATATCTCGTTGCTCGGTTATGACCAGACAAGCAGCTGGCTGACTGGTTGGCCTCAGCCTCACTTATCTGATCTCGTCCGCAACCACAAGCAAAGCAAAAGGACAGGCCATGGCAAAATCAGAAAAGGCACGCATTTGCAGATCGCGATCTTCATGCAAAATTGATCCTCTGCACCGTACACATTTGCAGAGCTGAGAGATGCAAGTAGCAGATGGCTTGTCCTTTCGCCTGTGAAGTGAAGATCTGGAAAATGATACTATGATGCACCCATTATATGGCACTGTCAATGGATAGCTGCAGATTGGCCTGCAGTTGGCGTAGCGTTGGGCATTCTTGTCCCTGCAACTCTAGAATCTTCACTGCGTTGGATGATCGCAACGCGCATGACCGTGATACTGCTTGTTTGGGACTGCAGGATTGAGCAGTTCTGCATTTGTTTGGTTGCCAGCCTGCTCATGCTCTGCAGTCCAATAATTCAGGCGACGTAACATGCGTCAAAACGCGAGCTGCTGCTGATGGGCGATATGTGCAGTGTTGCATTGTCAGCATGTGCGATGTATTATTGGTGGAATGCTCATGTGGTCCATCATCATTCTTAGAATGACCAGAGACTGGTGGATCAGATCATCGTCAGAGACTGTGCTTAGCTGCAGCTTGGATGGATGACGCTTGACATGTGTTCTTCTTGACTTCTTGAGCTGAGCTCAGTGTGGTCAAAGGTTCAGTATTAATTCTGACGCCGGCCATCACTGAGTTATTGGACGCATATTAGGGTCACGGGAATGGTAACTTCGCAGAAAACAAAATAAAAGGATAATTACGTACTGGATGCATGTAGGCAGTACGAGGCAGGCAGTACTATGACTGGGGACAAATGCACTCCAAAAATACGGCGGCTAACCGGCTGTTTTGTCAGGACCGATGTATAAGAGACTGGCTACGAACTATATGAATCTTCTATTACCTTGGCAGGTTGTCATGGTGGCCCTTGTGTAAAGTACTGGATGATGCTACTTGTATTTTGTCATGAACTCTCACGCGGAGTTCACTCCCTGCCGGCTCGATTGTACTACTATCTATCTATCTATCAGTCACACGAAGTTGAGACTGGCGACGACGAAACAGCTCGATCGTGTGACTGAAGAGGCAATAATTAATTAGCACGTCCATCATTGGCTAAATAATAATCCTTTCCTTTTTCTTCTCCGGATTAGGTTATGATGAACGATGGCTTTGCTGACGAAAAGGGTCATGATACGATTGATTAGTTTATGGCGAATTGGGTGATCAGGCGCCGCTAACCATGACGAGATCGATGCAGCAGGTCAGGTAAACCAGAAAACCAACGAAGCAGGTAGTATCTGGTGACCGCAGCTACCGCAAGCAACCCCAACCATGCATTGCGAAAACCCTGAATAAAGCAACACACGCACGGGAAACACCAAATAAAAAAATATTTTCCATTATAAAAGAAGCAAAACCCTATAAAGTTGGCAGCGATCAAGAAATCTATTCGAGAGCAGATAAAGCCTAGTTGTCTAGTACAGGTTTGAGATCTGCGCGTAATCATTGAATATGTATATTTATTATTTATGTTTCTTTATATATCCACAGCAGATTTTTTTTTCCATAAGAGGACGAAGCCCCATTTCCATTAAACATGTTAACGGAAATACAAGAGTTTAGATGCAAGGCAGAGAGAAACAGAAGAGAGGGGGAGAGCTACCACGCAACTACCATCTGCTGAACTCTGTCTCAGAGTTAGACCGAATGGCGCCACGAGAAGAAAGGCAAAACACGTTTCACTGGGGCAGCACATACACCCAGGACAGTTATTACATCACCGAATTTAAACAGTTTTGAGAACCACACTCGGCCTCCAAAATGGTGACAATTTTTCCAGTTTTTTGCATTCCAGCAGATTTGCCTTGAAGCGTCCCCCCGCGCACCAGAGCTCCGGGCTTCAGTTCTGATCATCATCTTGAGGCTGGTTCATCAGCCTTCCTTCTCCTGGTCCAGGATGCCTCCGCGGCTGCAGCAGGGTTGTCGCCACTTTGATCATAGTGTTCACCCCGTTGATAGCCATCTGCCTGTCCACCTCTGCATATAACCCTGTCCAGTGTCTCATTAGCGCGCCAGCATGGCAAATCACTTCAATGGGGTTTTTGATTAGTTTCCCTTCAAAACAGGCACTGTTTCGCGCCTTCCATATGGCCCAGCATATTGCTGACACTGCCCACATGTAAAATTTGTTGCCGTCAGGTAGCCATTTGGCACACCAAAGCCAACATCCATTTAACGAAGTAGGCACATCATTTGCCCCTAACATTTTGGCAATTGTACCCCAGATTACCTTGGCAACCGCACAGGTAAAAAACAGATGGTTAATATCTTCCTCACAATCATAGAAACAACAGCTGGAATTACCCACCCACTTTCTCTTAACCAAGTTATCTTTGGTCAAGATAGCATTATTAGACAGCAGCCACATGAAGATTTTAATTTTGGGTGGCACTCTACCTTTCCAGATGATTTTGTGATTATCCCCAGCTCCAGAACAAGTCATGGCATTATACACTGATTTCACAGAGAATCTATTATTTTTATTAAGGGGCCAAATAATTTGGTCTGGGATATCCTCCAATATGAATGACTCCACATCATCTCTAATTTTATCCCAGCAGACCTGCAGATCTAGGGTCAACTGTCTTCTAAAGGTGATCTGAATATTGTTCATTTTCACATCAGCCACATAGGCTTCCTTCTGATCACATAGCTCATAAAGAGTAGGAACAATATGCATAATGGGTTGGTCATATAACCAAGCATCACACCAGAATCTAGTTGATTTGCCATCTCTAATCTTAATCTTCCTGCCAATCAGATACAGATTCTTTACTTTGAGAAGATCACTCCATATAGGAGAATCAGAAGCTTTGTGGGAGACAGAAAAAATTGTTTTTCTTTTTAAGTACTTGTGTTTCACAATCTCTTGCCATAGTCCTGTTTCCTTTTCAAGCCTCCACCACCACTTAGTGATCAGGCTGAGGTTCATTTTCCTCAAGTCTTTAATCCCAAGCCCACCATGTTTCTTACTTCTACATATTTTCACCCACTTAATCAAGTGGTATTTTTTCTTAGTCCCTCCTCCTTGCCAGAAGAAGGTTCTTCTAATTTTATCAAGCTTGTACACCACAGTTTTGGGGCACAGATACACTGACATTTGATAAATAGGAGCATTATTTAGACAAGAACTAATCAAAGTAGATCTCCCAGCTATGGACATTGTTCCCCCTTTCCAAATGTCCAGTCTCTTATAACATTTATCAGTTAGAGGAGCCCAGTCACTCACATGAAGCCTGCTGGGACTCACTGGTACACCTAAGTATTTGATGGGAAAGTACCCAATCTGGCAACTAAAAATGTCAGCATAAATTTCTTTCCAGTTATCATTATCATTCAGAACAATCACCTCACTTTTGGTGAAATTAATTTTGAGACCTGCCATCATCTCATACATGTATAATAGTAGTTTTAAATTCCTTGCCCCATCCAGATCATGCTGTAAGAATATGATTGTATCGTCGGCGTACTGAAGGATAGCAACCCCATTGGGGATAATATGACTTATAAGACCAGTGAATAATTTTTTCTGCTGAGCATGTTCCACCATCTTGGTTAAACAGTCAGCAGCAAAATTATATCCACAGCAGATAGCTAGATCAATAATCCTATGTCCCCATTAAGCTAGCTGGGATGAAATAATTAAACTGACATACATATAACCAAATGAATTACGTTTAAGTGACATCTTGCCGAGCTGATATCAGTCGCTTGCGATTTCTAAGGTGTATTTCGTCAGGAATATCTGCAGTTTTATACTTAAAAACTATCTCTTTATCAATACATGCTGAGCATTTCCTCAAAAAATACATGCTGAGCACAACGAATTTGAAAAAAAAAACAAAAATAACTCATATCTAGGAAGTGAGTCTAGTTCAATGGTTGGGAGGTGTGATTGTGCATCTAAACCACACAGGTTTAAATCCTCTCTCAACTTGAATTTTGGTGCACTATTTCCATTTTTTATTTTTTTATTAATAATAAGAAACCACCTAATTTTTTCTAGGTTGGATCTCGTATTGGGGGCGACTAATTCTCCTTTTTTATTTCTTTTCTTGACAAAGAAAACGCATAGTTTCCCCTAATTTGAATCTTGTTTTAATAAAGCCTTATCCAGAGGACGAGAATGCATGGATGCGAATAAACTTTTGACTCTACTATCTCACCGGGGAAAAGAGAGAGAGAGAAAGAAGAAGATAAAGGTTGTAGTTTGTCCGCCGCAAGCCCGCAACACAAGAATGTTGAGAGTTACAGGCTACCTGTTACTTGCAAGTTGCAACAAGCAAGCAACCAATAGGAATGGGATGGTAAAATCCTAGCAACTCTTCATCACAGAACAGAGACAATTTACGAAATCAATTTTACTTAGTCACGCACGGCCATCTAATCTCATCCTTGTACACAATGAAGATGCATGCATGCATGTCCAACTTGTTATCCTAGCCTAAATGGAGTGTGACCATGATCATCTTGATCCCTTTCATGTGGAATAGTTCGCTCTTGAAAAAAAATATATATATCCTCACATTGTATCCTCACTGTTTTAGATTCACGGATCATATGCTGTTTTTAATGTATTGTTATTTTGGCCAAAACATTCTTCCCGTTCTGTGTTTTGTAAATATAAATATGCATAAAAACATAAAGAACATATATTGTAGCAAGTGCACCACCATACATGTATAAAAGGTCTGTTTGGAACACATAAGTCCTTAGAAAAATAAGGAATAGGAAAAAGATTCTCGTGTTACAAACAAAACGTAGTACTCCCTTCTTCCTTCAATAAGTGTATATTTTGTATTTGGAGGAGTCAACCACTTTAAATTCTGATCAAATATATAAAAGAAAATATTAATGTCTACGGTACTCCCTCCATTTTTGTAGGTGAGTGATTTGACTTTAGGTTCGTCAATTTGCTATGTATGTAGATATATCTCCAGTAAGTGATTTGACTTTTTTGCTTTATCCATTTTGTTATGTATCTAGACATATTATTGTACATGGCAAAATAAGTGTGCCAAAAAAGTCAAAGCGACTTATAATGTGGAACATAGGGAGTATCAAATAGACTTTAAATCAATTATGTCATATTTGTCAAAAAAAATCAATTATGTCATGTATTTTAATAATAAGCCTATTTATTTAGAGATATAGATAATAAAATTATTCTCTTATAAATCTAGTCAAACTTGACATTGATTGATTATTCGAACCGTAGAGAAAGTGTGTATTTGGTATAGCTTCTCTTCCAGCTTCACAAAGTTGTTTTCAGCTTCTAGGATAAAATAGCTTCTTGAAGCCGAAAATACTAGCTTCTTCCAGCTTTATCTATATTATTTTCCATGAGAATAAATAGCTTTTCTTGCTTTACAGGACCAAAGCCAAAAAAAAAAAAAAACTGTACGAAAAATGGTCGAAGAAACATATAAAAGGGTGACGGTGCAAACTGGACAAGCTGGTGGATTCCTCGAGATCGAGACTTTTTAGTACTGTCCTTGCAGCTGCCAGAGATGATCTTTCCAGCTCTGCAAAATCGATGCTGTATTTCCATCCAAAGTACAAAGGGCACCATGGCAGTGCTGTCATTTCATTTTAATTTACTCCCTGATCACTTGCCGGCATTACGATTAACAAACTTCTGAAACAGGACTTGTTTATAGTCTTAACTGCATAATATAAAAAGTTCATATGAACAGCGGTACAGTCGTTGTGTTTGTTACAAAGTAGTACTGTGCTCTGGCCTCTGGACACTGGTGATAGCGTGTCTTAAAATTGTACAATGCACCATTGTTTTTAAAAATATAATATAATATTAATATTGAATATAAAAATTATAGCAGCATAGAGATATTGTGACAAAAAAAATGATAATTTGCTTGAGGATTTGACAGCTCGCATGCGCCAACTAATCGTGTCCGCGCTCCTGCTGAATCAGAGTGCTCCTTTCGCGTTGCCAGCTTCTGCTTCCTCCCTCCCTCCCTCTCGTTGCCATATAAAAGATTCCAAGCTTCCCCGGCCGTCGAACCTACTGCCATTAAAGTCGGCAAGCGGCGGGGCGGCCGGCGGCAGCAGCGCAGCCTTCCCACCCTGAAACCAGGCGAAACCGAACCACCACGGTCAACTCTCTATCTGCATCCATCTCTCCACTGCCCAACAACACCACAGCCACAGCCACAGCAGAGGCTCCCTCCCCTGCGTCGAGATGCTTTACATGGTGTAGCCGGCAAGAACCTTCCCTCCCGGCCGCAAAGGCGCTCTCTTTAAATTCCTTCCAGAGGGGATTGCCCCCTTTCCACCTGCATTTTCCCTCCGCCTGCAAGCCTTCGTTCTCTTGCCTTGCCACCCGGGGTTGTCCTCCTTCTTGTCGGTTCTTGGCCTCGTCGGTTGCGCGGAATGGCGGCGGGGCTGCTGTTCAAGATGGTCGGCTTCTGCGCCTGGGCGCTCTTCTGGCTCGCCGGCACCGCCACCGTGAGCACGAGCACCACCGCGTTCGTCGGCGGCGAGGCGGTGGTCGTGGACGCGCGGTCCCCCATCGCCGTCACCGACGACGACTTCGTCTGCACCACATTGGACTGGTGGCCGCCGGAGAAGTGCGACTACGGCACCTGCAGCTGGGGCCTCGCCTCCCTCCTCAACCTGGTCAGTTCACCTTCACAACACACAACACACCTAAGTAGCAGCATCTTTCTTGCCAGATTATTTCAGCGTTTGATTCAACTGTGGACTTAATTCTGTGGTACGGACTACGGATTTCAACCCGTAGACCTCTGACGGGGATCTCAAGGAAATATCTTTTCTTTTTTATTTTTCTCTGTTGGTGGTCGGCATGGATCCTTCTTTAATTTTGGGGCTCTGTCTGTTGGATAAAAATTTGGAATTTGATAGCCTAGGGAGTTTCATTCCAGTCCACAGACCGGTGGTCATGTGGGCCCATCTGCATTTTTATTCCTACCAATCATGTGCAGATGTAAAACCTGCCCGCATACATGAACACTACTGGCTACTTGATCATATTCTAATGGCCAGTGCCTAGAGAATGGTTAGAGTTTCATCAAAAGAAGAACAGGTGACAGTTGGTAGAAATTTTAACTAATTTGGACTCTGCGTGCGTGCTCAACTGTGCGTTTACTACTTTTCAATTCGTTGGCTACTTGCTCTGTACGACTTTGTGCAAATCGAACCATGATATGGGCGATTGACATTGGTCTTTAATGTTTTCCTACCTGCAGGATCTCTCCAACAAAATCCTGATGAATGCCGTCAAAGGTAAGCCATCAAATGACCACTGCCCCTTTCGCTTTCATAAGAAAATTTGTCCTACTATCCAATCGAGAAATTAAAGGTCTTCGTTGAGTTGGCATCTTTTTGATGTGACGGTGACAAACTGTAGCAGCAGCAGTAGTAATTTGAAAGCCATGTCATTTGCTTTTCCTATGGAAGATTACTTTGGTATTTGCCACATGGTTGCATAATAGTCTCATCAAACTTGCAGCATTCTCCCCTTTGAAGCTCCGCTTGGGCGGCTCTTTGCAAGATATGTTGATATATGACACCGGTGACTCTAGCCAACCGTGCACTCCATTCATGAAGAACGCATCTGCGATGTTTGGTTTCTCGCAAGGTTGCCTGCCATTGCATAGATGGGACGAGCTCAACGCGTTCTTCCAAAAAACTGGGTATTCTGTCTATTCATTTACTACCTTCAGCCAGTTTCAGAAACTGCATTCTCTTTGGGCATGATTGCTTAATTTTCTATTTGATTTTGAAGGCCAAAAGTTATTTTTGGGCTGAATGCTCTGAATGGCCGGGTCCCAATGCCTGATGGTTCTTTAGGGGGGCCATGGAATTACACAAATGCAGCTTCTTTTATTCGCTACACCGTGAACAAAGGATATGATGTACATGGATGGGAGCTTGGTATGTTCTGTGTAATTTTGTGGGTTGTGTTGGTTTTGTTAGAAAAGAACCTCACGTCATCTCCAAATGACAGATTTTTATGCCACTTTATTTAGAGTAATAATGAATATGTTGAAAAGAAATACTCTGATAGGTACGTAGAAAAGGAATCAGACAAGTATGTCAACATCACTTTTGATAATTGGTTATCAGTTGTAAAGGGCTAACAGGACGGATCATAGATGATGCCTTCCTAGTCTTTTCACACTAATGTACAAAAGGCATACTTTTATTGCACACTGGTTTTGCTTAAGTTAGAAGTACTTCTGCATAGTTAGTACTTTGTGACCTTAATACAGTGTTCCTGTAGGAAATGAACTCAGTGGCAGTGGAGTTGGAGCTCGAATTGATGCAGACCAATATGCAGCAGACGTGATCACCCTGAAACACATTATTGACAGCACCTACCAAAGCAGCCCATCAAAGCCTCTAGTAATTGCACCAGGAGGCTTCTTTGATGCAGCCTGGTTCACCGAACTCATCAGCAAAACAAAGCCGAATCAAATGGACGCGATCACTCACCATATCTACAATTTAGGCCCTGGTATGCTCACCTTGGTTTACAATTCATAGTACACACGAGCTGTCAACTTGGAATCTGTGTAATAACTGGATAAAATGCTGAATGTATCAGGGGTTGATGAACATCTGGTTCAGAAAATTCTTGATCCTTCTTACCTCGATGGCGAGGCGAGCACATTCAGCAATCTTCAGGGGATACTGAAGTCTGCAGGTACATCCACTGTCGCCTGGGTTGGCGAGGCTGGAGGGGCTTACAACAGTGGCCACCACCTTGTAACTGATGCATTTGTGTTCAGCTTCTGGTAAGACAAGAGTTTCTTTTTTTCCTATGCTCAGCAATTGAAGTTACCATCTGAAGAAGTGTTTATTGACTATCAACTGGTGATGCTTCAGGTATCTGGATCAGCTTGGAATGGCATCAAAGTTCGACACGAAAACTTACTGTAGACAGACCTTAGTTGGAGGGAACTATGGCCTGCTCAACACAACTACATTTGAACCAAACCCTGACTATTACAGGTAGACTTGACATACATAATTTTTTTTTTCAAAGCCAGCAAAACAATGTGCCAATCCCACCATCATAATCCGCATCTTTTCTGCCTTCGCTGTAGTGCTTTACTGTGGCATCGCCTCATGGGTACCAAGGTCCTCTCGACGACATTCAATGGCACAAACAAGATCCGTGCTTATGCGCATTGCGCAAAAAACTCGGTAAGGGGGCACATACAACTGAAAAGTCCTTTTCTTTCTAGCAACAACTCATAGTGGCTATATGAAGTTATGAACCATGCTTAATTTATTTCCTTGAAATTTTCAGGAAGGGATCACTCTGCTCCTGATCAACCTTGATGGCAACAACACAAACCAAATCTATGTTACGAGCCAAGGCGCACAGATCCATAGTGCAAGGAAGATGTCTGGTCACATTCCTGGGCTTGGCGAAGCAGCCAAGCTCACAAGACAAGAGTACCATCTCACTCCCATGAACAAGAACTTGCAGAGCCAACAAATGTTGCTGAATGGCATTGCTCTGGCAACTGACGCCAATGGGGACATCCCAAAGCTGGAGCCTGTGGAGGTGGACGGAACACAGCCCATAACCGTGGGTCCTTACTCCATTGTGTTTGCTCACATCCCCAGTTTCTATGCTCCAGCCTGTAGTTACTAGTTAGAATTTTCATCTGATTTTTTCCAGCCTTCTTAGTGTGAATCATAGATAGATAAGTCTGGGTGAACGGCGAAGCTTGTTCACCTGTCCGTGAAGTAAGCTGCAAGGGTGAAAGGTTTGTGATTTACAATTGTTTGAGAGAGAAGTGTTCAGATAGCGTGTAAGCAAAAGGAAGGAAACTGGAAATGAAATAATAAAAGAAAAAAAGGTTTACAATTGTGGTCCTTGTGTCTATCATTTTGTTTGAGAAAGCAGAAAAGGTGACAAGTTGGCAAGGAATCGTATGATCATATCACGGCTGAAAGAGACAGGGGAAATAAGGGAGAAGGAACCAATAATCTTCTCCGGGGAGATTGGCGAATCCCAGAAAGTTGTTTTCTCTCTGCAAACTAAAGTTTTTTTTTATGAAATGTAAACTACTTCTAAAGGTTTTATTTCATCATCTTAAGATCGCAGAAAAAGTGGGGGGTAAAAGACTTTGCAGTACACATAGGTTTCACTTTCATGCTGGCACCACTCCTATTTGCCACTGAAACACAGAAGATCGCTTGACGGCATTGGTGGACAAGAGTTTGGACTCAATGTTGCCTGACTGTCTGTCACCGACACCAGCCTCTCGCTCTCCTTGCAAGTTCCACCCACGTTGTTGTACAGCCACCGGAGTCCTCGGTCACTATGCATGGGTCCTGCGGGATTTTAGGGCTGTTTGCCCGTGAGGCTGTGACAAAACTCAAAGATGCCAATTGTTGCCGACAGCCGACATGAACCCAGCAGTATCCCCCCATGTTCTCCAAGGCTCCAACTCTGATTGACCCTTGCAACTCTGATTGACCCCTCATGGCTCATGCGCCCTGCAGATAGTTTAGGTCTGCACTTTTGCAGCAGTTGTGTCAAAGAAGCCACGTACAAGTTCTTTTTCAGATTCGAGCTTGGATGAACGTGACGAAGAGCACAGTTTCCCAGATTGTGACTAATTTTTTGAAACTAAACTGCGGCTCCGGGCCCTATATTAACCGACAAAAGCTCAGCCAAATCGCGAACTACTGAATCAAACACAAACTCTGGGAGTTTGCATTGGTTCCATACCGCCTCCGTGAAGGGCAGGCGAGATATACTTTTTTAGTCTCCCGTGGGTGGGCCTTTAATTCGGGCCCAAGATTTGAATTATTGGATGGGCCAAGATTTGTGTGGGCCAAAATAGCCTCTTTGTCAACGACCTACTTCGAAGCAAATTTCCCATCAAATGACAAAGATCATTCACTCCAAGTATCAACATGGAACCAACGAAAATCTCATCACAACACAACTTTTTTGGGATATATTTGGAAGGCCAGGCCAACAAAGATTGCTATGATTTAGGCAAGTTGACTAGTAACAAAGAAGATAACAACAGTCAGTCGACTGGAGATTTCCATATTTCACTAGTCGATTGTCACCTCCACCTCCATCTTAAGGCCAGGATGGTCAATGATCTGTAAAGAACAGCACAAAAATGGTTTCAGACGTTTTGTAGACAACAATGACTAGGCTGATATTAGAAAAACTTATTCTGATGAGTACTAGCGACATATAAGACGGTCACAAGATCTCTAAATGAATACGGCATTACAGTAGACATCAGAGAATATATGCAAATAGCCTATGATATGGATACAGTTGTCGATTTGGCTCATCAACACCTTTGTTTGTGTTTGCTTTCCCTCTCCTTTGTTTGTGTTTGCTTTCCCTCTTAATGGAAAACACGCTTTTGCATCGAGTATTTCTACCTATCAATACAACAACACAGAATTCTCTTGCATGTTTAGAAACAAAGATATGGATACACAAATAGGATTTTTGTACCTGGATAAAATCTTCCAACGAGAATGCACAATCCCTTGTGTACCCTGCTTCTTCCAGCACCTTAGTTACTACTTGCTGCAAGACATCAAAATATGATTTGTGTCACATTAATATTGTATAAATCCGTATAAAACCCACATGAAAAAGGAAAATCTCAACAGCAAAAAAGACAATTAAAAAGCTGATACTGGAGTTGCTGCGAAATGTAGAAGTAGAGAGTTTCTGAGTTGTCATGAAAACTTGTAATCTCTTTTGTTGGGGAGTTGTCTTTTGAGTGTTTTTCTTAGAGGCCTTTCGGCTATAAACTGAATGTATCAGCTGGTAACCCCAAAAACCTATCTTTGCTTTCTATAAAAAGCAGGGCCAAGCGGTCTTTGGTCTAAAAAAAAGGAAAATCTTCCCAATGAAATACAAAAATTTGTGAAATAATAGATGAACACCTCTCTTTGTTCCTCGGACATGAATGACCCTGTTAGGTCCCGCAAAACCTCTAGGAGATCCTTGAAGGTTATTTTCCCCTTACCATCAATGTCATAAACCTTGAATATCACTGCTTCACCAATGCAAAACAGAAAAAAAAATGAGAAACTGAGTGATCATGAGGACTGAGGACTTGAAAGGAAATAATGAAATAAAAAAACATGGCAGTTAGGTATTACACTCGATCTTCTGCCGAAGACTGGCCTTTGCGCTGAAAGTAGAAAGAAAGGAAACAAAATCCTTGAAGTTCAATCCATCAACCATACGGAGCAACCTCTGAAGAAAACAAAATAGAGATACTCAAAATCGTCACTTTCGATTCGAGAGCAAGATGTTGGTTGAATCTAACTTATGATATCTAGAGATAGTACTATGATTGACCACTAGCTATTAGCTTCTTGTTGGAGACAACTTCTTTACATGACATTGTACATAATCTGAGTGTGAGGCTCACACTGCTACAAAAAAATGAGTTAAGGTCAGGTCAGGCCGTTAGGGTTTATACCTAGTGTTCTAGCCGTGTATGTGTATCCTATTGGTCAAGTTGTTCTAGTAAGCACAACTGAGGCTGCTGTTCAGCAAGGCAGCATATACAGAGGAATCCAACCAAACTTGCGTCTGATGTGGTCATGTGGGGCAGTGCTGATGTGGGGTGTGGTACTGTTTGGGAGAGTTTCTAGCAGCTTTCGCTTTCCTAGAAAGCTCGAAAAGCCAGAAGCTCCCCCAAACAGGGTTGCTTCTTCGAGCAGACAAACACAGAAGCTTCACTTTGTACTAAAACTAGAGAAACTCACCAGAGCAGCTTCCCGAGTTTTCCCATGATGCTTCTCCAAGAGATGCATTTGGAAAAGCTATAGGTCCCCTAAACATGAACTTCAACTATAATTAAAGTGGCTAGCAGCTGGCTAGATGTCTTCTTTACCTTCCCTTTTATTTTCTTTTGGTTTCAGATTCACATGAGGACTAAACGGCTTATTTTCAGTAGCATTAGGGAGTGCTGTAAATTGGCAGCTCTCCGAGGGCAGAATTGCAAACAAAAACCAAGAGGAAAGTACAATAATCTGTAGCAACATCACCAACAGTAGCACTGCACGACCAAGATCATCATAACTGGCAACGTAGTACAGCACAAGTAAAGAATGGGACAGACAAAATCACAATATATCTTCTCAAACTGAAAATAAACAAAGCCACAGGAAACTTATCATGAACAAGAGGGAGTGAGCCGTGGTACCTTGGAGAGCGGGTTGAGGGAGAACTCGGGGATGGAGAGGAACTCGTCCTCGGAGATGAAGCCCTTGGCACTGCGGTCGAGCTGGCAGAAGCGCTCGTAAAGTGACACGATCTCCTGCTGCGAGACTGCTCGAGAACCAAATCAAATTAAACACCAATTATTATTATCACAACAAGAAAACGGAATTGGAACCGTCGTGGCATATGTATATATAGATAATAACTATAGCAGAAACCAAATTGGGAAAGAGAGGCGAGCAAGGATCGGATCGTCCATGGCCCATGGGCGCGCGGCGCTTACAGAGGTAGTTGCAGTGCTCCTGCACCTCCTCGATGTCGTACTGGGTCAGCATGGACGACGCGTTCCCCATGGCTTCCCTTCCTTCCCCTACGATCCACCAGTTGATGCCGCCGTCCGCAGGCCGCCGCCGCCGCCTACTGAGTCTGCAGAACCGAAGAGCGCGGCGGTGAAACTGGCGGGCGGTGGCCTCGTGCGGATGGAAGAAGCGAAAGGGACGCGAGGGCACAAGACGACGCCAAGTATATTATCGGCCGCATATTCTCGTGCCAGAATTCCGGTTGCCGGAGACACCGAAGAGCCTGCCAGCCACGGCGACCGAGCATTCATTGGCCCACGTGTCGTGGGCCTCGCGGCTGGGTCAGGCCCAGTCCAAATGACGTTGTGTTAGGACCAGACCATGTCAGATTCAAATCAGGCAACATCCATCAACAAGGCAAAATATGCACAAGGACACAAGCAGGATCTCAGTCTAATCAGTAGTAATCAGGTACATGCTGCACAGAGCCACAGCTCAAAATTTACTAATAGGCATATGACACAAAATGCTCCTAGTTTCCTTTAAGTAAAAGTACATGAGGTTCAGAAGAGAGCCAGGTCCAGGACCCAGCGAAAGCAAGTTCCATCTTGCCGTCAATGCTACCAGTGTGGGACAAACATCATCACCTGGGGATGGGAGTTTCAGAGTTTCCGGCGCTGTTTACCACGGCGGTGGAGCGAAAACAGGCTGGCCCAGGTTGTCTGTGGAAGATTTGATGGCGTCCGCACTGGAACTGTGGCTGGAGGCCTTCTTCATCTGCAGAGCGGTTTTGTAAGGCGGGGCGATGGGGGGCTGGACGGGGTCCAGGCTCCGGTAGGAGCCGCCGTCCGTGCTTGGGAGCGGATATGAGCGGTCGGAGTCGTAGCCGCTGAGATCCCCGCAGGCAAGGAACGGGATGTACACCTTGTTTGGTCCCTCGAGCCATCCACTTCTGCAATCTGCACATGACAAATGGCATGAGAGCTGGCTATCATGTGGTGTACTGCCGTACTGGTGTGCCCAGTCGGGGGAGCAGAGTGTTGTATGAGCATTTGTAGCCCTCACCTAAATCGTCACCTCCTGAAGGAGTCCCCACTTTCTCTAGGAGATGGTATAGATCTTCCTCCTTGAACCCTTCTGGAGGTGAATAGTTCTCACAAACTGCAAACGCCTCTGTTTGACAAACGAAAAAGGGCAAACAAATGTAAAAGACCACATACACATTTTCCAACTGATAGGAGATGCATTGTTGTTGCTACGTAGGGAATAAGCTGCCTAACAGAAATGTCCCCAAACATGCTCAACAACTAACAACGATTTCAGAATTGTGACCATAAGTTACGTGAATCAATGAAGGTTGAGAAAGCATATAAGGTGCACGTGTATGGAACTTCTTTTGCAAGATATAAGACTTACCAATGCTTGAGTTCCGGCTACTTTTTGGCTTTGCAAATGTAACTTGTGAGAAGAACAGTTTTAGCTGCATAAATCCACAGGTAGGAATAAAATCCCCAATCAGAATCTCATCGAAACATTTACAAAGTTCAGGGGCACAATATGGAAAAATAAATCTGGATAACATAGTCATCAACCATAACTAGCAAAGCTTTCATACTAATGATGATTGAGAACGGTAGAACAGCACAGCCTCATGAAATCTGATGATGCAAAGATCTTAACTTGCCAAACAAAGTGAGCGTTACCTGGCAGTACAGGAGGCTTGTATCTTTACCCCGAAATATCTTCGCGACAAATTTTCCACCAACTTTGAGTACATGAGTCACGATAGTCAATGCCTAATTGCAAGATGGTACATAGATTAAATAGAGAACATAAGCTACCATGGCAATTCAAACTGAAGATGATAAAGTTATGCCATAATTAATTTGACATGAAGAGAAATGAGCTCTCCAGAAATCAGGTAAAGAAAGGTGATTGTTCAAAACAGCTGCTACACCCTAACTCAAAATTGAACTTTATCCTCCAAATAATGTGAACCATTAGTGACAGAACATGGTGACCCAAATTGGATGCAGATAGACAAATGAATAAAAACTAACCGCGAGTATAAGCTGGGACTGAACAAATTCGTCCATATCATGAAGGCCAGTAACTGTAGTCAGCCAAAGAGCAATAATCATGTTATCATGTAACCCTCACCAGTGACAAAATTTGGTACAGTTAATGGCAGGAGTAGTTCTCTTGGAATGATATGATATCTTACCATCAGGAGCACCATCGCAAACAACCAGGTCTGCTTTGCATCCATCAAAATGCCTAATAACCTGACAGCAAATCCATACCAATTAGTGACAGCAAGCTAACTGCAGCAACAAGAACCTACACTTCTTTGACGTCCATCTCACCACTTCCGCTGTCCGAGCATTGGTGATGTCGCCCTGCACTTGTATAACACCTTCTATCGGGGCCATTGGTTGCAAGTCAATTGCGACGATGAGAGGAAGATCACCTTCCCTAGTAGCATAACACAACAGAACCAAGAAGAGCGAAACGAGGCCATCAGATATCCACAACAAAATTATGCAAGAACAGACTGCGGCATACTGGCGCTGACACTTACTTGCAATCAGCAGACTGTTTTGCTGGTACATACAGGTTCCGGCTCAAAACCTACAGTGACAACAGGGAATCAAGCAATCAGGCGGAAAAAAAAAACGCTGGTACGGATGGGTTACTGGGCACGGGCAAGGATACCTGGCTCCAGCTTCCGGGAGCAGCACACAGATCAACCACACGCTTCACCTCTACGGGAAAAAAGGGGATAATTTTCATCAGTTGGCTATTGTTCCATTGTGGTCTGCTACAGCTAGGTCAGCTACAACATACAAGCAGCACGTGAAGGTGAGCAACCAGGTAAGTCGAGATGATACCGTGGAAGATGTTGAACTCCTGGTCTATCTGGAGGAGCTTGAAGGCGCTGCGAGCTCTCCAGCCTTCCTCCTTGGCCTTCCGGTAGTAGATGTCCTGAGCAACCGGCGCCGCAGACCGGTGAGAAGCGGGGAAACGCAAGAGCGGAGGAGAAACTGGGTGGAGAGGCGGAGGTAGCGTACCCTCTTGTCCTTGGAGGCCTTGCCCATGGCTACGACGACGAGAAGAACCGAGGGAGGGCGACGGCGGCGGCGGAGGACGGGGTGGGCAGCGCGGCGCGGAGCGCCGGAGCGAGTAGTCGGAGGAGGAGGACGTGGTGGCGCCGCCTAGTGTTTTGGACGGCCCAGTGGGCTTTTCCACGGCCCAAGAAAAACCGTGTCGTTCCAATTCATCATCATCATAAATCAGAAGCGTCAGCAGCGGCGGCGGTCAGAATCGGGGTGAAGCCAGCGTCGCCGGCAGGCGGTTGCTCTTTCCGTTTTTGGCCGGGTCGCGCGCGTTCCTTGGTGAAAGCATGCAATGCTTAGTGATCACAATTGACACCGCATTCACCCAACAAAATAGACGCAAAGTTGTAGATGAACATCATCTGGTTACTCTGTACTGTAGTAGGACGACCAGTACCTGGCCGGAAAAACTACAAGACTTCACAATGCTATACCTCACGTTTAGTAGAGAGGCGTACACACTGGCGAACTTACAAGTAAGCTATTTACAATGTCGGGGCACTGTGTACAAGGAGAAGGAATCGTGCCGTTCTCTGCAGGGGCTTAAATCTCAGGTCATCCGCAGGTCCCAGTCTCCCAGACATACCCAGTGCAGCAGCAATCTAGAAGAGCTTGAATAGGATACCGCCGTGGGTGGCGAAGAACGGCGCGAAGACGAGGGACTCGACGGCCATGAGCTTGATGAGGATGTTGAGCGAGGGTCCCGACGTGTCCTTGAGCGGGTCGCCGATGGTGTCCCCGATGACGGCGGCCTTGTGGCAGTCGGAGCCCTTGGGCCCGAGCGACCGTGCGTGCTCGCTGGCGCCGGCCTCGATGTACTTCTTGGCGTTGTCCCACGCGCCGCCCGTGTTGGAGGCGGAGATGGCCACCTGCACGCCCGACACCAGCGCGCCGGCGAGCACCCCGGCCAGCGTGTGCACGCCCAGCAGCGAGCCCACCACCAGCGGCGTCAGCATCACCAGCGCGCCCGGCGGGACCATCTGTTTGATCGACGCGTCCGTCGAGATCTTCACGCACCGGGCGTAGTCGGGCTTCCCCGTCCCCTCCATCAACCCCGGGATGGTGGCGAACTGCCGCCGCACCTCCTCCACCATCTCCAGCGCGGCGCGCCCCACGCTCTTCATCGTCATCGCCGAGAACCAGTACGGCAGCATCGCGCCGGCCACCAGCCCGACGGTCACCTTCGGGGACAGCACGTCCACGGCCGCCACGCCCGCCCTGCTCACGAACGCGCCGAACAGCGCCAGCGACACCAGCGCGGCGGAGCCGATCGCGAAGCCCTTCCCGATGGCGGCCGTCGTGTTCCCGGCCGCGTCGAGCGCGTCGGTCCGCTCGCGGATCCGGTGGCTCATCCCCGCCATCTCCGCGATGCCGCCCGCGTTGTCGCTGATGGGGCCGTACGCGTCGATGGAGAGGCCCGTCGCGATCGTGCTCAGCATGCCCAGTGCCGCCACGGCGATGCCGTACATCGCGGCCACGGTGAAGCTGACATAGATGCCGACGGCGATGGCGAGGATGGGGATTATCACCGATTTGTATCCCAGAGCCAGCCCGAATATGACGTTGGTCGCCGCGCCGGTCCTGCAGGCGTCTGCCACGTCCTGCACAGGGCTGTATGCATTGCTTGTGTAGTATTCTGTTACGTATCCGATGATCAAACCAGCCCACAGACCAATAGCAACACACAAGAATAATCCCCTGCAAACCGGTGTCATTATCATCAGAATATAACAATTCGTTCACGATTAACTAGAAGCAGCATTATTAATAACTAGCTTACCAGTTGCTGACTTCCTTCTGTTCACCAAAATTGAAGATTGTGAACTTAGCCGGGAGTGCAAGCCAAGTGATGAGCGCGATGCCGGCAGTCATCAGCGCCGTCGAGATGATGAGCTGCTTCTTCAGCGCGGGCTCGATCTGTTTGACATCCTTGATCTCGAGGAAGTCGGTTGCGAAGAGCGTGGTGACGAGGCAGACGACGATGCCGACGGAGCTGACCAGCAGCGGGTAGCACATCCCGGTGAAGTCGTGGTTGACCCCGAACGAGGAGATGGATGCCACGACGAGGGCGGCGCAGGAGGATTCGGCGTATGAGCCGAAGAGATCCGATCCCATCCCGGCGATGTCGCCGACGTTGTCTCCGACGTTGTCAGCAATCACCTGAAGAAGGAAGACAACTTGCAGGTGAGGTTCAGTGAAGTGGTTATTTTTAAAGAAGAGAAGAGAGCAACTGAACAATTGATCAAGAAACAACTTACAGCAGGATTTCTGGGATCATCTTCAGGAATGTTCCTCTCAACTTTGCCAACAAGGTCAGCGCCGACGTCGGCTGCTTTGGTGTAGATGCCACCACCGACCCTTCCAAACAGCGCCATGGACGACCCACCGAGGCCGTATCCGGTGATGGACTCGAACAGCCCCTCCCAGTCGTCGCCGTAGTAGATCCCGAAAAGATTGATGGCGACGTAGAGCACGAGGAGGCCGCTGGACGCGAGCAGGAACCCCATGACGGCGCCGGACCGGAACGCGGTGACGAAGGCGGTGCCGACGCCCTTCCTGGCCTGCAGCGTGGTGCGCGCGTTGGCGTACGTGGCGACCTTCATGCCGAGGAACCCGGACACGACGGAGGTGGCGGCGCCGAGCAGGAACGCGACGGTGCTGAACACGGCGTTGAACAGCGCCGGCTTGCACTGTTTGCCTTGGGTGTAGGCGCAGGGCCGGCTACCGGTGCTGAACCCGTCGACGGAGCCGAGGAAGGCGAATATGACGGCGGCGAAGACGCACATGAAGGCGCCCACGTACCGATACTCGGCGAAGAGGAACGACGTCGCGCCCTCGGCGATGGCGCGCTGGATCTCCGCGCACCGCACCACCACGTTGTGGTCGTTGAGCCCCTCTTCCTCCTCGATCAGCGAGTCGGCGAGCGCGTCCTGCGGCTTGTCGCGGCCGGACGATGGGCATAGCTTGACGCGCGAGACGAGCACCCACTGCGCGATGGCGAAGGCGATGCCGATGACGGCGGCGAGTGGGATGAGCACCTCGGTGGCGGCGTCCGACAGGATCGCCATGGCTCGGACGGAACGGGACCTGGCCTGTGCTGTACTGTACCCTTATGGCGGCGGAAAGAAGTGAAGTGAGTGTGAGTGGCCGGGTGTGTGTGTGAAGCTCACGCTCGAGCTCGTGCAGAGCGAAGGGTCAGCGTGCGTGTGCAGTGCGGTTAGTGCTCTCTCTTTCGGGCTTTCGTACGTCCTGGTGCTCGCCGGAGGTGCTCGGTTTATATAGGTGGCGCAAGCGCCGGTCGGAGCTGTCGGGTGTGCACAGTGCACGGGACGGAGCGGTACACGGACAGGGACTGCGCGCGTGGTGGAGGGCAAGATGAGTGGTGGACTGGTGGTCGTGTCAAGTGGGATCGGCAAACAATCGAGAGAAGACAAGCTGTGATTGACGTCGCGTCGCGTGGCCGCAGTTTGATCATCCTTATCCGTCGCCTGTAGTTTCCCCCTCGATCCTCCGGCCGCTCCGTCCCGTCACCAGATGGATAGCGCGCGCCGCCGGTGTCGGCTTGATTCCTCGGCGACGCGGCCGGGTTTCGTTCCACTTCCGCTCCCACCGATGGCGACGGGCGACGGGCGACGGGCCACAGCACTACAGCAGGAAGCAGGAGCGGCGGCCGTTTTCACCTCTGCGCCGCCCAGTAAAATAACCGGAACGAAACTGAGGCGGCAGGGGGCACTCGGCGTTGCCTGTTTTCGTTCCCGCGGCCACCGGTAGCCTTTTCACTTCTCAATGAAACGCTGCCCGACCGAGGTCATCGATTGATCCATTCTTGTTGCATTATTACTGCATGGATAATGTGATGCTGCTGCCTGCCCGTGGCTGCTTCCATGTACCGATATGCTGCACGGTTGCAACTTGAATAATGTTTTGCGGCTGACAGTATATTATTATGCCCGACGAATGCCGACTCAATCATCATCATCATCATACGGAAAGGAACCATTTTCTAAGCATCTCGTTGCTAATCCAGGGGCCGAATCCCGGACACCAGAGTTTTGTTCTGCCGTAGATTGCAGAGACGTCAAACGTGCTCTGCTTGCATACACTTTTCCCGAGCATGACCAGTTGCCCTTCAGGCTTCAGTTTAGCATGATGTCAAGCAGACTGCAGACAGTACGTACGTGTACATCAATTATTTTATGCATGCTGGTTTACATTTTTTTTGGGTGGTATGTGCACTTGTGCAGTCATGCTTGTGCACCATGCAGCTTACACACAGAAATAACCTGAAAAGTTTTCTTGCTAGTGGCATTTCGAAGGAAAAAACAAACTCGGTCAGCTTATATGCGGAAATGAGCTGGGGTTATCAACTGGCAGTACAGAAAAAAAAGAGCTGGAGTCGAAGACAAAGTCAAATAAACTGGGCCAGTTGTTATTTGGGTTCTGTTCCTCCTGCATGCTGAAGCTCTGATTTGTTAAGGACCCATGCGGCCCGTATATGAAATGGGCTTGTGAGGCCTATGTAGCTTGCGGAAATGCACGTTGGGCCTTACTTACCTACGGAGTACATACTCAGTTCTACCTCAATAGTCAGCAATTTATCTCTAACTCCTTTTCCTTCTTAATGATATACATGCATTGCATCGTCGCAAAAAAAAAATGTATAGGTATTTTGTGTTGTTTAAAAAACCATAATAAGTATTTGTAGATTTTTTTTGAATATCACAAAACCAATCTAGACGAGAGAGAATCTAAACGCTTTCGAGATACTAAAGGGTAGGAAAACCTAGGAAAACAATAGAGTTTTTCCTGACAACTCTATCAATAGTTCATGCCAATCATCACCATTCACTAGATTGAAAGCTCTCTTGCTCAGTTCTCAACAGGTTGACTTATTATTGCTACTGTTATTGTCTAGAGTTAGAACAACATTGTCGCATCAATCTCATCTACCCAACCAACACAAAACAAATGTACGTTGAGCCTAGGTGTATTAGAAGGCATGGACCTCAATACCCCAAATGCCAGTACTATAGATGCTAGAGCCATGCAGAGACAAGGGGTTGAGTTAGAGAAGAAGAAAATAATAGGAATATATGTGACACAAAGAGATGATAACCTCAAACCACAGTCGAGGAAGCACATGATGCTTTGGCGATAGTGGTAGTCTAAAAACCAATTAGTAGCTATTCCTATTAGCGGGGCCATCCGATCATGGGCTACACGAGAATGCATAGTCGAAATAGACCATTTCCAGTGTCTGCCACCTGACAACAATAAGGAATTTTGTTTCGTGAATGTGTAGGGAGAGCCAAGGCATATTGAAATAGGAACTAGTTTATGATTTATCTTGGCTCCCATTTGAAGTTTATTTTCTTCTTGACCAGTGAGACGACTCATTCGTACAACGGTGACAATGTTGATATGGTGTTTTGTCAAACTGGTCTGAAAACAAGATTAAAGACTTTCCCTTTATTATGATCTCCAAAGGCAGGGGTTAAGTGCAAAAAGGCCCTACTAACATTGCTCCTACATATTTTCTACAAGCTCGTACTGTGCAAATTCAAGTACATGCGGCGTGCATACTGACAGATAAAACTGGTTGCTTAGAAGTTACAACATCCATGACCTGTGGTACAATGGTACTCTGTTTTCTTGTCATCATTCCTTTGTTTCTCGTGGTGACAACATAAGCTCAGCAAATATATAGCTTGACTTTGACTTGTACAGTGCACTACTTCCATGACTGGCCGATCCATGTGCGACGACTGTTAAGAATTCCTCAATTAGAGGATTTGATGGGCTCATACCATATGGGCCTTGGAGGCTACCATATATGCCCTGGAGGCTACATCTATATAAAGGACTATGTGTACACCTACAATGACTAATAAAGAGATGACTCTCCTCATATATTTGTGTCTCCTTTATGTTCTTATGTCTTATTTTTGGGATTGGAGAGGGAGACGGGATCTGCATCTACAGCTTCTATACGCCTCTTTCTTGGATCGGGAATGGGTGAATAGGCCGATTTATAACACGTTATCAGCAGCTCTATCACTGGGCGAGTCGTTCCTAATTGTTGCCTTTAGATCAATCTATATTTGTCATGAATGATGATGAATTGATCTTTCTGTTTTCTGATCCGGTGCGCCGGCCGGCCGATGCCTTCGGTTGTGGCGCTATCTACCGCTGGTTCTGGGCCAATCGACGCACGCACGAGATCTGAAGTGATTGGATCAGATTGATGTCGTGAACAGGCACCTGAGATGCACCACGTGCGTATGTTGCGGCGTATCTGCCTTCTCAGAGACCGGAAGTTCTCGACCTCTCGTCTTGTGATAAGGCCAACAACGACAGACGCCTCCCAGATTGGCTAGATCATGAACATGTCCGCGTCCGCTGATCCTCTCGTCGTCGTCGACTTTTGGTGGCCCGCCTGTGGTCGTGCATGCTGCGTGCATGCCGCCGCCGACTCAGGTTGCATATGAACCTACAGGCTCCAGACTACGAGAGGGTAAATATGGATGCGATCTACACAGATTCATCGAATGTTTGCCGGGAAGAAAAAGGTCACGACCCTAACTTGTGTTTTTGGCAATCACGTCACTGATTTAATATCCAAACACATGATGCCGTGATGAAGAAAATGCTATATGTTGTTTGCCTTCCGATAAAATCAATCTCTATTTTGATTTTGCTAATCTTAGATTGGTTTTCTTCTTGTATGACTCGGCGTCGTATCAATCTGGCTCATGCGAGCCTCGGCACTGATGCATGCGCTCACAGAGCCACGTCTGTCGTGGTGTTGTCATCCCCGGTGTCAGACTACACCATGCACCACAAGGCTGATATTTCATATTATCCATGGCGAGGATATACAAGCTTGGCATCGACCACACCTCGTCGTCAGACTACACCATGCACGCATAGGCCGTCACTGCCGCAGTAGAATAATCCCACGACGCTGAGAGCTACCACGACCAATCACAATCAGTGTAGTAGACTAGTACTAGTAGTAGCAAGTAAAACAAAGATCAAGCGCTGATCAGTCACCAGCCGCTTGACGTGACGCGAAGCTAATTGCACCGGCCGGCCGCTCGCGACCGGGACAGCGAGGAACACCACGCTGCAGCCGTTGCAGCTGCCACGCTGAGCATTCGGAAGTGCCGGCAGCTAGGCCTGTACTGTACGAAACCAACTCTGCCGGCACGTACACAATGCAAGATATATGGATTGGATAACATAAGATACACATGTTATTATGACCTCCAAACTCCAAGGGCTAAGCTTAGCCATATATACGAGCAAATGCATCTGAAAACACG
The DNA here is from genome assembly GCA_018135685.1 of Themeda triandra. Lineage (NCBI taxonomy): Eukaryota > Viridiplantae > Streptophyta > Magnoliopsida > Poales > Poaceae > Themeda > Themeda triandra. Next base: position 631,782 of record JAENPR010000067.1, on the reverse strand, counting down.
GTAGCGGGGAAAACCGAAAACGATCTCCAAGCAAGCTTCCAAGTTAGCAGCCTTGCACGATATCCTTCTATCGCCATCCGTCAGCACCGCCCAGCCCCTGCGTATCTACGTGACTATATCCGGCAAGACTTCGACCCGACTCAACGCAACCCGTTTTTCCTCCCTTGGCACCCACGAGACGACGTCGTCGTACGACACCCCCACGCCGCGCGCTGTTTCCGTGTCTCCGCCAGAAAACGGCGAGACCACACGCCAAAAATAGCCCGCACCCGCGTCGTGACGGCTGGTAGCGTAGCGACCAAGCGTCCAAGCGCAGGCGCGAGCAGAGCGAGCGGCCACGGGCCAGGCGGATTTTTTTTTTGAAACTCACAGCACTTTATAAACCCACTGCTCCAGGCAAATCGCCGGAGACAAGATCGCTTACAAAGGTTGGTGCCTGGCACCAGAACACTTGCCCACCGTTAGGAAAGGCAGATTCACCATGGCTGGCTAAACAATCAGCCACCCTATTACAAACTCTTGGACAGACTGAAATAGAACAAGAAACAAAGTTCCTAGCTATTGCTGCTCGAATCTGTCTGAACAGAGCTCCCTCTGGACCACAGTCCAGCTCCATTGTTGTCAAAGCTTTCCCCAGGTTTGAGGCATCAGTTTCCAGAATTACTCTAGTCATTCCCAGTTGTGCTGCTCTCTCCAGCCCATGCCAGGCTGCTAAAGCTTCAGCGTGGAGAGCACTCCCAGCTTTTTGTATACTGCCTGCCCCGGCATCCAGGACTGCACCATCACTGTCTCTCACAACACACCCCCATCCTCCCTTCTTCTTCAAAATTGAGAAGGCTGCATCAACATTCAGCTTATATTGATCGCCATATGGCGGTTTCCAATTATGTTGCTGTACCCGACCACCAGTTTTTTCTGAACCCTTCAGCTTGGCGAATTCATTTAGATGATAAAAGACTGAGTTGCATACCTCCGCTGCACTTTGCACTTTTTCTCCCGCGTTTGCCTTGTTTCTTGCTGTCCGCCACCTCCACAGCCACACAGTGGTTTTCAATTGTTGTTCAGGTTTCAGTGCCCATAATTTTTGAGCCACTTCCCTCCCTGACTTGCATTGCACTAAGCTGTTGCGTGTCTCCTCCATTTGCAGAATACGCCAGCCCTCACAAGCCTTCTTGCATTTGAAAAAAAGGTGGCCGCAATCTTCATCAAGCCTATTGCACATTGGGCATACAGTATCAGTTTTGACTTTCCTTCTCTTAAGGTTGTTACGCACAGGTAGGCTGTTGTGAATAAATCGCCACAAGAACATTTGTACTTTGTTTGGCACCTTCATCTGCCATATCTTGTGCCATGGGAATTGGCCTTCCCTTGTTCCGCCACTCGCTGATGCCTCCGCCATCCGTCCAGCCTCATTGTCCCGGCTCTGCACCGCAACTTTGTATGCCGATTTGACTGAAAACAGACCCTTCGAATCAAAGTGCCATGCTGGCCAATCTGACATATCTTCACCAATTGGGATGGTCAAAATCGCCTCCGCATCCTCTTCCCAGAAAGTATCTCTCACCATTTGTTCATCCCAGCAGCCCAAAATTGGGTCCATCAGTTCTTCCACCCTTGATAGCAGAGAAGCTCCTTTTGGTGTGGCAGGCCGTCGGGTCTCCCCCCGCGGGATCCACGGGTCAGACCAAATCTTGATTTGTCTCCCATCACCCACCCGCCAAATAAGGCCCTTTTTTAGTAACTCAGTCCCTTGCAAATGCTTCGCCAAGTATATGAGATTCCCCTTTGGCTTCGCACTCGAGAATCTTTGTTGTGGGGAAAGTACTTCGCTTTCGGCACCCTACCGCGAGAGGCTGTCCGGATTGGTCAGTAGCCTCCATGCCTGTCTAGCCAACATGGCCAAATTGAATAGGTGCAAGTCTCTGAAGCCCAAACCACCTTTCTTTTTTGAACGTGTTAATTTTCCCCAACTGAGCCAGTGAATTTTATGTTTCTTATCCTGCTGGCTCCACCAGTACCTACACACCATTGCACTTATTTCATCACATAGGGTCTTGGTAATATCAAAACAGGACATGGCGTAAGTGGGAATCGCCTGGGCCACTGCCTTCACCAGAATTTCTTTACCGGCCTTAGAGAGCATTTTTTCCTGCCAACCTTGCACCCGACTCCAAATTTTGTGCTTGATATATGCGAACGTCTTCTTTTTAGAGATCCCGATGGACACTGGCAGCCCCAGATATCTTTCCCCCCACTTCTCCTGAGAAATTGATAGGGTAGCTTTCATCTGTTCTCTCATTGCCCTTGCTGTATTTGGACTGAACAGGATAGACGATTTTTCTTTGTTGATCACTTGACCCGACACCCTCTCATATACTCCTAGTACCCTCTTTAGCTCTGCTGCTTCCTCATTACGCGCTCGCATCAAAATCACAGAATCATCTGCGAAAAAAAGATGGTTGACGCTTGGCGCTGTTCGACATACCCTGATGCCCACGATTTTCCGATCAGTTTCAGCCTTCTTCAGCATAGCAGACAGCCCTTCAGCACAAATGATGAAAAGGTATGGAGAAAGAGGATCCCCTTGTCGAAGCCCTCGCTGCGGGATGATTGTGTCAGTATACTCCCCATTCACCTTGATGCGATAATTCACCGTTGAAACACATCTCATCACCAGATCTGCCCACTGCTGCCTAAACCCCATCTTGATCATCATGTTGTGCAAAAAACCCCATTCTACTCGGTCATAGGCCTTGCTCATATCTAACTTGACCGCTGCCACACCGTTCGATCCGCTTCTTTTGTTTTTGAGGTAGTGTGTCAGTTCATATGCCAAAAGAACATTGTCGGTGATTAGTCTCCCAGGAACAAAGGCGCTTTGAGAAGGTGAGATAACATCTGGAAGTACCACTTTCAACCGGTTGGCTATCACTTTGGAGACAATCTTGTACAGTACCGTACACAAGCTGATTGGTCGGAGATCTTTGATTTTCTCTGGTTTGTCCAGCTTGGGGATAAGTACTATTATCGTGTCGTTCCATCCCGACGGGATTTCCCCTCCATTCAAAACATTCAGCACCTCCGTTCTCACACGTCCCGCAATTAGGCCCCAAAATCTCTTGTAAAAAATGGCTGGAAAGCCATCAACACCAGGAGCTTTGAGGTCTCCAATGCTCTCCAGAGCCTTCCAAACTTCGTCTTCTGAATATGGAGCCAAAAGTGTTTCATTCATCTCCCTAGTCACACACTGCTCCACACAGCCAGTCACCTCTTCAGCTTCGCCTCCTGCTTGTGTAAAGAACAGAGCTTGGTATTGGTTAGCAATATATGTTTTTAGGCCATCACCCTCTACCACTCCTCCTCCCTCCTCCACTAGTCGCTTTATCCCGTTTTTCCTCTTCCTTTCTGATGCAAAAGCATGAAAAAATCTAGTGTTCCGGTCACCCTCCAGCAGCCATAGATTGTGAGCACGTTGCTTCCAGTACATATGCAGCTGATCCTCCAGTCTTTCTAGCTTGAAACGCAACACATGCTCCCGATTTACATTCTCCTGGGATATTCCCCTTCTCCTGCATCTCTCCAACTCCCTTCTAGCAATCTTCACCCTTTTCTCCAACTCCCCTAAAACTGACCGGTCCCATTCCCATAACTCCCCCAGGACACGGCGTTGCAGCTCCAAAATAGTGGTGGTGCCCTCCAGCAGGGCCGCACCCCACGCCTCCTCCACTTTAGTTACACAATCCTCCTCCTCTAACCATCGAGCTTCAAAATTCCTCAGCACTTCTCGTGGTCCCTCCCATCTCCGCAACTCCCTCTGCCCCACCTCCACTATCACGGGCCTATGGTCCGAATGCCTTGGGTCGCCATTTATGACACGGACTAGAGGAAATTTGCATCTCCAGGACGTGTTAGCCAGCGCCCGATCTAGGCGCTCCCTTGTGTAGCTCCCCGCATTGTGGTGGTTATTGCGCCAAGTGAACGCGTCCCCCACGTATCCCAAATCATGGAGATCGCAGTCCTCCAGCGCCTCCCTGAATTTCTCCATTGCTGCCTCTGATCTCGGCGCCCCACCCTCCTTCTCATGAGCAAAAAGGACCTCGTTGAAGTCACCTGCACACACCCAGGGTAGGGAGATAGCCCCGTGCAAGATCCGGAGAGTATCCCATGTCTTCTCCTTCTCCTCACTCCTGGACTCCCCATACATCCCTGTGAACCTCCACTCAAAATCATCCTCCTCCTTTATTACCATGTCTCCTTCTCCTCACTCCTGGACTCCCCATACATCACTGCGGATTTGATTCGCGGTGGGGCAATAATCGCCGAGGAATTATTCCGGAATCTGGGCGCGGCGACAGCGGAGCCATCCGTGGCACCCCACGTTCCTGTCGAGCCGGATCTTTTCCACCGGTGCCGAGGAGGATGCCAATGATTCGGTCCCGCCGCTTTTGCGCGACCACCCTCGCAGACGCTGCTATTTGCTCCGGGGCCCTGATATTTCCTTGGCCTCCAATACCGTTGCCGTTGGGCGTTGGAAGTCCGACGAGGCACCGGCCAAAGTGTCACTGGCTGGAGATGACGGTGCTGTAGCACGGACGGGAGCGGCATCGGTTCTCCGTTTCCGTAATTTTTCCCTTTCCGGAATTGATGCCTTGAAAGGGAGATGAGCCAATCCGTTTATCCGAAGGAAAAGAAAACGGAGGAAAGTGGCGGTAGTGGCGCACACGCGGTAGCGTTGCGTGGATCCATCGCTCATTGCTGCCTGGGGCACACTGTGGGGTTGGCCAATCGTAATCACAGAATTGAATTCTCGTACTGTACCTGATGTATACTGATTACCGTAGAGTTTAGGAGCTTCTCCGATGATGATACAAACGTCAATTCTATAATACTATATCCGTTTGACCGGATGTTTCTCCGATCAAATAGCGTGCCCGACTATTACGTTTTCCAAACATCCCTTTTTACACGAACACGAGTACTAACTAGCTCTTGGTCTTGGCTGATCGTCAGCAATCAGCATCTTTTTTTCACTGAAACCCCTCAATTCCAGCAATCATGGGCAACATAGAACAGGCAAATTCTCCATCGCAGAAAGCAAGCAAGCGAACAAATAACACAGGCGAGCACGCATAAAACACGCGACAACAACCACCACCACCCTCCGCCTCCCAAATTCCAGTTGTCTTCCTCCCTCCGCCCCGGCCGTGCCAGCTCAGCAGCTCGAAGCCCCGCCTCTCCGCCGCTCTCCCCGATCCCCAATTTTAAACCTCCCCTTCTCTCTCCGCCCCACTCGCCTCCCTCCCCCGCATCCGGCGCTTCCCCTCCTCCCGCTCGCGCCTAGGTTCCCCTCTGCTCCGCCGCGGGGCCCCGCGATGGCGGCGTCCATGGCGTCGCCGCGGGGGCGGTCGATCCGGGAGACGGTGCTGGAGACGGTGGCGGCGTACCACCACCAGCAGCGGGCCAGGCGGAAGCTGCGCAAGAGCCTCACCTACGCGGGCGGCGAGCTCTCCTCCGCGGGCCGGGCCGCCTCCGCCTCCACCTCCACCTCCGTATCCTGCGGGCCCGACGACGACGACGAGCCCTTCTGGGAGGAGGAGGAGGGCACCGTCGAGCTCGTCCAGCTCGGGGCCAACCGCGCCAAGAACGTCCTCATCCTCATGAGCGACACCGGCGGCGGACACCGCGCCTCCGCCGAGGCCATCAAGGACGCCTTCCGGATCGAGTTCGGCGACGAGTACAGGGTGGGTTGGGATTGCGATCCCCTTGCATTCACCCACGGATTCTTTTTCGCTAATAATGATCAATCGTTTTGGCCACACACACCTCCTGCCAGGTCTTCGTCAAGGATCTGTGCAAGGATCACGCCGGCTGGCCGCTCAACAACATGGAGAGCTCCTACAAGTTCATGGTCAAGCACGTGCAGCTCTGGAAGGTGGCCTTCCACACCACCTCGCCCAGATGGGTCCATAACTTCTACCTCGCCGCGCTCGCCTCATTCTATGCCAAGTAAGTAAAGGATACACGAATATCCCCTCCCTCCTGCGCTTTTGGTTTTGGGAGCTCGATTCTTCCTTGGGACGTTTCCCTTGTTTGTTTCATCCTCTGCATCGAGATCGCAAATAAACAACACAACCAGTTGCGGCTTGTCTCCATGTTGCTGTTGCTGGTGGCAAGCTGCACATTGCTCACCTAATCGTCAGATTTTTCTGATGGCCCAGCAGTTTTGTCATTATCGCATACTCCTTTTATTATAATGTCGGATCTAAACGCGTGATTCTTCGCTAATAATTTTATAGCCCCCCAGCCAAGCCAATTCTCTTGAGTACAGTCATTGAATTGTGAGGTTGGACCTTGTCTACGGATACTAAAGTATACATGCTGACTTGCTGAGATCACTGTTATGCATCCTATATATTTCCAAGTGAAACGTAATTTCAAATATACTGCCACTGAGGTGAGAGATACACTAGTATTCTAGCCACTTGTTGGTATGGGTTGCCACTGCCAGGGTGTAGAACAGGACAGGAGCATCATGATGAAGATTCTCAACAAACCAATTGGTTCCACCGCCATGTGCCTGAAGCCACCAAAATGGCCACTCTGGCACCAGATGGGTGTGGTCACATTTGCATACTTGGAGTTGGGGGCACTGTAAATCTATAGTTTATTGCAGTGCTGCCATTCCTTGTGCAACATTTATCTTAACATATGTCCTTTCAGCGCTGCCATTATTCCCTTGGATATAATTGTTTCATTGTTTTTATATATACCATTACCTTCATCCACATCTTATCTGCTGCATGATCTGTTTCTTATTGTTTTTTTCTAAATGCCTTGTTCTTTATGGATGAAGGAAGGTGGAGGCTGGACTGAAGAAGTACAAGCCAGACATCATAATTAGTGTCCACCCCCTCATGCAACACATTCCTCTGTGGGTTCTCAAATGGCAAGGCCTACAGAACAGAGTAGTCTTTGTTACTGTGATCACGGACCTCAACACATGCCACCCTACATGGTATGTTCAGTTAATCATAAGGAAAACATATAGTAAAGCAGTCTGTTGACTTGACCTAACAATTAGAAAAAAAAAACGCAGGTTCCATGCTGATGTGAACAGATGTTACTGCCCCTCAGAAGAAGTTGCCAAGCGGGCAGCACTGGATGATCTACAACCTTCTCAAATCCGTGTCTTCGGCCTTCCAATTCGACCATCATTCTGCCGTGCTGTTCTTGTTAAGGTATTTAGTTCACTCTGATTTTTAATATTTCTGTTCCTGCTAATGTTAGTTGAATCATGCATGGTCTTTCAGAAGGCTGATACATTCATGTTACAAGGTTTTGTCCTTTTGTGTTCAATGAATATCCTGTATACCCTAAAGCATTACTGTTCAAGTTTCAAGAAAACAGATAAATATTTGTCTGTGTATTGATTTGTTGAACATTCCCTTCCCCAGACCCCACTCATGTGGGAGCCTCCGGCATTGGGTCTGCCCATTGATTTGTTGGACATTATTCTGCTCTGATCAGTTTTCTTTGGAACTTAATTTTTTTTGGTATGAAATCATTTATACCAGGCTGATTTGAGGAGGGAACTTGAACTGGATCCTGAGCTTCCTGCAGTGCTGCTAATGGGAGGTGGAGAGGGTATGGGTCCTGTCAAGAAGACTGCAAAAGCCCTAGGAGAATCATTATTTGACAAAGAGCTTGGGAAACCAATTGGGCAGCTTATTGTCATTTGTGGCCGGAACAAAACGCTAAGCTCCTCACTGCAGGCACTTGAATGGAAAATACCAGTAAAGGTATAATCCAGAACTTGTTTTAATTATTTTCTAAAGGATTCAAACCGATTAGTCCATAACAAAGACGGCTGTAGCATTATTCATTCATCATGGGTTTCTTTTACCAACAGGTTAGGGGATTTGAAACCCAAATGGAGAAGTGGATGGGAGCATGTGATTGCATTATAACAAAGGTATATCCTCCACCATTATCGATTCTTATCATGTTTCTTCTTTTGAAGGTTTTTGTGGTCTTCCTAATTTCGTTTCTCTTATGTTGTGGTTTCTTAGGCTGGACCAGGAACCATTGCTGAAGCGTTGATAAGGGGTCTTCCTATAATCCTTAATGACTTCATACCTGGACAGGTTTGTTTCTACTATCATTCCGCACTCATGTAGTTTTATTGTCACAATGTGCATGTGAAGCGTATGTCTTTCTGCATTTCTTATCTCCTTAATAAAGGACTCCACTGTAATTTGTTTGGTATATGTCGTCATAAGATTGCATGGATCATCTACCTTCTTTTGCTGCTGTGAAACACTCCTTCAGTCCTTTTTCAAGGGGTTGCTACTTTGTCATGGTCATTCCTTTGGAAAGCTTTTTTGCAATATATAACCACATCTACATTCTTAGGAAAATGATAAAAATCTCACCAAAGACATGACCCTCTGTTCTTTGCTTCTGCTGAACAGATGCTTGTTTTATTGGCTAGCAAATATCTTGTCTATCACATAAGCACACTGAAGCATATTCTTAAAAATAATTGTATTTTGATTGAATGCAGTATGAATTAATTAAAGGTGTATTTGAATTTTTCAATGTGATCTCACATTCCTTTGTCTTTTGTTTGACAGGAAGTTGGCAATGTACCTTATGTTGTGGACAATGGTGCTGGTGTGTTCTCAAAAAGCCCTAAGGAAACTGCTAGTCTCGTTTCCCGCTGGTTTGGTCCAGATTCAGAGGAATTGAAAAGAATGTCAGAAAATGCACTGAAATTGGCTCAGCCAGAAGCTGTCTTTGACATTGTCAGAGACATTCATGGGCTCTCTCAGGAGCAAGGCGTGATATCACAGATCTCTAGTTCGTTGACTTCATCCTTCTTCATACCATCACCCGAAACCACACCTCTCCAACTTATCTGAAACCATCAAGCTGTGTCTAGCTAGGATTGCTATTGTTGAAATTGTGAACTTGGCATTCTACCTACAGCGTGACCTGAAAAATGCAACTTCATACAGTCTTTCTCATCAGTGGTTGGTACTGGGATTCCACTACTTTCGGTTCATCTCCTCCCATGGTAGTTATGGGCAGGCTCGTTTGACTGACAGGTTCTCGTGTGATGATGCTGGCTTCATTTTAACTTTGTAAAGAAAACATTCATTCGTATCATGTTTCTGGCTTCCCCCGTCATCAAAGGGGAAATGGTGGTGGTGGCTTGTAAAATACACTCAAATTTTGTGCATGGAGATGTCAGACCCTTATCATCATGTATACTAACTGATGTGATTCGTTTGTGTAAGTGGAAGATGTGTATAATATGATGACAGATTGTTTGAGTGGAGGGTTCTTTTTTTTGGCTGCAGATTGATCAGAATTGTACCTCCCTATCTCTCTCTTTTTTTTTTTGCGTGTGTTCTTTCTTTCATATGATGGAGGTGGGCTGGTTTATGAGGATTTTGTGGTGAACTGAATGTGCCTATTTTCATAGGGGAGGAACCAAATATATGCCTTGAATTTCTATTTGTACTCACAATGCTTGTATGTTGTTACCTAGGCAACTTTAACTGGCCAGGTAGAAATCCAGGCCCTCGGTTTCGGCAGCCTTGTGGCCTGAAGTTGTAGCCTGGGAGCAGCAACCAAACATGCCTTCATGAATTTCTATCTGTACAGCTTTATCAGCTCTTCAAACTGGATCAGTCGATCAGATGTTGATAAAAAATGGATCAGATGAATCTCATGTTCAGGAATTCTCCTGAGATTTGTAATGTTATCGGGAAGCAATGAATTCGATACCAGAATGTCATTCAGTTCAGTGAAAGCTTAAGGGGCTTTGGTTCCCTGCATCCACCCAGACTTGGCTCGCGGGATGCAGGTTCTCCGTGTTTGGTTGCCTGTGGGTGCTCCTCAGCCAGGCTCCACTCATGCAAATCCCTCCCCTCAGCCAGGCTCCAGGAGAACGCAGAAATCGGCCGTTCTTGGAGAGCCAGGTCTTGGCTGGATGCAGGGAGGGCGAACGAGCTGCATGAGACAGAGAGAGAGCATGCAGGGTCTTGTTTAGTTCCCCCAAATTGGGGGTTGTCAATTTGGCATAGCGAAAGATTCCCAATCACATCAAAATATCGGCACATGCATGGAGTACTAAATTTAGATGAAATTAAAAACTAATTACACAGTTTAATTGTACTTTGCGAGACGAATCTTTTGAGCCTAATTAATCAATGTTTGGATAATATTTCACAAATACAAACAAAATGCTACAGAGCCCACTACTAAATTGGCGAGACCTATATTAGGGGAACTAAACAACTTCGCTTGAAGACCAGGCTCGATGGGCACGGCAACCAAACAGAAGGTCCTGCACGTGATGAGCCTGGCCACGGTGGGCCTGTATGGTTGGAGCAGGCCAGGCTCTATCGAGAAGTAAACCAAGGCCTTGTTCAGTTCCCGAATCCGGGCACCGATTCGGCACTGTAGCAGTCACGTCGCTATGGTAACTTTTTTGTTTTTTTATGGTAAAAACTATTCAAATTTTGACTAATTAGTCTCAAAATGTTCGTCTCGCAAAGTACAATAAAACTGTGCAATTAGTTTTTGATTTCATCTATATTTGATACTTTATGCATGTGTCGGCATTTTGATGTGATGGGGAATAGTAATTCTGTATAGTGAAATTTAGGGGTAAAATTTAGGAAGAGAACAAGGCCTTGACACACCGGGACTGCTTCTGACTGAAGAATTCAGCAAACTGAACCCCGTCGACTACTGACTGGTAGTAGTAATCGGTGTAGTAGGACCGGGAACATGCTGCGCTGGCGTTTTCTGATGTCACTCACTTGCACTGCTTTGGCCTTTCTGTATCGATTGCGGCGGCAGGTCAGCCGGTGCCAGGTTCCTGCGCCGTCATTGGACGAACGAGTCTGGCCGTTCTGTCTCCAACTATACATCCATCAGATGTTCATCAGATCGGATTTCAAGTCCAGAGGAGTCGAGAGGAGCAGCGTGAGTGCGAGGGACCGGGGGCTCGTCCTGACAATGATGAAGCCTGGACCTTTTGAAAGGCAAAAAGCAACGCATGATGCCCTTACAGGGGCCAGGATCGGATCAATTTGGGTGGCCTTTTTCAGGTGCATTCTTCTCCTCCGCACTTTGTCGGTCTGGGTCAGGTCGCGTTCGTCGATCCACCGTAGCAATTTGCGTTGTCTCTTTCCCGCACAAACGGCGGCTGATGCGTTGCCGCCCCCGGTGCTGTGTGCGCATCAGTGGAGCAGCTGCGCTCTCCGCTTGGTTGCTCCCTGCCTGCCTGCTTCTCTGCCTAGATGTGGATCTGGATCAAAACGCGCGGGCGAAAGCGATTGATGCCATTTTTTTTAGAGAACAGAAAGCGATTGATGCCATGCCATGTAGTATATGGACTTGCAACAACATTGCTAAGCTCCGACGCCCCACGACCACGGACATTTGGCAAAGCCTAGAAACGAACCTCATGGCCCCGGTGCGCTCTAGAAACTGACACATCTAGGCGCCATATGCAGCAACGCCGGCGTATGGAAATTGGACTCTGCCAGCCACCAGCCACGTCTTGTTCCAGCTCCCATTCTACTCCATCAAAATCAAACGTCTGGTTCTGGTTTTTTCTCACGGTACCGATGGACGAGACATCAACGTTTGTTAGTTTTGTTATAGGATCAGAATGTTCAAATAAAATTGCTCTGTTTTAGTCGGGTACAAGTACTCTGCACCAACTTTAACTGCTCCTTAGAATAGAATCTATCACTGTCATAGCATCACTAACCATTTCGTACCACTTCTTTTCACTGGCTAAAAACAAACTTTACATCTTGACTCTCTTGTACATCATCCAATATACATGAGTACATTTTAGAATCGGGGCATCCCCATTCCCATTTCATTGAAACGGAAATACAGCATGTTAAAGACAAGTTTAGAAGAGCAGCTAGAGATTGCCAAGAAGGAGGCAAAGAGAAAAAACCCAAACGCCTGGCTCTAGCATTTAGCTAACACGCCTTGCTACCTAAGCAACGAGCAACACACCTTACGATCGAATTATTACAGAATGCGCTTCACCCCACAGCGCAAGAGGAGAACAGGTTATTGCTGCTACAAACAATCAAGAAGCAATCCCTTTTCTTTCGATCTTCATGAAGCGCCGTCGATGACACCTTCAGTTCGCATCTCCTCCTCCATCCGCAAACCTCCCCTCCTTGTTGTCGTCCGTCTTCTTCTTCTTCGATGCAAGGATGCCAAGGGCCACCTTCATCATCATGTCGAACACCTTGAAACAAACCCGCCCAAAACCGCATTAAGGCCCCAAAGATGGCATAGTATATTCGTGAGGGTTTCGGATTATCTTGTTTTCAAAACAAGAAACTCCAAATGGAAAAATGGACACCCCAATTACATGGAACTCCTTCCCATTCGGAAGCCATGTATCAAGCGCAACAATTTTCCACTTTCTGGAATGTTAGATGCCAAAGCATTTTGCAAAAACACCTTAGAAACGAAAGAATAAATGGTCTATGGTTTCATCATAAGGGCAAAAATAACAAGTAGGATTCGGGTTCAACAAATTGTCCTTAGTAAGAACAACCCGGTTTGACATTAACCACATAAAAAACTGGATTTTAGGAGGCACATGACTCTTCCAGATATGTCTCAAGTAGGGTCCATTATCACTAGCAGAGATAGCTTCATACATAGATTTTACTGCTACTAGTTAACTTCCAGAGCACTTCGGCGAGAACGGATATTGTGTTACTAAATTCCAGATTTTTTCCCAAATGACTCTCATATCATTTGGAAGCCATCTTACGGTAAGCAATATTTCACCATTTTTAACACCTCGCGCTTCTCCCGCGAGGCTAAAGTTCCCATTCAAAGGCTTTTCAAATAGCCAGCAATCAGCCCAAAAACTAGTCCTTGTGCCATTTCCTACTTTTAGCAATCTCCCCCTAAGGTAAAGATCCTTGACTTTCAAGAGGTCTTTCCAAATAGGAGAATCATTAAGCTTGAAAGACACTGACTGAATGTTATCCTTAGCTAGGTACTTGGCTTTAATTAGGTCTTGCCATAACCCTTCTTCATTTTCCAGCTTCCACCACCACTTGACCAATAGACTGATATTCAGTCTACTAAGATCTTTGATCCCAACACCCCCTTTCTTCTTGCTCTTACACACATTAGCCCATCTAATCAAGTGATATTTCCTCTTTGTCCCCCCTCCTTGCCAGAAAAAGGTTCTTCTGGCTTTGTCTATTTTACTGGTTATTGTCTTAGGAAGCAAGTAAACAGACATGTGATAAAGTGGGGAATTATTGAGGCTAGCAGTTATCAGAGTGGACCTGCCAGCCATTGTTGTAGAATTTCCCTTCCAAGCATCTAACTTTTTAAAGCACTTATCAGTAAGTGGCAACCAATCTTTGACATGCAACTTACTTGGGCTAATTGGAACCCCTAAGTACTTAACAGGAAAGGTCCCAATCTGACAGTTAAAAATCTGGGCATATTGCTCAGCCCACTGTCCATCATCATTGATTGTCAGGATTTCACTTTTGCTGAAGTTGATCTTCAACCCAGCTAATAATTCAAAATAATATAGTAGCATTTTCATATTTCTCGCACTTTCAAGGTCATGCTTCAAGCAGATGATAGTATCATCTCGCATATTGCAAAATTGCAATCCCATTTGGAATTATGTGATCAACTAAACCAAGAACTAATTTGTTTTTCTGAGCATGTATTACCATCCTGGTAAGACAATCGGCGGCAAAGTTAAAGAGCACGGGGACAAAGGGTCCCCCTGCCTCACACCTTTGTGACTCTTAATATAAGGACCTAGATTATCATTTATTTTGATATTAACTGTCCCCCCAGATACTACTTGCTTGATCCATTCACACCATTTTTTGCAGAAACCTCTCATTTCTAAGCAATCAAACAAGTAGCTTCCAACATACTTTATCATACGCCTTTTCAAAATCAATTTTAAAAAGGATCCCAATTTGTTTTCTTTCTTTTTGTTTCATGTATAATTTCATGTAAACACATGATTCCGAGGTGATAAGCCTACCTTTCATAAAGGTCTGTTTGATAGGAGTGAATCAACTTTTCAGCATATGGTTCAATCCTAATAGTAAGAACTTTAGTAATCAGCTTGTACAAGCAATTCAAAAGACAAATAGGCCTGTATTGCTGGATCTTAGTAGCTTCACTAATCTTGGGCAATAAAGTTATTATCCCATAGTTTAGCCTACTAATTTCAATCTTTCCTTCATGAAATTCATGAAAGAGTCCCACAATATCGATTTAATCACGCCCCAACAATGTTGGTAAAACTCAATAGGGATCTTGTCAGGCCCAGGGGCCTTATTCTTCTCCATCTGAAACAAAGCTTTTTTGATTTCTTCTTCGGAGAATTCACAACATAAATGTTTATTATCAGCGTCATCTAGTTTATAGCACCCCTCCCATATAGCTGGATCCAGCAAAATGTTATGGCTATCCTCAGGCCCAAACAACATTCTATAGTAATTAGTAGCATGTTCTAACAGATTGTGATCCCCTTCAATTGTAATCCCATCATCATCATCAAAACTACTAATGTTTGTTTTCCTTCTTCTGCCATTGGCACATCTATGGAAGTAGCTTGTATTCAAATCCCCCTTATGAAGCCAATTCTCATGGCTCCTATTATACCAATAAGTTTCCTCTTGTATCAAGAGATCCATGTTTTCAGCCAACGATTCATTTTCTTTTGAACAAGATTTGGGAGAAGTTCTCCACACTCTTCCAAGCGCTCAAGTTCTTCTAGTTCAGCTTGAATTGATTTCCTTTTCTTCCTTATCTCTCCTTGGAGACTAAAGCCCCAACCCTTGAAAAATTTCTTAATCAGTTTTAACTTCGTTGTATTCTCCCAAAGCAAGTATCAACTTTGCAGTATGTTTCCCAAATTTTTTTGACCTCTATCAAAAACTCAGGATTGTTTAGCCAGCTTCAGCTCAAACTGAAACTGGATTGTACTACTTTTCTTCACTTCACCATAAGACACAACCAGAGGGTTATGATCAGATATCTCTCTGGGAAGTTTTTTAACAATGGCCCTGGGAAAGCTGTCTTCCCACTTGGCATTGATGAGAATCCTATCCAACCTTTCTAAAGTGGGAGGATCTTGACCATTGGTCCAGGTGAATCCCCCACCACATAGCTCAATCTCTCTCAAATCAAAAAAGCCAATCAAGGAGTTAAACACATCTGTGTGTTTATGAACACCCCCTCACCATTTTTCTCATGAGCAAATCTAATTATATTAAAATCCCCCCCAATAAGAAGAGGTTCCTGATTTGAGGAGCAGAATTCGGCTAACTCAGCTAGAAAGGGGATTTTCCCCTCCTCTTGAGCATCACCATAAACAACAAGCAAGTTCCATTTTATCTTATTAGCCTTATCCCACAAGTTCATTTGCAACATGTATTCCCCTTGTTTAAAAGCACCAACATCATATAGATCAAGCCTGACTCCAACAAGGATGCCACCAGACCTCCCTCTGGAGGGGTTGTGCAACCACAGATAGTCAAGGTTATGATCAATTTTTCTAAGGATACTATCATCACAGTCTTCAACCATGGTTTCTTGTAAACCAATGAAATGAAATTGGTATTTATTAATGAGATTTTTCAGATATGTAGAGAGTCCTCTTTTTCTAAGGCCTCTACAATTCCAGATTAATCCTTGGAGATTCATTTTTTTTCTACCTTTTTTCTTATGAGTTTCAGGATTTTCCTGACCTTTTCTCCTCCCTTTGGCTAAACCTGGTGAAAATTTCACCACTTGCCTTCTTTCTCTTTTTCTAATTCTGGACATAGTTGCTGAATTTTCATCTGGCTCAGAGGTCTCCTCCTGAAGCCAAGTAAGCTGATGTAACTGATTATTATCATTCTCTTCCTCACATTCACTAATCACAACATTAGATTGCTTCAACTGTTGTTTCTGATACAGATTAAATCTAGCAATTTCAATTTCTTTGAGAAGATCAAAAGTATACCCCCCCTTATCACACATATTCACACCCATTCTACTAGAAATACCAATACATGAGTACATGGATTGGAGTCGACTCCTCTACCAAGTCCTATCTACACCGGAAGATCTGTATCTAACAATATTCACAGAAAGATTATGCTACAAACAAAAAAAGAAAAACTATGCTACAAACAAAAGGAAAAAGAAACTAGGAAAGAGGACAAGAGGAAAGGCGCACACCAACCAACAGCAAACAGCGTACGCGGCACGTGGGCCCGCGGGTCAGCGGTCATCGGTGAAGCAAGGATAGCGCCGCCGCCGCACCGCCACGGGCTACGGCGTGGCGCCCCAGAGCACTTCGGCGAGAACGGTGGCCTCCTCGGCCGGCGACACGGCCGCCTCCCGCACCCGCCGCAGGATCTCCAGCTTCGTCTCGCGCTTCTCCCGCGGGCTCAGCCCCACGCCCACCTCCACCTGCACCGCGAACCGCGCCACCGCGCTCACGAACGGCCGCTCTTCCGTCTCCGAGTACGCCTCGCCGTTGCCCTCGCGATGCCGCCATAGCCATACCGGTGGGAGGCAGTCCAGGAGGAGGGAGCCGCCAGGTTTGGCGTCGTTGGGCTTCGCCGCCTTTGGGCAGCTGTCATCGTCGTCGTCAGTGTCCGTGTCCGCGAGCGAGCCGCCGAGGTGGGAGCGCTGCAGGCAGAGGAGGCGCTTGACGAGGCCCTCGGCGAGGAGCGCGTCCACCACCTCCTTGCGGCCGTAGTAGCCGACGCGGAGCGCGAAGCCGAGCGCGGGGGCGCGGGCGCGGGGGTCAGGCGCGCACAGCAGCGCGACGAGCCTTGGGAGCTCGCCGCGCGCGTGGAGCTCGTCCACCAGCGGGCTCCGGATGGCGTCCACCAGGCCGTTGAGCGCGCGCAGCGGCGCAACCGGGGACCCGGACCCGGGCTCCTCCGCGGACGCCACCAGCGCGCCGACGGCGGGGCCCATGAGCACGGGCCCGACGAACACGTCCTTGTTGAAGCGCACCAGCGCCAGCACCGCGGCCGCGCAGCCGTCGCCGACCGCGGGGTCCCCGAGCCCGGCCTCCACCGCCGGGAACACGCCGTGGCGGAGCAGCTCGCGCTGGAGCCGCGGGTCGAACCGCCCGTCCAAGGACACCAGCCGCGCCTCGAGCTCCGCGAGGAGCGCGCGCGCGGCGTCTGCCCCGCCCCTGCCGCCGCGCAGCGCGGCCACGAGGCGCGCGATGGCCTCGCGGTCGACCCACGCCTGGATCTCGCCCGCGACGGCGCCGGCCACGCGCGCCACCGCCCTCCGCGCGGCGCACCGGCGGCACCGCGCGCGCAGGGACAGGGAGCCGGAGCCGGAGCCGGACACAAACAGGTCGAGGGAGCACGAGAGGGCTCTGAGCCGGTAGAGCAGGCGGCGCAGGGCGACGAGATCGGGGTCGCCGGCGAGGAGGTCGTCGGCGCCGGCCTCGAGCGCGAGGAGCGCCTGCAGCGCCGGCCCGCGTGCCTCCCCGGCCTCGACCCTCCGCGCGGCGTCCCGCAGCGCTCGCAGCACGTGGAGGAAGCCCTCCCCCTCCTCCATGGAGATGGAGGAGAAGGGGGGAGGCAGGGCACCGCAGGCCTCGTTTTTATCTCGCTCGTCGTCTTCGCGACTTGTCTCCACAGTCCACTCTGCTAGTCTACTCTACTGTGTAGTATTGCCGACGCGCACCCGCGGTCACACAGTGGAAACCACTCGCCTTCGCTCGGCGTCGTCCCGCGAAATCAGAGCCGTTTTACCGGTGGCGCGCGGGTGGTTCTGCTTCCGCGCTCCGCCCCCGCCGCGCAATGCCACAGAGACGGAGAGCATGCTCTCGCGAGAAACACAAGCAGGACAGCTACGAAGCGTGATCGGCTGATTGCTGCTGCCTGCGGCTGCCTGCCTTTAGCTTGAATGGCACCGCGAGCACGTGACCTTGGAATCTTGAGATGCATTAAAATGGTCCGGTCAGTAGATCCGATCATCAGAGGCATTAAAATTTTAAAATTCTGTTATTATATGGTAAAAAGTAATAATTGCACACGTGTTGTAGTTTGATACGATCATGCGGTTCCTTGATTGGCTCTGTGACTGTTACCAGTCTCGCACGTATCATGGGGTCGGAAGAGGTTTGCAGTGCAACGACAAAAGACTTTCGTTTCGCCGTGCCGGTCTCTCGTGGTAATTTTCGGTAAGCGCTTGCCGTTTTCCCACCTCCCCCATGGAATGGACTCTCTGCGAAACAACTCAACGGCACCGATTTTTGGAGAAGAGAGCTGAAGAGTTCTGTGAACGTGAAGTTTTCCCTGATTTTATTTCGATGGAGCATGTAGAACAGCAGAAGGGTGCTCTAAAAAATTTTAGAGTCGTTCAACCATGGAGTTTTTACATTGAGCTAAAAAACGTGGGGTATAAGCTGTAAACCAAGTGTTGGAGGACGTAGTTTGGGTGACATGGACATGTCAGTGTGATTGGTGTTACTGGTGTACATTCCTTGGTATATCCGGATCTCACAACGACCAAAAGGATCCACGGAATATGTCAAGTTTTATATGCCTTTCATGCTTTGACAAACGCAGGCAGCTTTGGTTGATGCATGTGGTGGCTTCGCTAACCCGATCCGTTATCCGCCGTCAAACCATCATCCAAACAGGCTCTCAAGAGATGGGCCACGACCCACGAGGCAAAGCTCAGGCTTCAGCCCAGTTACCTGCCAACGACGTCACGGTCCATCAGTGCCTACAGCCCGTCTGCCACACGGCCCACTTCCGTAGACTGGCCGTTGGCACATGGCTCAAGCACTCCGCCCCGTCAGCACTCTCGTCGTCTTCAACAAAACCCTATAGCGGGAGGGAGAAGGAGTGGGCCCCCACCTCCCCACCCGCCTGCCCGCCGCCCGCCATGGCGCTCCGCGCCAGCATCACCTCACGGAGGAGATCGGTTCTCCCCTCCCCCCGTGCCTTCTCCTCCTCGAGCTCGCCATTCCCTCCGCCCCCGCCTCCAGCGAACGACCCCGACGCCGCGCATTCCCCATCCTTCTCTTCGCCCCCCAACCCCGGCGCGCCGCGGAACCCGGCGTCCTCGCGCTTCCTGGACATCGGAGATCGCCTGCGCTCGTCTCCCACGCCGCCCTCCCCGCGCGGGATCCCGACGAACCCGCCCCGCCTCAACCCCGCGCGCGGCGCTCCTACTCCTTCACCGGACGTTGAAGACGTCCGCCGGATGCTCCACAACTTCCGCTCGACCGGCTGCGCTCCTTCTTCTTCGGAACCGGCCGCTGAAGACATCCGCCGGATGCTCCAGAACTTCCGCTCGACCGGCGGCGCGCCCTCCACCTCAGCTCCCGGAGCCGCCCCGTCACCCTCCGCTTCAGGGCCCCAATGCCGGGCAGGGGGTGCCCGGCCTCGATGCCATGCCAGGGAGCCTCAGGCCGCCCCGGCCGCAGACGCCATTTCGGCCCCCTTAGTTGAGCAACAACTCCCGCAGGGAGCTAGAGAGGAACCCGGAGGCTGTACGTTGGAGGCTGGAAGAGAAGAACTCTGTCATTGCACTTAAGAGGAACTACAGCTACCAAGAGCTTGGGAAGAGGCTAGGGGAGCTGCGGCCGGCGGGTGCGGGCAAAGATGGTAAGGACTGGTTCTCGCTCAAGGAGCTGCAGGGGCGAATTGCCAAGCTGGTGGAGTTGGAGAAGCAGGAGAACCAGTCTGCCCGGCCGTTTTCAGAGAACCAGTATGCCACGTCGATTTCGGAACTCCGGAATTGCTTTGAGAACCTGCAGAAACAAGAAAAACCGGCTCCGCGTGTAAACATGCAAGCACTTGCACTGCAGAACCTTGGCGGTCAGCTGGACTACATGGGTCGGCCTCCGCAGGAGGAATTGTTAGAAAAGGTGAGATTGGCCTTTTATTTTTGCTGCTCATCAAAGTAATCCCTTAGCTTATTTACTGACTTTCGGTGTTAGGATAGGATGTGATCTACTACTACTGATCAAAGTTGTTATCTTCAGTACTTCCATCCAGATCATATGTCATCTGAAGAGAAGATGAAATTGGAGCTCCAAAGGGTGAGGGACGAGTTCAAGATGTCCGAGAATGACTGTGGGTCTGCACGAGTTCAAAGTAAACACTTTATTCTGTTCTTCTTGAGTTCTAAGCAAACACTTTAGCCTTGTCTTCAAAGTGAACACAAGTTTAAGCAGGCGATGTACTTGTGAAAGATGTAGTCATACTTATGGAGAAATAAGGAACCCCAAATAAAGTATTTGTTCTTTAACTAGATACTATTTTTTCATTGTTTTCATACACTTTTTTTTTGCTGTTGCGTAATATATACAGAAACTGACAAACTGTGTGTTTATTATTGATGCTATGTGATAGGATTCCTCGTCCTACCGGCGATCTCGCGTAGTTTGTAGGGATGAGAGGGAGGCGGAGCTGGGCGGCGTGTGCGTGGGCGACGGCCGGGCGCCGTCGCGAGGAAGAAGAAGAGGCGGCTAGGGTTTCAGGCGGCTAGGGCAGGGGGCGACCCGATCTCCCGGCTCCCTAAGGGAAGCCGGAATAATTATGATAATTATTCTGCTTAATTCCAATAACCCGCCCCCCTGGTGTAGGACGGCGCCGAAGCCCGTGCCGGATGCGTCGCAGTCTACGACGAACTGGCGCTCGAAATCTGGCATCTGCAACACCGGTGCTGACGAGAGTGCGCCCTTGAGATGCCCGAACGCCTCGGCCGCCTCCTCATCCCACGCGAATGCCTCCTTGCGCAGGAGACGGGTCAGAGGGGCGGCGATGGTGCCGAAGTCCTTGATGAACTTCCTGTAGTAGCCGGCGAGCCCCAGGAAGCCCCGGACGCCGCGGGGGGAGCGGGGGGTCGGCCAGGCGGCCACTGCCGCTACCTTGTCGCCATCCATGGCGACGCCGTCGGCAGAGATGACGTGGCCCAGGTAGGCCACGGACGAGGCACCGAAGGAGCACTTCGACCTCTTGAGGAAGAGGCCGTGAGCCCTCAAGGCGCTGAAGACGAGGTTGACGTGCTGGAGGTGCTCGGCCCACGATGTGCTGTAGATGAGAATATCATCAAAGAAAACCAGCACAAACCTGCGAAGATAGTGGCGGAGGACGTCGTTCATCAGGGCCTGAAAGGTCGCCGGAGCGTTGCACAGGCCGAAGGGCATGACCAGGAACTCGAAGTGCCCGTGGTGTGTGCGGAACGCCGTCTTGATGATGTCCTCCGGGTGCATACGCACCTGGTGGTAGCCCGAGCGAAGGTCGAGCTTGGTGAAGTACTTAGCCCCATGGAGCTCATCGAGAAGCTCGTCGACCACAGGGATCGGGAACTTGTCCTTCGAAGTCTTGTCGTTGAGAGCCCTGTAGTCGATGCAAAATCGCCACGACCCATCCCCCTTCCGCACTAGGAGGACAGGGGCGGAGAACGGCGACGTCGACGGCCGGATGATGCCCTGCTCCAGCATCGCGGCGCACTGCCGCTCCAACTCGTCCTTCTGGAGCTGCGGGTACCGGTACGGGCGAACGGCGACGGGCGCCGTACCGGGGAGAAGGTGGATGCGGTGGTCGTACGGCCGCACGGGCGGGAGGCCACACGGCTCCTCGAAGATCGCCGCGTGCTGGTGGAGGAGCCGGTCGAGTAGAGGTCGCGGCTCCGCGTCCGCGGTGGCGGCCAGCAGGTGCTGCGCCACTGGCGTGGGGCGCTCGCACTGCCAGGTGACGCGTCGGAGTCCCCGCTGGAACGACACGGTGTAGTTGTCGAAGTCCCAGGCGAGGATGCCCAGGGTGCGCAGGAAGTCGACGCCGATGATGAAGTCGAAGCACCCTAGCGCGAGGCCCACGCAGGTGATTGGGTAGGAGATGCCGTCGACCGTGAGGGGAACGTCGCGCGCCACGCCTGCGCACTGCAGACGCTCCCCGCTCGCGACGGTGACGCGCAAGTGCTCGGCGCCAGTGGGGGCGAGGCCAAGGCGACGCATCACATCCCCCTGGAGGAAGGAGTGCGTCGACCCGGTGTCCAGCAAGGCCAGGAGTCGCTCCCCCCGCAACGTCACTGGGAGGAGCATCGTGTTGTCCGTGCGGATCCCTGCAAGAGCATACATAGAGACAACCAAGGCGTTAGCGGTGGGCGTCTCCACCGCCGCGGTGACGTCCTCAGCTGGCAGGGCAGCCTCGTCCGCGTCCTCGAGCGGGGACTCCTGGTCGTCGGTGTAGTCGGCGGTCTCAAGGTAGAAGAGCCGCTTGCACACGTGCCCGCGGACGAAGGGCTCGTCACAGTTGAAGCAGAGGCCCTGGCGGCGTCGCTCCACCTGTTCCGCCGGTGTCAGTCGACGGAAACGCGGCTGCCCACCGCCGGCCGGAGTGGCGGACAGCGGCGTCGTGCCTCCTGCGGCCCCCGCGGGCGCCGCTGGTGGCGTTGAGCGCAGGGGGGGCCGGGCGTCCCTCTGCTGTGCAGGCTGGGCCGGTGCAAAGGCCGCCGCACGACGCTCAAAAGCCCGCGCCAAGTACATCGCCGTCTGGAGGTCCTGCGGGTGGTGCATGTCGACGTCTACCTGAATGTGGTCAGGCAACCCACCGACGAAGAGCTCGGCCTTTTGCTGGGCGTTGAGGTGACGCGCGTGGCAGAGAACCGCATTGTAGCGGTTGGAGTAGTCCTGCACCGACGACCCAAAAGGGAGACGCGCGAGCTGCGCCAGTCGTGTGCCCTGTGTCGGCGGCCCGAAGCGGAGTTGGCAGAGGGCGCGGAAGCGCTCCCAAGCCGGCATGCCCTCGTCTTGTTCCAGGGCGTAGTACCACGTCTGCGCATCGCCCCGTAGATGGTAGGAGGCGAGCCACGTGCGATCCGAGGCCAAGGTGCGTTGGCCGCGAAAGAACTGCTCACACTGGTTCAACCAATTGAGCGGGTCGACGCTGCCGTCGAACGTCGGGAACTCCAGCTTGTAGAACCGTGGCGCGACCTGCGCGCCATGGGTCGAAGCGGGGGCCCTCGAGGCGTCGTCCGGGACTGCTGCCCCCGCGTCACCTCCCGGGGGAGGGGCAGTCGGGGCGGCGCCGCCGTAGTAGAGGTTCCCATCGGCGTCGCCGTAGAACACCCCGGTGTTGAGCTGGCCACCGTTCCCGCCCGGCGAAGCACCCGGGGCGGTCACAGTGGAGGTAGACATGGTGTAGATCGGCGCGGACACGGGCGCCCCCTCCAACGCCCACGAGGGGATGGGTGACGGCGATGTCGGCCAGCGCACCAGGCTGAGGGGGAGGCCCGTGCTGTGGAGCTGACCCGTCGCGGTGGGCTGAACCGGTGCGGGCAGCACGGGCGCGCCGAGGGAGGTCACCGCGGTGGCGCGCGATGGCGCCGGGAGGGCCTGGATCGGCTGCGGTGGAGGCAGCACCGATCCCGGCGGCGACGGTTGCTGGGTGAGGCCCGTCCAGGCGGCCTGCATCGCAGCGATGCTGTGGCTCATGGCCGCCATGTTGGAGCTCATCTCGGCGACGACGGCCGCGAGGGACTCGAGGGTTAGCGGCACCGCGCCCGAGCCCCCGGCGACCGATCCGGACGGCACAACGGTGGACAGGGAGGTGGTGGTGATGGCAGCGTTGGTGGTGGCGGGGATTTGCGGGCTGGTGGCGGTGGTGGTGGCTGGGATGGACGGGTTGGTTTGCGGCAGCGAGGGGATCGAAGGACCAGACATCGCTGATACCAGGTTGATAGGATTCCTCGTCCTACCGGCGATCTCGCGTAGTTTGTAGGGATGAGAGGGAGGCGGAGCTGGGCGGCGTGTGCGTGGGCGACGGCCGGGCGCCGTCGCGAGGAAGAAGAAGAGGCGGCTAGGGTTTCAGGCGGCTAGGGCAGGGGGCGACCCGATCTCCCGGCTCCCTAAGGGAAGCCGGAATAATTATGATAATTATTCTGCTTAATTCCAATAATCCGAATTACAAGAATATATATAGGTCTCTCTAGGATGACCTTTTGCTAAATAAACCCCTGAGGCTAAAATAATTAAAAGTGATTATAAAATAGCTAATAGACTCATCTAGCCACTAGTAGTCTTGTTACGCCGGGTATACTGTATACCGGTCATAACACTATGAAGTTGATTCTAATGTTTGTGTTTGTTTGACTTTATTAGGTTGTTTATTTGATGCTTATATCTGAAACAAACCTGTAGCTATTATGTGAAGTAAACAGTGAACACATTCTGCTTTCTCAGTCCCTTGTTCTCAGACCTTCTTGTTCATTAGGGAAAAAAGCATCACCTAAACTTGAGAACTTTTATCTCTTTTGTTTTTCTACATAAGGGATTATAGCAGCTCTGATGCATGTTTAAAGTTCTTGAGCATAATGTCTATATTTCGTTTCCAGTGGCTTTGTTGCCTTTTGTATGTAAACCATGCATGCGTGTTACACTGTTACTGATATTATGTCCATATTTCGTTTCCAGTTGCCCAGCTGACTCTGAAAATTAAGCATCTGTCAGCTGTTCTACACAAGAAGGTACTATGCAAAATCCCAGGTCCTACTTATGATTTATTGTGCTGTTTCACTGCAACATTTGGGCATTTGGCAGCAATGCTTTTGGTTGGAATTGTTTAATCTCGATTCAGAGAAGTAATTCGTGCGCCGTGTTGTGATGCAGGATAAACATTCTAGAAAGGGGCTTCAGGAGATGGTCCAAAGGAGGAAGAAATACCTGAAATACTTGCGCACAACCGACTGGGACTCGTACTGTCTTGTTCTCTCAAAGCTGGGGCTTCGCGATGTGCCCGAGTACAAAGCTCCTGACTACAAGAGCAAAGCAACCACCAAGGCCAAATCTAAGAAGAAGATCAAGGGCAAGGGCAAGAAGAGAAAGGTGAAGGCATAGAGGCGGTGAACAAATCTGCCCATCTTTTGGCCTTGAAGTGCATGTTCAGAAAATGAATTGAGAAGACGCTCAGGCCCAAGATGGCTGGATCGAATATTGCACTGCTGTATGTAATAACCATTTCTCTAGACACCGAGGTTTTTCCTTGTCTTGCTAGGAGCAGCCTTTTCTAACAACTGATTTCTCCTTCGATTTCTTCTTGCCTTTGAGTTCTCTAGTCAATTTGCCGAGCAGGGATGCAGAGCAACAGATCCGATAGTAGTAGTATGCCATTATGTCGTCACCAGTTTGTAACTTCGCCAGAATTCTTATTTGTGCTTGACGTAACTTTGGCCAGAATTCTTGTACAAAAACGCATGGACCAGACATATGTCAATCGAATTCTTGTACAAAAACGCATGGACCAGATTTCAATATTACTAGCCTAGCACGAATATTATAGATGCAACTATTCATCAATTTGTAACTCGATAGTATTCACAAATTCAAAATAAAAAACTCGATAGTATTCACATTGTCACTGATTTCAGAAACTGCATACTAGTATGGTTTTGATAGAAATTGTACTATTTGATTTGAAGACCGCGATATCCGAACGAGGGAGGGTTCCCACGGCCGACCCGACCTGCGGTCCTCGGCCGGCGGCTCGGCTTCCTCGTCTCGCTGCCCCTCACTACCACGCAACCAGTAAAAACCTCGCACCCCCGACCCCCTCCGCCGCCGACGCCGCCGTGGCGAAGGAGCGCGAAAGGGACGCGGCCTATCCCTCGGTCGCGCCTCCGGATCTCCGCCGCCGCCCGCATCTCTTCCATGGAGGCGAGATCCTCGTCCTGTGCGGCCGCCGCGCCGCCGCCCCCCTCCATACCCCCGTCCAGCGACCAGGGCGTCTGGGCTGACGTCTCGCCGCTCCTCGACGCCGCGTGCCGTGGTAAAACTCGAGGCAGAGCCTTCCCCTTGCTCTTTGCTGATGTGAATGAAACGTGTTAGTCTCGGTTGTTTGGAGGCCTTGCATGCAGGGCTCTCTGTTGTGCTGCGGATCGTGCGTGTAGATCTCTGTGTATGTGGATACTTGTGTGTGGATGGTTTCTCGTTTTGGTTTGCACCCAGCAATGCGAGATGCTTGGTTGCCTGGGGAGATTTTAGTATCAGCAGCATATAGGACGCAACCAGTCAGTTGTAACCCGTAGTGAAAAAAAACACGCACATATGAAATGGGTTGCCATCGCTGTGAGAGAACTGTATTGACAATAGGGAAATTCTGAAGAATGGATCGTCTACGTCCTAGGATTTGGTGTTTGTTTTATGTTGCATTTTAAATGCTAGATTAGATTCAAACATGGATTGTCTTTGCCCATTCTGAGGTAGCCTGCAGGTCATGTGTCATTGAAACACCTGAGAATTAAAAACATGTAATCCCGACTTGCTCAATTCATGAATGGCAATCTGTAACCAACTTTCCCTTTTAACAATGGCTTAAGGGTGTAAGAGGGTTATATGGGTTTTTATGGATAATCTTTTATAGGATAGGAAGCTCTTTCAGCTAGCATTGGTTAGTCCTTGAGTGGCTGGGTTGCAAGAGAGCTACTGCCTACTGGTATATTCCTTGAGTGGCTGGGTTGCAAGAGAGCTACTGCCTACTGGTATATGTGCAGTAAGAGAAGCAAACTTGATGTTCCTCTCTCATCTGCTTACGTGCCTTGGAGGCACTATTTGAGGATTAGTTTTGTAACTAAGTGAAGTATAAGATGCGATCACCATGCTATAGTATTTGAGGATTAGTTTTGTAACTAAGTGAAGTATAAGATGCGATCACCATGCTATAGTATCCAAGTTTGGGGGTGGCAAGGCTCCTGTTCACCCCCCTTGGTTCTGCCCCTTGTTAGGAACGAACCAGGACTGAGTTTCTGGTGGTGGAGAGGAACCATGGTCCTGAAAGCTATGAGCAGTCTGAGGGACTCAGCTTTATCCACCAAGTTAACTTGAGCTCAAATTATCTGCCTTCCATTATGTATCCTTTTACTTTTCTATAAATCTAAAATATTAAATATACATTTGCATTATTGAATTATGTTCAAACATTTATGTACAAATTATTGGTGCTATGATCATATTTTGAGAAAGCAATCAAGATAAAATGGAAAATGCTACACATGGAAATATATCTGTGCTTTTTTTTAAAAAAATATTTTACAATATGGCAGAAGTGCATAGTCTTCTTTTTTTCAAAACTAATTAGCCAGTTCAATCTCAAGGGGGGATGGTTTGTCGTTTTCTTGCATCTAGAGTTTAGGGCTGCTTGTTGCCAAAGTCCGCTATGGGAGATGTTGATCTTGTATTTAGATGCATCTTGGACTCTGTTGTACTGATAGAAACAGACAGCTAAGAGTTGAGCCTGTGCTCAGATCTACTAGCTAACTTATCTTTTATCTGTTTTGTCTCCTACTGACTGTTCATGCTTGTAGATCTCCAGGATGGGGAACTTGTACATGGAGAAAACTTTAGCCTATTTGCTGCGATGTCTGCATTGGAAGTAAGCCCGCACCACATCCCTTGCTCTCTCTCTCTCTCTATTGTGCATTGTGGGTGTTGAGGCTCATGATGCTCTTGTTTCTACCGAACTATTTTGTGCATTTAGTCATTACTATTATGATTTAGCATTTGGTTGATCTTTTCCTTGTATACTTAGTATTTTCTAGGTCACCTGATTTTCTAGGTCACCTGAAATGCTTTTATGGACTATCAACTTTTGGTACTTGAGGATCTGGATGCATGCATCCTTGTGAAAAGCAATATCTTGTCAGTTCATGATGTGATAGGCAAATGTTTTTTTTTTTCAAAAAATTTAGATTGGCTTGGTCATGTTTTTTTTGTATGGAGTGATTCTTCTCACTGATCTCAGTTTGATTGAAAATTATGAGACAAAGAACAAAACATGCATGTAGGTAAGCAATTCAAAATGTGGTACGGATCAATAGAGCAGGGATGTTCAAGAACCTTTCAAAATATTAGTGAATGCTTCAAAGGATATTTTAGTTCATAATGATAATGACTATGCCAAACATCAGACTGGTGAGGGCCATTGAGTGAGGCACATCAATGGTTGTATTTTTATTGTTTCAATCTATTGCTTGATTTTAGTTCTTATACTCTGTCCTGATAGATAATGGATCCAAAAATGGATTCCGGAATTGAGAGAAGTCGATACAACTCCATTGAAGAGGCCATAGAAGATGGTGTTGCGCCAATCCCACTTAGCTTGGACAGGACAGTTGATGTTCAACGTTCTATTGATGTCATGGATCATCTTTTCTCATGTGAGGTACTTAAGTCCTGTCTTGCATGTAATATGTGCAACCTTTTCAATTTTATTAAACCACATATTTTAATGCTTTATTTTCCAGGCAACATGGCACAAGGGGCACACTCTAGCTCAGACTGTATTTACATGTATCTACCTTATGAGAATGGAGAGAACTTCATCACATGCTGTACTAAATAGCTTTTGCAGGATTTTGCGTGCTACTTGTAATGCTGTCATTTCTGTTGTTTCTACTGCCCGAACTCATGAGGTACTGGGTTGGATCTTTGATGCCATCAATCTCCATTTTCCCCTGGTTACTTTTATCAATAATCTATGGCATGTCAAGAATATGGAATTTTATTGTTCTAGAAATAGTTTATGCATATTGACTATCTTGACAAAGTTTGTTCTTTTATAGCCTCCTTATTTGACTATCTCCTCTAAACCCTTTCTTGAAAATTGCTCCAATCTGTTATGTTGTTGAACTTGATTGGATCTGAAGACAATCACCTTGATGAGTTATTTTTCTAAGACTAGGCTCTCCCTACTGAATAGCACAAATTAACATTTTTGTTTCTAGATTTTTTCAGTTTAGTTTTTAGTGTATGGTAAGTGCCATAACCTGGTTAGACAACTGGTAACTGATAACCTTGTTTGACAACTGGTAACTGATAGTTTTTAGTATATGGAGGGAAGCTATATCTAGTGCTTTAGGGTGCGGTGCTGTAGTGTGTGAGATCTGCTGTACATAATTCATATGTTAATACGACCATCAGTTTTTATTAGTGTTTAACCTGAAATGTGAGATGCCATAATCTTTTGTGTAGTTGTAACTCCATGATTCCACTTGTGAGAAAAATCATTTTTTTCATGTATCTGTAGGAAGAGGATCTCTTTACTATGTCTTTTGGGCTGCCTTTGAGAGATGAAGGTGATGAAAAGTGCCTGTCAATTCTAAACTCAGTTGAAGAGACAATATCTCGTCAATTACGTGCATGTAAAGCCCAGGCATTGTCCAAGAAAAAAACACTAGAAGGTATCAGTATTAAGTATAATCTTATTCTGGTTTTCTCAGTTTATTATTGTCATTAGTATCATTAGTATTGTTGAAACTGCTCCAATTTGAATAATTGTTGTGTATTAAATTTCCCTGATGCAAAAAGAAGAAAAAAAAATAATTGTTGTCAATTACTGAAGATAGGACAAACTATCTGTGCCTTATTTTAGCTCAACTATATTTAGTTCAATCTTGAAATTGCACTAACTGCTGATTAATTTGCATCAAATTATTCATGTGCATGTATGCAAAGTCGCTGAACACTTACTAGGTCCTTCACTTTTAATTGCTTCTAGCTCACTCTTTAGAATGGTTTGACATAAAATTACTAAAGAAGTAAAAAAAAGGATGCAGAAGCCTACATTGAGAATGAGAAGGTAATTAATTAGATTATTACTTTAAGAATATTAATATACTTTGATTTTGTCTTATGTAGAATATATAAACATAAAATTTATGAAAAATCAGTATATATTTTTTTATACAATCAATATAAGAAGGTTGTTGATGCCATGATATTGACAAGGAATATTTTGTTGCTGCAGGTCTTGAATCCCTGCAGGAAAACCCTGATCTAGAAGAGGATTATTGCAGAGCTCTGTTATGCAGATTACGTTTTCGTAAGGTCTTAACCCTTATTTCCTGTTCAATTCTGTTAAAAATGAATGGATTTTCTGATTGTTGTCAATTAACAAATGCGTTTCTGAAAGCAGTTTGTTTATCTATGTTCATCTTTTGTTATTATGTTTATTTATATTCATTTCAAACTAAGCAAGTACGATTCCATGATATAATCTGTTTTTTCTTCTTTTTTTTTGGAAAAATAACATAGAAACTGTTGGCCCTTCCTTGGTTTCTCTCCTTATCCAGTGATGAAATGAAGCAAAACGACAAACTATTATGCTTGCAATTGCCTTACACATTTATGTATGTTTGTACCACCATGGTTGTAAAGCAATTCTGACGTTGATGCATTTTGTTGGGTAGTTCACAGAGCCTTGGTGCTGCTGTGGCCATCCTTTCCGTTCTAAACTCAGTAGGTGTTATAAACCCATCCTGATGGCTGTTTGTAATTTCATTGCGAAACGGCTCGCTCATTATGAAAAAAAAAGTATGTTAGACATTGGCCTTTCAGTTGTAAGGATCATTTATGATGAAGTTGTATAGAATTTTTTCCTTTTATTTTTCAATGCCTCCATCACCTTTTTTTTGGTGGTTTTGTAGCATTTCTACCATGTTGTTATGTGCATGAGGAAACCTCATGGAAGAGGATTGGAGTTGGCCCGGAAGCATGTTGCTTCATGCTTGACAGAGCTTAATTTGATGCTTAAGTCTCGGGAGTTTCTCAAGTCCCAGTCCAGCACTACGTTACAGGAAGGTGATGGAAACTGCACCACTGCATCTGGTTGTCAACCTGTTGGCTTTGATGTTAGCTTAAACAGCAGACTTTTGAGTCCCACACCGCCACGTGCGGTAAAAGTACTTAGTTGGAGTGATGTAAGTACGAATTGGGCATTAATTATGCTCCAAGTTCCTACCTTAATTATGCTTGAAATTTCTATGTTTTGTTGAATCACATCTGAAAGATGGACACACTTTTGGAGCTTCCAATGTAATGCTGTAATAATTACATTTCAGGCAATCAGGTACTTTGAGAGGCTTCTGCATGATCTTGATGTCATCTGTGCTTCGTCGCTCGATCCTGTGCTTGAGAATGTGCTTCACTTTATTGTACATTTCCAAAAAACAGTGCCAGATTTGGTTCCTAGAGCATTTCTTCAGGTGGGTCATACTTACATTCTTCATTGGCCATCTGCGCTACGGCAGTTGCTGTAATGTATGACTAACTTGCAATTTAATGTTAGGTAATTGTTTGCTTCTTTTACTATTTTGGTCACTGATAAAAGTCTTATGCTATTACCAAACATTAGTGATGTCTTATGAAACTCTTGGATTAATAAAGGGAGTGAAGATTTTATCTCTTGGATTCATTTATCTTTTGGAAACATGATTTGTGTCATCCTGTACAATGTGCAGTCTTTGAATTCTTTTATTACATCTCATTCGCTGCTTCTTTCTTGCATTAACAATGATCCAAAAAAAATGGCCCTGATGCAGACTTTGTTGGTCCAAGATGCCAAACTTTATGGGGAACACTTGTTTTCTGATGTCATTTCAAGGGCTTTATCACTACCGGACATTATTGGAGATAAGGAATTTCAGATGAATGAGTTTGTTGTCCAGCTAGGTCAGGTCAGACACCCGGATCATTCTTCTCCTCTGTTGATGGTTATTTTGCATCTTCATTTATCTGGAATTATCGCTGATTATTTAATATATGATTGTATTGCAGTTGGTTGTCAACTTGATAAAAATTCTTTGTACAAACACTGCATGGCAACGGCGCAAGCTTGGGAAGAGTTTGCAGGATTGGAGTACTATTTCCATACAGGTGTGTGAAATGAATGTTGTTTTGCTTATTTCTTCTTTCCTCAGCTTACATTAGTAGACTTAAGTTATGCTTACATAGTTTCATGTTGGCAAAAGAATCACGTCAGCCACATTAAACAAATTTGGTTGTTTTATAACCAAGCTGAGAAAACTCAATGTCTAAATAACACTTTCTTAGTAAGTTAGTAGTTAGTAGGAATAAATAGTATTTGATTGCACTGCCAATGACATATTAGTTTTTTGGAACGATGAAAAAGGTACCATGCATCCATGCTAGACCCAAGATTGGCAAGTTGAACATAGGGGTTTTGTAGCTGATATTCAAGAACACGAATAATGTATTCTAGATTTCTTGTGGGACCCAAAGTAGCAAGTTTTGATGTTTCCTCATTGATCCATTATTTTAAGAACTTCCTCAAGCCTTGAGCTGAAATTTTTTATGGATGTTTTAATGACTGATATAAAGGCTTATCAGATTGTTGCAAACATGCTATAATATCTTAATGTATTTTTTAGCTACTTCTAGGGGTAGTTGCAATACTCAAATAGTTTGTGACTATTCCTTGACTGCGATAGTTTGAGTATTTGAGTGCTTCTTCCCCATGTGTATGATGTTGCTTTTGCACTTGTAATGTTTTGTGCTTATACATGTGGCAGTTGGAGCTTGCACTGAAAAGAGAGTTCGGTGAAACTAGAAATGTCTTGCAGAATGAGGTATCTCTGATTTAATGTGCTTTCTGAGATAAATATCATTTTCATATACTTGTCATGGTTCAACGTCCTTTTGTTGGTGTGCAGAATATGTGCATGAGAGTATCAAAGCAACTTCTTATTTGGACTCAGGAGCATGCATACTGGGTTGCTTTTCGGTTTCTTGCATTGGGTTTCGAACTTGACCTATATTCTCCAGGCGAATATTGTATGGTGTACTGGTACAAGTATGTGGTGCTCACAAAGCTAATTGAAAAGATGCAGTTACGAGTTCTTGCTAGTAGCGAAACCTGTAAGTTTGATGTCACATGTGAATTATCCTGCTCTCATATTAAACATGTAATAGACACTAATAGGATGACCATGTAGCATTCAAGGTGACTTGCTCCCTAATATCTATCAGATGTTTTATTGCTTTTATGTTAACTGTCTTTTGAAATTTGGTTGTAAAGTGATAAGGAGTTATAGAAAGAGGAAAACTTGTTAAGGGAAAAAAATGAATAAGAATTACAAAATGAAGAAAATACAATGTACAAAATATGCACAGTCCAGTTCTATCTCAAATGCTCACGTGTTAAAATAAAGCAGAGTATGCATGCTTTATAGCTGTTTAAAAATGCTGCTCCCATATGCTGCATAATTGATTTGAGTCAAATTACAGTTGAATGGCAAATAAAGCACCAAAGTACCTGAAACTAAAAAGGCTCCTCTGACAGACATGACAGACATCAGAGGGGGGCAGCTGAGATCTGATCTCTCTGACCTTATGTAAGAGGAGCCTCTTCCGCTGAAATCACTTCACATGAAAAACATGATGTAGCGGCTGTTTGGTTGTCTATTTACAGTTAAACATTTGATTGTGTCTCTTCCACTATTTTAATGGATGCCATGCCATTTTCACTAATGCGTGATGGCTTCCTTTTAGTTATTTTTTTTGTAATTTAACATGTATTGTCAAATATTCAGCACGAAGAAAGGGGAAAAAGAAGAAGGATCATTCAAAGGATTCAGCTCGGGATATAACTTTTTCATCCTCTTGTTTATTGCTTCAATGTTATCTTTTGCTATCAGAGGGACTCTCTATGGTACGCATGGGAAAATATGGTCATTTGGAAATCATATCTGTGCTAAACACTATCATCTATGGAACTGAACAATCACTCTCTTTGTTGCTAATACAGATGCTAGCTGTTCTCAGAAACGAAAGTAGGTCATTCCAATTGCCAACTATCTTCAACACTGAACAAGAGGTGTGATTGGATTTATTGTTGTGACATGTAACATCCTTTTAAATATGGCTTGGATGAGTCTGACATAATCTCAATCATTCTTCCCAGAGATTCATGCAGCATTTTGATCTTCTTCTGAAAGCTCGACTCCCTGAGCACATTTCCTTCTACAGTTTTAAGGAATCATCTTCTCGAGCAGGCATATCGGTGAGTGTTTGCTACCGAAATCCCTTTTATCAGTTCTCTCATCTGCTTAGTTTGACTAAGCCTCGATTTGCTCTTTTTTGTCACAGGATTTGGTGAAATACAACTTCTTCAAGGAAATTCAGAAGATAGTCCCCTCGCTAAGGGGCAGTTTTGCAAGTGAACCAGAAAAACTTGCTGAGGTCCGCCGGATAGAGCAGGTGGCTGAGCACAACAGGATTGCCCTAAATATTATCAACCAAGTTGGAGCTGGCGATCCATCTTTGAGGGTCTCGTTTGAGTTTACACACCACCCTCACTTTGCAGTGGCAGTTGTGAAGAGATCATGATTAAAGTTTAGCATCATGTGCCAATTCTTTACCCCTCTCATCTTGATAGTGATAGAAGAAAATTCTTGTTCGCGTGTTGCTCACATGTTCATTGATTCTTCAGAGGGCAACACCATGTGTTTTAGGTTGTACACAAACACAATGTAGCAATTTTGTAGGCAAGATAAGGAAAACAGATGCCGGGAAAAAGTCCTCGCCCTGGCATTATTTTGTAGGAGCAAATTTTGAGTTCACATATTATGCAAAACATGATTATACAGGTGTAATTTGAGTGATAATTTGTCACCGACAAATTTACTTCAATGGATTTGACTGGTATGATAGTCGACTTTTGTTCTCTTGTTTGATAATTCTTTTTAAGGAGATAACTGACTATTACTGCAGTATATAATTTTGACAATGTACATTGCCTTCGCGTTGTACATCCGTCTTGCCAATTTCCCTTCTATCGTAATGGATGGTCCTGCAGTAATTTTGGAACTGAGCACCCAAATTAAAATCTGATCACATCTTTATATTCCTTTCATTAGGACATCAAACCAAGACATCACTTATAAAAGTTCTGATGTTTTTTTTGTGTAAAAAATGCTCATCAATCACAAGGTGGAATAAGTAAATGTTGTCTTGTGTAGACACTCGGGAATATAACTTAAGCATCTTAACTGCTTTATTATCATGACATTTTTCTATGTAGATATTGATGTATGCAAATGGATAGTAAATCAGATTCACAGTTTGAAAAAAAAAAGATAGCGGTTAATGTACTATTTGTTTTCGCTTGAAAAATTGATCCCTACTTGCGAGTTCTTAAATAGAAAAAAAAAATCTTTTTTTTAATTGCCTAGGGCGTCCTCAACATGCGTCTTACGTTAGATAGTTGCTGATGCGGAGGTAAAAGAAGGTATGCCCAAAAAAAAACTACATCTTGCTCACAAATGAGACAATCAGCACACCGCGTCATAATTGTTGGGCACACTTGCAGGATCATCACGAGTTTTTGAAATGTTCAATTCAGCCAGGATATTCTAGACAGCTGACTTTGGATCACAAATTCAGTGCTGCAGGTAACGTACGTAGTCTGGCATGCGAATCATGACAATGCCCTTTTTCTTTTTCGAATTCAGTGCGTATTTCTTGACTTGTTTTTTTTTCTTTTTCGAATTCAGTGTGTATTCCTTTTTTTTTTTTGAGAGAGAACAGTGTGTATTCCTTGACTTGTTTTTTACTATTTTTTATGTGTGTGTTGAGGACACATCAATTCATCCTTAGACCTTGTTTGTATGATATCATATTAGCATTAATCTATGTACGGCCTCGTTTAGATTGTAAATTGGGAAGATGAAAAACATTATAGCATTTTCGTTTGTATTTAATAATTATTGTCCAATCAATGAATAAATAGGCTTAAAAGATTCATCTCGTCATTTACAACTAAAGTGTGTAATTAGTTATTTTTTTAATTTAGATTTAATATTTCATGCATGCGTCCAAAAATTAATGTGATGGAAAGAGTGAATTTTTTTTAGGAATCTAAACAAGTCCTACGTACTCCCTCCGTCCCAAATTACTTGACGTCCTAGCACCTCAATTGGAGGTCCACATTCTCACAAAGTTTTATGTATGTGGACATACATCATGACTAGGTTCAAAAAATCTTGGATGTATTTGAGGCAAGGCTAAAACGTCATGTATATTGGGACGGAGAGAGTATATTGGGTGGATTGTAGTGTCTATCTCAACAGATATGGATTGAAATTATTATATAGGAAAGTACTCTTGTCTTGTTTGTGAATATGTATGGAACCAATTAAGCCAGATGTTTAATTTTGTGGCTGAGGAAAGAGGACTTTGCATCAGGACCGGACTTTGCACTGATATGACTCCATCAAATCAAACTTTGGTAGGAGTAGATTCGTCCGGCTGCTAGCTTGACCACGCTGATGCAGTGCGCGCGCTGAATTCAACTTCTCAAGTTTCCAAGTGTGATTGGCAGACACGCGAGGAAGAAGGCGGGCCAGCTCATCCGTAGACCTGATCATCATGGAGCACGAGATCCGACACGTCCGATACATCGGATGGGTTTGGGCCATAATTTCGATCCGTAGCCGACATATATGAAAATCTGAGAAATACGCCGACCTGATCGACCGAAATTCCATTTCAGCGCTCGAGCGCTCGGTTCGCTTCTGAGCGAACGCTCCCACAACCGCCGAGCCAGAACCAGAAGCGTGTGTGCGCCCGTGTTACTGTGTACAGTGCTGATGACGTCACGTAAAATTTCAATATATTTATTTCAACTCTCTATAATTTCTAAACAGTATATTCGTTTTTAATTCCGTTTACACCGATGTGTTCTACGTGACGAGCCGAAACTAGACCCCACTTTGATATATTTTGAAGATTTTTTAATTATTTTTTTCTATACTGTAGTCACTGTGTGTATAAGTTTTTTTTTGCTATGTTCAGGTACCTTAGTTACAAGTAAAATTTACGTGTATAAGTTAGATTCTAACTTTACAACATTGTAATATATGTATTTTTACGTGATAAGTTAAATGTGTAAGTTATGAACATAACTTATACACATTGAAGATCACACAAATTACGCGTATAAGTTAGATTCTAACTTTGGTAACCTGAAAGATATGTGTTTTCACATAATAAGTTAAATGTATAAGTTAGAAGCATAACTTATAAGCATCGATGATCACATAAGTCATGTGTATAAGTTAGATTCTAAGTTAGACGTATAAATTATAAAATGGAAGCTATGCATCTGGATTTGTAACTTTGTCTTTCCTTTGCTAAAAATAGAAAACTTTCTAAAAATGGAAAATTGCGGGATTTTATTTTTTTACCAAAAATGGAAAATTGCTTTGGTCTGAAATTATTCGCTGGTACTCTTGCTAGCGCGCGCGCGCCATTTAGTCAGGCCGCCTGATCGACCCATGACATCTATAATAAGCGCACACTGTCATTATAAGCACACTCTGTCAAGCAAAATCCCCTCTACCATTTCCATTGTGTACGTCTTGCATTGACAATCAAACGCATGATGCTTGCATTGCATGGCCACCGTGAGTTCGGAAATCAATTGCTGCATACGACATTCAGCCTAGCTCTTCTAGACAGTTGATTGTGGGCACCAGCGTAGTACACGTGCATTTCTCCCCACATGAACCATGGTGACATCAGCCGGCCCCAATTAGCTGGAATTCAACACACGCATCTCCCGGCTATTTAATTTTGTCGGTGCCTAATTCTTTTCCCCCATCTGTTGCGAGTTGGTCGCAATGAGAACGTCCTTAGTTAATTAATTTCAATTAACCAGTTTTTATGGATATGGAGCGTATGGATAATATGTGACCATAGATACTCCATTGTAGTATTATCTATTTTTGCGCACATAATAATATAATAATGTATGTACTAGTTACCATGACTTTGACTCTGACCCCACAAAACTTTGGCATGCAGGTTGGATGGGACCGTGCGTGCAGCTGCCTGCCACAGCTGGCTGCGTGCTTCATCACGCCCGCTGCGTGATCAGGTGCATCGAGGCCACTGCTATGTTAATCCTCATCTCTGCTATGTTAATCCTCATCGTGGACCGCTACGACAATGCCACGCCCGTGAAACGCTTCTCGTCACTGTGGCAGGCCCACATGACACCACCACCTCTGTGCTTGGCGATGAACTCTCCTCCTAGCTAGCGTGTCATGGTGACTCTAAGAGTGATGCTTGCCGGAGACATATGCCTTGCTCGCTTCCATAAAGCCAAAATAATCATCTCCAAAACGCTTTATGGTATGGTACTGGTGGACTAACATTGTCAAGTACGGGTTTAAAACATTTTTTCCCTTGAGGAAATAATCTACTCCTCTATTCTAAAATAAGTGTCGTTCTCGCTTTTCGAGAAACAACTACCGGTAACTATATATTAAAATATATAATACTTATGCTAAGTATTTAGTATCATCGATTTTACATCTAGCTTTTAACAAATTTATTTGAAGATATAAATATTGCATGCATTTTTCTACAAATCGAGTCAAATGGCACGAAAATCCAAAATAACACTTATTTTGGGACGGGAGAGTAGTGTTGACACATAGGGCACAAAATTAATTTCATTGCATAGTAATGAAATTTGTGTAAAAGATGTAATTATGAGATTTGTGCAACTAAAACTAGTCTAACTGTGTCCAAGTGAGTGTTCGGCTAATGGTTTCGACGACTAATAAGCCAGCTGATGTTTATTCGTTGTGAGAGAAAAATATTGTACCATAGTTGATAGGCTCAAGCGAACTTGGTTAATTACTAATTAGCATTTACATCGCTAATTAATTTTACTATGGATATATATCCTAGAGTTAACTTATATTTATCTTGTCTTGTAACATGAATATTAGTGTTTTTTTATATAACTTCAATCAAACCTCAAATCATTTGCCTTTTTGAAAAGTGATAATTACATCATGGACAAAGAGAGTACATTCCTTCCTACTCATGGTACGGAGTAGAATCATCGTGATTAAACTAAATCAAAGTAAAACACCTCTGACAACCACAGATCGGAGATGATTTGACTTGAGACGAGGAAATCCTCGTCACTCCAAGAATCAAAGTACGTCGGGTTGAGCTCCACCAACCGCACCCTATTTCGAATTTCAAACAATCTCCTTCCTCGCTAAGGGCCTAAGGTCGGGGGACACGTGGAGGGGGCGGAGGAGGCGGCGGCGTGGAGAGCAGGGTAGGATTGACCTCTTTTCTTTATTGATTTGATCCCAATGATTACACCTCCTATTTATAATTGGACTAACTTCAACACTAAGCTAACTAGGAAATCCTCAATATGGATTTTCCTTTTACAATTTGATCCATATTTTATTTATCCAACTATTCCAATTCTAAGAGACTCAATTTAGGAAACCTGATGAGCGACCCTCCATGCGCATGCGCGCCTAGGGGCCCAGCAACCCACGTGTTGCGACGACGGCTACGGTCTTACCCCTCTCATGGGCTGAAATTAGCCCAAATTCTTCCTCAACTTGCTAGGCCGTCGTTGCACTTGTTACACTCACCCTCCTCATCCCCGGGCATAGGCAGAGCTACATTGATGCATTGGTATTCTTAGAAAAATCTAACTTTTTTGCACACCATATATATAGATATACTCATACATAATGTATATTGGTGTTAATTTGATTATTTTGGAGCACAAACTGAGTCCACAACCAATTCCCGCGGCCACCTTCCACGTCTCTGCAAGATGCAATGGCGCAAGGCCCAGTAGCCTAGTAAGACTGTTTGGGTCCCTTCATCCCTGATTCTCTTTTGGCACGAACACGTGATGCTCGACGCTCTGGCCTCGTGAAACGCGCGTGCTTCGGTGCTCCACTGGTCCCCATTCTCAATTCCCCAGTCCTCGGTTCCTAATCCTACTCGCCACCGGCGAAGGCGAGTGGGCAATGGCGGTGCTCGGCTCCACCACATTCCAACAGTAGCAGGCAGGGGCGCAGGCGGGCGGAGCGGAGCTGCGGAGGTTGGGCTGGGGTCTGCTGGTCTCGCTTGCATGCAGCGAGCAGGAGGCGGTGGCCCGATGTCATGCTAGGCTGGCAGCAACCAACTTTGTTTCGTCATGGGAATGCCCCAAGTTCAAAATCTTCCGCCACTAGGCCCGGGGCCCCGGGGAGCATGAGGCGCAGCCATGGCAAAGCTGCGTAGGGTGTCGTTCCGCGACAGCCGCCTCGCGTCACAGAAGGCGAGGAAGCCGCTATTGATCTCATGCATCTCCTATCCCTTGCTCTCTCGACCTCTTATTGACCTACGTAGGGTGTTTGCTCAAGGAATACGGGAACATAATGAACTCTTATTATGTATACACATGTTATTATGATGGAGCAAAATAATTATCATTCTTCCATGAATCTAATTTTTTCCTAGCACTTGTCTTGATGAAGTACCATTTTCATTCTAACTCAATCGAGAGTAAACAGTTGTTTTCGGAATCATATGAAACTGAACTTTTGGTGAGAATTCATAGTGCACTCTTGTATCATATCCAAATTTTTATTTTTGGTATTAAAATTTATGCTTCTTCTGGTTACCACTTGTAACTTTTGCAGGGCTTCAACATGTTAAAGTCAACTTTAGGTCTTTGCAAACCTAGTTTTGAGATGACATGGCCAAATTAGGGTTTAAATATGCAACTTTATATTTGCAGGTGAAAATGTCCAAGATCTTTCCAAATTTGCCCTTGGTTATAACCAAGTTGAAAAAAAAAGAAATATGTATAACATGCTTCAAAAACTGTGAGGTATCATATGATCTAATTCACCATTTTTTATTGTTAATTAAGTCATTGTTTGAGAGATTTCTAAAAACTTATTTCTAGGAAATATCCGAGTCTTCGTCGGATAAGACCACTTAGTAATTCTCGAGTCTATTTTTTCTTTAATCAAACATATTGAAATTGATGGCTCATTGACGGTCTGCGACCAAAGTGCACCTAAAATCTTCCGATTCAACAAAGTATTGGGCCAACAACTACTCAAGGTAAATCAATTGTAGTACAATAACTCTTTTTTTTAATTTTACATGATCACTCTCAACTTTGCAGATGAGGTGTATAAGGAGACACAACCTTTGGTTAGATCCGTCATGGATGGATATAACATATGCATATTTGCTTATGGCTAGTGTTGGGATTTTATACTTCTATTGAAATTTAAGAGTTTACAATAGTGCACGAGTTGTGCTAAAAAAGGCTTGCAAAGCCTAAAAGAAAAAATTAGACAACTCTAGGTAATACTCTCCAACCAGAATTCCAATGCGCTTGCAAGGCAAGGGTTTGGCCTTATGCATTAGGCCGAAACTCAATCATAGGTAGAGCGGTAGATGAAAATGTGTCCACCCGAACTAGGGTTTGTTGAATAATGTTCAAAAGGGAGGGAGGGAGGGAGGAGAGAGAGAGAGAGAGAGAGAGGTCCCCCTTGCCCTCTTTCTCTTGGTATTTATATAGTCAGGCGACATCTTACAGCAACCCCTGGTGGGGGTGGAATTGATAAGTGACCACACTAGCCCCTATTGGGTCTCTTTTAGGGACAGTTGGCCCATTAGAATATGGGCTCCCCCAATAGTATCCCCTCAGCTACTAGATTATGGTCGGTACTACATGGCCTAATAGCTACTCATACAAGAAGAGGCACAATACAACTCCAACTCAAAAACTAATTGCGAGGATTGTCCTTCACAACCAGCACGTGCGTGCCTCACAAAAACTCTATCCCAAAAACCTTGTGGGAAAAAGAGTATGGAGAAAAGAGCACGTGCACGACTCTGGCCTATACATGTTCTAATCCCCGAGGCATCTAGTTCCAAGTGCCTTCGGTCTTTTGGATGTCTTCATCTTCGATCGGGCTTCAACTTCTTCTGCTTGACATGTGAAAGCATCTAGGCCCCTTGATGTGGGTTTCGATGATTGATGACAATATAGATTACTATGACTAACGTGTGTTTTGCAGAAACAATGAGAGTTAGGTCATGGTAATGGAATCTCAGGCAATTTGGTTGGCATGCCCTCTTATCGATGGAAATCGTTTCGGTTTTCAAAGGTTGGACGACAAGGTTAAGGACGGTTAGTTCCGATTGTCGAAGGTGTGGAGAGACATCGGATTAGTCGTTAGGACTTTGCTTTCTCCTTTGGCCGTACTATTAAGGGGGGTGCAAATGGGTAGCTTGACCTAGTTGAGTCTCGGGTTTAGGTGTGATGCACACTGGTGAAATCTTAGCGCTAGGAAGTTACCTAAGAGACCTGAGAGTGTTTGGAGTTGTCGCCGTTTTCAAAGGATCGCGTATCAAGTGGAAACGGGAGCTTCAACAGCGCGGACGCGCTGCTGCCGTGGGCGCGGACGCGGCCCGGCGCACGGTAAAGACGTCCCTTGGTCTCGCCCGAGCGGCGGACGCGTGGCCTGCATCGGCGTGCGCCGGACGCGGACGAGAGTTTCGAATCGGGCTCGCAGTCGACCGCGCCGACGCGCGCGGACGCAGCGCCGGACGCTGTCCGGAGCTCGCATCAGCCCAACGGCTAGGTTGCCGCTTGAATTCCATAAAGCGCCGGACGCGTCCGGCGGTGAGCGGCCGGACGCGTCCGGCGCTCACGTCTCGAGCCGAAATCGAGGTAACGGTTGGATTTTGGCTCTTGGCTATAAATACAACCCCACCCTCTACATTTCGGTTCTCTTGCTCATTTGTTCAGCTGAGAAACACATTGTGAGAGTAGGAGAGTTGCAAGAGCCTCATGACTTAAAGAGATTTGAGAATCCATGAGTTCATGAGCAATCGAGAGTAGCTAGTGTGCATCCACTCTTCTCCCTAGGCTTTGCGAGGTCAAGTGAGAGTTTGTGCTTGTTACTCTTGGTGATCGCCATCACCTAGACGGCTTGGTGGTGATTGGAGCTTGGTGATCATCCGGCGGTGCTTGTGGATGACCCAACTCATCTTGTGAGCGGTTCTTGGCGATTCACCGCGTCGAGCGACGAAGAATCAGCCCTAGAGAGCACTTGGTCCTTGCGAGGATCAAGGGGGAGCTACACCCTTGCGCGGGTGCTCCAACGAGGACTAGTGGAGAGTGGCGACTCTCCGATACCTCGGGAAAAAGATCGCCGTGTTCCTTGTCCCTTTACTTTCCGCATTTACTTTCTAGCACTTACATTCTCGCAATTACTTTCATAGAATTGCCATGCTAGAATAGGATTGGAACTTAGGGTGCAAAACTTTAGTTAATCGATTGTCTAGGAACACACATAGGCACCGAGGGGTGAATCATGGGCTAGTAGGTTTAATTCCGCAATAATTTTTAGAATTAGCCCAATTCACCCCCTCTTGGGCATCTTGATCCTTTCAAGTGGTATCGAGCCAGTTTGCTCTAAATTAGGCTTAACCGCCTAGAGTAAAGATGTCCCATGGGGATGGACCTCCTCCCATGTTCGAGGGAGACGATTTTCCTTATTGGAAAATCCGCATGGAAGCACATTTAGAAGCGATAGATGTTGGATGCTTCCGTGCCGCTTCTCAAGGACTCCCAAAACCCAAGGATTCCGCTAGCCTTGTTGGTGAAGAGGCTAACTATGAGAAGTGGAATGCAAAGGCAAGGAACGCTATATTCCGCGGTCTTTGCAAGGATGTGTTCAATCGCGTTAGGAACCACAAGGACGCCCATGCACTATGGTCCGACCTTTGTGCGCTCCATGAGGGAACTAAGAGTGAGCGTGAGGAACGCTATCATCTTGTTATGCACAAGTTAAATTCTTTTGAGATGAAAGCTAATGAAAGTGCTAATGAGATGTATTCCCGTTTGAACACTATTGTAGAGGAACTCAATGGGCTTGGACTCAATCAAATGTCGCCATCCGATGTTGCAAGAAAGATCCTATGTGTCCTCCCCATTGAAAAATATGGGCATATTGTCACCGTGCTTCACCAAGGTGATCTTTCCAATGCTACACCAACTCAAATATTGGGAAAGATCAATGCTCATGAGATGTACATGCATCTCACCCCGAGGATGGCTCATCATCCAAGAAGAAAGATTTGGCCCTTAATGCAAGTCACTCAAGAAAAGGCAAGGCCAAGGCAACTCATGATGATTCTAGTGATGCTGAAATTGATGATGTGAGTCTTGCTCTCATGGTGAAGAAGACCACCAAGATGTTGAAGAAGCTCAACAAAAATGGTGTCAAGTTTGATGGCAAGAAGAAGAAGTTCTTCACAAGTAGCAAAAGGAAGCCCATCTCCGAAATGGAGTGCTTCAACTGCCGCAAGACTGGACATCTAGCTCATCAATGTCCGGAGCCTCCAAGAGACAAGAAGTACAAGAAGAAGAAGGGCAAGGACAAGAAGGATGACTCAAGTGATGATGAAGAAAAAGAAAAGAAGAAGAAAGACAAGCATCACAAGAAGAAGGAAGAAAAGAAAGAGCATCACAAGAAGAAGGATGGCAAGGCATATATTGTTGGTGACTGGCTCACCGATATTGAATCTTCTTGTGGGTCATCCGATGAGGAAAGTGATGATGAAGGAGTGGTCGCTATTGGCATTGGATCTTCACCACCTCCACAAATCTTGCCATCATCATCTACTCCATCCCACTTTTGCCTTATGGCTAAAAGTGAAAAGAAGGTACATTCCAAACATGGTGATAGTG
Source organism: Themeda triandra (assembly GCA_018135685.1). Classification (NCBI taxonomy): domain Eukaryota; kingdom Viridiplantae; phylum Streptophyta; class Magnoliopsida; order Poales; family Poaceae; genus Themeda; species Themeda triandra. Next base: position 587,368 of record JAENPR010000067.1, on the reverse strand, counting down.
ATGATAGTGGTAGTGAAAGTGATAGTGATGATGAGTATGAGTCACCTACCTATGATGAGCTTGTCAAATTGCTTAGAAAGTACTCAAAAACCATCATTAAGACTAGAGGAAGATGTGATGAGCTTGATAGTGAAAATACTTCTCTTCTAGAAAAGATGGAAGCTATGCGTAAAACTAATGATGAGCTTAGAGATCAAAATGAAATCATGTCCTCTAAACTCAAGGAACTCAAAGCTTCTTCAAAAGAGCTTAAAGTTAAAAATGAGAACCTTGAGAAGAAGCATGATGAGCTCAAATCTAGTTATAGCTCTCTAAAAGAGAAGTACACAACTATTAAAGTTGATCATGGGAATCTAGCGATGGCTTATGAGCTTCTTGCCGAAACACATGAGGCTACTAACAATGTTGCTAAGAATGATGTAGCTACATCATGTGATGAGATCATTGAGCAAGGTGCTAGCAGCAAAGGCAAGTTAGTGGTGGTGATCGAGAATTATGATGACTATGTCAAGATAAAGAATGAAAATGAGCAGCTCAAGAAGGATCTTGAACAAGCAAAAATCAGTCACACCGTCACTATTGAAGATGAGGACTAGCACTTGAGAATGAGAAGCTCAAAGAAGAGAACAAAAGACTCCACTTTGAGATGTCATGCTTGAAGCAATCAACAAATGAGTCACTTCTAGAAGAGAACAAGAAGCTCAAGCAAGAGAAGGAACACCTCAAGATTGGATTGAGCAAGTTTGCAAAAGGAAAGTCACTTCAAAGTGAGCTCTTGATGAACACCGTGATGAAGACCGATAGAAGTGGCATTGGGTTCAAGTCACATCAAGAGAAGCAACATCAAGCAAAGCAAGCAAGTCAACAAAAGCAAAAGCCAAAGCCAAAGCCAAAGAGATGTTTTGAGTGTGGACAAGAAGGTCACTTTGCTCATGAGTGTGAAACTCCACCACCACAACCCTTGCCCAAGCATGCTAGACCCTTTGCATACAATGCTCATTATGTTGTTAGAAAGGATTCAAAAGGACAAGTGAATGTCACCTTCTTAGGTTCCCCCAATAAGAATAGGCCTAAGCAAATTTGGGTTGCAAAGTCACTAGTAGAGAAAGTTAAGGGCCCTCAACAAGTTTGGGTCCCTAAACCTCAAGCTTGATCTCTTGTGTGTAGGTGAACTACAGGACCGGTGGAAGTCATTGGGTTATTGATAGTGGCTGCACTCAACATATGACCGGTGAACCTCGTATGTTTGCCTCACTAGATGAAGGGGAGCAAAATCAAGATAGGATCACATTTGGTGATAATTCAAAGGGCAAAGTCAAGGGTTTGGGCAAAGTTGCAATATCAAATGATCACTCTTTGTCAAATGTGCTTTATGTTAAACCTTTGAGCTTCAACTTGCCGTCGTGGGTCAATTGTGTGATCTTAGATTCAAATGCCTGTTTGATGAGAATGAAGTCGTAGTGTCAAAGAAAGAAGAATCAACTGTGATATTCAAAGGATTTAGATACAACAATCTCTATCTAGTAGATTTCACATCCGAAGATGCAAATCTAAATGTTTGTTTGCCGTCCAAGACTTCACTTGGGTGGTTGTGCCATAGGAGACTAGCACATGTTAGGATGAGTGCACACAAGAAGCTTTTGAAGAAAGACTTAGTGAGAGGCTTGAAGGATGTCAAGTTTGAAAAGGACAAACCTTGTAGTGCATGTCAAGCCGGCAAGCAAGTTGCAAACACTCATCCAACTAAAGCTTATTGTCAACTTCAAGAGTGCTAGAGTTGCCGCATATGGATCTATTTGGACCAACCACTTACAAGAGTCTTGGTGGGAAACTCCATTGTCTAGTGATTGTTGATGACTTCTCAAGATACACATGGACCTTCTTTCTTCATGACAAATCCGAAGCCACCCCTTGCTTCAAGAAGTTTGCAAAGAGAGCTCAAAATGAATTTGATGTCAAGATCAAGAAAATTAGAAGTGACAATGGCAAAGAATTTGACAACACCAACATTGAAGCATATTGTGATGAAGTTGGGATTAAACATGAAGTCTCATCCACCTACACACCTCAGCAAAATGGCATAGTTGAGAGGAAGAACCGGACCTTGATCACTCTAGCAAGAACAATGCTTGATGAGTACAACACTCCGAAAACTTGTGGGCCGAAGCTATCAACACAAGATGTTATGCATCAAATCGGTTATATCTTCACAAGTTCCATGGCAAGACCCCTATGAGCCGCTCAATGGGAAGAAGCCTGACGTCTCTTACTTCCGGTGTTTGGTTGCAAATGCTACATCTACAAGAAAAGGCAACACCTAGGGAAGTTTCAAAGACGTTGTGATATTGGTTTTCTTGTTGGTTACTCATCAAAATCCAAAGCATATCGAGTATTCAACCATGCCACCGGTTTGGTAGAAGAAACATATGATGTGGAGTTTGATGAATCTAACGCTCCCAAGGAGCAATTGAGAATCTTGATGATTGTTGACGGCGTTAAGTATCAATTTTATACCGTCAACGCAGACAAGAGAAAGGACTAATATGAGTTCACCTGTTAGATATAGGGGTTACACCGATTGGAATTCCACGAGTTTTGGTGATTGTCTATTTCTCAGGGGGTTATCGAAAGAGAACCAAAGGAGGTCCACATGTCATGATTACATAGAGATAAAGACCGAACGGTAAAATTGTATAATCTAGAAGACTCCGTAAGGCAAACCCCGAAGCCGGGCCCACTGGTAGGGTGGCTACGGTCGCCGACCCTGTGGGGAGTCGGCCGACTCACCTCCACCAATCGTGGAGTCTCGTGGATCCCGCCTCCACCGCCTTTGAGGATGAATAATTATCGTCCATTTAGGTCGGTTTGATCCGAGGGCCGTGGTTCATCCTAGGGGCTATATATTCGAGCCCCTAGCCCCGGGTGAAACCCTAATTCATTCAAGAGTTCATTCTCTCATCGAATTCGTAGAAGCCAGAGCCACCATCTCAATTAGAGCTCCATAGTTTAGTAGCATAGCTACATAGGAATAGATCTAGAGGGAATCAAGCCTAGCTTGGAGTCCGGATCTGTCGGAGTTCTTGGTAATTCCCTCTACATTCTTGTAATATTCATCATTGTTCATGATACTATGAGTAGTACTTTATTCTATTCTATTATATCGACTTGACTATGCTCTATTTGATTATGTTCTCAATTATATTGTTCTTAGTTTACTTTGATTATATGTTTAGCATAGTTGGACTAGAATTATGTTTATGCATAGGATCGTATAGCGCTTGCTCATTAGGCCAATGGGTGAGTGGTAGATATTGTGTAGGCATGGTGCCTATACCGTATTTATCTCAAGGATTGCACCCTATATTCCGATCGTGAGGTAGATCGCGAGTGAGTGACAAATGGTTGAGTCCTTTGTAGCCCTTCTCCCGAGTATAGGTCTAGCGTAACAAACCTATTACATTGAAGTCATTGCTATGTCTCTTGTCTTCTCGGTAATATCACTATGCATAGATGTAACCTTTTCCCCGCCATGATTGCTAGATGTTCTTGCACTAATCATTGTATGCTTTGACTTTATAGTTAGAATAACATAGGATTATACCCTAGATCGTCCTAGTCCATGCTAGTGTTATAAGCTTAGAGTGCTAAGTTGAGATGGCTTATTACTATTATTTTATGTGGCTAAATGCTCTCATTTATCTTATGTCATTTATCATTCATTCTTATATTTTATGTGACACTTACCCCGTATGAGATGATCGATACGTACAAGGTTAAGCTCTCCATTATCGCATGTGCATTGCTCATCACTCATTATCCAAAGTGCATTCCCTTCCCAAAGGGTAAAAATATAAATAACGATACCCGGATTACTCCCGGTTAAAATGCTACGATGATATATTCTCGTGCGCTTGCGGAACCTTCTTTATTTTAGTTGCACTTAATAGACATCAACAATGATGTAGGTGATGAACCATTGAGGGAAGCAATGAAGAACATGCCGGTGGGAGACGTCAGGCCTAAAGAAGATGATGGTGAAGTGCAAGTCATTGACAAGCCTTCTTCTTCCACAAGTGTGCCTCAAGATGACAAAGAAAAAGATGGGATGACCGAACATGAAGACACTCATGTCTCCCATGAACAAAGAGAGGCACAAGCTCAAGATGTTGACGCTCCCCAACCCACTCCTCAAGTGGTTGAAAAGCGAATTCCTAAACTCCATGATCATCCACAAGATCAAATCATAGGGAGTCCATCAAGGGGTGTAATGACTCAATCTCAAAGACTTGCTAGTTTTGCTGAACATCACTCGTTTGTTTCTTGTGTTGAGCCAAAAGATGTAGGTGAAGCTCTTCAAGATCCGGATTGGGTGAATGCCATGCATGAAGAATTGAACAACTTCACCCGTAACAAGGTTTGGACTCTTGAAGAGCGTCCCAAGAATGCAAGAATTATAGGTACCAAGTGGGTGTTCCGCAACAAGCAAGATGACCAAGGCAATGTTGTGAGAAACAAGGCAAGGCTTGTGGGCAAAGGGGTTCTCTCAAGTTGAAGGCCTAGATTTTGGAGAGACCTTTGCACCGGTTGCAAGACTTGAAGCCATCCGTATCCTCCTTGCATATGCTTCACACCATGAAATGAAACTATTTCAAATGGATGTGAAGAGTGCATTTCTTAATGGTTTCATTAATGAGTTTGTTTATGTTGATCAACCTCCCGGGTTCGAAGACCCTAGCTGTCCTAACCATGTGTTCAGGTTGTCCAAGGCACTTTATGGGCTTAAGCAAGCCCCTAGAGCATGGTATGAGCGCCTTAGGGACTTCCTCATTGAGAAGGGGTTCACTATTGGGAAGGTTGACACCACACTATTCACCAAAAAGCTTAATGGAGAGATCTTCATTTGTCAAGTGTATGTTGATGATATCATCTTCGGCTCAACAAATGAAGAAGAATGCAAGAAGTTTGGTGACATGATGTCAAAAGAGTTCGAGATGTCTATGATTGGCGAGCTCACCTTCTTTCTTGGTTTTCAAATCAAGCAAATGAAGGAAGGGACCTTCATATCACAAGAGAAGTATACCAAGGACCTCCTCAAGAGGTTTGATATGAAGGATTGCAAGCCAATCAACACTCCTATGGCATCTAATGGGCATCTCGACCTTGATGTGGAAGTGTGTGTATGTGTGCTCGCTTTCAAGCCGATCCTAAGGAAGCTCACCTGAGTGCTGTCAAGAGGATCCTTAGGTACTTGCAGCTCACCCCAAGCATTGGTTTATGGTATCCCAAAGGAGCAAGATTCCAACTTGTTGGCTATTCCGATTCGGATTATGCCGGTTGCAAAATTGATAGAAAAAGCACATCCGGAGGGTGCCATTTGCTTGGGAGGTCACTTGTCTCTTGGTCATCAAAGAAGCGAATGGTTGCTCTATCTACAACTGCGGAGTACATAGCAGCAAGGGCTTGTTGTGCACAAATCTTGTACATGAAACAAACCCTTCTTGACTATGGAGTGAATCTTGGTCAAGTGACTCTCTTGTGCGACAATGAGAGTGCAAAGAAGATTGCTAACAACCCGGTTCAACACTCTCGCACAAAGCATATAGATATCCGCCACCACTTTCTTAGGGATCATGTCTCTAAAAAGGATATATCTCTAGAAGGTGTGAGAAGTGAGGATCAATTAGCGGATATCTTCACAAAACCATTGGATGAATCAACCTTTTGTAGGTTAAGGAATGAGCTCAATATCCTTGACCTAAGCAACTTCACAAGGAAGAGATGAAAGGTGTTGTCGGTTGCATTGCATTGAGCACGTTTATTTTTCTGTAATGCATATAGGGCTTGTCTAACATGGTTAAGATAACACTCTTTGGAGGTGCGAAGAAGCTTACCCTTGGTTCAAACCCGACAAGCCGCCTAGATTCAAATTCCAATTTTATGTGCTTGTGTGTTGCTCTTCGTTTCTTTTCGTTTATTTTTTGAGCAACCTCTCGTGTTTGTCCATGAATTGAGAAAGCTTTTAATGCTTCTATCGGTTTGAAAACTCAAGCTCATGGCCACACGTTGTTCCTCGCCGTGTTTTATTGCCTACTTTTGAAAATTATGTGTAGCCTATGGCAAACTATTTTGAAAATTGAGGGTTTGAGAGTGAGGATCTCATATTGACTCCAAACCGTGTTTAGTTGCATCTTAAAAAGTTTGGAAATCAATTTGGGAGCAAAGCCGAAGAAAGATTCAAATCGCTTTTTAAAGAGCGCCGACGCGCATTGAGAACCGGCGGACGCGTCCGCGCCTTTATGAAGATTCAGCGCAAAGGAGCCGGCCTGTTCAAGATGCGCCGGGACGCGTACAAGAGTTTTGCCCGCGTCCGGCGACCGCGTCGCAGCGCGTCCGGCGGAATCGACCCGAGCAAGCATTTTTTCAAATGTCTCGTTCGCGTCCGACGACCCGCGTACGCAGCGGGACGCGTCCGGGGCGCGATGAGGAAGTGCGCGAGTCACTAAATCCGACGTGTGGGGCCCCTACTTTTCCTCTTTTATTCGAAACGCCCGCGGCCTTCTTCTTCCTCCGCTCGTGTCCGTACACCGCGCGCGCCGCTCTAACCCTAAAACTCCACCGCGTTAGCCGCGCCAGCCCATCGCGCCGCTTCCGCTTCCCGCCGCGCCATACCCCGGCCCATGGGCGCGCCATTCCGCCGCCGCCATCCCCCGCGCCGCCAAGTTTTGGCCGGCAAAGCTCGCGCCATGGCCGCCATTGATGGCACTTCTTGAAGCTTGTCATCTTCTCCGGCATGTTCTAGCTAATCCGTCCGTGGCGTTTCCCTCTTGTGCTCTCTGATTGGAGTTCGCCGCCAGGCGTCATCCAAATTGAGAGGGAGACAGTTCATGGTGAGGAATCCACCCTGCCCGCAAGGTGTTCGATGTTTTGCCTCAACCAACTTGTCTTCACCGTTTTGATCCTCCTTCGATCAAATTTCTTTATGCAAGATCTCGCCTCAACACCTTGACAATTCGTGACTCAAGGGGTGCCCTACATTGTCATTCTCATCTTTTCACAGAGCTTGGATATGTCTTAGGTAAAATGTCAAATCCTATTCCATTCCATCACTTACCTAGCGCTTTGCTTCTCTTTAGGGACTCTCACCTCTAGCAAATGCTTATGGTTATATATTCTCTCTCTATTCCATTTCTTGCAGCCGAGCCGTGTCGGATTGTGACATATTGACAAGGCGGTTGAAACTCTAGGCCAAGCCTAGGAGTATGGATTGAGGCCAAGCCTCACAAGATCTCGCACATCCTCTTGCAACTTGATTGATTGATCGTTGTTAACGGCAATCATGCCTGTGCAAGAACTCGTGCGAGGTTCGGGGGGGAGACGATGATCCACACGTAAGGCCAAATCTTCCCGAGATGATTGAGAGAGCTAAGGGCAAGAAAACCGTGACTATGAGGAAAAGAAAAAGGTTGCCACCGATTCTCAGCAGCCCTCGGCAGAGTGAAAGTTGAAGCAGAGCGTGCTGAGAGGAGAGCTCACAGGGGTGCAGGCATTGTCATACAAGAGCCTGGATCAGCAGCAGCACAGGAGGCAGAGGCAGAGGCTCCTGAGGCAGAGGAGACCACTCTTGAGCAGCAGGATCTTTCTCCTTTACGACGGTCATCCCGTGTCGACTCTCCAAAGCAGCAGACATGCTCAAATTTCAGTCACAGGAGTCGTCCCTCTTCTACTCCACGAGAGGCAGCCCACAGGGCCCTACAGACCTAGACCGAGTACGAGGAGCTTTTGAGAGCGAGTGCCAAGAAGATTCAAAGCATCAGCAGTGGACATAAACACCTGGTTTCCTCGCTTCTAGAGAGAGAGCCGGTGCACCTTATTACACAAAATTTCCGCACAAGTCCTTGGTAGAGGCTTACAAAAGCGTAAGTCAAAGATTACCAAGCAGAGGACAAAGATAGCCGACACTTTCTCACATGTGTTGGGTCAATGCTTTCAAAGAGTATTTGGGTGCACAAAGCATGATTGATCTAATTGCGCATCTGCATATATCCTGTAATGGGTGTTGGAGTTCTATGCTACACCGTGGATTGCTCCAAATCATTCACTTATTTCATACACCATTCGTGGTCGAGGCGTAACTTGTCCAAAGGAGGAAGCCGTAAACTTCTTGGGGATTTCGTAGCAGCCCATCAAGCCGCATCACCGTGCTTTCCAGAATTGAGCCACCCCACCGTGCACGGGAGGAGTAGTGCCACCTCCCGAGATCATGAGAGAGGTCTTTGGACCTAACTTTGGTGCAGTGGTCGAGCAGACACCACAGATGAGCTACGCCTTGCTCGAGTCCTTGATCGTATCTCGAGATACACTATTCTTGCTAGGCCCTGGTTCAGAACGGGTTCACTAGGCTTCAGCAAAGGGTAGTGTCACATCTTATGAGGAAGATTCCTTTGATATCTCGGGATTTGATACTTTGTGATATGGAGGATGTTATCTATGGGAGTTTCAAGCACCACCGCCGTTGCACTATGCTCATTAGATCACCCGGCTCATCTATAGAAATGGTGATCTTCCGCACTCGATCGTAAAAGAATATGAAGATCCGCCGAATTATGAGGTGTTTGGCTCCTATGATGCTTCTCGATTGTCGAATCACCGCATGCTCCTCCAGCTCATTCCTCGACATGGAGATCCAAGCATTAGACAGGAGCCGAGCAGATGCTAGAGTTGAGCAAATGGCAAACAGATGAAGAAGCGTAACTTGCGTAAGCCGAGGCAGCCAGGATATGAGATCACTACCTCGACTCGAGGATGATGAGGAGTACTCCATTCCGCCGTCCTCCCCCGTCGCATGATGCGCAGGCAGGTGCACTTCGGGAGCAGCCCATTGAGCGCCCGACTGTGTACTTGACAAAGTTGGTCGCCAACCAGAGCGTGCCGAGGAGCGGCATGAGATTGCTCTAGCCGAGATACGAGCTCGCCAGATGCACAAAGATCGCCATGTTAGCCAAGAAAGACTCGCAGACTATGACATTGATTGCTTCACTTTTTCAGCAGACAAAGCCACGGTACTCGGGCATTCTTCCTCGCCTCCGAGTCACCAAATAGACGTACTTTGGGAGTAGGGCCTTCTCGATGCCGCCACGAGTGCGGGCTTACCGCTTCAGCATAGCACCTTCTTCTCCAGCTAGCCTCAGTGTCCCCCGGCTTTCCACGGATTTCCACGGCTTCTCACCCGTTGGCTCTCATCTCGTTATTCACCTGCACTCAGTGCAGCCCATCATCGCTTCTTACGGTGCACTCACAGAGAGGCGACACCCGAGTACATGAGACAAAATGTCAAAGATGACTCGCAACCTCAAGAAGAAGAGATTCCTCCAAAGGATGTGCACCGGCACATCGTGCACTATACCTTCCTCGGGCTCTACATCCTCTTCCTACTACGGCGAGGCAAGACGGTGGCTCCTACTCTTCCACTTGCCGCACCGACGAGCCACAGGGTCGCCTGAGATAGCTCCACACACGTTGCCGACCACGAGACAAATGACCGTCACAAGGTGTCGCTGAGCGGCATCTGCACCGCTTCACCGCCGCCACAAAAGAGGGTCGAGTTCCCGTCACTCGGGCCCCAAGAGAGCTCGACGACAGCCCCGATGACACTTCGGCGTTCGTCATTGCTCCTCATGCTCGTGAGACCGGCTCCTCTGCTCCTTCTACCCTCACCTTAGGTTTTGGTCCTTGATGCCAAAGGGGGAGAGTTGGGAGTATGTAGACTTAGGGGGAGCTCATAGCTCGGGATTTGGTTCTTTTGATTGATACATTTGCATGCATCATGTTTACTTTATGCATTGTATGATATGTGTGAGGTACTTTCATTCGGAGTAACATATGCTCTTCGGTTTGGTATCACCTTATATGTCACTTGGTTAGTTGCTCATATGTGCTTGGCTTCGCGCTTACTCGATTCCATATGAGCTATGCTTTTGTCTTGTGCTAACTCGTTTTTGCATATTATATGTGCACAGATCTTTTGGCTTGATGTCACATGAGTCATTCTAATCTTTGCTCTTATTGTCAAAGGCTCATGTGAATCAAGCATGCTTGAAAACCTCAACCAAACTCTTCATACTCCGAGGTTGTCATCAATCACCAAAAGGGGGAGATTGAAAGCATCTAGGCCCCTTGATGTGGGTTTCGATGATTGATGACAATATAGATTACTATGACTAACGTGTGTTTTGCGTAAAAACAATGAGAGTTAGGTCATGGTAATGGAATCTCAGGCAATTTGGTTGGCATGCCCTCTTATCGATGGAAATCGTTTCGGTTTTCAAAGGTTGGACGACAAGGTTAAGGACGGTTAGTTCCGATTGTCGAAGGTGTGGAGAGACATCGGATTAGTCGTTAGGACTTTGCTTTCTCCTTTGGCCGTACTATTAAGGGGGGTGCAAATGGGGACCTAGTTGAGTCTCGGGTTTAGGTGTGATGCACACTGGTGAAATCTTAGCGCTAGGAAGTTACCTAAGAGCCCTGAGAGTGTTTGGAGTTGTCGCCGTTTTCAAAGGATCGCGTTTCAAGTGAAAACGGAGCTTCAACAGCGCCGACGCGCCCGGCCCGTGGGGACGCGTCCGGCGACGGTAAAGACGTCCCTTGGTCTCGCCTCGAGCGGCGGACGCGTGCCGGGCGTCCGGCGTGCGCGACGCGACCGAGAGTTTCGAATCGGGCTCGGAGTCGGCCGCGCGGACGCGCGGACGCAAAAAGCCGGACGCGTCCGGAGCTCGCATCGTAGCCCAACGGCTAGGTTGCCGCTTGAATTCCATAAAGCGCCGGACGCTCCGGCGGCGGAGCGGCCGGACGCGTCCGGCGCTCACGTCTCGAGCCGGAATCGAGGTAACGGTTGGATTTTGGCTCTTGGCTATAAATACAACCCCACCCTCTACATTTCGGTTCTCTTGCTCATTTGTTCACTCGAGAAACACATTGTGAGAGTAGGAGAGTTGCAAGAGCCTCATGACTTAAAGAGATTTGAGAATCCATGAGTTCATGAGCAATCGAGAGTAGCTAGTGTGCATCCACTCTTCTCCCTAGGCTTTGCGAGGTCAAGTGAGAGTTTGTGCTTGTTACTCTTGGTGATCGCCATCACCTAGACGGCTTGGTGGTGATTGGAGCTTGGTGATCATCCGGCTGGTGCTTGTGGATGACCCAACTCATCTTGTGAGCGGTTCTTGGCGATTCACCGCGTCGAGCGACGAAGAATCAGCCCTAGAGAGCACTTGGTCCTTGCGAGGATCAAGGGAGCTACACCCTTGCGCGGGTGCTCCAACGAGGACTAGTGGAGAGTGGCGACTCTCCGATACCTCGGGAAAAAAGATCGCCGTGTTCCTTGTCCCTTTACTTTCCGCATTTACTTTCTAGCACTTACATTCTCGCAATTACTTTCATAGAATTGCCATGCTAGAATAGGATTGGAACTTAGGTGCAAAACTTTAGTTAATCGATTGTCTAGGAACACACATAGGCACCGAGGGGTGAATCATGGGCTAGTAGGTTTAATTCCGCAATAATTTTTAGAATTAGCCCAATTCACCCCCCCTCTTGGGCATCTTGATCCTTTCAACATGCATGACTTGATCTCCTAGACATCCTCGATGCACGTGTTGCCTCCTGGCCTCGCCTCCCGTATCATCACGGTGCACAGGTCTCCACCTCTAAGGCCTCTGCCTCCGAGGACTCCGCCTCTAGTGTCTTCTCGACGCGTAGGTCTCCACCTCCACATCTAGTGTCCTCTCAGCGCGCAGGTCTTCACCTGCCATGCTCACATGTTCACCGGTTCTTCAAAGCGCAACACCATGTGTTTTAGACACAAACACCATGTAGCAATTTTGTAGGCAAGATAAGAGAAGTCAAATGCCATAAAAAAGCCCTCACCCCTTGCATTATTCTGTAAGCAAATTTTGAGTTCACTTACTATGCAAAACATCATTATACACGTGTAATTTGAGTGATACAAAAATAGACCAACCTAGGTGGAACTAGGTTAATTTTTTATTAAGAAGAAAATAGGTATGCAAATTCGCTCCTGACAGGATTCGAATTTGGGTGGCTAGGTGTAATTTGAGTGATAATTCATCAATGACAAATTTAGTTCAATGGATTATAAATCTTGATGCGGTGATCACTATTACGGCAGTATTATTTTGAGAATGTACACTGCCTTCGCGTTGTAAATCCATCTTGCCCCTTTCCCTTCTTTGTGTATTGGATTCTCCTGCGACTATTTTGTAACTTAAAACCTAATGATATTTTGTTGTAAAAGGAACCTTCTTGTAATAATGCTTATGAATTTGACGGAAGTGGAAAAGATAAATGTTTTCTCGTGTAGACCGTATACGACTCCTGAATATAATTTAAGCATCTTAGCTGTTTTTATAATATTTGTATATTAATGTAAGCAATTTATGTCTTCTAATAAAATTACACTAATATGTAGGCATATGGATATCACTTTACTGATGACAAACTAGAGTCGCAGTTCGAAAACACAGCAGCATTTGGAGGTTAATGTACTTTTTTTTTTTTACTTTGCGAGTTCTTAAATGTAAAAATATGCATTCTTGTTTTTTTAGTTGCTTAGGTCGTCCTCAATGTCTCTTACGTAGCAACCTTTGTTAGATAGTTTGCTTTGTGGAGGTAAAAGAAAGTAGGCCGAAAAAAAGAGATATGGAGTGCTCACAAAACGAGACAATCAGCTGCGTCATGATTGTTAAACGCACTTGCAGGATTATCACGATTTTTGAAATGTTCAATTCAGCCAGGATATTCTCGACAGTTGATTTTGGATCACAAATTTAGTGTTGCAGGGTAACATGCGTAGTCGGTCATGCAGTTTCAACAAGTAGGAGTATCTCCTGCACTCGAATCATGACAATGCCCTTCTTCTTTTATGATTTTTTTAAACCTTTTTTTTAAGAATTCAGTGCGAAGACGGGCAAGCTCAAACGTAGACCTGATCATCATGGAGCACGAGATCTGACTCGTCCAATACATTGGATGGGTTTGGGTCATAATTTTCGATACGTAATCGACATATATAGCTTGAGCTAACAAAAGAAAATCTGATAAATACTCCGACCTGATGGACCCATAACCTCTAATAAGCACGACATACTCTTCTGTCATTATAAGCGTCTTTTTGAGAATACCGCATGCAGATCTTGAGATATTATCAAGGAAAATTCCCTCTACCATTTCCATTGCGTACGTCTTGCATTGACAATCAAAACGCATGATGCTTGCATTGCATGGTCACCATGAGTTCAGAAATCAATTGCTACGTGTACGTACTTTCAGCCTAGCTCTTCTAGACAGTTGACTGTGGATACCAGCGTCGTACACGAGCATTTCTCGCCACATGAACATGAACCATCGTGACATCACCCGGCCCCGGCCCTTTCTTTGATTCTTTCCATTGGAATTCAACACACGCATCTCCCGGCTATTTATTTTTTGTCGGTGCCTAATTGATTCATTTCCCCATCTGTTGCAATGAGATCATCATTCTTCGTCGTTAGTTAATTAATTTCAATTAATCAATTTGTGGATGGGGTATTATGGATAATCCTCCGTTGTATAATTATTTTGCGCACAGAATATAATAATAATAATAATAAATAATGTAGTTGCCATGAGTTTGACTTTGACGCCACCAAACTTGGAACGAGATCCTCTAAAGTCGCTGAGGCCGACTGTAGAGTCCAGTCGGAGATGGATCGCCGTCCGCTGAGGATCCAACGGCCGCAGCCCCTCCAAAGAATATAGCAGGCCTTCGGGTGGCCCATTTCAGCCCATCACGCCAATAACACCGACGTCCGTCTCTTTCCCTTCAGCCGCCGTCTACGTCGTCGCAGACGCGCTCCGCTTCTCTCTCCTCGCCGTCACGGCGTCTACTCGAGCGACGCGAGCTCCGTCACCTTCATGCTTGGAACGAGGACGCCATGCTCCAGCTGCCTTTATTCCACTGCCTCATCAAGTTCAGGCATGTTCCTCGCAAAAAAAAAAAAAAAAAAAAAGTTCAGGCATGTCGAGTAGGACCGGGCGGCGGCGTGCTAGGCCAGGGTAGGAGCATCTGGACCGCTATGTTTGCCTCCATCGCTGGTCCGCTGATGCAACCTGCCGTCGGCACGCTGGCTTGGCTCGTCGCCGTCGCAACTCCTGCAGCCGGGTCCAGAAGATGGTCATGCCGTGTCTCACTGTCTGGGAGCATGAGGTGGTTGGACCTTGGCCTGAAGAATTCAATGCTGTAATTTGCGCTTACACTGTGTTCAGTAAATTGTGCAGGAAATTAGATAGGAAAGGAGTACTAGCCAAATCAGAGTCGCATGTATTTGAATTGTGATGACATGTGAGGTTGCGATACCACAGTTAACCACAACGATCACCAGGTTGCAAATTTCAGTAATATATTCTGAGTTCTGAACATATGGCAATATTTCTAAGAAAGTAGACTTGAACATGCAAATTATATTGCTGAACATATATCACCAACGAAGCACACATACATGCTGATGCTTTCTAAAGAAAGAGCTCACTTATTCCACAATTGCGGGAACCCTTGCTTCCTGTCCAATTTCATGCACAATTTCCTAACACTTGTATGCTTCCCATACAAAAACACATTGCTTACAAGCTATGGATGTAGTGCTTACAAAAGCACCGGCATCTCACCAGCGAGTACGGCTCAAGCACAGAACTTCCTCACGAACGACGAGCAGCAGCTGCGCCTGCGTGTGTAACGAGTGACGACCCAGGAGAGCCGCGAGGAACACGCCTGATGCTCTGGCTACGAGAGGTAGCATAGAGGAGGACCACGCCTTTGTGCCGCGCGGACGAGGGGAGGGAAGAGGACGGTGGGGGCTCCGGCTCGGCCGCGCTGTGACGGCGAGGAGAGAGAGGCGGAACGCGTCTGCGACGACGGAGACGGCGGCCGAAGGGAAAGAGACGGACGTTAGTGTTATTGGCGTGATGGGCTAAAATGGGCCACCCGAAGGCCTGCTATATTCTTTGGTGGAGCTGCGGCCGTTGGATCCTCAGCGGACGGCGATCCATCTCCGACTGGACTCTACAGTCGGCCTCAGCGACTTCAGAGGATCTCGTTCCCCAAACTTTGGCATGCAGGTTGGATGGGACCGTGCAGCTGCCTGCCACAGCTGGCTGCGTGCTTCATCACGCCTCACGCGACTGCGTTGCGTTGAATGGGCCGGCCGGGATCATACCACCTCAACTTCCAAACGTGTATCTACTTCTCAAATCAAAAATATATAGAAACATAATTAATTTATTACAAAAAATACCATTTATGATGAATTCGGTCTATATCATCTGTTGTAAATTATCAGTCATTTTAGCTTTATTTCAACTTGTCTAATTTTAGCTTAGTTTATATATAAAAAGCACAACAACTTCGTTTCAAAAAAAACACACACACAACATATACATTGTTTAATTCATAATATGTTGCATTTTTTTAATTCTCCATTTAATTATTTATTAGGTGCTCTTGATAACTACAAACAAAATGAACATTTTTAATCAGAGGAAGTGCTACTAAGTACTAATAACAAAACAATCTATTATTTCAACACGTAAATAAACGCACTAAAATGGTCTACAAGGAGAGAGGGAGAGGGGCTGGAGCGTGGATTCGCAGGCTAATAGTCAACTTTGTTAATCAGCCATAAAGCTAGGGTAACCAGCCAAACTAGCCACCTGAAATGAAACGCCTTTTTGTTTGTTGTATTTTAATTGGCAATCGGGATCGGGTAGCCTACTCACGTTGGATCTGAGCTCAAGAACTCGAGATCAATCAAATGAGTACCATAAGCAAAGGAGACACACCGATCCGAAGAATGAAAAAAAAGCAAATGGGAAGACTACCTCCTACGCCGCCGGGCAAATGAAAAAAAAAAAAAGTCAACGTGAAGGGGAGTCCGTTCTCCGTTGGTCAGAGTCAGAGGCAGGGCTGGGCGACGCACGGGAACACGTGTGCTAATGTCACCCCCCACGCGGCAGAGGCAGAGAAAAAAGACCCCGTCCAGTCCAGCTCCAGCTGCTTGCTCGCCTTCCCTTCGCCAGCCCCGTTCCGTTCCGTTTCACACGCCGCCCGCCCGCCTCCACCTTCCTTCGTCGCCCTTCCCTTCCCCTCCAGACTCCACACCACACCAGTTGGGACCAAGGACTAGGGAGGGAGAAGAGAACGCCGCCACTGCGCCTCTGCCGGCAGACGTCTGCCCCTGCTGCCGCCTTCCGGATTCCCCTGCACTGACTGCTTTCTTACGCCGGCGAAGTCATCGCGGCTGGCCCTTCTCTGTGCCAGGTTCGTCCGTCCGTTCTTTCGTTCATCTCTGCTTGGCGGCTTTGGCCATGGCGGCTGCCGCGGCTCGGTTAGGTTTCATCCGATCCTTTCCGATGGGGAGGGGAGGGTTTTCAGTTTTCACACCGATCGCCCGCTGCTGCAAGATTCGATTTTTCTTCTTCTCTTTTTTCGCGTTCAGTTGGTCGTGCGCGTTTCTATCATCCCGATTCATTCATTCAATTGGCAAGATGTTTGCTTCTGGCTTTTCTTCCCGGTGATGACATGGTGGCAAGAGAATAATCTGGCCCATTCTAGTTCATCCGCATCTTTTTTCGGTTCCCACCGGGCACCGGCCAACCTGCGTTGCTGGAGGTAGCTGGGGTTGGCAGATGTGTGTGACCGTTCAATTTTGCCCCGTATCTGCCCGTATCTGACCAAGTCGCATTCTTTGTGCTACTGGTATTGCGGGTTTACGCGTTTTGTCAAAGTCTGTTCATCCAGAAAACGGACCACCAGTGCCCCATACCTACCAGAAGCAAGTTTTACACAGCTCGCACCAGCTCCTCGGCTGGTAATCCACCAACTGATCAGGATTCGAACGGTGTTCCCTGCCGTGTTTTTAGGATTTTTTTGTTGGAGGCCGTTTCAGAAGTGTACGTTGGTGCCGATATTTCGGTGTCTCTTGTTTTTCTCTCTCTCGTGTTCAAAAGAACTTAATTTATTCAGATCAGAGGTCAATCGCAGCCCGTTTCTTCGCGTCAGATTTCCATCTTCATCAAACGCTGCTTCACCGTTATATTCAAGGAGTGGCATCGGGTGTTCCTATCTTCTCTTGTCTAGATCGATCGTCTCGGAAAGCTCTGGTAAAGCTCTGGTTTTTGTTGAAGATGGCTTTGGTTTTGCCAGCCGAATTGGCGCTTTTCCCTTCCCCTCGATAAAATTGAAATGCTGCCTTTCCTTTTCCTCTCGGTTTTAGCCCTAATCATTTTTGCTTTCTACTTCTTAAATCAGTGCAATAATTTTCCTTTTATTGATTGTCTTTTCTGTATACCTAAAAACGAAAAAAAAAATGCAAGATGGTGATGACGCCACTAAACGGATGTCTTGTCTCGTATAATAACAAGATTGGGGCAATGTTTCATATGTATTCACTCTTGGCTCTTCTTTTGCATCTGAATCAGCTCAGCTGCCAGCAGCCTAGCAAAGTCAGGGAGAATGGCGGGAGGTGGCACTGGCATCAGGAAATACATGGGTGCTCTCAAGGACACCACAACTGTTAGCATAGCAAAAGTAAACAGTGATTACAAGGTACTGATGATCGCCATCCCATACTTGAAAGCTCGTCTCTAGGACCTCTGTTGCTGTTGCATTTGACATGTGTTAAAACGTTCTTGTTTTGCTACTCTGTTCTTATTTCAGGAGTTGGACATTGCTATTGTGAAGGCCACAAACCATGTCGAGAATCCAACAAAGGAGAAATACATAAGAGGTGCGCTGGCTATTCATTCATAGACTTCTGTCTTAGAGTATTCTCACCGTGCCTCTGCTCACGCATTCCTGGTCTGCAGAAATCTTCTACCATCTTTCACCTGGAAGGCCTCGGGCAGATGTAGCCTACTGCATCCGCGCCCTTGGTAGACGTCTTTCAAAGACAAGCAACTGGGCGGTGGGTCTACATCGATTTTTCCTGATGTTTAATAATATATGAGTAGTCCTGTTGATTGTTATGCCCCGCTTCAAATCTACTGGATGGAATTTACCTATACAAGGAACAAGCTAATCTGATGGAACACTGTTCTGCATTGTTATTTCCATTTGGACTGCAACATTTAACTTCCTTTTGTTCAGACAATATCTCATTTTGTGTCATTTAACTGCCACACCTTGTTTTTTCTTTCCTGTCAGAGAACTTGAGATATGTCCTAGATAACGAAATTATTCCTTCTAACTATGGATCTGTTCTGAGTAGTAGTTTTTTCTGGAAAATGTAAGGTTTTTTTCAATCCACACTGCTTAACTTTTTTCGAAGACATGCCTTGGCACGTTACTCATTAAGGGGAAAATAGAATGTTTTTACAATCCGACCGATCTATAGGCGAGATGCCCCGGACCGACGGACGACACACTTACACAAGGCGCCGGCTCTACGGCGGTGCCCGAGGGTTATGCGACTTGAACCGAATGTGCGACGGGAGATGCGAGACGATCTAGCTAGTCCGGCGTCGGAACGAAGTCCGTCGGCGCTGCGGCGCGCCCGACGACTACCGCGCTGCGGGAAACAAAACCAGGCAGCTGCTACGCGAGACGGGCTCGGCTGCGCGGCTCGGTGGAACGCGTCGTGGACGGGGGTCGGGCACGTCGGTGGAGGCCGCCTAGTCGGCTTGCTTAGCATGACCCGTTTTGCTGCGGCTCCGGCTGCGGCTCCCGAAATTTCGATTTTTTGCAAGGCGGGGCGCTCGCCGCGGCAACCGGATCATCCTCGCTCCGCTCTTGTCACATGCGCACGCGGCGGGGTGGGGATGAGAGGCTCTGCGAGAGGTAGACGCGAGAGAGTCGAGGAAGGCGTGCGGTGCCCGCCGCTAGGCCCGCGAGCTCGCGGACGGCGTGTAGGAGCGGTGCCGGATCGGCAACGCGAGCGGGCAAGGCAACGGTCGCGCCGGCGTCGTCCGGAAGGCCCCGGCTGCCCCGCATCCTCAGCGAGCTTCCGCGGCAACCAGCGTCGCAACCGGCTGCGGGAGAATGCGGGGGTGAGCGGGCGCATCCTCACCATCGGCCTCCACCGCCTCGGCGGAGGAAGGCGAGCGGTGGCGAGCCCGGCTGCACGACGACCTCGCCATCCTCGCCGGCCTCCCGGGCGCCTCGCCAACCGCGAAGCGAGAGACGGGTCATGCGTAGTGGAGACGGGGCTCGACAACGACAACCGGGAGGCAAGAGTGGGGTAGGCGGGCATGCGACGAAGGCGGCGGCAAGCTCATCATCCATCGGGTCGATCCGGATGGGAGGCTCTTCACACAACTCATCGGCGGCGGGTTGGTAGCGCCGACGGCGTCGTTAGCGGCGGTGGCCTCCCGAGTGCTTGCCTCGGCCGCCGCCGCCGCCGCCGACGAGCGACGCAACGACCCGGCCGAGTGGCCCCAATCGAGCCACCAAGAGGGCGGCCGAACAGTCGTCGTGATGGTCGGAGGCACCGGACGGGGGATCCGCCCGATGGCGGATGAAGACCACGGGCGGATCCGGGCGCCGCCGCGCGGCCACCACCACCAAAATGGTGGGCGCGCGGGGCAGCGGCAAAAGGTCCCATGCTTGCCGAAGAACGGGGCTGCGTGCGTTCAACGGAAGGGGGTCGAGGTGGACGGCGATGACGAAGTGTGCGATCCCTCGCCGGTGCCTCGTCTTTGGGGCGAAGAGGCAACGGGTAGGAGAAGTGCCGGGCGGCGACGTGACCCCTCATCGGGAGCGGTTGAAGCATAAACCGACGAGCGGGGTTGGCACCGGCCGCCGGCGAAGGATGGGGCAATGGTTGCACAAGAGTGAAGCCGTTTTTTTATGGTGGCATGGCGGTGCTTGGTTTCCCCCGGCGATGCTAAGATTTTTCGGGGCCCTAATGCACCGCCGGAAAGGAGGAGACGTCCGCCCCGCGGCGCGGGGACGGCCGGGCGGCGCCGCCCGCACCGGTCGCGGCGCGGCCGGGGGCGGCGGGCGCGCACACCTTGGCGCGCCGCTGGCCCCCGCGCGCGGCGCTCCATGCCTCATGGTATTTGTGGATGACGAGCTCGATGCGGGGGCGATGGGTTGACGAGGAAGGCGTCGAGGGGCGATTCGTTGTTTCGTCGTCGTCGATATCGTCCTCCTCCTCGTCCTCGGCAACGTCCTCATTTCATCCACCGGCGGCGGGGTTGGGCGGCGGCGGTGACAGGTTCATCGTGGCATCGCCGAAGACATTAAGCCAAGGTGTCCATCACCTCCGAAGCTCGAGGAAGCAACGGCATTGGGCGGCCGGGCGGGCTGGTGGTGGTGGTGTGCCGGGGGCATCCACCGTGCCGGTCTTCGGCTCGGGCGGCCGCCCCGGAAGTTGGCGTGTCCGCGGCGGCGGCGCGCGGCAGGTCGTGCCCGCCCGTGCGTGCGCGGCCGGGGGCGTGGAGGGCGAAAGCGGGAGCAGGCTGCGGCACGCGTGCGGGCCCCATCACCGCCCGGCGGGGCCACTCCGCGGGGAGAGGCTGCGCGCATGGGGGAAGGGCCAGCAAGGTCGGCGGGCCGAGATGTGCTGATGTAACGAGCTTATGAGGGGGTCAGGAGGAGACGGCCGCCGGGCGTGCTCTCCGCAAGCAGCCATCGGACACCGAGCGCCGCTGCAGATCCGCGCAGAGCAGCAGCACGCGAGGACGACGACGACTCCAGACCGCCGGCTGCCCAGCTTGGAGGAGGATTTTGGCTGGATTTGTGGAGGATTCTGGTGGATTTTGGTGGTTTTGTGGAGGGGCATATTGCTCCTTCCACACTGCTTAACTTTCATTTGAGGAAAAACAGTTAGCCTTTGATTATCGTGGGAATGGTTTTTTTTTTTTAAAAAAAAATGGTTTCCTGATGCTAAGATTTTTCAGGGTAATGCACAAAAGTAGGAGCGACATGGTATTGTACTGAACTTTCGCATTTGCATTTTATATGACAGGTTGCTCTGAAGACATTAATTGTCGTCCACCGTGCTCTTCGGGAAGTTGGTCCTGCTTTTCGTGAAGAGCTTATCAGTTATGGAAGATCAAGCTCCCATATGCTCTATCTGTCCTACTTTAAGGACGATTCCAGTGCAGAAGGTACTTTGCTAACTTCAGCCAGATGCGGCAACTAGTATTCAAACTAGTAAGGACTTACTGTGATTATTTGTTGTTATGCAGCCTGGGATTACTCTGCTTGGGTGCGCAATTATGCTTTATATTTGGAGGAAAAACTTGAATCTTTCCGTGTACTGAACTATGATGTTGAAAAGGATCCATCGGTAGGCAGTCTAATTCAACTTGCTCTAGTTTATAACATTTGCTATCCAAACTCAGTCATGGTTTAGGTTGTATTATATATGCTTGATTTATCATTTTTTCTATCAGTAGGTCAAGGCTTTAGATTGCCTAAGCTTTTTTATTTTGCATTCTTGAATGCTGCCCTAGTGCATTACTGAATAAAAAGATTACATCATAGAATTGCAAGGGGCTTCTTGTAATTTTTTTTATGAGAACTCATGTTTCCATAGGAATTTCGGGACCTTGATACAAGTGGATTGCTCAATCACTTGCCAGCTTTACAGCAGCTTCTTTTTCGACTACTTGGTTGCCAGGTGATTTAATCAAATACATCAGTTGTGTTTCAGAGTTGTCCTTGACATTTAACAGGTACCTTGCTGATCTATTCTTTTCTTTTTTTCCAGCCACAAGGGGCATCATCTTATAACATCATAATTCAGCATGCACTTTCAATGGTGAGGATCTCAGATCACTTGTTAGTAGCATACTAGTGGCCTTAGCATTCCTGGAACTTGTTTTTATGTGTTATTAATGGTAGGTTGCTCTAGAGAGTGTTCGCATCCAAACAGCCATCAATGACGGGATACTCAATCTTGTTGACAAGGTGTGTACTACCAGCTTGCTGTTCAAAATCAGGAAAAATGTTCGTTTGTCTTTATTTTCTTGAGGTAACTTACATATTCTGCAAACTGCAGTTCTTTGAGATGCAGAGAGATGACGCAATAAGGGCACTTGACATGTATAAAAGAGCAATTGAGCAGGTAAATCATGATTTGTTTTCTTCTGTTGGTTAATTCATTAACCTTTTCATTAGAACATCAGAAATGACACATTTAATGGCTAAAAATTCTTATTTACTTTTGTACAGGCAGAACAACTTTCAGAATTCTATGAAGTGTGTAAAAGTATACATATTGGGTGGGGTGAGACATTCCTAAAAATCGAACAGGTTTGGCTGGCAATCCTATGATGATCAGTGTGTACTGTATTGTCTTTTCTGTTTGACTGGTTTACTGATAACCTATTGGTAACACCAATACGTACAGCCACCTGCATCGTTTTTGGCAACTATGGAGGAATATGTGAGCAATGCTCCGCTTGGTTCAACAGTTCCGAGAAAGCAGGTTTGTAACCACTATAATTTTTGTGATATTTTTTTTAATATTTCCCTGGAATCTTAGTTTTCTGTTACTTCTGTAAAAGCTTCTTTTAGTTACTCTATTTGAAGTGTTTATGACAGCATTTTTATGGCCTCTCTATGTCCATTTCTATGTTTTAAGGCTGTGCAGGCCATAGAGGACAAGAAAAAATCAGAAGTTGAAGAACCATCAACGTTGCCTCCTCCCCCACCTCCAGCTCAAGAACCTGAGCCTGAGCCAGTTCAACAAGTCCCACCTGCAGCTGAACCAACAGATTTGCTGGTAATTTTCAATGATACTGCACTATCAAGGCGCCCTGTCCTTATCATGTTACCGGTACTGCATCCTAATACTTCCGTTTTTTGTTGGCAGGGAATCATTGAATCAACCCCTGACACATCTGAAATAGATCAAAAGAATGCAGCAGCCTTGGCCATTGTTCCACAGGGTATATAATTATATATCCTACACTTGCTTGTTATTCAAAGTTTTGAAGAAACTTCCTGAAATGTGTTCATGGACCTTTTTTTGTGGCAGATAATGTGCCCAAAGCACCTGCTCCTACCACTACTGAAAGTGTCACCACTAGCTGGGAGCTGGCCCTAGTCACTGCACCCAGTTCAAATGGGAATGCTGTTACATCAAGCAAATTGGTACATAAGTTGAGATAATTCATATATATAGTTTTTACTTCATTTGGTCTCTCTGCAATCATACTAACTAAACTTTCTACAGGCCGGTGGACTGGACCTGCTTACACTTGACAGCCTATACAACGAGGCACACCTAAGAGCACAACAGAATGCAAGCTACAACCCTTGGGAGACCAATCCAGCATCAGGTCCAGTGATGCAGCAGCCGATGTACGACCCGTTCTACGCCTCCAATCCCATGGCCGCAGCCCGCAGCGTTCAGATGGCTGCCATGGAGCAGCAGCAACATGCCTTCATGCTCCAGCAGCAACAGCAGCAGCAGCAGCAGCAGATGATGATGGCACAGCAGCAGCAGCAAGCTTCTTCCAATCCTTTCGCCAACCCATATACGCACGCCAGCGCCCACTCTTACGGTACAGGGATGCAGCTCCATGCGGGCAACACATACTCTGGAACTGGGATGATGTAGTGTTGCACAGCATCAGCTGTTTGGTTTTGACAGACAGCCTCTGTTCTTTCATTGTTTTTTTTTTCATTTTTTCCATTGTAAGAATTGTGTTAGGACTAGAACTAGAACACACCTGATATAGCGTCAAGAACTCAAGATGAGCACAACGGTTCAGTTTTTTTGTTCTGGCTGTTCAAGTCATGGCCAAGAAGGGCTGATGCCTTGATGGCTGTGAACTGAATCAAACAGGCTCTAAGATGACAACGTTGCAAATTTAGCACCACACAAACAGTGTGCCTTTTTTGTGACATGTATAGGCAGAGCCTGAGAGCATCTCCGATAGATTACATGTCTCTTACTAATAAAAGTCTACATAGGTGATCTCTTATTAGCAGTAGTGTAGCCTGGAAGGGTGGATTTTAGATAATTACTTAAAAGTTTTAGGCATTGGTGATAGGATGTGTTGGAGTATATTGCATTCTTTTGTATTAGAAGGAATGAGATAAGTTATTTGTTGGAGATGCTCCTGTGAAACATATCAGGATCTGTCCTCGAGAACGTTTGGTGCGGTCAGATTGGTATTTGCGCAATCAGTGTCACGCACCCGGCACCGCCCGGTACGGTCAATGCTCAAGGAACCGTGCGAGCACCCGCGCCGACCATTTGCGTGCCGGAGTGGCAACGGCGATTTGGCATATATTTGAACTGACATAGAAATGGGGCAGGGAATAATGTGAGAGATCAGATGCCACGGTAAACAAAATTCTGGCAAAGCATTTACAAAGACGAACAAAAATTGCAAACCAACATGTATAATGTATTGGTATGTGGTATCACTAAATCAGGTCCGAGGTTGCTGTACAGCCGAGTTCACAACTACCTTGCAGACGTATCACGCTGGAAAGAGAACGAGCAGGTTTGGACTAGAACATACTGCTGTACTCGTCCTCACCATTCATCTGGATGAACCACAGGATTGCGACGCCAAAGACCACAAAGGATGACAGCTCCATTGTCAGGGCTCCCCATCCAATGACGCCAGCATGCTTCAGGATCGACGGAATGGCAATGCTCCCCACTATTGATGCGCCCGTCAAGAACTTTGTGAAGTTCACCCAACTGCAGTGGCAGTAAAGGTACACCAATTAACTTCGCCATGTATGAAAAGAATAGTTAGAAAAATATGAAAGGGAACCTAGGGCATGTAATCAGCAATTAGCAGGCAGGCACAAGAACATAAGTGCAAGCCAATAGCAAAGTCAGTGCAAGCCTATGTTCAGGTTTCACGCTACAAGCCTATGTGTGCACCGGAAATGTTGTTTAGGAAAACAATCCAACCATTATGGATCAGGACCTTTGTTTTAGAATATCTACTAAAATGAATGCCAGCAAGGCAATGCATATCTTTGGGGCAAAAAATAGTGCTTCAAAGCAGGCGGTAAGGGTGATTAAGAAAAAAAAAAGCAGCAGCATGGACTAGAGAGGGTCACTTACCTGTCCCCCCCATTAGACATCATCGAGGAAGTATCAGAACCCAGGAAAAATATGAGCGGCATTGGTAGGATAAGATACATCAGAACTGCACAAAATGTCAAGGATTACTTACAATGTCCCTACAAACAATTATCAGGACGATATAAGCTTAGTTTGCCAGCGTTGCACAAAAAATTCTAACCTGTTAGCATTGGCCACCAGTTGTTATAGAGAGCACAAGCCTGAAGCAGCAAGAATTATAGAAATTTAGGTGACAGTGAAAAAGATAACAAACTGGCAAAGAGATATTAAAGTTAGATGGTTACCAAGATTTGCAATACAATTCCACTAGAGACCAATATGGCAAGAAGGGCAAGTCTTCCACTGTGTAAACATGTTCTCATACTTCGTGATAGTGCCATTGTTCCCCACTGTTTCTCCTTTAACGCGAACGACTTGCAAAGCTGTTGCTTAACCTCGAACAAACTTCAGCTCCAATTTCTGGGATGGGCAAAGAACATACAGAGCAATAAGTTTCAGGAAACAGGGTGATAAGTGATCCACCCACAGGTAATGTAGAGATGCAGAAATAGTAAATAAACTCCCCTACAAATTAATGTGGAGAGTGGAAAGAAGTAAAAAAGTTTATAAAGTAGGAGCAACCTACAACTCAGTGACAGCTATATGATTGTCATATGTAGCACTCAATCATGGAGACGGATTTAGACAAAAACCCTCAGCATCCCTTCCCAAAGATCTAATCTATTTCACCTGATATTTCCTAGTAAATCAGTGTATTTACATTGTAACTAAAGAGCAACTTTGTCAGATGAAGGAAAACGCAACCAGGTTTCTGAATGCCTGAGTTCCAATTCTATCAACATCCAATTCTATCAACATTTGCCACTTTAACTGTGACTTAACAAAATGGCTAAAAACTGTAGGCTTATACTTACAATTACAAGCATGTATGCACTCCTAGGCGGCTAGGCCCTATCATGCCCTAATTCCTTTTTACATGAACTTTAACTGTAGGCTTATTAGCGACATGCAGCAACGAAATCTGCTATTAAGTGGTGACACTGAGATCCGGGCAAGCGGCGGCTGCACGACCTGCGTGTAGGCTAATCTAACCCGATCCGAAGCAAAGCGATTCCCTCCCTCAGGTCCGGTTCTCCAGCCCGGAGATCCAAACGCAGGCCAATCCTAGGGCACACACTAATCGCGCATTCTGATATCCAAAACAAAAGTAGCAGCCCGCGCCGATCGAACCACGGAATCACGCGGGGGGAAGAAAGGATGGAGGAGAGGTGCGTACTCTGGCTGTGCGCGGCAGGAGGATCGCAGGAGAGGGGACGGCCGCCGCCACCGCGCGGGAGAAGCCGGGGATGACGCGGCCACCGTGCGGAAGAGGAGAAAGCGAAGCACCGCCACACCACGCCCGGGGGCCTGGGCTGGGGCAGGCTGCTGCGGTGGCCGAGGCACCAGAGACTTCTCGTTGAGGGGATGCCGGCGGGATGAGAAGAGAGCAGTTGAAGGGTTGGTGATGTGGATGTGGACGGCCCACCAAGTGGCGTTTGGGGTGTTTTTTTTTTTTTTTTATGATGATGATTGCGGGGTTTAATACTTTAATCACTAGTTTAATCTTGCACAGCTTATATAATAACTAATAAGATAAGATTCTACAATAGTCAAATCAAGCTGAAATAGAGAACAAACTGCGTTTTTTTTGTGGCACTTTTTATCTCTCCCTCCATTTATACTATCACATAGAAACTATGTATATAACTTATCTTAACCATGATTTGTCTCTATTTACATAGAATTTTATTATAAAAGTTGTATCAAACACTGAAGACAGCTCTTAGCTTGATCATTACTCCCAATCCTGATCCCTAAATCCTAATCAAAGGTGACAAGATTGTGGCGTGTTCACGATGCCTACCAATTTGTTTGCACCCCCTGGTTGCTTCCGCGTACCCTGCCTCTCAATCATTTTCAGTTTCTGTTCGGGATGTGAACGTTCTTAGGTCTTATTAATTTAACTTTAGCATTTAATTTAAGTGCAGAGCTATGATTTAAACATGACGTTGGTTTAAACATGTTGAGGGCAGGAGATAAATTGATCTCATCAAATGCTGTTTGACCAAGGGTTGATTACCGATGTTATTTGTTACGCCTAGCCTAGGATAACCGTGCAAACTCACTGAACTTGGCTCAAATTAAACATGCGCTACTTGTGATGAATTTAATATTTTACAGCAAAATCACATTTTCAAGATGCTATTTCTTTCAAAATAAATCTGATTTGTTTGACCACATGCTCTTAAAAAAACAGAACAAACAAAGAATAATGCCTTGACTGTGTATGTACACATATTAATTAATTAAGCCCACGAACATTATTAAAGCTCACCTTTTTTTTTGAAACAAAAAGCTCACAAACTGATTTTGCAGCTAATCTATCTACTATAAACACACGAGCATTCTTAAAGCTAGGCCATAAAAACAAGGATAAGCTAACACACGACACGAATTGTTATTAAAGGCTTCTACTTCTTTGCCTCGCCGACGATGCAGCCCATCTCGAGGTTGACTCCATGGCCTTCAGTGTCGTCGCCGTCGTTGACAAACCGTTTCCAGTACCAGTGCGTCTTCCAGACGCCAACCATGTCCTCGATGGGCACACCCTTGGTCTCTGGCAGGAAGAACGCCATGAAGAGCGTCATGACGACGACGCAGGCGGCGAAGAAGAAGAAGAGCACGAAATTGAGGCAGCACAGCATGGGCAGGAAGGCCTGCGCCACGGCGAATGTCATGACCATGTTGACGGCGACGGTAATGCTCTGCCCCGCCGGCCGCACCTCCAGTGGCATCACCTCGCTGGGAACCAGCCACCCCAGGGCCCCCCACGAGTCCACGACCACGCGAACCCGGCCACGTAGACTAGACGCACATCACCACCACCGTCGCCGTCGCGTACCCGCCGGGACCGTCGCCACGCCGCTCCACCCGAACTTGGCGCCGATCAGCGCGCCCACCGCCACCTGCGCCGCCAGCATCTGCGCCCCGCTCTCCATGAACAGCGCGCGCCGTCCGAAGCGGTCCACCGTGAACACGGACACAAACGTTGACACGAGTTTGACGAGCCCGGTGATCACCGCCGACATGAGCGACGCGGTGCCGCCGAAGCCCAGCGTCTTGAACAGCACCGGCGCGTAGAACATGATCACGTTGGTGCTCGTCAGCTGCTGGAACAGCGGGATTGCCACCGCCATCACCAGCTGGGGGCGGTAACGCCGTTTCCTGATGTCGCGACACGGTTGCGTCACCGCCCTGGACGTCTTGCCGGCCGCCACCAGGTCGTCGTACTAGGCGGCCACGTCGTCGGTGCCGCGCACTCGCCGCAGCATCTGCTTGGCCTCGTCGGCCCGGCCACGCTCCAGGAGGGAGTTGGGCGTGTCCGGGAGGAACAGCGAGCCGACGACGGTGATGATGGCGGCCGGGACGGCCGCCAGCCCCACCCGCCGGCGATCTTCGCCGTGCCGTAGTTGATGAGGTTGGCGAGGAGGATACCCAGCGTGATCATGAGCTGGAAGCCGTTGTTGAGCATGCCGCGCATCCGCCGGGGCGCCATCTCCGACAGGTACACGGGCACGCTCTGGTTGGCGAACCCGACGCTGACGCCGAGCAGCACGCGGCCCAGGATCAGCATCGCCACGTTCACCGCCGCACCGTTGAGCACGGACCCCGCCAGGAAGGTGACCCCGCCGGCGAACATGGACCACTTGCGGCCGGCGGCGCGCGTAAGAGCGACGCGACGAGCGCCGCCACGTAGAGCGACGACGTGAAGAGAGTCAGCAGCTGGCTGTCGAACTTGCAGTACTGGTTATTGTCGCCGTCCGATGACTCGGGCTGCTGCCTGCTTCCGGTACACCGACGGGAAGAAGCGGCTGAGGAAGGGGGTCCATGGACGTGACGCCGCCGGAGATGCCGATGTCGTAGCCGAAGATGAGCCCGCCCGTGGCCGCCACCATGCACGCCATGAACACGAACAGAGTCAGGCCGCCGGGGTAGTCCTGCCGCCGCCCGGCCGACGCGCTCGGCTCCACTGCCGCGCCACCCGCCATTGCCACCGCTCACACACGGAAACAAACACTCACGTCACGTACGTGTATACGGATTGTGGAACCCAATGCAAGACGACGACACAACAACGCTAGATTCAATTTTGTGATTCGCGACTTGTGTGATTCAAAGAGGACTTCACCGCTTTCTCTCATTGATTAGTAAAATATTTTAACTGCAGTAGCATGTAGCCGTGACCGTCACAATCCGTCCCAAAAAATAAGCGGAGCCACAGGGTGGCTGTGAAGTGTGAATCCGTGATCCGCACCGTCGTCGCCGTAGCGATCGAGTGCTATAGCCCGCGGTGCGCGCGCGCGGGCTGGGGGGCGCCTCGGTCAAACAAGCGAGGCAGGCTCAGGAGGCTCTCCTCCAGTCCTCCTACCCGTAGATCCCTCCCCTCGATCCCTTTCGCCGGGCGCGCGAGAGGGGGAGAGGAGAACGAGGACACAACCAACGAGGGATCAGGCGGGTCGACGGCCGGGTGAACAAACGACGACCGGCGTTCTTTCGATTCGGCGGTAGGCGGCAATGGGCAAGATCGAGTACTCCGTGGTGGCGCGCGGCGCGGTGGTGCTGGCGGAGCACTACGGCGCGGCGGCGGCGGGCGGCAACGCGGGCACCGTGGCGAGGCAGGTCCTCGAGCGCCTCCCCGGCGGCAACGACGACTGCAACGTCTCCTACACGCAGGACCTCCACGTGTTCCACGTCAAGCGCACCGACGGGCTCACCGCGCTCTGCATGGCCGACGACGCCGCCGGCCGTAAGTAGTGCACGTCATGTGCATCCATCCATCTATCGTTCAAATATATTGCCCACATTTCAAATGTCGTTTTGGGCAATTTGCCCAGCATGTAAATTGTCATTTTGGGCTGAACGGCAGGCAGGTTTGTAGATGGATGGATTGGCCGACCCAATCCGATCGCATCCATCGACTAGATTTCAGTTCAGTGGATCGGTGTAGTATCCCGATCGACGCCATTTTTGCATTGGTCGCCGCAGCTTGCAATATGATATGATATGGTGGGCATTGAAATAAATCGATGTGGCATTCAGGCATTGTATTGACGCTGCATGACCATTTTCAGGGCGTGTTCCGTTCGCGTTCCTGGAGGACATCCACGGAAGGTTCGTCAAGGCGTACGCCCGCGCGGCGCTCACCGCGCTCGCCTACGCCATGAACGACGAGTTCTCCAGGGTTCTCGCCCAGCAGATGGACTACTACTCCAACGACGCCAGCGCGGACAGGATAAATCGCATGAAGGGTGAGATCGATCAGGTATACGTATATACGTTTTCCTTCCTCGTCATATAATCATCGATCATGCATCGTCATAAAAGAAAAGAAAAACAGGGTGAATTCGGCTTTGATTTGGCTCATCATTAACAACGTTTGTCTTGCAAATGAAAGCTGTTCATCTTTGGCTGCTTGAATGATGAAACGTGAATTAATTTGCAGGTCCGGAGCGTGATGATAGACAACATTGACAGGGTGCTGGAGAGGGGTGACCGTCTGGAGCTGCTTGTGGACAAGACATCAACCATGCAGGGGAACACGATGCGGTTCAAACGCCAAGCTCGCCGCTTCAGGAACACCATGTGGTGGAGGAACGTCAAGCTCACGTACGTTACGTAACACTAACGCATTTCATTAGTTATTAATACTCTAGTAATATGATCACCTGACCTGACGTCCCTGTAATTCCACTGTTCTTTGCAGTAATATGACGTCCCTGTAACGCATTTCGGTTAATTTATTTATTTATAATACTCCAGTAGTAATATGATCACCTGACGACCCTGTAATTCCACTGTTCTTTGCAGCGCTGCAGTGATACTCATCCTCACCGTAATAGTGTATCTCGTGCTCGCCTACATGTGTCAGGGCTTCACCCTACCATCCTGCGTTCCGTGATCTCCCCTGTGAGGTGCCGGTGCGGCCCTGCCCTAGCTCTAGCTGCGTTTCTACTTCGTTTTCCGGGTTCTGTAAGAGCAGCTGCGTCTGCGTTTTGCTGCGATTTTTTCTTGTACGGAGTACGAGGGAAAAACATTTCCGTCGACCGATTCTGAAGTTCAAGCAATGCTGATTTTTTTTCTTGGATAAATGTGTTTACCAAACGAATCGGATTGTTGGGACTTCGTCTCGCATGACAATGGCCTTTCAGGCTTATATACACTGTATGTATGTAAATATGCTTCCCACGACGCTAATGGCACATCTAAATCAGCAACTAATAGATTAGAGAGCGGTGTACGCAATAGAGATACAGATGCAGCTAGTGCCAAGATCAACAATCTGGACCAGCGTAAACATAGTCTCTAGGAGAAGAAAGAAGTCAAAAACGGCGGCAGGCAAAGAAAAAAGACATAAGAACTGGCTGCGACTTGGTTAATAATAGATAAATATAAATGCAGAGTAAGATACAAAAGCAGTGTCGGATGCTTGCTTAATAAAAGAGTACAAATCATAAGTTAGCCTGCCCAGACAATGTCAGTGTCACAAACAACTGGACGAACGATCACGGAGGGCTGGGTGTTCCCCTTATGCGTAGTAATTCAAGCTGGACTTCTTCTTTGCCTGCACTGATGATTCCCTCATTGAAATCCTCGTGTGTCACCTCTGTAGCATCTCTGCGTAGAGCGAGCATGCCAGCTTCTACGCAGACAGCCTTAAGCTGAGCACCATTGAAGTCATCAGTTGAACGCGCCAACTCTTCAAAGTTTACATCTGGATTCACATTCATCTTCCTCGAGTGAATCTACACAAAACAAGATAGAACAACGTTATTTTAGCTACACAAGAACAGAAACCATATTAGGGAGTCTTTGGGGGTGGGGGTCAACAGTTTTGGAGAAGAATACAACAGATTTCAGTGGTCAGAGCAATACCTGCAAGATTCTAGCTCTTGCTTCCTCTGATGGATGAGGGAACTCAATCTTCCAGTCCAGACGACCAGATCTCATCAGAGCAGGATCAAGAATATCAGCACGATTTGTTGCAGCTATCACCTACAAGTCACACAACAATCCAACATTCAGTACAACAGATATTAAATAAAACATTGAAAAGTATCAGTTCATCTCTCATATCATGATCAACAGACGTATTTTCTGTGTATTCTCAATCTGCAATTGAACAAAACCTGAACCAAAGCTCATGATCAACAGACATATATGTTGAAACTTTGCAATATTTAATTATGTTCATATGTTCTTTTAGCTTGTGATTTTCTTTGCATCTGATTTTGAATTTTTTCCTGGCAAGTTATGATCAGTGAAACTATTGATTCAGTTGGCCAAATAATAAATGAGTGCCCTGTACCACATTATTAATACAAAATTCATACTACATCCCTCAACCAATGATCAAGTCCTAGTTCTTGTTTCAGTTGAAAGGTCTTATAGCAGTGTCATATTACATTTTCAAATAAAAATAAACCCTGAATGGGGGTACTCGCTGGCTACAATTACTGTGAAGTATGAACCTAAGGTAGCCCAGCATTGGGTAATCTATGAAATGTTTGTTACATTGGAGAAAATGTTTATTCATGGTGTTCCTTTTAGGAAAGACAACAATGTTGAGTTACACTCTTAGATATTCCATGAGGAAAAAAGCCTTTTTATGTGTTTTAGTTATCTTCAACATTGGTTTTACCTTTTGTTGATGGTGCAAGGTCGTCTGAATCGAGAAGTTAAAATTTGGCTTCTACTAATGAAGATGGTTGGTGAAAGGTCCTTTGTTTGGTTTTGATAATTGAGTGACAACTTAAGTGGACTAATTGTGTGATCATGAGAATACATAGGGGTTTAGTCCACAGGTGATTATGAGATAAAGGAGCTTCATTGAATATATGACATGACATGGAGTCATGTGACCGATGGTGAAGATCGAGATGAGGCTTGGCTCGAGGCCGGAGGGTGTGTGAAGGACAAGTCGAGGCAGTGGAGCGATGGACCTAGAGATGGTGAAGCTCGGGCATGACTTAGTTCCGATGGACCATGAGGAGGTGAGGAGCAAGCGAGATCAAGATCGATGGACCTAGAGGGTTGCATGACGATATGAAGTGGATCATATCATCTTGAGATCGTGTCGGTGCATGTGTCGCATTGGCACTCCGGTGGAAGACGGTGGAGATGGAAATGCGCAAGGCAAAGGTATTGCTATAGGGCATTTCATTTCACCGGTCATGAGGAGTGTAGAGAAGTTGATGACCGGATTTAGGATTGATAGCCATACTATCAAGAGGGGCAAACTTGTTTGCATCACGGTCATCTAGTGCCACTTGAGCGATCTAACATTGCGACATGCTAGGATCGAGTGGCGTTGTGAGAACAAGAGAAAATCCTTTGGAAAATGATTATGAAAATACTAACACACATGCACATGGTGTTGTACACTCGGTGGTGTTGGCACATTTACAAAGGTGGCGTTGATCGCGCTTTGGTTTGTAGGGTTGAGTTGGGTTTGGGTCCCTCTCTCCCTCTCGCCGAGCTTGCTCGGCGGGATTCGGCGCTTTTGTGAAAATTGGAGGCCTATTTTCTATTGCGCCGGATGCAATATCTTGGAGAAAACATGTTAACTTGGGAGCACAAGACGTACACGTGTTGGTTAGCATGTTGGAGCAAAGGTTGAAGAGTAAGCGCGGAGAATCGACGAAGACGGCGACCCTGCGCGGCGTCGGACGCGGCCTAGGGCTGGCGTCGGACGCTGGAGGCATCGCCGGACGCAGGGCAGTGGCACCCTTGGCGGAACCGCTCGGTGGACGCGGCGCCGGACGCTGTCCAGTAAGTTTCGCTTGCGCACGGGCCGGTGGACGCCAGGGCCACGGGGTGCCGGACGCGTGTGTGGCTGGCGCCGGACGCTGGCGCCTGGGCGTCCGGTGGTCTCGGCTGGCCGGGTGGCTTGCTCGATCCAACGGCGCGGACGCGTCCTTCGATGGAGCGATGGACGCGGCGTCGGGAGGTCCAGCGTCCGACGACGTTGTCTGTTTGAACCGGGTCGCGGCAACGGTCGGCGGCTGGGGCGCGTGAGTAGCGCCGGACGCGTCCGGCGTGGGCCAAGGGGCGCGTCCGGCGCTGTTGTGCTGGAGGCCCGCGAAGAGCAACGGCTCTATTTCGACCTTGGCCTATAAATAGTGACCTTGGCCGGTTGTGGCCGGGTGCTGAGCACACTAGGGCCTTAGTGGCTTGTGTTGTGGTGCTTGGGAGCCATCTAACTCATCCATACTTGAGAGTGTTCATCCGATTGAGTTAGAGAGCGATTCTAGTGTGTTGCTTTGAGAGATAGCATCGAGTGGCACTAGGTGATCGTGTTGCAAGCCAGCATGCTTGTTACTCTTGGAGGTCGCCACCTCCTAGATGGCTTGGTGGCAAGAGACTTCGTTGAAGCACCCGTGGAGATTGTGCGGTGATCCGAAGGAGGATTTGTGAGGGGTTCTTGAGCCTTTCCCGCGTGTGCGCGAATTGGCTACTCTAGTTGAGCGTGGCTTGCAGGATCCCAGTCTTGTGTTGATTGGAGTTGGGGCTCCCCGGAGGGGTTTTTGGCAGTGAGCCAAATTGAGCGGCCATCTCATCACCAAGTCGGTGCATCGCCACAACTGGATGTAGCTTGGTGGCGACCAAGTGAACCAGGGGAAAAATTGTGTGTCGATTTGTGATTGCCGAGGCTTCGACCTCCTTTGTCTTGAGGCTTCGTCCTCCTTGTGATTGTGTGCAGGTGGTTGGTCTCTACGCCCGGTGATTCGCCATCGTCGTGACATCTTGTGTCCACTCTTCATGGTGGTTTGCATCCCCTCTAACTCAAGCTTGTTTTTACATTCTTACTTCCTTACTTGGCTTGAGTAGTTGCTCTTGTGCTCTTTTGCTTGTGTAGCTAGTTGAGCACCTTCTTGCTTGTGTAGCTAGAAGTAGAGTAGGTGTTTTGCTTAGCTTGTGTAGTTAAGTAAATTGCGCTCTTGGGTTCGGCTTGTGTAGCATTGTCCTTGAGCATCCAGTGAGCTTAGGTTTGGCTTTGTGCTTTTACTCATTAGAATTGTGTAGGTGCTCCCCGGTGTGACTAAGTACTAGTTGCTTAGGTTTGTGTGACCTTGCAAGCTAGAATTGTTTAGGAGAGCACTAGCTAGTTTAACACCTTGCTTCTTGTTTAGGATCTTTTACAAGGTGCTACTAGAGTTGTAGTTAGTGGGGGTTAGTCTTGGCTAGACCGATAGTTTTAATTCCGCATTTGTTTCGGTTAGCCGGTGCGTAAGTTTTTAGTAAGGACTATTCACCCCCCTCTAGTCCATCTCGACCCTACAGTTGGTTGTTGCCAAGTGATTCTGAGACTTGGAGGTGTACTCAGACCTTGGAACTCGTTAGTTCTTTGGAACCTAAAGTCGAAGAGCCATTTTTCAACCAGGTTGCAGTGCTGCCTCAAGCAAGCCAGATTTTGCTTGCGAATGCTAAGAAGAATGCTATTTATGTCGTACATGTTGAGTATGGTCCAGATCCGGCATGTACTCGCTTATACTGCATAGCAGATTTCATAGTTGAAATTCCTATATTAAACCCGAACGAAACAAAATTAAGCCAACCAGATGGTGAACAAGCTGTTCACGTCTATTGTGTTCAAACTATGGCCATTCAGCGATATGGTGTAGAGTTATCACTTTGTTCGCCGGAGTGTGAGCTTGAAAAGTGTGATTGTTATCAACTCTTCCTAACACTGTATGATCTTTAACACTTGACTTCTTTTGTCTTATTCCACGCTATAATTTTCATCTGAATTTTTTTCTTCTGTTATAGAAAATATAATGATGAACAGTTGGGAAATTTTCTCTTGGACTTCTTTCAGAAACGCTCAATTCCTCTTAAGATGGTAGATGCCATCAATTTTGATTATGAACAGCTGGAAAGACTAAAGAATATTGGCAATGAAATGTACTTTTTAGTACACCTTCAAATACTAGAAGAAGGAAGAAAAAATAATTAGATTCTTGAGAACTTTCAGGAACTATCATTCGAAATAAGATAGAGCAAAAAATAGCTATTAAGGACATCAAAATCAAATTATGAAAGCCCATTTTAATTACTCTAAAGATGAAGTTGAGATGGAAACAATAAAGTTGATAGAATTTAGTAAGGGACCTAAGGGTAAAGAGGTATGATGATTTACATATTTTTCATAAAACAATTTCTAATTGAAAGTTTTTTAAATTTTGCTTTTTTATTTGATTTTTTCTTAGGGTAAGGTTGTTTGGAAGTTTATGTTCCATGATCCTGATAATATGGAAAATGTGCATATATGCTGTTAGTTTATGTTTTTTGCTATAGTGTAGAATGAGAGAGGAATGAGGGAATCATCACACACCCTTGAGGGTGGGGAGCCTTTCATATATATAGCCATTGGCATACATGGAAGTTACACATATGGAAAGTAATTCCCTGTACAAGGAAACAATCCTAGGCTATATAAGGCAGTTAGCCTATCTAATCAATCACTAATTAGTGGCTAATCAATCTCTAATTGATGCTGATATATACATATCCTAATATATAGTACCAATTTTGCATCCAATCCACATTCTATAGCTATACTACCAATCAAAAAGTGTCGAATGGTTTCCTCTTCTTGATCATAAAAAGGACAAACCTCATGGTGAGGCAACCCTCTTTTGGCAAGTCGGTCAGCCGTCCAATAGCTGTTGTTGATTGCTAACCAAATGAAGAAGTTGCAGCGGAGAGGAGCCCAACTTTTTCAAATTCGTTTTCCTCAGCCGATGACGCTCCAACAAGATTTGCAGGCCCTGGGGCTTATCAAGGGGCATATCCTTGATGGTTGCCCTCACCTCATCTTCTGAGAAGGGAGCATCCAGAGAAGAAAGATCCCGCTTCTGCAGTCCGATTTCTACCAGATCAATCGTGTAATTCCTTTCCTCAGCTGTACCAATTAGTTTCACATGAAAGTCCCAAACAGCTGCTTGCTTATCTTCTTGAGAAGTGACTAACTGGTCATCCACCAGCTTGGCAATAAAGTGTTTCTTCTTTCTAAAACTAGCTTGCTGGTGAAAGGACGTGTTTGCATCGTGTTCTTGAATCTAAAGAATTCTACAACGCAACCGAGTGATGGTTCGTTCCAAAGAAGATAGGCCAGACTATGTCCTTTAGGCTTCTTGGCAGCCATTCTTCACTAGTGGAGAGCTCTCTGGAGTCTGTAGCGATCTCGAGCCTATGAATGATCTCCTTAGCAATTTCCAGCTGAAGTTTGATGTTTCCCACTTTCCTATGACCCTATTTTTGTAGCCCTTTATTAAGACGCTGCAGCTTGAGAAAGCGACGCAGTTAGCCTGAACAGGAGCCTCGGAATTCTGCAGCACCGCCTCCAAGAATCCAGGAACCTTGGTCCACAAACTCTCAAAATGGAACCGCAATTTGCTAATAGTTTTGACCTTCAACCCAAGAATGAGGGACCAATGATCACACACACCTGAAGTAGCATTTTGGAGGATCAAATCAGGGAAGTCCTCCCAATCCAAACAACAGGAGGCTTTGTCTAGCCTTACGAGAGTGGGAGATAGTCTCTAATTGGACCAGGGGTATTCGCGCCCCAAAAGAGGTATCTCCTTG
Source organism: Themeda triandra (assembly GCA_018135685.1). Lineage (NCBI taxonomy): Eukaryota > Viridiplantae > Streptophyta > Magnoliopsida > Poales > Poaceae > Themeda > Themeda triandra. The sequence continues at coordinate 549,572 of JAENPR010000067.1, read as the reverse complement.
ACCTCAGTGTCATCCAGAAACCTCCTAAATCTTCCCATCATTGTTCTATCCTGATTGGCGTTGTTTATCTGCAGCTTGATAAATAAGGTTGAAGTCATGAAGTCCCCTGCTGAAAGGTCACAATGGCTAGAGGGGGGTGAATAGCCTAATAAAATTTTTGTAATGACACTAAACCACAATTTAGATAGCAAGGCGGCAAATGTGCAAAGCTAAAGCTTCGACTACGCTATGCAAGCCGTCCTACACAATGCAAGGCTACTCAAATCAATTGCACAACAACCATGGTGATCACGCTACACAATGACGGTTCACCGAAACCAAACAAGCAATTCTACCCACGGGATTTAGTCTACACAAAGAGTGGTTCCCGACCGACCACAACAAGCAATTCTAACCCACGCGATTTTAAGTTACACAAGAAGTGGTACGCGGCCAACCACACAAGCAATTCTACCTTGCGGGAATATAAAGAGAGGATGAAGGTTTATACCGCCGCGTAGAGATGAAGATGGCCAATCACCGGCGTAGAAACCAATCACCTAGAGAAGCTCAAGCACAATCACAATGGAGGTCGAAGTCTCGGCAATCACAAATCAACACAGTGATTTTTTACCGAGGTTCACTTGCTTCCCGGCAAGCTAGTCCTCGTTGTGGCGATGCACTTGCTTGGTGAGTTGCCCGCTCAATTGGCTCGGTGCCAAAGACCCCAATGGGGAGCCACAATCTCCACACAAGACAAGGATCCACAAGCCACGAGCAATCCACTAGAGTATCCTTTCGCGAACTCCCGCGGGGAAGGATCAAGAACCCCTCACAAGAACCCGGTGTGGCCTCGAACAAACACCAAGTCGAGCTCAACCACCACCCGCTGCTCCAAACCGTCTACGGTGAAGGGAATCCCCAAAGAGTAATAAGAATCCGCAGCTCACTCGATGAACAAGTGCCTCTAGATGCAACTCTCAATGCAAAGCACTTGATCTCACTCAAATCTCTCTCAAGAATGATCAACCTATCCAAGAGATGAGTGGGGAGGAGTGTCTCTAGCTCAAAGTATGCTCAAGAGTGTTAGAATGGACAAGAGAGACTCTCCCAACCGGCCAACCCACTATTTATAAACCTCATGTCGAAATAGAGCCGTTGCCTTCTCGGGGAGCCCATCTTCATTGCGCCGGACGCGTCCTTCGGCCGCGCCGGACGCGTCCGGCGCCCTTGATCTCACCGCGAGCCGACCGTTGGCTGATTTGAATGAGCTGCCAGCGCAGCGTCCGGCACGTCCCGTGGCCGTGCGTCCGGCGCTCGCCCGCGGACGCGTCCGCCGTGACGCCCGCGCCGCAAGGCCACTGGACAGCGTCTTCCTCGGCCACCCAGCGTCCGGCGCGATGCTCAGGCCGCGTCCGGCGCTGTGGCGAAGCCACCCAGCCGCCCGCAAGCTGAAGACCGAGCCACGCGTCGCAACACCGTGCGCCAGACGCCGAGCCCAGGTCGTACCGCGTCCGGTGCTGCCCCGTCAGCCGCGTCCGCCGCCGAAGACCGGGGACGCGCTGAGCCAAGGCGAGGACCGCCGGACGCCGGCCCCAGCGTCCACCGCCCGCCATCCAGCGTCCGGGGAGCCGCGCGCCGAGGAGGCTACTGGACCGCGTCCGGTGCTGTTGAGCAGGCGACAGCCTTGTCGTTTTGTCGCGCCTTCTTCGCTCCAAATCCATTCTCTTGCCTTGGGTACCAACTCCACCAAGAGTAGATCTCGTCTCAACCACCGGAGTTAGTAGTACAAGCACGACCACGTCGGCAAGAGTTAGCCCTCTAGTTAATCTCTCATGCATCATGCAAAGTCGCAACTAGAGGCACTTAGGACCGCGAATAAAACCGAGGAAACCCCTCTTGGTAAACGGTGGCGGAGAGGTTGAGGAGGAAGGAAGGGAGGAGGGGCGTCCAGGCGGTGAGCGCGCGCCGCAGGGCGGCCGGGAGCGCGGCGAAGGTGTCGTTGCCGGCGGACGGGTCGCGCGCGGCGGCGGACGCGAGGAAGGCGTCGAGGCCCGAGAACGCCGCCCCGGTGACCGCGGGGCCGAGCGAGGCGAGGAGGAGGAAGAGGGGGAGGATTGCAACTTTTGCGCAAAAGCCCTCTGATTTTCCAAGAATCACAAGATAGCCCAAATTTGCCAAGTCCAAATAGCTAACTGTTGGAGAAGCTTCTTTTTTACTTTGGCAATGGGTTTGACACTTGGCAAAACTATAGATTTGCCAAGTGAAATTTAGGGTAGTGTTGGAGTTGCTCTTAATACTCTAGTAATATGATCACCTGACCTGACGTCCCGGTAATTCCATTGTTCTTTGCAGCGCTGCAGTGATACTCATCCTCACCGTAATAGTGTACCTCGTGCTCGCCTACATGTGTCAGGGCTTCACCCTACCATCCTGCGTTCCGTGATCTCCCCTGTGCGGTGCCGGTGCGGCCCTGCCCTAGCTCTAGCTGCGTTTCTACTTCGTTTTCCGGGTTGTGCAAGAGCAGCTGCGTCTGCGTTTTGCTGCGATTTTTTCTTGTACGGAGTACGAGGGAAAAACATTTCCGTCGACCGATTCTGAAGTTCAAGCAATGCTGATTTTTTTCTTGGATAAATGTGCTTACCAAACTAATCGGATTGTTGAGACTTCATCTCGCATGACAATGGCCTTTCAGGCTTATATACACTGTATGTAAACAAGCCAGTGTTGTCGTGAGCATGGCGAACATACACACTGTTAAGCAAGAGTTCCACATAGGAGTAGGCATTATCAATTGCACACAATATGAAAAATCAAATCTGTTACCAATGTCAGAGCAAAAGGAAGGAAAAATGTCATGTGCATTACCAATTTCACACAATATGATAAATCTTATGCTGAACTCAGCACCTCAGCATCAGCAGTGGTTTGACGTACATCTTGCCATTAGGCTACCCGCACTCATGTTCCTATATTCCTCTCCTTTATACGTCCTAGTCAGCAAGATTCTCTCCTCTATATACGTTTCTTCCGCACCCATTATCCTGTATATCTCATCCTCTATAGCAACAACCAAAAGGGCCCCACTTGTCATCCTTATAAATTTTCTCTAAATATATTCGTGAGATCTTGTTTTTGAAAGATTTATTGCATGAATTTAATGGTGCAATCGAATTTAATTTAATTTTTTAAGTTTGTGCACTATAACATTTTTTATATAGTTGGAATAGTGGGGTCCCGTCGCATGCACCTTTCTCTCTCCCACCTCTCCCTCCGCACGCTGCATGTGGCCGGGCGCAGGAGACAAGTGGGACCGCCCTAGGTACGCAACGTACATCCGCGCGCAGCGCCACATTTCCGCTGACAACGCTTGGTAGCGGGATGGATTCAGGGAGCCCGCCGCAGCAAAATTTCCGCAAAAAACTTCCCGCAGTGCGCGCTTGAGTACCCCGCTGCAGCTCGTCTTAGCACTAGCCTTTAGACCAAACCAAAACAGAAGGGGAAAAATGCAATTTGCAGTACCAATTCACTTTCAGTTCCAGGGCCTCATATGAAATGCTAGATTCAATACCAGTTATTGATAGTCTGATTACTAATTGTTTGCAGTGCCTAGTGAGGCCATTCATAAAAATCTTGCAAGGCCAACAGTGCACAACATCGTGCAGAATTATACAGAACAGAAAGCAAATCTTTGAAGAAAAAGCGATTCATAAATGAGCAATCGCATTCCATTGTAGCAAGGCCAACACATTCAGAACATCACTACTTCTTACAGGATAAGCACGGCATGAAACGAACTCCACCCACTACTTGTAGCAGCACTAGCACGACGAGCAGCAGGACGGTTTGGGCGCTCATGCCCTCTCGCCCCTGATGCGGCGCGCGAGCTGGATGTCCTTGGGCATGATGGTGACCCTCTTGGCATGGATAGCACAGAGATTAGTATCCTCGAAGAGCCCCACGAGGTACGCCTCGGCGGCCTCCTGCAGCGCGGCGACGGCGGAGGACTGGAACCGGAGGTCCGTCTTGAAGTCCTGCGCGATCTCCCGCACGAGGCGCTGGAAGGGGAGCTTGCGGATGAGCAGCTCCGTGCTCTTCTGGTACTTGCGGATCTCCCGCAGCGCCACGGTGCCCGGGCGGAAGCGGTGCGGCTTCTTCACGCCGCCGGTCGCCGGGGCCGACTTGCGCGCCGCCTTGGTCGCCAGCTGCTTCCGCGGCGCCTTGCCGCCCGTCGACTTGCGCGCCGTCTGCTTCGTGCGGGCCATCGGATCGGGGAGCGAGGAGGCGAGGATTGGGTCGGTAGGCGCCGGCGGCGAGAGGAGATTGCGATTTGCGGTGTGAGGATCGGAGGTTCTTGGGAGGAGATTTGTAGTTGGAGTTCGCAGGTGGGCGCCGGTGGGCGCGGGAACGCGGAAATTTTGGGAGGGAGTAAAATGCAACACAGGTCCACGAACTTATGCGGGTGTGTCATATAGGTCCACTTTTCTTTTCTTTTTTTAGCACACGCACACACACAGCACACACGCACACACACAGCACACACGCACACACACACGCCCAGCACACACACACACACTTTTTATTTTTAATTTTATTTTTTAGTCAAGTTTTTTTTTAGTTTTATTTTTTTGTCACCCTTTTAAGTTTGAAATATCTTTCTAAATCCTACATAGTTCCCTCACAATAGCTTCTATTTTTCAGTGTTTTTAGTTTATGTTTTCAGTTAATTTTATAAATCTATTTTTAGTTTTAATTTTCCGTCAATTTCACAACCTTCAACCTATTTTTAGTTGCAACACCCTTTATAAATCTTTTGTGGCAACTTTTAGGTTCGGCTCTAAAAGGACAGAAATTAAAACTAAAAATAGATTTATAAAATTGATTGAAAACAGAAACTAAAAACACTGAAAAATAGAAGCTATTGTGAGGGAACTATGTAGGATTTAGAAAGATATTTCAAACCTAAAAGGGTGACAAAAAAATGAAACTAAAAAAATTTGACTAAAAAATAAAATTAAAAATAAAAAACAGTGTGCGTGTGTGCTGTGTGCTGTGCGTGTGTGTGTGTGCGTGTGTGCTGTGTGCGCGCGTGTGTGCTGTGTGTACTGTGTGCGTGTGTGCTAAAAAAAAAAGAAAAGTGGACCTATATGACACACCCACGTAAGTTGAAGGGCCCAAAAACACGTTTTGTAAGTTTATGGACCTATATGACACACCTATGCAAGTTGAAGGGCCCAAAAACGCGTTTTGCAAGTTCATGGACCTATATGACACACCCGCGCAAGTTCGTGGACCTGCGGTGCATTTTACTCTTTGGGAGGCGACGGCGGGGAAGAGGTGCTGGCCGTTGGATGGAGATGGACGGTGGGGATGGCGCCTGATGCTGGTGGCGATCCGCGTGATGGGCGATGGTGCGACGCCATTGGCTGAGGCGGCTTTGCCGTGGATCAGTGGCCCCACGTGGTCGACCGCTCGGCCCAACGTCAGGATGGGCCGCGTGCCGGGCTGCATGGGAATCTTGCAAGCTGGAAATGGCCCAATTGGGAAGACGGGTGACCACCTGACTGGCCTAAGTGTTGGGGTACTGGCGTTGACGATGATCAGTAAGATGACAAACCACAACTAATTCAGAGGACAAAGATTAGTAAGATGATGACATGACGGAGGACATCTGGGATACCTGCCAAGAAATATCAGCTCCCACTCGCCATTTCACCAGCTAATCAATTTATCTGAAGTTCTGAACTGAACCTCCTTTAGCTTATTGCTCTTTCTAGCCTATGGCCCCTTGTGGAATGCCATCGTTTTTCTAGTTGCTTGAGACTTTCAAAGCAATGCAAGGCCGAAACATGACCGGGATTGGATTCCAGAAATAACAACGAGCAGTGTCATTCTCCATGCACCGATTTGACCAGCACCATTCTGAAATTCAGGACCAAAACTCAAAATCTTTGCAAAAGGATTTTATTTGAACTAATAGGTTTCACAAGCTTTGATTTATACTAGCGCTTTTTACCCCTTCATTCAATCCCCTAACGTTCCAACGAACAGTTCTTTTGTGCCATCTAAATCACCATAAGCCACTCAAAGGCGAGACAGCCGCATCCCCCGCCCAAACAGTCGACAGTCACATGGCAACATTGCCAATACAACATCCTCGGCAGGAGGGAGCGATCTGGGGCAACAGAGCCAGCAGACCGATATGCTTTCCACGACGCTAATGGCACAAATAAATCAGCAACTAATAGATCATCCCAGCTATTCAGGGAGAGCGGTGTACGCAATAGAGATGCAGATGCAGCAAGTGCCAAGATCAACAATCTGGACCAGCGTAAACAGTCTCCAGGAGAAGAAATAAGCCAAAAACGGCAGGCAAAAAAAAAAAAAGGCATAAGAACTGGCTGCGACTTGGTTAATAATAGATAAATATAAATGCAGAGTAAGATACAAAAGCAGTGCCGGATGCTTGCTTAATAAAAGAGTACAAATCATAAGTTAGCCTGCCCAGACAACCTCAGTGTCACAAACAACTGAACGAACGATCACGAAGGACTGGGTGTTCTGCTTATGCGTAGTAATTCAAGCTGGACTTCTTCTTTGCCTGCACTTGGATGATTCCCTCATTGAAATCCTCGTGTGTCACCTCTGTAGCATCTCTGCGTAGAGCGAGCATGCCAGCTTCTACGCACACAGCCTTAAGCTGAGCACCATTGAAATCATCAGTTGAACGCGCCAACTCTTCGAAGTTTACATCTGGATTCACATTCATCTTCCTCGAGTGAATCTACACAAAACAAGATAGAACAACGTTATTTTAGCTACACAGGAACAGAAACCATATTAGGGAGTCTTTAGGGGATGGGGGGTATTAATAATTTTGGAGAAAAACACGACAGATTTCAGTGGTCAGAGCAATACCTGCAAGATTCTAGCTCTTGCTTCCTCTGATGGATGAGGGAACTCAATCTTCCTGTCCAGACGACCAGATCTCATCAGAGCAGGATCAAGAATATCAGCACGATTTGTTGCAGCTATCACCTACAAGTCATACAACAATCCAACATTCAGTACAACAGATAAATAAAACATTGAAAAATATCAGTTCATCTCTCATATCATGATCAACAGAGGTATTTTCTGTGTATTCTCAATCTGCAATTGAACAGAACCTGAGCAAAAGCAACAAGACAGTAATAACTAATAAGTTGAAGACTGAATGCTGACCTTTATCCTCTCATCGCTGCTAAATCCATCAAGCTGGTTCAGCAATTCCAACATAGTCCTTTGCACTTCTCTATCGCCACTAACTTCACTGTACAATGAAACAAAAAAGAAGAAAATACAGATTAAACTGCAGATAAATAATTCATAGTTACACGCATTTCCAAAAGCACAGTGTTTACAAGTTAACAATAAAAAAGCACACAGCATTTATCATAGCAAGTTAGCAAAAAATTGGGAAATCAGATGTAGATACCACAACTACCAACAGCCATTGTTGATGGTGCAAGGAAAATTTGATCACACCAGATATTAACAAGATTCAGTCAGTAATCTAATCTAGGTTTTTTTATAAAAAACCTTATGTATATACACCTTAAATATTAAAAGGATAGTGGTCAAGACAATCTAGTCCATGCTTAAATAGATTAAACAGAACTAAAAATTGAAATGAAGATCAAACTTGGTCACAAACTGATATAATTAAACCACATGTAAATGAACATTGTCAGTAGGTGAAATTGTGTTAAAACAGACATTAGACTGAAGTACTAACTAAATAGGAGTTGTACCTGTCAAAACGCTTTGTTCCAATGGCATCGATTTCATCAATAAAGATGATGCAGGGGGCTTTCTCCTTAGCAAGCTGAAAAGCATCTCGAACGAGCTTAGCTCCATCACCGATGAACATCTGAAACAATTCACACAAATGTTAAAGATTATTTAATTTAAATAATCTAAAGAAACCTAAGCAAGAATGAACACGAACTGATAATGGACCCAACCAATATTTCATGTAACTCATCAACCATTATACTGGACAAATACATGAACAATTAAATCAGTGTACTTAATACAAACACGTCCTAATCCGATGCTGATAACCATCCTATAACATCAATTCCCACCCAGCATGCAGATACCAAATAACGTCTACATTGCCAAAAAAAAGGAGTTTGCAGTATAGAATCACACTGCATGAATTCTGTAGACCGCAAGAAGTTGTTTATCCGGCTAACTGTACCCACAAATCATGCAAAAAACAGGGTGAAATGCTACTTAAAATGGTTAGGTTTAGGAGCCCTAGTATTTGTATAATATTTTAGTACATTCCAAGAAGAAAATATTGGATGTTCCAGATATTAATTTCACAGATTGAGTTACCTACCTGAACAAGTTGTGGGCCAGCCAATTTCAGAAATGTGGCATTAGTCTGTGCAGCACACGCACGAGCCATGAGTGTCTTCCCGGTCCCAGGCGGTCCATACAAAAGAACACCTTTGGGGGGACGAATACCCAATTTCTGAAATCGGTCCTTGTGTGTCATTGGCAACACTATAGCTTCCACAAGCTCTTGAATCTGTATTACGACAGAACATCATATTACTGCTTGGAATGTACAAACTCAAGCCATAGTGTCGCTCTAACAGTCCATCAGTTGTAGAAAGCAAATTACCTGTTTCTCGAGTCCTCCAATGTCATTGTAATCCTCTGTAGGCTTCTCGTCTACTTCCATTGCCTTAACCCTTGAGTCATACTCTGAAGGCAATGTGTCTAGTATCAAGTAGCTGTCTTTGTTAACTCCAACTAAATCGCCAGGCTTAAGCTTATCAGGGTCGACTAATCCAATTACAGGAAGGAATATGGTCTGCATTTAACCCAAGAATTAAAAAAATGAATCTGAGTTCTTCATAATGCACAAAATCAAACAACTACAGATGGCATGTGGAACTAAACAGATGCATCGTTGAATTTACAATATGTGTGATACGGAACAAAAATGTAATCCAAATCTAACAATCAGGAATAAGGTTAGCTTGAATCATTGTTCTTTTAAAGAGAGGGAATAGATGTTTATCAGCAGGCAAACAAATTGTATTCAAATTGGCTCCCAATTCCAGCACTTGCTTGACCACTGATGGATAGAGTTTGTTATGTTAAGGTCTACGTGGCTACAGAAATTTCAGGCAAGTTTACTTACTTGTCTGGTAGATGTCTTCAGAACAACACATTTCCCTTTCCTTTGTGAGTCCAGATCAATGTTAGCACCATCCTCTTCAGCCTCATCCTCAGGGTTCATTTCCAAAATCTGAAACAGTTGAGAAATATATAAGAAATCGGAGCCAATTGCGTCCAACTTGTGTATGCAGCTTTATTACATCTTAAAAACTTGGAAATCTGAAAACCTTAGAACAATTTTAGGGACACAGGAGTTCATTTTAATTTCACACCAAAAGCCATCAAAATATGTACGCCACAGAAATAAACTAACCATATCAGTACTGATGTAACTATGAACTTCTTCCGACAGAGGTTCATTTTAATTTCACACCAGAAGCTGAAGCCATCAAAATGCTGTTCGCCGTCGAAATAAACTAACCAAATCAGTACTGTTGTAACTATGAACTTCTTCCTATACTGCTGTAACTATGAACTTCTTCCTAGTATTATTGTAACTATGAACTTGTTCCTAAGATTCTAGAAGCAGATTGACTACTGAGTCCTAACCAAGCTAGACGCATCCTGAAACTAAACCAGCTGCATCTAACTAGTGTGTACAAACTAAAGTAATATCATGACCAACTGAACTGAACCAGATCGATAGCCCAAACATAACCAACCTACCCAGTCACCGAAAAGAAGGGATAAAAAGATGAATCGTCAACAGCGTCGAGCAATTGAGGCGAGAAACAAACCTCTACGATGTTGCCTACGAGGTACGGCAGCTGCTTGTTGAGCTTGATCTTCTCCTGGTTCTCCTTGGTCTTCTCCTTGATAGATTCCAGCTCCAAGTTCGACCGCTGCAGTTCATCCTACACACATCCGCACCCCCGAAACATCCGAAATCAATCAGAACATCCCCTACACCCTAGGCGACGCGCGGCGGGGCGGCTAGGCTAGGGTTTCCGCACCTTGTGGACGCGGATCTCGTTGTCGAGGAGGCGGGAGGCCCTGATGATCTCCTCCGTGGACATGGAGGCGAGCTGGTCGTCCTCCGCGTCGTCCACGGCCATCGCGGCCGGTGCGGGCGCCGATGACGACATCGCTCGGCTGATCGCTCGGAGCGCAGGGGTGCGTGTGGGAGGAGGTTTTGTGGCCGCTCGACTTGCGCTGGGGGAAGATGGCCTCGACTTGTGCAGGAAGAAGATGGCCGATGGCCGACGCGGACGTGTGCTCCGTTCCGAGCGGTGGCCCGATCCACGGCCCGTTGGGAATAGAGACCAAGACTGTTTACCGAGAGATACGGATGCGGCAATGGCCCATACTTAGCCCATCATATGATGTCTGACACTGAAGTGCAACCGGTAGATTTTGTAACGCCGCGTTGAAGTTTTGAAGTATTTATTTGTGCATCGTATAGCTGAAATTTTACTGATAGAGGGAGCACTTAGAGCATCTCCAACCGTTATGTATTTTTGTTCTTGCATTTACTATCATTTGCTAACTTTTAAAAACAAAATGAAAAGCAAAAAAAGAGGCTATCTCCAATAGTTTAGGGTTTTTGACTTGGCAATTATCCAAATATGGCAGGCGTTGGTGGAGGGAGGAGGCACGAGTCGCGCGGGGAGCTACGGAGGAGGCGCGAGTCGTGATTTGCCAAGCGCGAGGGGCTTGATATAAGTCTTCCCCTCTATTTGTCAAGTTAATGAAATTGCAAAGTTTAAATACAAAATCATTGGATATGACTTTTTAAGACTTTTTTTTAATTTAGTGAATATAAAGTCTAAATGCAAAACGGTTGGAGATGCTCTTAGTGAGTTTTTAGCTAAATAGACAAACTGCCTTGATACCCGTCTAAATCGGATAGGGTGGTTATTTGATCGGTTTTTCAGATACAGGGCAAGTTTTTTTTGGGTGAAACTAGGGCAAGATGTTTGATTTCATCATCAATTCAATAATAATGAAGGAGATCATTGTCCAAAAAAAAAAAAGAAAATGAAGGAGATCGAACGAATTTTCACCAGCCGCTTCAACCGTCTGTCTCGTGAACGTCGTCGTTCCTACTCGTATACAGTACGTCGCTTCAACCGTCTGTCTCCACCAGCCGCCGCGCCCCCACCCACGCCCCGCCGCCGCCGCCGACGCCGACTCTTCTCGCCTCGCCGTCTCGATCCTCGCGACTCCTACTTCTATGTTACGGTACACCTCTTGACTCTTGAGGTCTGTCTATCTACAGTTCTTCTTCATGCTCCGTGAGTCCGTGTACTGGCTCCTGAAAATTGAGAAATTTGAGGCGACGAAGCAGTGCGCCAGTGCCGCCGTAGCAGGTAGTATTAGGGAAGGGGGTGCTGCTGGGCATATAATTTAGGGCTTGGGAACTAGGTACGCCCGGCGGCAGTGGTGGGAGAGACGGCGGGGCGGCGGAGGCGCCGCCGGCAGCGGGCAGCGTCGGACAACGGGTTGGCGTGGCGTACGGGCATGCTTGACTCTGTGCCGGGAGCCATAGGACGCGTTTGAACCGACCGTGCGGCAGCATGGTCGTGTGTGCAAATATGGCAGTTTTGGAGCCGTGGAGCCGTGGTTAAGGGCCCTTCAGGCTCTCGGGTGATGGAAAACTCTATGGTGGAGAGGTGAGAGGCATCAAAATGGTTTAACCATGGCGTACGGGCGTGCTTGACCCGGTGCCGAGAGCCGTAGGATGCACAGGATCCCGCTGTGCGGCAGCTGTTGAAGCTACGCTATATCCTAGTGACAACATAAGACTGACCAAGGGTAACTCTGCAAGCGCACAGGTACCGCTGTAGCACTTGAACCGGGTGAGTATTCCGGTGTCGAATTTGTAGTTTGCTCACGGGAAGCGGATTAAGACTCTCTAGCAAATGGGTGATGGAAACCCGTGGTGGTTCTACTCAATCTATGCTATTGATATTGATAAAGGGTTAAGTGTTGATATGAGTGATAGACTAAAGGTAATTAGTAGGTAGCTAGCTAGGTGGGAGGACAACGAGTGAGTAAGGACTCCTATGTATCTAACTATACTCCTGTGTTCTAATCTTACTAGTGTAATGACTTAACTAAACTAATGCCTAGACAATCTGCGTGATAGGGGAAGTCGGCTGACAAACAGGAGGGTTCATCCCCTGTTCCAGCGGACCTTTGACTTGAATGGGCGCCCTACAGCCTATCCCTGACGCAAATAGAGCCAACTCCAGGGGTCTCGCGTTCGTCACAACCGCCCCGCTAATATACGTCGGAAAGTGAATGGATATACCAATCAACAATAGGGTGTATCCACTATTAAGCACTAGCCTAAGTACCTCGCTTAATCCAGTCTTAAGACTCTAGCTACCACGTAAGTAACCTCGGCCCCAGTTGGTAATGAAACACACACAAAGGATCTAGACACTAAACTAGTTCAGACTCTACACTAATGAGACTAAGACACAACACTACTACACTAGTATAGCAGTGCACTAAGTAAATACTGAAAGTAAAGTACTCAAAGTAAATACTTAATAAAGTAAAGCAAGACTATATTAATATAAGAAAAGTACTTCGAAAGTAAAGGTACAAGAGCTATACCAGATTCTCCAGAAGACGACTTCGGAGACCCGAGCTTCGCTCGACTCGACTCTAACTCCCACTCCAGACTAGACTACACTACTCTTGATCTCCCAAGAGAGCTTGTGTCGACGAAATATCGGCGGCAGTCTACCTGGGGTGTGCCTAAGGTAGTAGATTGATCGGTAAGGCACGCTAGATGACGAACAGGACGTAATCAAGAACACGAGACGCTGTATTTATACAGGTTCGGGCCACGAATCGTGTAACACCCTACGTTCTGTGCTCTTGATCGAGTATGATTATTGGTATGCCAGATGAGTTTTGGAAGGGTGTCCTGCTCGCCTTATATAGTGGGGGAGCAGGATTACAATCCCGATATCTCGGGGTGTGAAATTACACATAAGGTAACAACATCAATGTGATCGATATCTTGACAACCGACCAGAGGCGCTGATTGGCTCGTCCTTCCTTCCTTGTCTTCCAAGGTAGCCGACCAGACTTGGGCCTTGGTCGACCTTGTGCTCTTGGGCCAAGGGTCCTCGTCCGAGCAGGCTTGAAGTCGTGTCGTGCTGGTATAGGGGTTTATACCCCCACAGCTAGTCCCCGAGCATCATGCGTCTTGAGATTATTTTTAGCCAACCAGTTATGGTCAGAATCTTGCGGTCCACCATGCGTCCAACCAATAACTGGCCAGGCTCTTTGAGCTCCGGCATGCAATCTTTAATCGAAAGATGTATGTTGCTCCTTTGTGTAGAGAAAGAAAAAATTTCACCGGATATCCCATGACGTGGGCCCACAGTCGAAAGAAAAAAGTTTTCTTGACTGCCTAGGAACATCTATGCCATCATGACACGCTGTATAAAAGTTAGCCCAAGTCACTGCAAAGTGACGTGGGCCCACGTAGTCCCCGAGCCTGATATGAGGTGTAGATCATGTTGTATCAGGATCAAAAGAGAGCTCTGTGCACCGAGAAATATAACACTTTATGCAGGTTGTGAAGGAGGCCACTTAGACCACGGGTTAGACTATGTCAGCTCCGCCAACCAGTCCTTGGCGGCTAGATGGTGTCAAAGCCAACCAGTCCCTGGTAACGGGAATGGGGTTGTATCAGCTCTGCAAATCAGTCCCCGGCAACCAAGTGACGGCTTGGCCAACCAGTCCCCGGCGATGGGAATAGAACTGTATCAGCTCTGCTAATCAGTCCTCGGCAACAAGTTGGCGGCTTGGCCGACCAGTCCCTGGTAGCAAACTGTCGGCTTTGCCGACCAGTCCCCGGCTTAGCCGATAAGGGAAGTCGACCACAACTTAGTTGTGTCTAGACGTACAACTTTGCTGTTGTCTAGTGAACATGGCCAAGATGTGCAAGAAAAGTGAAGTAGGGAAAACCAACATTGTCAGCTGAATGGAAGGTAGCTTCGCGTACCGACCAAACCCCAAGTGCCATGTGTTGAGTAAAAAAGGTGAGTCCAGCACTAGTTCCATGGCTTTGTCACGGGGAGCTCGGTTATAATACCATAGCTCCAGCTCCCGGCTATGCCAAGGACTAACTAGGTGGAAAAATGATACATCTTTGATGTACCCTTGTGTAATACGCGATCAGGGTGGACTAGTGCTAAGCACAAAAAGTCTCATAGCGGACCACGGCTGTGCCGTGTTCTGGTCAATGCTGTGCATCATTCCAGAAGGCATGGTAGTGTTGCCGAGAAAGTGAAGTAGGGAAGAATGACTTAATCATTACTCTGACCGAAGCTTTGCTGGTCGGCCGAGTCCCCTATTACCATGCGTCCCTGAAAGTATGTTGAGCCATCCTAACTTGGTTAGGAGAGATGAAAGAGTTGTTCTCTTTGTACTCAGTCCCCAGCTTATTGCTGGTGTGCCAGGTCAACAATGATCGGAGAAGGAAATGCGATACGTGAAAAAATTGCACATGGACAAAAAAGACCAAAAATAAGCTTTTGTGCGCACGTGCATCCACGTGTGTCACAAAACACCAGGCAGAAACGCCAAAAGTAGGGCGAGTCATCCTTTCCATTTTTGTCAAAATAGGCACGGTAGGCCAAAATAGAGAACGTCGTCGTGAGAATAAAATATGAAGGCCCACTCTTGTTGGCCCATGTAGAAAATGACCCAGGGGAGTCAACCCTAGGTCCCGTGGGGGGACCGCCAATTCGTATAAAGGGGGAAGGCGGCCGCCGCCGCTCGGTCACTCCTCATCATTTCCAAGCGGTTCCACACTCTTCTCCTTCTCTCCCGAGCGCACCACTCTCTCTTCCAAACCCTAACCTCCACCGCCGCCGCGGGCACCAAGTCCCGCTATCCCACGACCCGCCGCTGTCCACCGAGCCGGGCGGAACCGCGCAATAGCGATCCGGTGAAGGCGCCAAAGCCGGAGAAGGAGGAGCGGAGCGGAAATGGTGGGTGGCCGGTCGCAGCTCTCGGAGGTGGCGAGGCGGAAGCTTCTGGCGAAGCATTGGGCTCCGACGAAGGTGACGAGGGAGTCTCTGCAGGAGCTGGTGGAGAGGAGCCTGCTACCGCCGGAGGACAGCGGAATCTGGCGCGCGCCGCCGTCAGGTGAGCGGTTTCCGCTTCCCCACAATGACGAAATAGTTGTCTTGGAGGATTACTTTGTGCGTGGGTTGGGGTCGCCTGTTCATCGCTTCGTGCGCGATTTGTGTCACCACTGGGAGATTTCGTTGTGCAACCTCCATCCCAACTCGATCCTCATGCTATCGGAGTTTATCACTATCTGTGAGGCGTTTCTTGGGATTCCGCCGAACTTCAATCTGTTCCGCCATTTTTACTACTTGAAGAAGAAAGGGGAGGGCACCGGAGGGTCGCAGATAGTAGGCGGATGCTACATTGTGCTGCGAGATGGGATGAAATCGCAGTGGGTGACCATCCCCCACTCTACCTCGATGAAGAACTGGTTCGACAAATGGTTCTACATGAGGCAGAATCCAGAGGGGAGGCTAGTCCCAGTGATGTGGCTCTGATCCCGAAACCGAAAGCAAAGTGGTCGGCGAAACCCAATGTCACGGAGATGGAGCAGGTGAACGAGCTTTTGCCGCTCGTGAAGAGAGACCATGTGCACGGCGTGATGGTTGCCGTGACTTGGTGGCAGCGGCGTTTGCAGCCGTGCAAGGAGAGGCCAACCAAGATGTTTGAGTACCGGGGGTTGACGGACCTGATGGAATTGATGCAGCGGAGATGACCGCCAGGTGCCGCGAGTGTTTTCACAACTTCGATCCGGCGAAGATGGTGCCGAAGAAACCGCAGACGCCGTACACCTTCACGTACCCGCCACCAGCGGTATGTTTGCGCCATGTTGTATCTTTTGAAGTTTTATGCTTCTTGTCTGTGATCGCTGATGGTGGTATATTTGTGCAGGGGCGTGCTGTTTACGTCTCGGACGTTCCGTCCGAGGAATGGCCCCGTGGCGAGGCCCAGGGCTGCGAACGCACGCTGGAGGAGCGTCTTGCCCGAATGGCGGCTCTGGATGACGAGTCGAGCGACGGGGAGGAAGAGGATGAGGCCGCACTGGGCTCGACGCCGCGAGCGTGGTGGGTGATACGTCGTGTGGCCGCCAAGCAGCCGGAGTCCCGAGCGTCGCCACCGAAGACCAAAACGCTGACCAAGACGAGGAGGAAGGCGCAGATCTCGTTGTCGTCATCGGGAGGCTCGATGGATCATGTTCCGTTGAGTCGGCTGTACAAGAAACCCCGCACCGAGGCGTCGCCGAACGCAACGCCCCCGATTGGAAGCCCGGAGGGGTCATTGGGAGGGATCGCGCCGGACCTGCCAACGCCAGTCGGGTTGCCGGGGCGTGAGCCCTCACCGGTGCCACTGCGGCCGGACGACGCGGGGGCGGCAGGTGACGGAGAAGAGGGGCGGAGCCGAGAAGCGCCCTTGGAGGAGCAGCCCATAATCACGGATGCCGTCCAAGACACTCCCCTGGAAACACCACGCGCCGAGGTGAGTGAAACCATGCCGACCGCAGTGGTCACCGAAGATCCGGCGGCGACAACGGCGGAGCCAGCGGGCGAGGCGAGGGACGCCGTGCCAACCACGGCGGTCGACGAGGACCCGGTCGCGGCGGCGGTGGAGCGGGTACCCGAGGCAAGTGTCGTGACGCCGACAATGGTGACCGACCGGGCGAGAGCTGTGACGTCGGAGCAGGCTACCGGAGCATCCTCTTGTGGCGGAGGAAGTAGCCATGGTCGCCGTCGTGACCGCTTCCAGTCGACATTCCCTGTAGCTACAAGGTAACGATCATGCAGTAAAGTCATTTGTGAAATTTGTGTCGAATTAACAGCTTAAGATCCGTTGATGATACGCAGGGAAGCACAGGAGGTGGTGGCTGAGCCGACCATCGCCGAGGCCATTGCCGGTGATGGGACAAGCGCCCTGGTGAGTACGCCGACTAGCGAGCCTGGCACGATGGTGATATGCACGCCGGCGCTGGGGCCCCTTCCACGCCCTGGGACCGATGAGGCCGCGGCGACCGCGCAGGAGTCTGGGCAGAGCTCAGGAGGTGGAGCTGTCGACGCGATGATGGAGGAAGAAATTCCAGAGGACGCCATGCGTCAGATGGAGGCAACGGTGACCAAGCTGCTGCGTCAAGTTCAGGTTTGCCTGTGAATCGAGGAGCTGTTTTTTCTTTTTGGAGATGAACAATCTATGTAGTTTGTTCTGATGGTGCGGTTGAGCAGAGCGTCGGGCGGGTAGCCGATCGGTGCAAGCGCTCCCTGGAGCAACTCGAAGCAGCAGCAACGGAGAACGCCCGGCTGTGCAGCGAGGTCGAACAGCTGAGAGGCTCCGTGCAAGGGCTAAATGCACAGCTGACAGCTCGCGTGGCCGAGCAGGATGAGGTGGCCGAGCACGTGAGGCAGCTGGCACAGCAAAAAAGAGGTATGCATCATCCCAGGCGCGAAAAGGTGCGCTTTCCTGTTAAAGCTGTTGTAACAATAGGCTGCTTGGACGCAGATGCAGAGGAGCGTGCCGAGCAGATGGAGAAGAAGGTGGAGGAGATGCGCAAACAAATGGAGGAGCAAGCCGCTCGTCATGCGACGGTAGAGCGAGACCTTGAAGGTATGACCCATCCCATTGGCTTGTCCTTGTCACAGTCGTAGCTGGATTTCATGTTGCTCATGATGTGCAGGACGCCTTCGTGAGTCGCAGGAGCAAGTCCAAGGCTTACGTGCAGATGCCCAGCGCGTGCAAGGGGAAGTGGCGGAGC
Organism: Themeda triandra; assembly: GCA_018135685.1. Taxonomy (NCBI): domain Eukaryota; kingdom Viridiplantae; phylum Streptophyta; class Magnoliopsida; order Poales; family Poaceae; genus Themeda; species Themeda triandra. The sequence continues at coordinate 531,631 of JAENPR010000067.1, read as the reverse complement.
TCGTCGGGGGTATCGCCCCGGTGCTGAATGTGCTAGCCGAAGACGAGACGGAGGCCATCACGCCGGCAACTCCGCTCAGCGCGGTTGTTACCGCAAGCCACGCGTCTTGGTCCCGGCTGCAGGAGTTCGTCCGAGAGGGTGCCGAGCACGTGGGCTCCCACGTGCTTGCCGTGGTGCGCTCCCACTGTCCTTCCATTAGTTTGGAGCTTCTACGGAAAGGACTGGCGCCGGGCACCAACGTGGACGCGGCGGAGGAACTCAGGCGCGACTCGTTGGAGACGTCCAAGGCAATGGTGAAGAACATCCGCATAGTACCATGAGGGTCGTAGGGATACCTTATTTTGCTTTTGTGGGAGGGTTTGAAAACTTCTTGTGGTGTGATGTGAGTGGGCATGATAACTTTGTTATATTGCGGCTGCGACCGCCTGACTATTTGTAAGCGTGTTTTAGCTTTCTTCATGACCGTGTTTGCAACGGTAGGCGTCAACAATGGTAGGGAGGACCTGTGGGGGGTATAAATCCGGTATACCACCATGGACAGTTCTAGGGCTGCTCGGCAAGACGGCCCAGATCATACAAGACCCGGCCCATTACCAACCAGGCTGGTGGGCTGGACTACAAGACGATGGCGTGGTCCGCAATCGACCAGGAGGTGGATCGCACACAAGGATGCTTGTCCCGCAAGTATACTTAGTCGGTTAGATCAGATAGAGTCCTCTTAGGGCACGACTTGATGTAACCGACCACATCCCGTGTACCCTTGGCTGCTCGGCTATATAAAGCGGCCAAGGACCCGCCTAGAAGGCAGACTATTCTCTGGCAACCTAACCTAGAGAGCGTAGCGCTTCATTGTAACCCGACACTTGATCATACAGCATAACACGAGAAGCAGGACGTATTGTATTACGCTTCCGAGCGGCCTGAACCTGGGTAAACCTTGTTGTCCCTGGTTTGTCTTGTTTCTCGAACGTCCAGATCGCAGATCGTAACACGCCCTTACCGAAACTCACCGCCATGGGATACCCCATGGTGGACTGCCGGTTATCCGTAATCGACAGTGGCGCGCCAGGTAGGGGCTGGAGTTTTCGATCTCAAGGCGATCCAGATGGTTTCCTTCCCCGCTTCCATGGATCTCGAAGCCAGCGACGCCTTCACCTTCGGGTCGGTCACCTGGACCACCAAGATGACGGCGCCCCTCACCTCCGTGGAAGCATCCGCGACGGTCTCAGCACCGCCTGCAGGGCATACAGTCTCAGCACCGCCCACCATGCAGATGGTCCCAGCACCATCCGCTCGCCAGGCCACAGCGCCAACCGCCTCGCCGCCGGTCGCAGTACCCGCCGCGCAGGATTCCCCCTTGCCCTCGGCAACGGCGGATACGACAGATCTCCGAGCACTTGTCGACCAGCTATCTTGCTACAAAAGAAAGCCGATCGACAACTCAGATCTAATCGATCTCATTGATCAACAGGGCCGCGGATTGGCCGAGATCACGAAGCTAGTTGAAGCCACGTAGGAGTTGATCCGCAAGGGGCCAGACTTTTCTGATTTCACACCCGTCCAACCACGTCGGCGAAGTTACGCTCGTCGCGGCGAAGGCAACAACCGTCCGCCCGTTGCTCGATCTCCCCCGTCGGCAACAACCGTCCCGCCGTTGACGCATATTGGGCGTTCCAAAGCTCGATCTCTCCCTGCATCAAAGCACGATCGGCTAGGAGTCCCTCCGCCAAGTGGTTAGATCCAAGTGCTCCGCCGACGATCCAACCGTTCTATCCTTCGGATTGAACAACGCGGCGTCGACGTACGCAAGGGACATCGAGCAACAGTTCGACACTCTCCGTATCAAGGATACCATCCCGAGAAGCCCCGCTCACATAATCGGGATGGTAGAGATCCGAGAGCTTGGGGGCGCGTCTCAGGATGCCAATCTAGACTCCCCGACTGTCTCTGATCTGCTCGCGCAGTATTCCCCTGGCTATACTGAATACCTCTCCTCGGACGAAGACTATCCAATGGATACGGAGCTCAATCCGACCGCAGAGGACACGCTGATCACTCCCGACCACCGGATGAAAACCCCCAGCAGCGCGCTAGATTTCCCCAAGTATCCGCCCGGCTTCGGACCAACGATTTTGATGGTCAGCAATGATGAGCCCCCGGCTCCGAACGAGACGGACGCCCAGCGGCAGGCAAGGGAAGTTCGTAACAACGATCGCGCTCGACGACGCATTGCCGAGGAGGGCCGTCCCAACGCGGGCGCCGGACCACGGCACCGACCCTGGCGTCGCAACCTCAACCCCGAGTTCGACGGTGCTGGCGACCCAGTGGTTCACGAGACCCCCACGGCAAACATTGCCGTGGCGATGGAGAAATTGAAGCAGCTTCCCCCCGAGACCCCTGGACTCAACGAGATCCAGGAATTCCTCGCGGCGGCCGAGGACCAAGTGAACGATCTTCGTTCCATGGGCTCCATGGCCAGCTCTTACCGATCCCGCCGTTCTCGGCAGAACCGGAATCGACGTGAGCAGCGAGTTGAGAGTGGAGGGGACAATTCGTCCCACAACGGCAGATATGCCTATGGAGACGCAGGGGACTACGACGACCGTGTCGAGCAGCCCGGCAGAGCTCCACGACGTGCACGTCCTCAGAACAGTCGACGACGCCCTAATCGCCAGCGAGGCAACCAGGGCCTACAAGACGACGAAATAATCCAACCTAAGCGTCGGGACCTTCGAGAACGGATAGATGAGCGCCTCCGAGCACGCCGGAACATTGGCGGCATCCCACCCTTCTCCGAGGAGCTCAAGGCGGTCATATGGCCTAAAAATTTCCGTACCTCGGAGATCCGGGCATACGATGGCAAAGCAGATCCAGCCCACTGGATCATGCTCTACGAGGTGGCCGTCCGAGCAGCAGGGGGCGACGAGTACGTCATGGCAAACTACCTCCCGTTGTGCTCAACAATACGGTCACCACTGGCTGCTCCCGGCTACAACCCGGTTCCATCCACACCGGGCGCGGCTCCGCTCAAGTCTTCGTCGACCACTTCAAGTCTACTTGTGTCCAACCAGGGACCAAGTATGTCTTAAAGCAGGTTCGCCTTCATCCAAAGGAGTCCTTACGGCAGTTCATTTGGCGCTTCTCGGACCAGTGGAATCGCGTGCCAAAGATCTCTCAGGAGGCAGCTGTCGAAGCTTTCATCGATGGCCTGGTCCAACCACGTGGCCGAGACCTCCAAAAGGCTCTCCTCCTCAGACAGCCAAAAACCATGGAGGAGTTACTCGCCATCGCGCACGATTACACGCTCCTGGATGACGGCCTGAACAGGGGTGACGATGGCCCGTCAGATCGCAATTACCGTCGGAACAATTCCGACGACGAGAGCGGTGCTGACCGACCACCGCGCCGACAAGAGGAGCGCCGCAACAACCAGCGTTTCATCCGTGGATCTGGTCCACGCGACAACGAACCGAACTCCAGGCGGCGTGGCCAGGACAACTACGGCGGCGGCAAGCGCAACCGAAACCGCAATGACAACGCCATCAACGCGGTTAAGGGGCAGAAGCCAGTCGGGGATGAGGTGCTCGACAAAATCTTTGCCCAGGACTGTCCTCGGCATCCTGGCAAAGGTCACACCATGGGCGAGTGCCGAGTTTTGACGGACGCTCTCATCAAGTCCGCTTCTAAGAGGCCTCGACCCAACCCCAAGGCCAAAAGCAAGCCCACCGACAAGCCGGAAGAAGAAGAAGAGGACGAGACACAAGATGTCAACCCTCGCCACGCGTTCAAGGAACCCGAGCGGAACTTCACCGCCGTGATCTTTGGCGGCAAAGTCGGGCTCGAAACAAGCCGCGACAGGAAGTTGTTGACTCGCGCCATCATCGCGATGCAAGAGCCCGATGGCCTCGTTGCTGATGTTAAGCTACCAGCGTGGTCCGAGCAGCCCATATCTTTCAGCCACAAAGATATGTGGGCACGCATCCCGGATGCCGGACGATTCCCACTGGTCCTCGATCCAGTGATAGCCAACATCCACTTCGAGAAGGTGCTGGTCGACGGCGGCAGTGCTCTGAACATCATATTCTACCCAAATTTCAAGGCACTCGGCATACCGCAGAGCAATTGCAGCCGTACGACACACCGTTCGGGCATCATGCCCGGAAAGCCTTCTTACCCGCTCGGGCGAGATCACCCTTGACGTGCGGTTTGGGACCAAGCGACTTCCGTACCAAGCACATCACCTTCATTGTGGCCGACTTGAAGGGACCTACCACGCCATCTTGGGCCGCCCCGGTATCGCCAAGTTCATGGCTGTCCCCCACTATGGCTACTTGGTGTTGAAGATGCCCACCGAGCGGGAACACTCTCCCTACGTGGCAACATCTTCATGGCTCGAGAGTGCGAGACTCGCCGCCTACGCCGCGCGGGAATTCCAAGACCCGCAACACGCTTTGCAAGACACCGGCTTGGGCGTCGACGACGTTCCGCCCGCAGAGCTCGAGCAACCTATTGGATCTGGTCGGCGCCCATCCAACAAGGTGAAGAGCGCGAAGACGGTCCGCCTCTCCGACGAGGACCCTTCCAAAGTCACCAAAGTCGGAGCCGACCTTGACCCTAAATAGGAAGACGCGCTCATCCAATTCCTTCGAAAAAAACATCAGCATATTCGCATGGAAACCCTCCGATATGCCTGGTGTCCCCAGGGAAAAGGCCGAGCACTACCTCGATGTCAAGACGACTGCTAAGCCAGTCAGACAGAAGATGCGACGGTTCGCCCGTGACCGCAAGGAGCTTATTAGAATAGAAGTAGCCAAGCTTTTAGCCGCTGGCTTTATCAAAGAAGTGTACCACCCGGATTGGTTAGCCAATCCGGTGCTTGTTCAAAAGAAGAATAAAGAGTGGTGGATGTGCGTTGATTATACAGATCTCAACAAACATTGCCCCAAGCAGGCATTCAATCTCCCTCGGATCGATGAGGTCGTAGACTCTACCGCCGGTTGCGAGTTGCTCTCGTTTCTTGACTGTTACTCCGGGTATCACCAGATAGCCCTCAAAAAGGAGGACCAAGAAAAAACCACTTTCATCACCCCCTTTGGTGCTTTTTGTTACACGACCATGGCTTTCGGTCTCAAAAACGCCGGAGCTACGTACCAACGGGCTATCCAGTCTTGCCTCGAGAAAGAGATCGCCGATGATCTTGTTGAGGCCTACGTAGATGATGTGGTGATAAAATCAAGAACGGCGGACGCCCTGATCACAAATTTGGAGCGCACCTTCAACAAACTCAACGAGTTTCAATGGAAACTCAACCCAAACAAGTGTGTTTTTGGAGTACCATCCGGTATCCTTCTCGGCCACACGTCGGCCCGGGAGGGCATCAAGCCAAATCCCGAGAAAGTAGCCGACGTCCTGAAATTACGACCGCCTCGGTGCGTCAAGGGCATCCAAAAACTCACTGGGTGCCTAGCCGCTCTGAGCAGATACGTCTCTCGGATGGGTGAAAAAGGACTCCCCTTTTTCAAACTGCTCAAAGCCAAAGAAAAGTTTGAATGGACCGAGGAGGCCGACCAGGCTTTTAAACAGCTCAAAGCCTACCTCACCTCTCCTTCCCTTCTGACGGTCCCTAAGCAGGACGAGGAGTTGCTCCTATACATAGCTGCAACGACCAACGTGGTCAGCACTGTGTTAGTAGTCGAGCGTGAGGAGGAAGGACACGTCTATGGAGTCCAGCTCCCCATATATTACATAAGCGAAGTGCTCAGCGAGTCCAAGCAGCGGTACAACCAGGTACAAAAGCTCTTGTATGCACTCCTGATCACCAAACGCAAGCTGCTCCATTACTTTCAAGCTTTCAAAATCACGGTCGTTACCGACGTACCACTTGGCGACATCCTCCGCAACCGCGACGCCAGTGGTCGGATCATGAAATACGCGCTAGAACTGTCCGAGTACACTCCGGTTTCGCGCCGTCGGACGGTGAAGTCCTGTGCCCCGCCCGACTTCATCGTGGAGTGGACGGACATCGCCTACCCCTCGCCGATTCAAATGCCGAGTACTGGACAATGTACTTTGATGGCTCCCTAAACATCAATGGTGCTGGGGCTGGTGTCTACTTTATCTCTCCTTCCAAGGACACGATAAAATACGTCTTGCGTATCCACTTCAAAGCATCCAACAACGTAGCCGAGTACGAAGCGCCTTACACGGCCTTCGTATCGCCGTTGAACTTGGCATCAAGCGACTCATGGTCTATGGGGACTCGCTTTAGTCGTCAAGCAGTCAACAAAGATTGGGATACGATCCACGAAAAGATGGACGCCTACGTTGCCGAAATTCACAAACTTGAGAACAAGTTTTATGGACCGGAATTCATCCACGTCCGCCGCGAAAAGAACGTAGGAGCTGACGAGCTGTCCAAGCTGGGCTCATCCCGTGCCAAGTTACCCCCTGGTGTTTTTGTTCAAGACTTAATCAAACCTTCGATCCTAGATCAGGTAGAACACACACCAGAACCTACTTCGGTGGTCAGCTACCTAACCGCACTGCTCAGTAATGCCAACGTTGAGGACGACGATGGTCTCCTCAAATGCCCGCGGCGAGATGATAAAGGTACGAGTCGGCCGACCGAGTGCGACGCCTCCTCGGAAGACCGGAGAGAGCCCTTTATCAAATACCCGAATGACCACCTTGTCCCGGAGGACAAACTTGCCGCCCAACAGCAGTGATCCGCGAGAGCCAAGGCCTACGCTATGGTCAATGGCGAGTTGATGCGCAAGGCACCCAAGTCCATTATCTTCCGTAGAAGTGTATCACTCGGGAGGTGGGGATCGAGCTTCTTAAAGCCATCCACGAAGGTACTTGTGGTAACCATGCGGCGTCCCGGATCTTTGGTCGGCAAAGCCTACCGGGGGGTTCTACGGCCAACCGCCGTTCGACGCCGAAGATTACGTACGACGGTGCGTAAACTACCAAATGTTTGCCAAGCGATTCATATCCCAAAGACATGATCTACAAACAATCCCGGCTGCTTGGTCCTTCTCATGCTTTGGGACTGGACATAATCGGCCCCTTCAAACCAGCTCTCCCGGTGGCCACACCAATGTTTTCGTGCTTATTGACAAATTCTCCAAGTGGATTGAATACAAACCGGTCAAAAAAGCCACAAATGCGAAGGCGATCCGGTTCCTTGACGAGGTCATCCACGAGATATGGTGTCCCGAACACCATCATCACCGATCTAGGCTCGCAATTACAAGTGATGCATTCTTCAATTATTGCGATGATAGCCCGATCAAGGTCAAGTACGTCTCCATCGCTCACCCCGAGCTAACGGACAAGTTGAACGTGCTAACGGAATGATCCTCGACGCACTCAAAAACGAGTCTTCCAGGTTGACACCAAACTCAAACCCGGCCGATGGCTCAAAGAGTTATCTGCAGGTGGTCCGGGACCGGTACTCAGACCAGCCACAACACGGGAGTCTCACCATACATTATGGTGTACGGCTCAGAGGCTGTCATACCAGCCGAGGTCGCTTTCCAATCACCACGGGTAGCCTACCACGATGAAGCCACCTCCGATGAAGCTCGAGAGGTGGACATAGTCGCTAAGGAAGAGCAGGTCCTTGAGTCATGTGCTCGGACTGAGAAGTACTTAGCTACGGTATGACGCTAGTACAACCGCAACGTCCGAGGACGATTGTTCGTGGTCGGCGATCACGTGCTCCGCCGTATTCAAAATACGGACGGCCTCCACAAGCTATCACCAAGGTGGGAAGGACCGTACAGAATTAAGGCTGTAACACGCCCAACATCGTACCGGTTGGAGACACTAGATGGAGTCGAAGAGCCAAATTCTTGGCACATAGAGATGCTCATACGCTTTTACCCATAAAAGATATGTATCTTGTACTCATGGTTTTTCATTAACAAAGTTCCTCTTTTCTTTGTCTCCTTTTCGTCCTATTGCAATTTCTTTTCAGAAATTCCGCACCACCTTGCATACATGCGCCCTGCATAAGTCACATCTAAACTTTGCGTTTCACTCGCCGAGAACGATTCGATAAGGTCCTGCGTCTCGGTCCTCTGTCGATGTGCTACAGCTCCGCGCTACACGGCACTAGGAGATCCGGTAGGCACCCTCTAATAGGTACTTAGGATCGTACCTAGTGATCCCGGCGTACCGCGCTGTTCACTAGTGCGTCCCTTTGTCACCTTGACAGAGCTAATCGCTTCGAGAGTGGGCGCAAAACTTATTTGTCGACATAATTTTTCTCAAAAACGTTTTGCATCGAGCTATGCATAACGATTTAATTAATTAAACGGCAAAATACTTATCACCCGCTTAAGTATGCCTACTTTGTCTGCATCTTAACACGGCCTTAAGTTTTGTTTCGAGCACCCCATGCTCAGCACCACTTATATACAAGTTTTAAATACACAAGTTTAAAACAAAGGCCCTCGACCACCATTCTCCGCCGCGGGTCTTCGATGAGAGTCATATCGCCGACCGCCCTGCTCCGCAACGGGACGAAGGTGGCCCGGAGCTCCTCGGCGTCAGCATCGGCCGAGTTCCGGCGCAATCCCGAGCGCAACGGTGGCCGGATCCGCCGCCGCCACCCTCGAGCGGACCACCGCCGGCCGTGGACACCGCATATGTGCCCGCCGCGAGACGAGGTCCCGCAACGCCGGCCACGAGACGTGGATACGGTCTCGACCACCCCGTCTTCGCCGACGCCAAGGTCTGCTGGGTGCACCTCCTCTCGGAAAGACCGCACGGAGAACCGGCTTGATTTGCTCGGTCCTCCGATCCATCTTCTTTTGGAGATAGGCGCGGTCTCCCGCAGCATTGGAACTGCGCCGTGTGCCGATCCTTAATATCTCGCATCCGACAACAACGTGGTTAGCATGTCTTTGTTAGATCCAAGACATGGCGTAACTTATACAATCGACCTAAGTTGTGCAACTTACCGGTCAGCTCCGCGATCTGCGCAGCATCCGCCTTGGCCTGCTCCTGGGTGGCTTCCAACTGCTTGGCCAAAGCGGCTTTCTCCCGCTCCAAGGCCGCAGCCTTCTCCTCCAGCCCTAATGCAGAGGAAGAAATCATCATATCTCTTTGGCAATCAACCATGCTTAGTTTGGTTGCGAGGACACGGCCACATACCTTGTCGGCCCTCCTCCAGCTCGGCCACCTGTTCCTCCAGTGCCAGCCGGGCAGCCTCCTTGTCAGCAAGCCGGGTCTCATAGACCTGTGCCTGCGCCAACATGTTGGCCTTCTCCTCTCGGAGGATCCTGCATTCTTCATCAATCGGCGCGAACCGTTGAATGGTCCGCGCACGCTGAGCATTGGTGCTCTGCAGGGTCTATTGAAAACAGATTCAAAACGTGCTCCGCACACCAATTCACCACAAGGGCGGGAACCACCATGCCCGGATCCGGAGGTGAGCGGCTCCGGGGCCTCCCCGATACCTTCCTCCATCACCACCTCCGGCACCTCGTCATACGACCGCCACTCCTTCCCCACCGCACGAGATCACGACTCGGTTCGAAGGGAAGGAGACGGCGGGTGCGGCGTCGGTGGCTCCCCAGTGGATCTCTTCCACGGGGAGGACGGGGATCAGGTTGAGCAGCCGCCGCGGTTCCCGGCGCGGCGCTGGATCCGCCGTTACTGCGCGCAGCTTGGCCCCGGGTGGCCGGTGCCGGCTCCGGGCTCGCCCTGGCGGAGCGACAGGCGGCTTCCGACGATGGGACCCTGTCCTCCGCCGCTGGCTCCTCAGCCCGAGGCGTCTCCACGTGCGGCGGAGCACTGGTGGCATCCGCCTCGCCTTGCTGGGCCCCCGCGCCGGACGCCGCCCCGCGCCGCCGGCGGTGTGGCTGCAGTCCCGGTGGAGCTTTGGGTGGGGCCTGTACTCGGCCGACTACATAAAGACAATCGGCATGAACACTGCTGATTTTCACCGCACAAAATTATAACTACAAGTGCACAGTTACTTACCGACAAAAGCCGCCCTTAAACTTGGGTACACCGCCGCTCCTCGCGTGCCCCCGCTCCCCGCACCCAACCGGGCTTGGGACCGGCTTGGGCGGAACTCCGCCCCGCCCGGGGACCGCTTTCGGCGTCCTTAGCAGCCGCCCCCGATGTTGGTGAAGAGGGGGCGGTGGCGGCCTTCGGCTCCGACGGAGCCGGGGTTGACCCAGCGTTCCGCGGCGATCGCCGCGGTACTGGTTGGGGTGACTTAGAGCCGCCACTGCCATCCCCGGCACACGCCTGGCGCTTGCGACGGTGCTCGACTAAGGTGATGGTGTCGTCAGAATACGACGACACCGGGCTGTCCGGGGCCGGCCTCTTGCTGCCGACCTCGGCGCCGGCCTCCTTGCCGAGGTTTAATTTACCCCCGGTGCCAAGGTTGGCCGGCTTCTGCTTATCCTTGGGGGCTGCACTGGCCGGCTTCTTCATTTCCGCGCGCCGTTGCCCCCTGGTGGTTGTTCCAACCACGATATCATCATCATCTTCAGGGCTGAGGTCCTCGACCTCGCCCTGGTCGGCAGTCCCCTGCGGACGCCGCTGACCACGAAGGGCATCACCCTCTGGCCAGTTCTCCACTGGTATAGCAGAAAAATAATGGTCGCTTCGACCCTACACAAAGTGTTCAAGTGCTCAGCAACATATCAGTGGGCAGCCACATTATCACATTGCACAGAAAGTACAACTTTTTGTTGCATTACCTGAGGTGGAGGGTTGCTGAGACGGTAGGGCAACTGCTTGGTGGTCGGCAGAGAGGTGTTGATATTGTACCTCTCGAACAAGACCGACAGCAGGTGGTGTACGGCGGCCTCGTCGGCTTTCTCGTCGGTATCCCGTGCTGGGTCCTTCACACCACTGTACAACCACAGTGGGTTGGCCCTCTCCTTGCACGGTTGGACACGGCGGACCAGCCACATTCCAGCCACGAGCGCCCCGTTCACCTTCTGATTGTCAATTAGCTCCAGCAGCTCCACCACTTGGACGTCCCCAACGGGTGGCCCTTCTCCCCACCTGGGATTGGCTTCCGGGATTTGGTGGACATCGCACGGCACTTTTCTCCCAATGGTAACGTCCCGGCTCATATAGAACCAGCTTACTCCATTTCTTGGGGGCCGATGCGAATTTGCTACCCAACCAAGATGAGGCCATCCCATCCCGGAGCCGGATGTAGCATCCCCACCACTTGGGATCCCCGGTCTCCACCCCTTCTTCCGGAGCACGAAGAAGTGGCGGAACAAGTTGAAGTGGGGGGGATGCCCAAGAACATTTCGCAGTACGCGATAAAGATGGACACCGTGAGGATGGAGTTGGGGTCCAGGTTGCATATGGAGATAGCCCACCATATGCAAAGATCCCGGAGGAACCAATGCACTGGTTGCCCCAACCCACGGACAACAAAATCCTCGAAGACGACGAACTCACCTTCCCTCGGATTCGGCTCGTCCTCGCCCCGTGGCTCCCTCCATACCTCCATCTCCAGTGGCGGAAGGAATCCCTTTCCCGCCAGCGCCTGGAGCGACTCGCGGGTGGAGGTGGACTGGACCCACTCCGGCCCGCGCCTTGCCGGCTCCGCCCCCTTCGCGCCCTTCTTCGTCGCCCGCGGCTTAGTCATCGTCTCCGGCGGCGGCGGTTCGGTGCGGCGGCGGCGAAACCCTAGCGGGGTGGCTAGATCTAACTGCTATGGCGGCTCCGGCGCAAGTGCAGGCGACCGGATCTCGTCGTTTGCTCCTGCTGGTGCTGGTTACGCGGTGGATCTGGCGGTGAAATGGGCGGCGGCGGCGGCGGTGGTTTCTCTAGAGCACAGGAATGCGGAGAGCTCGAGAAACTACCCGACTGCGAGTGCAATGAGTGCGGAACCGTCTACCCCCGGCGGCGTCTGCTATTTATAGTCTCTGGATGACGTCCGGTTGACTTCTAGGGTTGGACCCCCTCTGACTCAAGTGGACCGCCCCATTTTTTATCCGAGTGGGCCGCGGTCCCATGGGCCGTACTTTCCACGTGCGGTTGCCCGATTTTTTACTATTCCCAGTAAATTTTTAAATGGGCCCAGTTCCTTGGCACCGCACATGGGCCTGATATTTTATCCGGGGATCGCCCAGATCGGCTCCCGATAGTCCTTTTGATGAATGCCTATGTCCTTGGTCCTTGGAATTGTTTTTCCTATTCTGTTTCCTAAGCAGAGGGCCGTAGGTATTATTTTCCGGACTTTTTTCTTAAAAAGTTCAATGAAACATATACTATCTTCCATCGAACTTGGGGACTACGTGGGCCCACGTCACCTCGCGGTGACTTAGGGCCTACTGTTTCTGAACTAAGTTCTGGTTGATTTTATTCCCTGGCTTACGTTGTGCACTACCTTGACATTTCTGTCATGTGTCAACGTGGGCCCACATCTCAGGACAATTAAAAAGAAAAAATTCTTTTTTCTTTTTGAGCACCATACATCTTCCGACAAGATCAACAGCTTCCTTGACATAAGCAGTGGTCGGACACAGACTGCTCGGGAAACCTGCTCGGCTGAACGTGGTTGGCATTATGTGTGGACAATACTGTACGTGGTCGGCACTACGGTGGTCAGCACTGTACGTGGTTGGCACTACTACGCGTGGTCAGTACTTCGCGTGGTCGGCACTACGTGCTCGGCACATCATCGCCAGCACTCAACGTGGTCTGCATCTATACTGCTCGGCACAGGTCAAGACGATGGACTTTCCTCAAGATACATGGTGCTCGGGGACTAGCTGTGGGGGGTATAAATCCGGTATACCACCATGGACAATTCCAGGGCTGCTCGGCAAGACGGCCCAGATCATACAAGACCCAGCCCATTACCAACCAGGCTGGTGGGCTGGACTACAAGACGATGGCGTGGTCCGCAACCGACCAGGAGGTGGATCGCGCACAAGGATGCTTGTCCCGCAAGTATACTTAGTCGGTTAGATCAGATAGAGTCCTCTTAGGGCACGACTTGATGTAACCGACCACATCCCGTGTACCCTTGGCTGCTCGGCTATATAAAGCGGCCAAGGACCCCCCTAGAAGGCAAGCTATTCTCTGGCAACCTAACCTAGAGAGCTTAGCGCTTCATTGTAACCCGACACTTGATCATACAAAGATAACACGAGAAGCGGGACGTAGGGTATTACGCTTCCGAGCGGCTCGAACCTCGGGTAAACCTTGTTGTCCCTGGTTTGTCTTGTTTCTCGAACGTCCAGATCGCAGATCGTAACACGCCCTTACCGAAACTCACCGCCATGGGATACCCCGTGGTGGACTGCCGGTTATCCGTAATCGACAGGACCTGAAGGTGCACTTTAATCAAGATGAAACAGTAACAATCTTTATTCAATCGACCGGAATTGAGAATATACAAGATGGATACATGCAACTCTTAGCGCTAGGTTTTACGGGTAGAACTTCTGTAAGTGGTTCATATGCCACGAATTTGGGACCTCTATCGGGGGGTCCGGGCAAGGTGCCCGGCCCCGATGAGGTCCCAAATTCGTGGCATATCGACCACTTATAGAAGTTCTACCCGTAAAACCTAGCGCTAAGAGTTGCATGTATCCATCTTGTATATTCTCGATTCCGGTCGATTGAATAAAGATTGTTACTGTTTCATCTTGATTAAAGTGCACCTCTGGGTCCCCCCTACCATTGTTGACGCCTACCGTTACAAACATGGTCATGAAGAAAGCTAAAACACGCTTACAAATAGTCAGGCGGTCGCAGCCGCAATATAACAAAGTTATCACGCCCACTCACGTCACACCACAAGAAGTTTTCAAACCCTCCCACAAAAGCAAAATAAGGTATCCATACGACCCTCATGGTACTATGCGGATGTTCTTCACCATTGCCTTGGATGTCTCCAACGAGTCACGCTTGAGTTCCTCCGCCGCGTCCACGTTGGTGCCCGGCGCCAGTCCTTTCCGCAGAAGCTCCAAACTGATGGAAGGACAGTGGGAGCGCACCACGGCAAGCACATGGGAGCCCACGTGCTCGGCACCCTCTCGGACGAACTCCTGCAGCCGGGTCCAAGACGCGTGGCTTGCGGTAACAACCGCGCCGAGCGGAGTTGCCGGCGTGATGGCCTCTGCCTCGTCTTCGGCCAGCACATTCAACACCGGGGTGATACCCCCGACGAGCTCCACCACTTCCCCTTGCACGCGCTGGGCATCTGTGCGTAAGCCTTGGACTTGCTCCTGCGACTCACGAAGGCGTCCTGCACATCACGAGCAACATGAAATCCAGCTCCGACTGTGACAAGGACAAGCCAATGGGATGGGTCATACCTTCAAGGTCCCGCTCTACCATCGCATGACGAGCGGCTTGCTCCTCCATTTGTTTGCGCATCTCCTCCACCTTCTTCTCCATCTGCTCGGCACGCTCTTCTACATCTGCGTCCAAGCAGCCTATCGTTACCACAGCTTTAACAGGAAAGCGCACCTTTTCGCGCCTGGGATGACGCATACCTCTTTTTTGCTGCGCCAGCTGCCTCACGTGCTCGGCCACCTCCTCCTGCTCGGCCACGCGAGCTGTCAGCTGTGCATTTAGCCCTTGCACGGAGCCTCTCAGCTGTTCGACCTCGCTGCACAGCCGGGCGTTCTCCATTGCTGCTGCTTCGAGTTGCTCCAGGGAGCGCTTGCGCCTATCGGCTACCCGCCCGACGCTCTGCTCAACAGCACCATCAATACAAACTACATAGATTGTTCATCTCCAAAAAGAAAAAATAGCTCGTCGATTCACGGTGCAAACTGAACTTGACGCGGCTTGGTCACCGTTGCCTCCATCCGACGCATGGCGTCCTCTGGAATTTCTTCCTCCATCATCGCGTCGATAGCTCCACCTCCTGAGCTCTGCCCAGACTCCTGCGCGGTCACCGCGGCCTCATCGGTCCCAGGGCGTGGAAGGGGCCCCAGCGCCGGCGTGCATATCACCATCGTGCCAGGCTCGCTAGCCGGCGTACTCACCCGGGCGCTTGTCCCATCACCGGCAATGGCCTCGGTGATGGTCGGCTCAGCCACCACCTCCTGTGCTTCCCTGCGTATCATCAGCGGATCTTAAGCTGTTAATTCGACACAAATTTCACAAATGACATTATTGCACGATTGTTACCTTGTAGCTACAGGGAATGTCGACTGGAAGCGGTCACGACGGTGACCACGGCTACTTCCTCCGCCACAAGAGGATGCTCCGGTAGCCTGCTCCGACATCACAGCTCTCGCCTAGTCGGTCGCCGTTGCCGGCGTCACGACACTTGCCTCGGCTACCCGCTCCACCGCCGCCGCGACCGGGTCCTCGTCGACCGCCGTGGTTGGCACGGCGTCCCTTGCCTCGCCCGCTGGCTCCGCCGTTGTCGCCGCCGGATCTTCGGTGACCATTGTGGTCGGCATGGTTTCACTCACCTCGGCACGTGGCGTTTCCTGGGGAGTGTCTTGGACGGCATCCGTGATTATGGGCTGCTCCTCCAAGGGCGCTTCTCGGCTCCGCCCCTCTTCTCTGTCACCTGCCGCCCTCGCGTCGTCCGGCCGCAGTGGCGCCGGTGAGGGCTCATGCCCCGGTGACCCGACTGGCATTGGCAGGTCCGGCGCGATCCCTCCCAATGACCCCTCCGGGCTTCCAATCAGGGGCATTGCGTTCGGCGACGCCTCGGTGCGGGGTTTCTTGTAGAGCCGACTCAACGGAACATGATCCATCGAGCCTCCCGACGACGACGACGAGATCTGCGCCTTCCTCCTCCTCTTGGTCAGCGTTTTGGTCTTCGGTGGAGACGCTCGGGACTCTGGCTGCTTGGCGGCCACACGACGTATCGCCCGCTGTGCTCGCGGCGTCGAGCCCAGTGCAGCCTCGTCCTCTTCCTCCCCGTCGCTCGACTCGTCATCCAGAGCCGCCATTCGGGCAAGACGCTCCTCCAGCGTGCGTTCGCAGCCCTAGGCCTCGCCACGGGGCCATTCCTCGGACGGAACGTCCGAGACGTAAACAGCACGCCCCTGCACAAATATACCGCCATCAGCGATCACAGACAAGAAGCATAACACTTCAAAAGATACAACACGGCGCAAACATACTGCTGGTGGCGGGTACGTGAAGGTGTACGGCGTTTGTGGTTTCTTCGGTGCCATCTTCGCCGGATCAAAGTTGTGAAAACACTCACGGCACCTGGCGGTCATCTCCACTGCATCAACCCCATCAGGTCTCTCACGGGACGGGTCCGTCAACCCCCGGTACTCAAACATCTTGGTTGGCCTCTCCTTGCACGGCTGCAAACGCCGCTGCCACCAGGTCACGGCAACCATCACGCCGTGCACATGGTCTCTCTTCACGAGCGGCAAAAGCTCGGTCACCTGCTCCATCTCCGTGACATTGGGTTTCGCCGACCACTTTGCGTTCGGTTTCGGGATCAGAGCCACATCACTCGGGACTGGCCTCTCCTCTGGATTCTGCCTCATGTAGAACCATTTGTCGAACCAGTTCTTCATCGAGGTAGAGTGGGGGATGGTCACCCACTGCGATTTCATCCCATCTCGCAGCACAATGTAGCATCCGCCTACTATCTGCGACCCTCCGGTGCCCTCCCCTTTCTTCTTCAAGTAGTAAAAATGGCGGAACAGATTGAAGTTCGGCGGAATCCCAAGAAACGCCTCACAGATAGTGATAAACTCCGATAGCGTGAGGATCGAGTTGGGATGGAGGTTGCACAACAAAATCTCCCAGTGGTGACACAAATCGCGCACGAAGCGATGAACAGGCGACCCTAACCCACGCACGAAGTAATCCTCCAAGACAACTATTTCATCGTTGCGGGGAAGCGGAAACTGCTCACCTGACGGCGGCGCGCGCCAGATTCTGCTGTCCTCCGGCGGTAGCAGGATCCTCTCCACCAGCTCCTGCAGAGACTCCCTCGTCACCTTCGTCGGAGCCCAATGCTCCGCCAGAAGCTTCCGCCTCGCCGCCTCCGAGAGCTGCGACCAGCCGCCCACCATTTCCGCTCCGCTCCTCCTTCTCCGGCTTCAGCGCCTTCACCGGATCGCTATTGCGCGGTTCCGCCCGGCTCGGTGGACAGCGGCGGGTCCTAGGGTAGCGGGACTTGGTGCGCCGCGGCGGCGGTGGAGGTTAGGGTTTGGAAGAGAGAGTGGTGCGCTCGGGAGAGAAGGAGAAGAGTGTGAAACCACTTGGAAATGATGAGGAGTGACCGAGCGGCGGCGGCCGCCTTCCCCCTTTATACGAATCGGCGGTCCCCCCACGGGACCTAGGGTTGACTCCCCTGGGTCATTTTCTACATGGGCCAACACGAGTGGGCCTTCATATTTTATTCTCATGACGACGTTCTCTATTTTGGCCTACCGTGCCTTTTTTGACAAAAATGGAAAGGACAACTCGCCCTACTTTTGGCATTTCTGCCTGGTGTTTTGTGACACACGTGGACGCACGTGCGCACAAAAGCTTATTTTTGGTCTTTTTTGTCCATGTCCAATTTTTTCGCGTATCGCATTTCCTTCTTCGATCATTGTTGACCTGGCACACCAGCAATAAGCTGGGGACTGAGTACAAAGAGCACAGCTCTTTCATCTCTCCTAACCAAGTTAGGATGGCTCAACATACTTTCAGGGATGCATGGTAACAGGGGACTCGGCCGACCAGCAAAGCTTCGGTCAGAGTAATGATTAAGTCATTCTCCCCTACTTCACTTTCTCGGCAACACTACCATGCCTTCTGGAATGATGCACAGCATTGACCAGAACACGGCACAGCCGTGGTCCGCTATGAGACTTTTTGTGCTTAGCACTAGCCCACCCTGATCGCGTATTTCGCAAGGGTACATCAAAGATGTATCATTTTTCCACCTAGTTAGTCCTTGGCATAGCCGGGAGCTGGAGCTATGGTATTATAACCGAGCTCCCCATGACAAAGCCATGGAACTAGTGTTGGACTCACCTTTTTTACTTGACACATGGCACTTGGGGTTTGGTCGGTACGTGAAGCTACTTTCCATTCAGCTGACAATGTTGGTTTTCCCTACTTCACTTTTCTTGCACATCTTGGCCATGTTCACTAGACAACAGCAAAGTTGTACGTCTAGACACAACTAAGTTGTGGTCGACTTCCCTTATCGGCTAAGCCTGTAACAGAACCGACCAATTAATATAAACACAATGTACTAATGCGTCACCGAAGCAACATAATTAGCACATGGCGCTTATATCAACCCGGTAGTCCGCGAAATCACGAAGGATTTCGAACTTTCCACAATACAGCCCAGACCGAATTGAGTTCAACATACAACAGTTCATAGTAGTACATAAGTTCACAAATAGTAGATTACATCGGAGTACGAAATTAAATATTACAATACCAAGTTCAAATCCAAATTGCGGAAGCAAATAAAGTTTTGGTTCACAAACGCACACTTAGTTGAAACATAGTGCCTGGTCCAACATCACATCCAACAACAAAGATAGAGGTACGATAGATAGATTGATCGTGCCCACGATCTATTCATCCCCATATGCAGGGAAGAAGCAAGTCGGGCAATAGCCATAGAACATCTCACCATCTGCAACAACAAGGGAATAAAACCCTGAGTACAAGAAGGTACTCAGCTAGACTTACCCATCATAAATGAAAATAAAGAGACACCAAGGAGTATGCAAGGCTTTATAAGTGGGGTAGCTGACTCATTTAACTTGCAATAAAAGGTGAGCTTATTAAATAATCATTTAGTGGTAAAGGACTCTCTAGCTTATCATATTTTAAGTTGGTTCCTGTCATCACTACGTTTGCACCTGTACTACTCCAGCTCCAGGGTATAAACAATCAACACTATAATATCCTTCAGGTTGAGCATACCAGCATCAACAACATCGAACCATAACCATCTTACATTGCACACATATTTGCGAGTCTGCCGCTGCTCGGTCAAGTGTTCACCGTCCGAACGATGGCGATTATAATCGATTGCAAACCAGCTGGCGGGTATTCCTCACACAAACCACACTCGCCGGCCAGAGCGAGTGACGGTCACCTTGGTCTATTCGGGTGGAAACACGGATTTCAACGAATACGGTTGCAACCGGGGCATGCCCGGCTACTGTGTACCTCCGGCGCGACCGGCCACGGCTTTAATACCGCGCCGTGGGCAACACACTCAACTCCGTTGAAATTCCGGCCCAAACATCCTCAAGGCTTCGCGGTCGGATGATCGCATCCTTCCAAACTATCTCGTGAGGCATTGTTCAACATGATCCGAGGACGTACAAAGCCATATTTCCTTAAGTGACATAGCCGGAGTCTCCATGGTCTAACACACCACAAACCCCGACCGTCGTGATTTAACAAGGCCACATGGTTATGTTCTCTAAACCAAATCTCCATAGTATCAACCGAGGGTAGTAACCACCTACCTCGCGGATGAGGTCAATCACCCGTCTTCTACCAATCTAATTAAGCGTGCTAAGCATAATCGTGATCCCGAACTTAATTAAGGTAAAGGTATTCGGTGGATCAAGGTACTCATAATGCATTAACGGTTCCAACCAACGCCTATTAACTTAATGCATCATAATAAATAAATGACTCAAGTAAAACATTTTTAAAACTGTAGGAGTAATGCTCCGGGCTTGCCTTTCACAAAGGAGCTAGGGTGATGGTTAGGGCACTCGGGCAAGTCGTCCGGATCCTCGTCTGTGCTGCCTCTGCGCAAAGATCGCTCCTTGCTGCTCCTCTCCTGCCGGCTCCTCGGGAACTACTGGCGTCACTTCTTCCGGCAATCCTGTATGATGCATCGGTGCACATGAGTATCGGAAATGCAATACGGAATTGAAGCGTATGATGATGATGATGATGAACCAATCATGGTACTACAAGGTAGTCAACATCATCCTAACAGGTTGTACCTATTAGAGCCTCACTAAACATAGCTAGGCACTAGTTAACCTAGACCTCGACGAAAAACAACGATCACAATTACTAGGGTACAACAGCAACCTGTAGCTAGACTGCTCAGAAAATTCTACAAAAATTACAGTAGCTAAGCTAGGTAACAGCAAGCCTACCATAAAATTTTTAGGTCAAAACAGTAACACATTTATCCTATACAAAATAGACAAGGCAGCAATAAATCAAGGCCTAAAAATACTTTGTATTATGAAAAGTGTCAGACAACAGATCTCATGTGATTAACAGCTACTTATAAGCATAGAAACACCCTATAAAAATTTTCAAGCATTTTCCTTACATAAATAATTAATTATGAATTTCCTAAACTCTAAGCAAAGCAAGCACAATAAATAAACAGGGCATTTTCTACACATGATATATATAAATAATATTTTTCATAGATAAAGCATCTCCTAACTAGAGCAACAAAACAAGATTCACATTTTTCGATAATCCTATAATTACTTATGCATTTAACAAGATATCAACATTTAAGGGCATTAAATAAAACTGTACGAAAAGTATTTCATAAAAATAAACTAATACCCTACATGCATAAAGCTCATTATAAGAAAAATATTGAAACTTGAATCACCCAAAATGGACCTATAAATAGGGAGATATGATTTTTGGAAGAATTAAACATATTTTCGTAAAATCATTTTCAAAAATGGAACGCTCCTAAATTGCTACGCGCACCGGGTGATCCCCCTTTGGGCCGACGCGTGGCCGGGCGCTGCTACGCGCACCGGCGCGGCGCACACGGGCGCGCACACGCCCAGCGGGCCGACGTGTGGGTCCGGTGGGCGCCCCCGGTCGGCTGGGCCGGCCAGACGGGCACCGCCGGCCGACCGCCGGCGAGCTCGCCGACGGCGACGTCTCCGGCGACACCGATAGCACCGTCAGTGCTCGGGCGTCCTCGCGAGTCCGGCGGTGGTATAAATGGAAGTCCTAGCGACCTAAATCGACGGACGCGCCGGACGGCGGCGTGCGGCGGCGCGGCTCGATGGCGAGACGCCGGAGCAAGCCACGGCGGCGAAACGGGAAATGCCTACGGGCTTCGTGGAGCCATGGCGGAGCTAGAGCGCGAGCTAGAGGATGAAGATGATGTCGGACGCGCGTGGACAACGGCGCCGAAGAGCTCGCGGAGCTCGGGCTCCGGAGGCGGAGATGACAACGGCCAAATTGGCCACTACCTTGGGACGATTCGAGGCAAGGGCACGCGGCGGAGGTGGAGGGAGGCGAGGCGATCACGGTGACGCGGTGGGAGGTGAAAATGGTGGAGTGGGAAGGTGGCTAGCCGGCGCGGGGCGCGACGGCGGCCATGGCGGAGCTCTGTGGGAGCTCGGTTGAGGCGAGAGGGAGAGGGAAATGGGACGGGCGAGTGCGCGAGCGAGTGGGCGGGCTTTTAAGGGCGCTGGGCTGTCCAATTTTTGGACCGGGGCGTCATGGACGCGACCGGGGCACAGCGGACGGCCATGGCGCCCGGCGCGAGGTGCCAGCGGCGCAGGCGGCGAAGCGAGGCAGCGGGGGAAGCGGAGCGTTGCTGCGGCGTGCTCAAGTGCCCTGCGGCGCGGCCGTTGCTTCGTCGCGGAGCTGTTGGCGTGCTTGCTTGGCGCGGCGTGGCGTGCGGCACCGCGGCGTCGGCGGCCGAGGCGGCGCAGCGTTGCAGCGGCGGCAGCGATGGAGGCAAGGCGGGCAGTCGGGCAGGCGAGGGGGACAGGGAGGAGGTGCTCGAGTGCGCACGCGAGGGGGAGGGCACTCGATTCGGGGCGGCACAGGCGTGGAAGCGGGGCAGCAGCGGCGTCGCTGCGGCGGCCTGGCGCTCTGCGCGCGAAGCAGAAGGGGAGGGAGGGAGAGGATGATGACAGGTGGGGCCGGGTGGGTCCCACTCGGTCCACTTTGAACTAGAAAGTTTGACTGCCCATAAATTCAAAAATATTGCGAATTTCAAAATGGTCCAAAAATGAAAGTTTCCCAAAATCAAAAGAGGAATAACTTTCATGTAGAAAGTTTTTGCAGATTCTGCCTAGATTTCAAAATAAAAATTTGGGTCACAAAAATACATTTAAAATTGATTTTTTTGAAAAAGAATAAATCTGTTTTTGCCCTTTTTGATGCCCTAAAAGTCATTTTCATGAATTGGGGTCAAAACAAAAGTTTCTCCAAATAATTTTCCCCATAAACTTTGTTAAAGCTCCATTTTGAGAACAGCATCACAACTATTACTTCTAGAAACAATTTGAAAACTCTATTTGCATTTTCATACAAGCACTCAAATAAAAGCTACCACAAAAATGCAATGATGATGCTTATGTGATGATCATGCTCATGAGATGCAATATTTTAGCTAAGCCAAAACTGGAGTTGTTACAAAGCCGGGGACTGGTCGGCAAAGCCGACAGTTTGCTACCAGGGACTGGTCGGCCAAGCCGCCAACTTGTTGCCGAGGACTGATTAGCAGAGCTGATACAGTTCTATTCCCATCACCGGGGACTGGTTGGCCAAGCCGTCACTTGGTTGCCGGGGACTGATTAGCAGAGCTGATACAGCCCCGTTCCTGTTACCAGGGACTGGTCGGCTTTGACACCATCTAGCCGCCAAGGACTGGTTGGCGGAGCTGACACAGTCTAACCCGTGGTCTAAGTGGCCTCCTTCACAACCTGCATAAAGTGTTATATTTCTCGGTGCACAGAGCTCTCTTTTGATCCTGATACAACGTGTTCTACACCTCATATCAGGCTCGAGGACTACGTGGGCCCACGTCACTTTGCAGTGACTTGGGCTAACTTTTATACAGCGTGTCATGATGGCATAGATGTTCCTAGGCAGTCAAGAAAACCATTTTCCTTCGACTATGGGCCCACGTCATGGGATATCCGGTGAAATTTTTTCTTTCTCTACACAAAGGAGCAACATACATCTTTCGATTAAAGATTGCATGCAGGAGCTCAAAGAGCCTGGCCAGTTATTGGTTGGATGCATGGTGGACCGCAAGATTCTGACCATAACTGGTTGGCTAAAAATAATCTCAAGACGCATGATGCTCGGGGACTAGCTGTGGGGGTATAAACCCCTATACCAGCACGACACGACTTCAGGCCTGCTCGGACGAGGACCCTTGGCCCAAGAGCACAAGGTCGACCAAGGCCCAAGTCTGGTCGGCTACCTTGGAAGACAAGGAAGGAAGGACGAGCCAATCAGCGCCTCTGGTCGGTTGTCAAGATATCGATCACATTGATGTTGTTACCTTACGTGTAATTTCACACCCTGAGATATCGGGATTGTAATCCTGCTCCCCCACTATATAAGGCAAGCAGGACACCCTTCCAAAAATCATCTGGCATACCAATAATCATACTCGATCAAGAGCACAGGAAGGTAGGGTGTTACACGATTCGTGGCCCGAACCTGTATAAATACAGCGTCTTGTGTTCTTGATTACGTCCTGTTCATCATCTAGCGTGCCTTACCGATCAATCTACTACCTTACGCATACCCCAGGTAGACTGCCGCTGATATTTCGTCGACACTGTTGTCGTTCGCGAACCGTCGGAGCTTCTGCTTGACTAGCTTGGCGGTTTCGGAGACATTCAGGAAGTGCTCGGCCCGTTCCCTGGGAACACCCGGCATGTCTGCTGGTTTCCATGCAAACATGCTGATGTGATCTCGAAGGAACTGGACGAGCGCGCTTTCCTATTTGCTGGAGAGGTTAGCCCCGATCAGGGCTGTTCTTGTCTTGTCCCCTGGGGCGAGCTCGATCTCTTTGTAGTCCCGGTTCTTCTTGGAGGAGCGCTTGGCCTCCTTGAGTGGTATCTGGAGGTCGGCCAGGGGAATGGCCTTGGCCTCCAACACCATATCGGCCATGCGAGCTCGGAGGTCGGCGAGGTCGGTGGCGGCGAACGAAGCTGACTCGCAGTGGCATGTCATGAGGACGTTGCTGCGAAGGGAGAGAATGCCCTTCTCCGTGGGCATCTTGAGCACCATGTAGCCGTAGTGCGGAACCGCCATGAACTTAGCTATGCCAGGTCGGCCAAGGATCGCATGGTAGACACCCTCGAAGTCGACGACGATGAAGTTGAGGTACTCGAAGCGAAAATGCTGCTTGGTACCAAATTGGACCCGGAGGGTGACTTGGCCGAGGGGCATGGAAGGCTTTCCTGGCAACACCCCCCAGAACGGCGAGTCGTAAGGTTCTAGGTCCTCCATTTTGAGGCCGAGCTCCTTGTATGTCTGCAGAAACAGTATGTTCAGGGCGCCGCCTCCGTCGACCAGCACTTTCTCGAAGCGGAGGTGCTGGAAGACGGGGTCGAGAACAAGGGGGAAGGGACCGAAGTCTTCTCCTCGTGCCCACATGTCTGCTCGGCTGAAGGAGATGGGCTGCTCCGACTAGGAGGGTGCCTTGACATCGGCGATGTGCTCTTGGTCGGCGCTATTGAAGGCGATTATCGTCCGTCGGAGTAGCTTCTTATCCCTTTGGGACTCGGTGGCGACTTTGCCGCCGAAGATGACCGCGACATTTCTTTCGGGTTCTTTGAACTCCTGGCGGCCGTCCTCATCGGAGTTATTGTCGTCCTTTTCCCACTTGACATGCCCGTCGGCATTGCGGTTGTCCTTCCGATTTTTGTTGCCTCCCCGCGGTCACCGCGTGTTGGTTTTATTGAAGATGTTGGTGAAGCCCCAACATTCGCCAAAGGTGTGGCCTTTGTTTGGGTGCCTTGGGCAGTCTTGGCTAAGGACTTTGTCGTAGCCGTCATCGTAGGGCTTGTCCTGGTTGTTGACGTTGTGGACGCGGTTTCTGCGGTTACGCTGGCCATCGTCTTGTCTGGTCCTTTTGCGTCCTTGACGGTTGTCCTCACGGCTGCGGCTGCGCCGCTCGTGGCGGCGTGAATCGCGTCGATCATCGTGGTTTCCGCGGTTTCGTGCGCGATGGTCGCGATCGCGGTCATCGTCGTCGTCGCGGCGAAGATGGCGTCATGAGGGACCGTTGTCTTTACCTGAGCGTAGGGCGTCGTCAACGCGCGTCCATTCGCCAGCAATTTTTAGGGCTTCGCCCATTGTTTTAGGCTGAGTTCGGAGTAGCTCGATCTTGCACTTCTCGTTGCGGGGTTGAGTGAGGCCTTTAATGAAGAGCTCGACGGCCTCTTGCTGTGAGATGTTCACCACCGTCGTCCACGTGTCGTTGAAGCGGCGTATGTACTCACGTAGAGGTTCGTTGGGGTAGTCGTGGATCTGAGCCAAGGCATACTTGGAGGCTGGCTGATGACACGTGGTCTTGAAGTGGTCGGACAACATCTGGCGAAGTTGAGGCCAGCTGTGAATTGAACCATCATGCTGGCACATGAGCCAGTTGGTTGGGGAAGGTCCCAAGATGACCGGCAGGTAATTTGCCATCACGCTTTCGTCGCCGCCTGCTGCTCGAATTGTTGTTTCATACAGGAAGAGCCACTGGTTGGGATCTTTGCGACCGTCATATGGCTGCACATCACTGGCCTTGAAATTTCGTGGCCAGTGTACTTCCCTGAGCCGCTCGGAGTAAGGCTTGGGACCGGGGATCTCGAAACGGCCCCCATCATCGCGCCGACCGTCGTCGTAACGACGATCACTGCGGCGGGGCTAGTCAACGTCGTCATCGCGATGGTCGCGGCGGTTGCGGTGATCCCGCTGGCGGCGTGGCGGGTCGTCGCGGCGACGTCGATCTGTGATCGTCGCCGGCGGTCGCGGTTTATAGAGCGGACGTCGCGGCTGGAAGAGTCGGAGCTGGAATCCGTGGAGTGATCTGAAGAGCGAGCTAGTCGGTTCCTTGGGTCGTGATTTGCAGATCCTTCTTGGAGATCCAAAAGGCGACTGCGTTGAGCAGATGCAGCTGGAACCTCGGGAGGTACTTCCCCTCGGCGCATGCGGTTAACCTGCCCTTCGGCTGCCATCAAGTGGTCGATGATTTCCTGGACAGCCGGGGTGTAGGGTAGTGCCTCCAACTTGCTTTTGGCCACCACGATGTTGGTCGTTGGGGTTTTATGAACCCGACGCTCGCCGACCAGATCGAACTCGTCAGCCAGATTGCAGTTAACATAGCGCTCTCGATCAGCCCTTCATTGCTCATCTTGTCGTTCTTGCTCGCGTCGAGTAGCACGCCGCGCGTTGCGCGCGATGCGTTCGCGACGGTGGTCGGGGGTCTCATTCTCGACGGTAGGTTCGTCGTTGCTGACCATGAACACTGTGTTCCCGAAACCAGGGGGATCTCGGGGTGATCGTCCTCTGGACCCGGCTTAGGGGCCGATCGGAGGATCTCTTCGTTTGGGGTGCTGTTATCAGCAACCTGGTCGACCTCCATCGCCATTGGCGAGACTTGTGTCGTCATGGAGCTCGGCGTCTCTACGGAAGCGAGGTTCGTGTAGCCAATTGCGTCGAGGAGTTGCCCAGGAGATCCCGCTTCGAGTGTCGCCTGAACGGCGGAGGGGAGCGGTGGAAAGCTAGATTCATCCGTGCCAGACGGCTGTGCTGAGGCGGCCGGCACATCCCCTGAGGTGATCATGTTGACGAAGTGAGGCGGAATTGGTTGTTGTTGCGTACGGCCAGGGCGTTGAGGAACCAACGGAGGGAAGAGCTCCTCATAGGATGCGGTGGCGTTTTTGAGCCCAAATGCAAAAGGACTGCCCTGGCTATCGTCCAGTAGTGGGCGTGGCCGGCGGGTATGCGAGGGCTTCGGGCGATCCGATCTGGCTGGATCTGAATCTGACCGGGATCCTTGTGTGTTACGGTGCCTCCGCCGCTGTACGGGGGTGAAACCATCATTGACTCGGAGGTCGGCGAGTTGTTTGAGCACGGATTCCGCGAGGGCGAGGGTCTCCGCCAATCCTTCTCCATGGCGGTCGATCATCTCGATCAGATCCGAGTTGTCAATCCGGCGCCTTTGATAGCGCGGGACCGGTGGTCGAACCAACGGCCTTAGCAGCTTCTCGGCGAGGTTGGAGCTTTGTTTTTCCGGTGGGGTTGTGGCCTGAATGCCGAGTGCAGTTGCCTCGACAACCGGAGGAGCCTCTGCAACGTCACAGGAGCCGAAAGAACCGAAGGTAATCGGAGCGATGTCATCGAGGTCCATGGAGGCAGGGAACGAAACCATCTTGTTCATCTTGAGATCTATACGCACAGCCCCTACCTGGCGCGCCACTGTCGACGAAATATCGGCGGCAGTCTACCTGGGGTATGCCTAAGGTAGTAGATTGATCGGTAAGGCACGCTAGGTGACGAACAGGACGTAATCAAGAACACGAGATGCTGTATTTATACAGGTTCAGGCCATGAATCGTGTAACACCCTATGTCCTGTGCTCTTGATCGAGTATGATTATTGGTATGCCAGATGAGTTTTGGAAGGGTGTCCTGCTCGCCTTATATAGTGGGGGAGCAGGATTACAATCCTGATATCTCGGGGTGTGAAATTACACGTAAGGTAACAACATCAATGTGATCGATATCTTGACAACCGACCAGAGGTGCTGATTGGCTCGTCCTTCCTTCCTTGTCTTCCAAGGTAGCCGACCAGACTTGGGCGTTGGTCGACCTTGTGCTCTTGGGCCAAGGGTCCTCGTCCGAGCAGGCCTGAAGTCGTGTCGTGCTGGTATAGGGGTTTATACCCCCAAAGCTTGAGCTTGAGAACACTATTGTGAACTACTTGGGGACACTTTACAATGAGGGACTAGGGGGGTATTTATAGTGGAGGTGGAGTACGGGTTACTCCAGCGCCACGTCAGTGATCCGTGTGCTCTCCGCCATGCGCCGTTGGATCAAACCGACCTTCCACCGACTTGAATGGACGTATCTCGGTGCAGGACACGTGGGAGTCATGCAGGAAGGCGGTGGAAGCAAACCGACCTTGAGTGGGGCCCACTTGCAGGTTGGCCGACCTGGGTCTGGCTGACCTGTGGGTCCCACTCCCCTTCTAGAAGGTCCAGGTGGCAGTGGGAGCAATGCCAAGGTGGCATGCCACCAAATGTTGGTCGGCCAACCTGGCATTGGGCCCCTGGTCCACGTGGCAGCTTCCTGGTGCTATCCTGGCTTGTCACGTGTAGTCTTGTCTGAAGTTGGGTTCACTTGATATCTTGCTTGCTTCTATGTGGATCCTTGGTCCAATGTACCAATCAGGTGGAATGTTGATGTGTGGTACATTTGGATCCGTGGATCGAGCTCTCTGTAGAATTCGGGGATCCCGCTTGGCGGTCGATCCCGGTGAGACCCGAGATTCGTGTCGAGACACGGGTTTCGGTCTTACGGGGCCTGTTTCCGGCTTTCCCCAGTATTTCACAAGCTAAGAATACAAGTGGAACTTTATTAGTGATAAATATGCTCATGTGATGCTTATCTTCCTTCTATCGAGGACTGTTGATGGGTTTTTGAGTGTACCAAAACTGGTCATTATTCCCGTCAACAGCAGCACAGTCGTGTGTGCAAATATGGAAGTTCTGGAGTCGTGGAGCTGTGGTTAAGGGCCGTTCGGGCTCTCGGGTGATGACAAACAATGTTGTGGTGAGGCCAGAGGTGTCAAAACACCTTAACCATGGCATACGGTCGTGCTTGTCCTAGTGCTAAGAGCTGTAGGACACGCAGGAACCGGCTGTGCGGTAGCATAGTCGTGTGTGTAAATATGGCAGTTCTAGAGCTGTGGAGCCATGGTTATGGGCCATTCGGGTTCTCGGGCGGCAGCAAACACTGTGGTGGAGAGGCTAGAGGTGTCAAAACGCCTTAACCATGGTGCATGGGCGTGCTTGACTTTGTGCTAGGAGCCGTAGGACGCGCAGGAACTGGCCGTGCGGCAGCAAAGTCATGTGTGCAAATATGGCAGTTCTGGAGCCGTGGAGCCGAGGTTAAGGGCCGTTCGGGCATTCGAGCGACGGCAAACGCTATGGTAGAGAGGCCAGAGGTGTCAAAATGCCTTAACCATGGCGTACGGGCATGCTTGACTTAGTGCCGGGAGCCAAAGGACGCGTTGGAACCGACCGTGCGGCAGCACATTCGTGTGTGCAAATATGGAAGTTCTGGAGTCGTGGAGCTGTGGTTAAGGGCTGTTCGGGCTGTCGGGTGATGACAAACATTGTGGTGGTGAGGCCAGAGGCGTCAAAATGCCTTAACCATGGCATACGGTCGTGCTTGATCTAGTGCCGAGAGCTGTAGTATAACACCCCGGTTTACAAAGAATACCAGAGGTCGTCATATGTGTGCCCAGGAAGTCCACACATATAACTAGAACGATAATTATCAGATAAACAATGTATAAATAGCGGAAACATATATATACTAACACTTACACAACATCAGAGTATCACGGAACGTTAGCTACAACTTCTCTTCAGAGCTCCATTCTTCTCAGGGACAGTTGACTGGGGGCTCCGTACGCCAAACACCTTCGACATCTCAATGTCCAGCAACACCTTGCTAGCAGACTATAGCAAGGTGAGTCCATGTCGAACTCAACAAGTACAGGCGGAAAGTATAATGATATGCATGGCTTGTACAAGGTAAAGCTCAAAGGTATAAACCGTGGTAGCATTTTAGTAACAGGTGAATTTTAATTAGCAACCTATTACTAATCATCTTGGTGGAAAACACCCAACCCTTAATTATGGTTCAAGTAATAATTAAGAGTCATTTAATAAGCATTGATATAGGCATATATCAACATTATACATGTGAGATTTCCATCTCACAAAAGGCACTGTGATCATCATCCTGCAGCCGAGGTCGCAACCTCTCAGAAGACATAGGATCGCCATCCTTCAACAGCACGAGGAAATTTCCTCGCAAGACATCATCTCCATGATTTAAGGTAAGGTCCATTGGGCTTAGACATGTGAGGATCTGGGCCGCTCGTGACCATGAGCACGGACGATATATCGATTGTTGACTCTGCGCAGAGGTGTACTCTTTACCTCCAGTTTGTGATTACCCTTTTGCCCGAGGTGGCCAAACCTCTTAGCCCGTTACCGAGACAGGCTGGCAGAGGTCACAACAAGGCTGTTCACAGGGCCACTAGTAGCGGTAGCCCGCTAGTTATGACGCAAGCGTAGGGCGGCCTCTCCCGACCCACCACTACTAGAACTTGAATCACACTTTTCGCCAATCCAGGTACCAGTTCCAGGTAAGCTACCCGCCCTACTAGTGGTGGTCCTGGTAATTGGCCAAGCAAGAGCCCATTAGCCTGGAGTTGTACGGAATGTCCCAGGTTGCCGCTCCATGAGAGGGTCCTTAAAGGGCAGACACGGGCGACCCCGTCTACATGGGCAACCGCCAACACCCGCGTCCCCCTTGCTTCTCACCACGGCAATGCATCACAGCACCGCCAACGCCTCCATGGCCGCAGCCATAAACCAACCGCTTTACATTATTAAGAAGCAAGATTAATGTTGACGGTCGTTAAGTATCAATTTTATACCGTCAACGCAGCAAGAGAAAGGACTAATATGAGTTCACTGTTAGATATAGGGGTTACACGACAGAATTCCACGAGTTTTGGTGATTGTCTATTTCGGGGGTTATCGAGAAAGAGAACCAAAGGAGGCCCACATGTCATGATTACATAGAGATAAAGACCGAACGGGTAAAATTGTATAATCTAGAAGACTCCCGAAGGCGACCCCTGAAGGCTGGGCCCCACCTGGCAGGGTGGGCGGTCGGCCGACCCAAGGGGGAGTCGGCCGACTCCCCACCTCCACCAATCGGGTGGAGTCTCGTGGATCCCGCCTCCACCGCCTTTGAGGATGAATAATTATCGTCCATTTAGGTCGGTTTGATCCGAGGGCCGTGGTTCATCCTAGGGGCTATATATTCGAGCCCCGGCCCCCGGGTGAAACCCTAAGCTAATTCATTCAAGAGTTCATTCTCTCATCATAATTCGGAGAGAAGCCGAGCCACCATCTCAATTAGAGCTCCATAGTTTAGTAGCATAGCTACATAGGAATAGATCTAGAGGGAATCAAGCCTAGCTTGGAGTCCGGATCTGTCGGAGTTCTTGGTAATTCCCTCTACATTCTTGTAATATTCATCATTGTTCGTGATACTATGAGTAGTACTTTATTCTATTCTATTATATTATACTTGACTTTGCTCTATTTGATTATATTCTCAATTATATTGTTCTTAGTTTACTTTGATTATATGTTTAGCATAGTTGGACTAGAATTATGTTTATGCATAGGATCGTATAGCGCTTACTCATTAGATCGATGGGTAAGTGATAAATATTGTGTAGGCATGGTGCCTAGGCCGTATTTATCTGCGATTACACCCTATTGGCCGGGTCGTGTGGTAGATCGCGGAAGTGACAGTTCCGTTGAGTCCTTTGTATTCCATCCCCTGTTGGTAGGTCTTAGTAGAACAACCTATTACATTGAAGTCATTGCTATGTCTCTTGTCTTCTACGGTAATATCACTATGCATAGATGTAACCTTTTCCGCCATGATTGCTAGATGTTCTTGCACTAATCATTGTATGCTTTGACCTTATAGTTAGAATAACATAGGATTATACCCTAGATCATCCTAGTCCATGCTAGTGTTATAAGCTTAGAGTGCTAAGTTGAGATGGCTTATTACTATTATTTTATGTGGCTAATTGCTCTCATTTATCTTATGTCATTTATCATTCATTCCTATATTTTATGTGACACTTACCCCCGTATGAGATGATCGATACGAGACAAGGTTAAGCTCTCCATTACAGCATGTGCATTGCTCATCACTCATTATCCAGTGCATTCCCTTCCCGGTGGTAAAAATATAAATAACGATACCTGGATTACTCCTGGTTAAAATGCTACATCGGTATTATCTCGTGCGCTTGCGGATCCCATATTTATTTCTAGTAGCAGTTGCATTATTTAGTACCGATTTTTGGCGCCATGTTGGGGATGACAACCTAACACCGAGTGGCGTTAGAAATGTCAACAAGCATTTTTGGCGCCGTTGCTGGGAAGGTTGAAAGCCAATGGATAATGAGCAAGCATTGCACTACATAATGAGATTGAGCACTTGTCACCATTCTCTACTCATACACCTTACCCTTGTTTTTCGTCTATTCTTATATCTTATGCGGGGTAATGTATGAAAAAGACAATTCTTCCCGATAATTATATTGACGATCCGAAGCTTTATTCGGGAAGGCCGAAGCAAGTTGAAGAAGACCAATCAATCATCATCATCATCAACTCAACTTGGAAGCTTGACGGAAGCGTAAAAGTCAACCTTTCGTTCGAGACTTGACACCAGCGTTTGAAGCCATGGCGCACAAGTCACTCCGCGAGTTCTCGGCTCAACTACGGACAACATTCGTGCTTGGACCAGCCGCGGACATCGAAGGAGCTTTTGAGCTCAAGCCTGCGCTAATCAACATGGTGCAAGCAAGCCGGTTACGTGGGAAGGCCCATGAAGATGCTAGTGCTCATCTCCAACACTTTACGGAGATTTGTAGCACATTCACTATCAAGGATGTCCCCGAGAGATGCTATACTACTTCGCCTCTTCCCATTCTCACTCTTGGGGAGAGCGAAGCGTGGTTCTACGCCAATAAGGAGAAGAATCCTACGTGGGCACTATGTTCCACCAATTTCTTGGCGAAGTTCTTCCCAATGGGCAAGACAAATGCTCTTCGTGGGAAGATATCAAGCTTTCGGCAACATCATGATGAGACTGTCCCGAAGCTTGGGAGCGCTTTCAAGATTACATCCTCGAGTGTCCTCATCATGGCATGGAAAATTGGCTGCTCATGCGGACATTCTACCATGGGCTCGAAGAACAAAGACACGTGAGACGATGGATGCTTGTCTGCTGGAGGTGCATTCTTATCACTCACTATTCCTCGGGCCACGGCTCTTGTGGAGAAGATGGCATCCAACCAAGGTTGGAGTGAAGAAAGGACGCTTGAGACCCGCAAGAGAGGTGGAGGAATGCATCAGGTGAAAGAGGTAGACATGCTGTACGCAAAATGGATTTGCTAATGAAGAGGCTTGATGAGAGAGCCCCGGAGAAGAAAGAAGTCATGCATATACATGATGCTCGCATGACATGTGAAGAGTGTGGAGAGACCGGGCACACAGGTGCTAACCGCCCGGAGCCGAAGGAGGATGTGAACTACCTCAACAACAACAACAATAATAATTACTACCGTCCTCGCGAATCAAGGTTGGAATCAACGAAAGAGGCCTAACTACTCGTGCAATTATTCAGGCAACTATCAAGGTAACAACTCCTCCTACAATAATTACAACCACCGCCTTTGAGAGAGTTAGTGCTGAATCAAGGCAAGATGATGGACAATCTGTCCAAGAAGCCGACATCAAATGACAAGGTCCTAGAGACACTCGGCAACAGAATGGATGGCTTTTCCAATGCCATCAAGAGTCACTCAGCTTCAACAAGATACTTGAGTCGCAGTACAACGGCTTGTCAACCTTGCTCCCTCCACTGGTCAAGGTAAACTGGCAGGACAACCCGAAGAGCTCGAGACTGCAAATCTTGTTGATATATTCAATGTAGAAGATAGCCGAAGTGATCCATCGAAGGGGTCATGGATTGACTCAACTCTGCCAATCAAGAAGGGCGATCCGGGAGACCAAGTCATTCCGATCTCCATTGGAAGTACTAACTTTAATGAGGCAATCGTGACTTCGGTGCAAGCATCAACATCTTGCCAAGAGTGATATATGAGAAGCTATTCGAGATGCCCCTTAGCATACACAACCATGTGCTTGCAACTTGCGGATCGATCGGTCACTCCGTGTTCCTTTGGGAGTACTAGAAGATATATGTGTACGAGTGGGCAACTCATATGTTCCAAAGAGACTTCGTGATAATGGATACAGCGGTGATGAAAGGTCCCCTATCATTTTGGGACGACCATTCTTGAACACCGCCGGAGCCATCATGTATGCCAACACCGCCAAGATCATCTTCAACATCAAGGGCAAGCGAGAAACCTTCTTCTTCAAGAACGAGTCTTAGCTTCCCAAAGACACCCTCATCAACGAACGGTGAGAAGAAGAAGAGTCCAAGCTAAGAAGAGCAAGAACAAGAATAAGAAGACCAAGAAGACAGAGACAGGGATGGTCACCGCAGTCCACAAGGAGCATGACCACTTACTCGAGTCCCCACGTCGATCAAGAAGGATGACCCAGTGTCCCAACCATTCAATGCTCCATCAACAAAGCTCTTTCAATAAAGGCATGCCTCGTGACACCGGATCGGGCGTCAACATTATGGCCAAAGTAACTTATGAGTATCTATATGGCACTATGCCTTTGGAGCCTACCTATGCACAAATGCAGATGGCGGACCGGACATTCCGCTTCGTCGAAGGAGAAGTAAAGGATGTCCTCATCCGGATAGATGACCATTATGTCCCTACGTACTTCCTAGTCATTGACATGGGAGATGACTATGATCCTCCAATCATCCTAGGAAGACCATTCCTGAACACCACCAGAGCTATCATCTACATTAGGACAGGAGAGATTCACTTCCACTTTCCCACTGAGAAGGTACGCCGCTACTTCAATAATAATTATATAATCACTGAGGAGCCCAAGAAGAACAGAACAAGGAGAAGGCAGCGTACCCGTCGCCAGAACAAGAAGAACATCACTAAAGATGGATGGGCTGACTATGAGGGAGAAGTATTCAGATATGAAGATCGGTACCCAGAAGAAAAGAACATTGTAAAAGAAGAAGAGGTGCTACCAGAAGAAAACCAAGTGCCCCAAGAAACTTCCTCCTCAAGGTCATCTTCTCCAACAAAGAAGGTGTGGAAGGTAAAAGCAAAATCAGAATCAATTCCTACACACGAGGCGACGTCATCCGAGGCGCCGCCAATGCGCCCTTGAAAAATGAGCGAACATGACAAGTCCCGTTCGGAGGACTTAAAACCACCGAACGCCGCGCCAAGAGGTAACTTGGTATTTATCAGCAATTACTTTTTCAGCATTGTAATTTTACCTTAGCATATTTATTTCCCTACTTGCATCTTAGTTGCATCTTTACTCTTTTATCTCTGCATTAGAAAAGAAAATAAAAATGTTGTGCATTTGCATCCGAAAAAACTTTAAGCCCCATGTGAATATTCATTCACCGTGGTGGCACAAAAATAATTTCTCAAAGATATTTATTTTCCCCGTCTGCGCATTCCTTAAATAATAAAAAGATAAAAATATTTCTTGTGATCCTGTTAGAACAAGTCTAAGTTAAGAAAGTTCTAGACAACCAGGGCCTAGAGGTTTTATCACTAACGCTTAATCAGTTCCACAAGCTTTGTTGTCTATTTGAGCTTCACAAAACATCAAGGATCATGAAGAGCTAACAGGCAGAAGGACATCCAGTCCCCTGTCGGAGTACTGCCCGCGAAAATTGAATGCTGTCTCCAACAGCAACTATCTACGACACTCCTGGAGGACTAGAACGTCTTCGATGCCTCGTCGCCAACATCGCGAGACTATGTCAACATCCAGCTTGGGGAGAGCATCCCCCGTGTACCAAGCTAAGTGTTTCCAACTTATCTATTTATGCTTTATTAGAGTGTGCTTTGATTAAAACAACTAAAAAAGATGCATAACCATAGAAACCCGTAAAAGATTTCCTTATTTATCTTTTCTACTTTTGGAGAGCTCTTGCGATACCTCTTTAAAAGTGATCCCTAGAATAAACTCTACATGGAGATGATGAATAGTTGCTCTGCGTAATTCCTTTCAAGTACCTAGTTTTCAACCTTGCACTCTCCCGAGTTTTGGACACAACTTGTTTAGATTTGAGATTTGCTCTCGAACCTGAAACTTGTGGGTAGCGAACACTTGATCTAAGTCTAGGTGGTTGACGGGTATGATATGGGAAGGTTTTGAGTTCTTTGTCCATCTTGTTCCTAGAGATACTAGAGTTCGGAGAATTTAT
Source organism: Themeda triandra (assembly GCA_018135685.1). NCBI lineage: Eukaryota > Viridiplantae > Streptophyta > Magnoliopsida > Poales > Poaceae > Themeda > Themeda triandra. The sequence goes on along the minus strand of JAENPR010000067.1, from coordinate 495,743 downwards.
CTCGTGAAAATATTAAATTCCTGCATGATGAGTTCCTTTATGATGAGAGTTCAAATTCCTACCACACCATATATTCATGCTTTCTAGATTAGGAAAACCCATCTCGTTTAAATAGATCATATTTTAGGTTTGAGTGTAGACTTTATAGGCATTGAGTGTGGTTATGCTTTGTGACCCATAAGGAATTAGTCACGCAGTTAAAGTCAATACTATGTGCTCTCCATCCATTGATCTATGCTACTTCGTCCTCGAGGTATGCACCCATTTTATAAATGTTATATTCATTACCGTGCTACTACGTTCCTCAAGTACCACCCACATATAGATCCATCTCCACCACATATTGTGCTATCTCTACCCCGGAGATACGCACTTATGCTACTCCTATCCCGGGAGTACGCATTCCCCACTTACTATGCTATCTCTACCCCGGAGATACGCACTTATCTTTATCTCCTACACCGAGTACGCATCCATTCATTCATCCACATATACATACGCCATTCATTTCACATCATCCCGAAAAGGTACTATTCCTATCCCGGGAGTGAACATTTAGAAATAATCATCGTCGTTCCATTTGCCTACATCAAAGCTCCGGTCATTATCATTTCAAGTTATATACTCCCGTGCTAAAGTTTTGTTTCCGGAGGATTGGTTGCTCTAAAAAAAAAAAAAAAAAAAAAAAAAAAAAAAGAAAGAGTAGCCAAGTCTTTCCATTTAAGAAGTTTTAAGGTTTCCGAATAAAGGGAGTCATGTTATCCCCGAAGGAGCAAGTGTAGAAGTAGATGTTCACCAGTTGAGTACCCTCATAATCATCTCCTTATCACCATCATCCTATCATCTTTTCATCCATTCCATTTCCTCATTCACATGCACATATGACTTTATTATTATTTTAGTTCCTATTGGATCCATGTCTTAACTGTGCAATATATGCAAGTGAGTTTGAGTGTCTCCCCACCTATGAGCTCCACATAAGCCTATTAGAAAGTAGGGTGAGAGAGAGAAGGCACTTTCCACTATGCCTTAGTTCCACAAATACCACATATTCTTGAGAGAAGAGAGAAAAGGCATACACTACTCATGCCTTGGAGAGGATCCAGAAATACCACAAATGAGAGATTTGAAAGGTTCATACAAGGAACTCTGAGTTTTATTTCAAAACCTTGCAAAAACTCCGGGATAATAGTTGATCAAAGAGCGAGAAACATGGCGCTTGACTTGACCGTTCTATCTTTCAACTACTCAAGACCCAAGTGACGGTTACAAGCCCCATGGTGAAAGGTAATATGAGTGAGTTTTGAGTCAGGATAGTTCACTCTGATCCGGAGGAGAGTTCTTGTTTGAACGCATGTGTACTTGTGAGGAGTGAAAGTATTATAGCAACTCCTGATCCATCACTGAGTCTATCTTTGCTCAGGGACGAGCAAAAGGTAAGCTTGGGGGAGTTTGTTGACGGTCGTTAAGTATCAATTTTATACCGTCAACGCAAAGAGAAAGGACTAATATGAGTTCACCTGTTAGATATAGGGGTTACACCGACGTAATTCCATGAGTTTTGGTGATTGTCTATTTACGCGGGGGTTATCGAAAAGAGAACCAAAGGAGGCCCACATGTCATGATTACATAGAGATAAAGACCGAACGGGTAAAATTGTATAATCTAGAAGACTCCAGAAGGCGACCCCTGAAGGCTGGGCCCCACCTGGCAGGGTGGCCAGTCGGCCGACCCAGGGGGGAGTCGGCCGACTCCCCACCTCCACCAATCAGGTGGAGTCTCGTGGATCCTGCCTCCACCGCCTTTGAGGATGAATAATTATCGTCCATTTAGGTCGGTTTGATCCGAGGGCTGTGGTTCATCCTAGGGGGCTATATATTCGAGCCCCCCGGCCCCCCGGGTGAAACCCTAAGCTAATTCATTCAAGAGTTCATTCTCTCATCGAATTCGGAGAAGCCGAGCCACCATCTCAATTAGAGCTCCATAGTTTAGTAGCATAGCTACATAGGAATAGATCTAGAGGGAATCAAGCCTAGCTTGGAGTCCGAATCTGTCGGAGTTCTTGGTAATTCCCCTCTACATTCTTGTAATATTCATCATTGTTCGTGATACTATGAGTAGTACTTTATTCTATTCTATTATATCATACTTGACTTTGCTCTATTTGATTATATTCTCAATTATATTGTTCTTAGTTTACTTTGATTATATGTTTAGCATAGTTGGACTAGAATTATGTTTATGCATAGGATCGTATAGCGCTTACTCATTAGATCGATGGGTAAGTGATAAATATTGTGTAGGCATGGTGCCTAGGCCGTATTTATCTCACGATTACACCCTATTGGCCGGGTCGTGTGGTAGATCGCGGAAGTGACAGTTCCGTTGAGTCCTTTGTATTCCATCCCCGTTGGTAGGTCTTAGTAGAACAACCTATTACATTGAAGTCATTGCTATGTCTCTTGTCTTCTCGGTAATATCACTATGCATAGATGTAACCTTTTCCCGCCATGATTGCTAGATGTTCTTGCACTAATCATTGTATGCTTTGACCTTATAGTTAGAATAACATAGGATTATACCCTAGATCATCCTAGTCCATGCTAGTGTTATAAGCTTAGAGTGCTAAGTTGAGATGGCTTATTACTATTATTTTATGTGGCTAATTGCTCTCATTTATCTTATGTCATTTATCATTCATTCCTATATTTTATGTGACACTTACCCCGTATGAGATGATCGATACGTACAAGGTTAAGCTCTCCATTACAAAGCATGTGCATTGCTCATCACTCATTATCCAAGGCATTCCCTTCCCAAAGGGTAAAAATATAAATAACGATACCTGGATTACTCCCGGTTAAAATGCTACATCGGTATTATCTCGTAAGCTTGGATCCCATATTTATTTCTAGTAGCAGTTGCATTATTTAGTACCAGCATTTTTGGCGCCATGTTGGGGATGACAACCTAACACTGAGTGGCGTTAGAAATGTCAACAATTAACAAGTATAATCTTTAGTGAGTAGATGAGCGGAGCACTAACAGACTTGTATCCTAGCTACAAACCCCCATGGGTGATATCTGGATGTGGTGGCTAGGATATCCTTAGGTTTAATGTATTACACACATGCATGTAGTTATTAATGTTCATGGGACCAATATGATCAAAGGGTCCTGTACTTGCCTTAAATCCAAAGACTAGTTGCTCAGTAGTCTTTCGTGGTTCTATCTTTTGGTCTCCAACCTCAGCTGCACTTGTTGGTCCTCAGCTCCTTGTCTCCAATGCCGACGTCGCTCTTCGTCTACCCGCAACAATCAAGCAACACAAACGAGACAAACAAACGAAGAGACTAAGAACAATACACCAATCAAAAGACACTTGCAAAGAGCGTACTAAACGACACGGCTCAAAGCTACCGACATAGGAGCGCAAGAACGTTAATAATGGACCTAACGTCAAAAGGACACAACTATCGAGTCTTGCAACATAACATACGACAAATTATATGCATGACCCATCTCGGTTAACAAAGCGGATGATTGGCATCTTAAGGAAACACAAGGTTAAATCAATTGAATTATGTTGAATTATAAAAGCGAGTTAAACCTTAGCCACATTTTATTTATAAGCAATTATGTTACCCAAGCCATTTAAACACTTATAATTATAAAATATAAAACAGGTGAGGCATGAAACATAACATAGCATGCTTTAAGATTAAACTAAGCAGGTCATAAAACAAAGGGCATCATACGAGCATTGAGCAATTATTAACCAATTAAACATCTAACATAAGAGAACAACTGAAATAAACATGATTTGTTCTGAGAGTAAATCTAAGCATGTAACAATCAAAAGAGCATCAAGCATTTATTAAACAAGCTAACAAGATTAATGCACAAACATATGACAAGACAAATATCATCGATGGCATGCAACTTACGTCGAAACGATCGCAACACAAAAGATCAAAAGATAACCCTAGGTTACTTTTATTTATAAACTATTAAATAATCGATAATCAAATTAATATTTTAAATAAATAAATTCACAATTGAGTCATGCAATAAAAGTTACTGCTATTGCGTAGTACACGACGACACGATTCTAATGCATCTAGAATCGCTCGAATCGGAGTTAAAACGGTGAAACGCGGCGATTATACGATCAATGGCAAAACTGTAAATAAGTCGTCTTCTACCTCCAGTCATCTCCATCTTCTTCTCGTACAGGACATAGCCATGGCGATGAACTGCTGCTGTCCTCACGCAGGGGAGGGGAGGGGCTCGGCCCTAGCCGGCCAGCAGCGGCGCGAGAAGCAGAGTACACGCGTCGGGGGCGGCGCCGTGAGGCGGGGCGAGGCCGGCCTGCACAGCTGCGCAATGGCGGCGGCGGCCTGCCATGCCTGCCTGCTGCTCCCGCGTGCAGGGGCGCGCGACGGCACTGGAGGCACGGGGAGGGGCAGCGCGGCAGGGGGAAGGCCCGCGGGATGGTGGCGTGGCCGCGGGGCACGAAGTGGAGGACCGGCCGACCTGCTGCAAAGAAGGAGATGGTTCTCATGGTAAGTTCGCCGGAAAAGAGAGGAGAGGAAGGGGACGCGTCCAAACGAACATGGATTCGCGAAAATAAAGACATGACGGCGTATAGGAGATCGAGGGAAACCTTCTGGTGGTGGCGTCTTCCGCCGGAGCTCGACGGTTTGGCCGGAAACGCTCGCCGGAGAGTTCGCCGGAAACCTAACCGAGATGAAGTTCGGCGATCGATTGCGGGAGCTACGTGTGGCGGCTCGAGATGGGGTTTGGTGTTCTGGAATCAGGGCGACGAGAGGAACACCGGCATATATATATGCCTAGGGTTTGGAGCCGGAAAAAATTTTTATTTTTATTAATTTCGGGATTTATTATAAAATATTTTTCAGTTCGAAAATAATTCCAGAGAGGAGCTGAAATCATTTTAAACCCCTGAAAAAATATTTATATAACTCCAAAAATTATATAAAAATGCCCAAAAGTAGATTGAGACATGATGAATCCAAATAAAGTATTTGGAGCCCACTAATGATATTTGAGAGCATTCCAAAAATTGGAGAAGCTCTAAAATAAAAAGGGAGGAGGCCGAAACGGGCTAGAGAGCAGGCCGACTAGTTGGGCTTGGCCCACAACGATGAGCTGGCCATAATGGCCGGCTGAAGTTGGCTAGGCCGTGGCGTAAAGTTGGCAGCGGGTCGGGTTTGGGTCGGATACCCGCGGGTTTCGGTTTTTCGGGTTTCGGGTTTGGTTGCTGTTTTCCACCCACAGTTTCGCGGGTTCGGGTACCCGAAATACTGCGGGTTTGGGGCGGGTTTTGATTTTCACCCGTGGTTACTCCACGGGCCCCGAAAGTTAACAGCCCATGTAAAGGCCCAGCTAGGAACCTTCATATATATATAACCTAAAAACCCTAAACCTCACCCCCCTCCTCACTTCTTCGACCGCGCGGCCGCCGCGTCGCGGCCGCCGAGAGTCGCGCGACTCGCGTCGCGCCGTCGGCCGTCGCCGTCGCCTCGGCCTCGCTCCGTCGCTCGGCGCCGCGCCCCGCTAGGCCACTACTCCGCATCTCCGCCTCACGCGGCCCTCGGCTCCTCTCCATGCGTCGCGGAGGGGCGGATCGGCCAACCGCGCCGCGTCGCGGAGGGCGGCCGCGCCGAAGGCGGCCGCACGCCGGCACCGAAGCCCGCCTTCTCCAAGTCTGCGGGCCCGCCTCGCCCGACGGTTTGCAAGTAGCCGGCCACGACCTCCCAACCTCGTCGGCTAATCCGGCGAGCCAGCAAGTAGCAAGGTACGATTCCCTTCCGTAGATCACAAGCCGCCGTATCAATGTGTGTCATTTTCTCAATCTCAATCTTCTCATGTGGCCGTGTATGGTTTTGCCTTTCTCATTTGTCGGGAAGTGAGCAATGTCGTCTCCGTTGGTACAAGTGGATCTCAAGCCGCTCGATCTCATTCCGTGGGTTCTCGTCGACCTCGTCTTGCTTCTAGTTCAAGATCACCAACAACACCCGAGGCGCAGGCCGGTTCAAGAAGACCAACAACGCTACCAGACGGTTCCGGTTCTGCGCAACACCGGCGATGATTCTGCTGCCGTAGGTAATGCTTCTGTGAATGTGATAGACCTAGAAGTAGAAGAGAATGTTCGTGTTGGTAGTAAGAGGAAGCTAAGATCTGAAGTATGGAAAGACTTTGATCTGATCTTGGTAAATGGGGTACCGAAAGCTAGATGCAAATGGTGTAAAAAGATTTAAGTGGGGACACAAGAAATGGTACAACTAGCTTAAAAAATCACCTTGCATGTGATGACGAGCTTGTAGAAAAGGTTTAACCCAGTCTACTCTTAAATTATCTACAAACTCAAAGGATGGCTCGTCACATTAGAGAAGTATGTGTATGATCCGAGAGGTTGCTAGGAAAGAACTTGCTTTGATGATCATTGTTCATGAGTATCCTCTTTCCATGGTGGACCATGAAGGATTTAAAAGGTTTTGTGCTTTGCATTGCAGCCAAGCATTCAAGTTAGTGTCTAGAAACACGATTAGGAAGGATATCTTTGATATGTATCAAGTGCAAAAGCAATCTATGGTGAACTATATCAAGAAATTGAGTTCTCGTGTTGCTTGTCACTACGGACTTGTGGACAGCAAACCATCAAAGGAAGGGTTACATGGCAGATTCTGACCCATTTTCTTGATGATGACTGGAAGCTAAAAAGTTTTCTTATTAGGTAATAAATAAAATCTCATCATTTTGTGTTCTTGTGTTATGCATTGTCTATTGAGAACAATCATTCGGACAATTACTTATCATATTTTATTGTTGTAGGTTCATTTATGTTCCAGCACCACATACAGCAGATGTTGAGGAATCTGTCCACTATAACACTTGACAATTGTAGTGTCAATGATAACGTCATGAGGACTATGATTGGCACCGAAGGGGATGACCTTGCAAAGAACAAGGCTGCTATAGAAGGCAAGTTACCACTCCGTTCTTGTATGTTGAAGGGCAAATTAATTCATATGCGTTGTCTTGCACACATTTTAAATCGATTGTTAAAGATGGAATGAGTGTAATGGAGAAGGGAATTGATAAAGTGCGTGATAGTGTTGCATATTGGTCTCGCCACTCCTAAAAGACATGAGAAGTTTGAGAAAATGGCAGCACAAATGAAAGGCAAATATGGAAAAAGAATTGCTCTTGATTGTAAAACTAGATGGAACTCTACTTACATTATGCTTACCACCGCACTAGAGTACCAAGATGTTTTTGAGCGCCTTGCTTGCTCGTGCTCCTTGTGTTCCATCTCGAGAAGAATGGAAGTTTGCTAGAGAACTTTGTGATAGGCTGAAATTGTTCTATGATGTAACCGAGTTACTATCGTGCACTAAATATGTCACACCAACCTCTACTTTCCCGAAATATGCAATGTTTTATTGACAATTAGGATGTGGCTAAGCGGTGATATTCCAAAGATAGAAGAAATGTCTCGTTAAAATGAAAGACAAATTCAACAAGTATTGGTCGATGTGCATGGTTTGATGGTCATTTGCTGCTGCCCTAGATCCTAGGTATAAATTGCATTTGTTGAGGGCTTTGTTTATCAAAATTCATGGGTCGGTTAGTGAAGCCGATGAATCTGTTAACAAAGTTAAAGACTTGATGTGCAATCTGGTCTTGGAATACCAAGATACTTGAAGATGTTGCCCAAACGAGATGGTGCTCAAACTAGGCCAAGAAATCCTACTCGGATAAGGGGTGTAGATTGGATGGATACTTTTGATGATTACATGTCCCAACAACCGAGTTGCAACCTCCACTTATGTGCGAACGAGTTGGATTTGTTCTTGGAAGAGCCATTGCTGCCTAGGACACAAGAGTTGGATATCATTCAATGGTGGCAAGTTGCGGGGCTTAAATATCCAACATTACGAAAAATTGCACGTGATGTTCTTGCTATTCCGGTGACAACAAGGCATCCGAGTCGGCATTTAGCACTAGTGGGAGAGTAATCAGTCCACATCGTAGTAGACTTGCACCATCAATGGTTGAGGCACTTATGTGTATGCAAGCATGGTCTCAAAATGACATGTTAGGTAAGTGTAATTTCTGCAAGTATGTGGTCTTCATTCTTATTCTTATAAGTTGTAAAACTAATTTGTGATTCATGTAGGATCTCATTCATCTTTTGTTGGTGCTTTGATGACTTGTCTTGATGAAAAAGATGAAGAAAATGTGGTATTGCTGTTGTTTCCTTCTATAGTCAAAGTTGTGAATTTACAATGCATTAAACATTCATGTAACAAATCTACTCTCTTTTTTTATTTCACAGACGAAGATGTTTCCACCATAATTGATTAATGCTTTGAACTTTGTGTCTTCCTGCTCCCGCCTCAAGTGAAGATGAATGCATCAAGACAAGTAGACTTAGGTTGCTTTTGCTCCTGCCCAAAATTCTTATTTGAATGTAATATGTGAGCTGCCTTAGTAGTACTCTACTGAACTTAGGTTGCTTTTGCTTCTCGGTGTCGTATCGGACACTTGGACTTGATGTTTTATTTTTTTGGAATGTGGACATGGCTCTCGGCTACATGCACTCATGGTGGCATGGTAGCCTGCTACTTTAGTTATCGGTATGTGCCTCGTGGTCTATATTATCTTGGAATCAAGAACTATTTTGCTATTATATCATGTATTATATTGTTGTGCTATTGGGTTTTGGGTAACCCGATGGGTTTTGGATACCCGCGGGTTTTGGGTTTGGGTGTGAATTTTCACCCGAATCAAGTTTTGGGTCGGGTTTGGGTTTTACTATTGGGTTTTGGGTTTGGGTGCCCGGAGACTCCACCCGATCCGAACCCGACCCGTTGACATTCTTACGTAGGACAACTATGGCCACTGCTGGCTAGCCGGGCTTGGCCACGGTTGGCCAAGGAAGGCTATGGTCGTCTGCGTGCGGCCAAAGCCGGCCGGGAAAGCTAGAGATGGCCGGGAGGGTTAGGGGACTAGCTAGGTCAAGCGGTGGTCCGGGCCGGAGCTGCCTAGGTCTAGCCGAAGGTGGCCGGGGCCGGATATAGCCGTTTAGTGTCAAGCCGGATGAAAGCCACGGGTGGCCGGAGAAGCTAGGGTCGGGCCGGATGGGGCTAGGAGTGGCCGAGCAAGCTAGGTTATCTTTGGGGAGGGCTATGGCTGACCATGGTCAAGCTAAAGCTGGCTAGGGCAAGCCTAGGCTAGCTATGAGTGGCCAGAAGGGGCCAGGGCTGGTCAAGCGAGGCCTTGGCTAACCGAAGGCAAGCCATGAAGGGCTAGGGTTCACTAGAGCGAGCTAGAGGCTAGCGCTAAAGAAGCTTGAGGTCGTGCCTAGCTAGTTATGGTTTTAGCAAAAAATATTTTCCTACTCAAACACCACTCAACAGAGCAAAACATAAAACACAACCGCACCATTATTAACTTATAAAAGTTTTTGAAAACCACACTTTTATCATTTTACAATGATAACAAATGAATTAAATCTGAGTCAATTTTAGGAAAATTATCAAATCATTTATTTTATTTAGTGTTTTCTAATAACAACCGAAAATACAAAATTTTGGGGTGTTATAGATCTACCCCACTTAACATGAATCTCGTCCCGAGATTCGGAGAGACTTGGGTTAAAGATGAAGCAGACAGTTAACGTTGTTTCAAAACCTTATGATGGGATATGATGTAGAGATTTAAGATTTTAACAAGGGTCGATAAGGAAAACCAAAATTGATTTTCCAAATGGTTTTCAAGATTCACATTAGGGAAGGATAAACAGACCAAGGTTTACCCACACACCAAGATATGGAGTCAAGGGGTGGGAAAAACATTACTTAAAAGGGAAGTAATGCATGATCTTTTGTTTATCCTACAAAGAGTACCAGATAGAGATCGGACTTTGATTTCTCTGAGGATTTGCACTTCCCTCAAGGCTCGCAGAGTACAATGAAAATGTTCCAACGGTCAACAAGGATCAACCAGAAGGATCGAGATTCCTCTGGGATCTCTAGTGACGTAACATGGAAGAATTGTAGATTGATAAAAGGTCAACCATAAAAGGGAAAAAGTTGGTCACACAAATACATAAGTTGATCTTTGTGTGCTTACTTTTTGAGAGCTATGAGACCTATGGTGAAACTATTTTGAATCGCAAAGATTAGCAAGGAGAACGTGGAATGATTCCTTCAGACCTTCATGTTTTTCTTAATTCCAGGCCTATGAACTGTGAAAAGATAAACACTATACTCATGGACCTCTTAGCATCTTCATGTCCCATGACAGGAGACGCTCAAGATTAATGAGGTAGGTAGCGGACGCTACCCCACTTAACAAAATTCTTGCTTATCCAAGAGGATTGATAAGAAGACCACCTTGTCAGAGCTATCTTTAGAAGATTCCTTGGGAGACTTCATCTTTAAAGGACTCACATAACTCCTCCCTTACAAGAATCTCGCCTCGAGATTCAAGGAGAGTAGCGAAAGAATGAGGGATGATTTTCCAATTTGATATGGAAAGATAACCTAGGAAAGGTTCATGACAAGATCACTCATAGGAGTAGCTTATATAATGGATCAAGATTAACAATCACGTTACCGAGCATGCCGAGCAATACATCCGTGTGTCTCGCAGCCACTGGAGACTTTCGACTTCATCGTGGCACCGTCAGCCATTAATCAAGACGCCATTACCAAGTCTACTACCAATTCGATATCCCACATGACATAGGTAATGACCTTGCATTGATAAGCATCATATCCAAGAAAAAAAAAACTCATGAGATTTGGAGATAAGGATGGTTTTCAAACTCCAAAATTTCTTCTATTCATGATGTAGGGAGTGGTTCGAGCATTAGTCCACATAACAAGGATCCGGGACTGTGGGTTATGGGTACACCACGCTTCCGCTGTGCCACCTTGACGATGACGTTGAATGTAACTCTTTCTTGAGGATCTGTTGTTAATGATAGGTCCTCCGTGTGTTGATCCTCCATTACAACAAGGTAAAGGAGAAGGCATGGAAACTAATGGCGGTATGGATGATGTAAGACGATATGATTTAAGGTTGATTAAAAGGTAGGAGGATAGAAGTCACTACCCCACTTTTACAAAGATCGAGTTCACCCACCAAACTCCACCTTTCAGGCTTTCATCGAAACAAGAGAACAGATATACCACACAATCATTACAACAAGCAAGGCAAGCACACAACACCACATCGATGCTAACGTCCTCCTTCAACATTGGTGGTCATCCTAAAAGGGTAGGCGATAGATGATGAAAGGCCATCGAATTTTGAACAAAATGGATTAGAAAACTTTTAGTAAACAAGCAAAACAAAAGTTCAAGGGAATAAGAAATTAATAGCTCAAAGGAAGCTATTCAAGGAGGGGATACAAGACAAGGGTGGAGATAGTAGTCAGAAGCAAAGACCAAGGGGTGATAAAATAGTTTTTGTGCAAAATAAGCTTTAAAACTCGGCCAGTGCTATCTTGGCATACGTCCTACAGTCAACATTGCTCTGATACCATTCTATAACACCCCGGTTTACAAAGAATACCAGAGGTCGTCATATGTGTGCCCAGGAAGTCCACACATATAACTAGAACGATAATTATCAGATAAACAATGTATAAATAGCGGAAACATATATATACTAACACTTACACAACATCAGAGTATCGCGGAACATTGGCTACAACTTCTCTTCAGAGCTCCATTCTTCTCAGGGACAGTTGACTGGGGGCTCCGTACGCCAAACACCTTTGACATGTCAATGTCCAGCAACACCTTGCTAGCAGACTATAGCAAGGTGAGTCCATGTCGAACTCAACAAGTACAGGCGGAAAGTATAATGATATGCATGGCTTGTACAAGGTAAAGCTCAAAGGTATAAACCACGGTAGCATTTTAGTAACAGGTGAATTTTAATTAGCAACCTATTACTAATCATCTTGGTGGAAAACACCCAACCCTTAATTATGGTTCAAGTAATAATTAAGAGTCATTTAATAAGCATTGATATAGGCATATATCAACATTATACATGTGAGATTTCCATCTCACAAAAGGCACAGGATCATCATCCTGCAGCAGGCTGAGGTCGCAACCTCTCAGAAGACATAGGATCGCCATCCTTCAACAGCACGAGGAAATCTCCTCACAAGACATCATCTCCATGATTTAAGGTAAGGTCCATTGGGCTTAGACATGTGAGGATCTGGGCCGCTCGTGACCATGAGCACGGACGATATATCGATTGTTGACTCTGCGCAGAGGTGTACTCTTTACCTCCGGTTTGTGATTACCCTTTTGCCCGAGGTGGCCAAACCTCTTAGCCCGTTACGAGACAGCCGGGCGAGAGGTCACAACAAGGCCGTTCACGGGGCCACTAGTAGCGGTAGCCCGCTAGTTATGACGCAAGCGTAGGGCGGCCTCTCCCGACCCACCACTACTAGAACTTGAATCACACTTTTCGCCAATCCAGTACCGGTTCCGAGGTAAGCTACCCGCCCTACTAGTGGTGGTCCTGGTACTTGGCCAAGCAAGAGCCCATTAGCCTGGAGTTGTACGGAATGTCCCAGGTTGCCACTCCATGAGAGGGTCCTTAAAGGGCAGACACGGGTGACCCCGTCTACACGGGCAATCGCCAACACCCGCGTCCCCCTTGCTTCTCACCACGGCAATGCATCACAGCACCGCCAACGCCTCCATGGCCGCAGCCATAAACCAACCGCTTTACATTATTAAGAAGCAAGATTAACAAGTATAATCTTTAGTGAGTAGATGAGCGGAGCACTAACATACTTGTATCCTAGCTACAAACCCCCATGGGTGATATCTGGATGTGGTGGCTAGGATATCCTTAGGTTTAATGTATTACACACATGCATGTAGTTATTAATGTTCATGGGACCAATATGATCAAAGGGTCCTGTACTTGCCTTAAATCCAAAGACTAGTTGCTCAGTAGTCTTTCGTGGTTCTATCTTTTGGTCTCCAACCTCAGCTGCACTTGTTGGTCCTCAGCTCCTTGTCTCCAATGCCGACGTACTGCTCTTCGTCTACCCGCAACAATCAAGCAACACAAACAGACAAACAAACAGAAGAGACTAAGAACAATACACCAATCAAAAGACACTTGCAAAGAGCGTACTAAACGACACGGCTCAAAGCTACCGACATAGGAGCGCAAGAACGTTAATAATGGACCTAACGTCAAAAGGACACAACTATCGAGTCTTGCAACATAACATACAGACAAATTATATGCATGACCCATCTCAGTTAACAAAGCAGGATGATTGGCATCTTAAGGAAACACAAGGTTAAATCAATTGAATTATGTTGAATTATAAAAGCAGAGTTAAACCTTAGCCACATTTTATTTATAAGCAATTATGTTACCCAAGCCATTTAAACACTTATAATTATAAAATATAAAACAAAGTGAGGCATGAAACATAACATAGCATGCTTTAAGATTAAACTAAGCGAGTCATAAAACAAAGGGCATCATACGAGCATTGAGCAATTATTAACCAATTAAACATCTAACATAAGAGAACAACTGAAATAAACATGATTTGTTAAGAGTAAATCTAAGCATGTAACAATCAAAAGAGCATCAAGCATTTATTAAACAAGCTAACAAGATTAATGCACAAACATATGACAAGACAAATATCATCGATGGCATGCAACTTACGTCGAAACGATCGCAACACAAAAGATCAAAAGATAACCCTAGGTTACTTTTATTTATAAACTATTAAATAATCGATAATCAAATTAATATTTTAAATAAATAAATTCACAATTGAGTCATGCAATAAAAGTTACTGCTATTGCGTAGTACACGACGACACGATTCTAATGCATCTAGAATTGCTCGAATCGGAGTTAAAACGGTGAAACGGCGGCGATTATACGATCAATGGCAAAACTGTAAATAAGTCGTCTTCTACCTCCAGTCATCTCCATCTTCTTCTCGTACAGGACATAGCCATGGCGATGAACTGCTGCTGTCCTCACGCAGGGGAGGGGAGGGGCTCGGCCCTAGCCGGCCAGCAGCGGCGCGAGAAGCAGAGTACACGCGTCGGGGGCGGCGCCGTGAGGCGGGGCGAGGCCGGCCTGCACAGCTGCGCAATGGCGGCGGCGGCCTGCCATGCCTGCCTGCTGCTCCCGCGTGCAGGGGCGCGCGACGGCACTGGAGGCACGGGGAGGGGCAGCGCGGCAGGGGAAGGCCCGCGGGATGGTGGCGTGGCCGCGGGGCACGAAGTGGAGGACCGGCCGACCTGCTGCAAAGAAGGAGATGGTTCTCATGGTAAGTTCGCCGGAAAAGAGAGGAGAGGAAGGGGACGCGTCCAAACGAACATGGATTCGCGAAAATAAAGACATGACGGCGTATAGGAGATCGAGGGCAACCTTCTGGTGGTGGCAGCTTCCGCCGGAGCTCGACGGTTTGGCCGGAAACGCTCGCCGGAGAGTTCGCCGGAAACCTAACCGAGATGAAGTTCGGCGATCGATTGCGGGAGCTACGTGTGGCGGCTCGAGATGGGGTTTGGTGTTCTGGAATCCGGGCGACGAGAGGAACACCGGCATATATATATATGCCTAGGGTTTGGAGCCGGAAAAAATATTTTTATTTTTATTAATTTCGGGATTTATTATAAAATATTTTTCAGTTCGAAAATAATTCCAGAGAGGAGCTGAAATCATTTTAAACCCCTGAAAAAATATTTATATAACTCCAAAAATTATATAAAAATGCCCAAAAGTAGATTGAGACATGATGAATCCAAATAAAGTATTTGGAGCCCACTAATGATATTTGAGAGCATTCCAAAAATTGGAGAAGCTCTAAAATAAAAAGGGAGGAGGCCGAAACGGGCTAGAGAGCAGGCCGACTAGTTGGGCTTGGCCCACAACGATGAGCTGGCCATAATGGCCGGCTGAAGTTGGCTGGGCCGTGGCGTAGGACAACTATGGCCACTGCTGGCTAGCCGGGCTTGGCCACGGTTGGCCAAGGAAGGCTATGGTCGTCTGGTGCTGGCCAAAGCTGGCCAGGGAAAGCTAGAGATGGCCAGGAGGGGTTAGGGGACTAGCTAGGTCAAGCGGTGGTCTGGCTGGAGCGGCCTAGGTCTAGCCGAAGGTGGCCAGGGCTGGATATAGCTGTTTAGTGCGGCGGATGAAAGCCACGGGTGGCCGGAAAGCTAGGGTCGGGCCGGATGGGGCTAGGAGTGGCGAGCAAGCTAGGTTATCTTTGGGGAGGGCTATGGCTGACCATGGTCAAGCTAAAGCGGCTAGGGCAAGCCTAGGCTAGCTATGAGTGGCCGAGAAGGGGCCGGGGCGGGTCAAGCGAGGCCTTGGCTAACCGAAGGCAAGCCATGAAGGGCTAGTGTTCACTAGAGCGAGCTAGAGGCTAGCACTAAAGAAGCTTGAGGTCGTGCCTAGCTAGTTATGGTTTTAGCAAAAAATATTTTCCTACTCAAACACCACTCAACAGAGCAAAACATAAAACACAACCGCACCATTATTAACTTATAAAAGTTTTTGAAAACCACAATTTTATCATTTTACAATGATAACAAATGAATTAAATCGAGTCAATTTTAGGAAAATTATCAAATCATTTATTTTATTTAGTGTTTTCTAATATCAACCCAAAATACAAAATTTTGGGGTGTTATATGTAGGACACGCAGGAACCGGCTGTTCGGTAGCATAGTCGTGTGTGCAAATATGGCAGTTCTAGAGCTGTGGAGCCATGGTTAAGGGCCATTCGGGTTCTCGGGCGGCCACAAACGTTGTGGTGAAGAGGCCAGAGGTGTCAAAACACCTTAACCATGGCTCATGGGCGTGCTTGACTTTGTGCCAGGAGCCGTAGGACGCGCAGGAACCGGTCGTGCGGCAGCAAAGTCATGTGTGCAAATATGGCAGTTCCGGAGCCGTGGAGCCGAGGTTAAGGGCCGTTCGGGCTCTCGAGCGACGGCAAACGCTATGGTAGAGAGGCCAGAGGTGTCAAAATGCCTTAACCATGGCGCATGGGCGTGCTTGACTTGGTGCGAGGAGCCGTAGGACGCGTAGGAACCGGCCGTGCGGCAGCAAGGTCGTGTGTGCAAATATGGCAGTTTTGGAGCCGTGGAGCCGTGGTTAAGGGCCCTTCAGGCTCTTGAGTGATGGAAAACTCTATGGTGGAGAGGTGAGAGGCATCAAAATGGCTTAACCATGGCGTACGGGCATGCTTGACCCGGTGCCGAGAGCCGTAGGATGCACAGGATCCGGCTGTGCGGCAGCACAGTCGTGTGTGCAAATATGGAAGTTCTGGAGTCGTGGCACTGTGGTTATGGGCCGTTTGGGCTCTCGGGTGATGACAAACATTGTGGTGGTGAGGCTAGAGGCGTCAAAACGCCTTAACCATGGCATACGGTCGTGCTTGTCCTAGTGCCGAGAGCTGTAGGACACGCAGGAACCGGCTGTGCGGTAGCATAGTCGTGTGTGTAAATATGGCAGTTCTAGAGCTGTGGAGCCATGGTTAAGGGCCATTCGGGTTCTCGGGCAGCAACAAATGCTGTGGTGGAGAGGCCAGAGGTGTCAAAATGCCTTAACCATGGCACATGGGCGTGCTTGACTTGGTGCCCGGAGTCGTAGGACGCGCAGCAACCGGGCGTGCGGCAGCAAAGTCATCTGTGCAAATATGGCAGTTCTGGAGCCGTGGAGCCGAGGTTAAGGGCCATTCGGGCTCTCGTGCGACGACAAACGCTATGGTAGAGAGGCTGGAGGTGTCAAAATGCCTTAACCATGGCGTACGGGCATGCTTGACTCAGTGCCGGGAGCCATAGGACGCGTTGGAACCGACCGTGCGACAGCATGGTCGTGTGTGCAAATATGGCAGTTTTGGAGCCATGGAGCCATGGTTAAGGGCCCTTCAGGCTATTGAGTGATGGAAAACTCTGTGGTGGAGAGGTGAGAGGCATCAAAATGGCTTAACCATGGCGTACGGGCGTGCTTGACCCGGTGCCGAGAGCCGTAGGATGCACAGGATCCGCCCGTGCGGCAGCACAGTCGTGTGTGCAAATATGGATGTTCTGAAGTCGTAGAGCTGTAGTTAAGGGCCGTTTGGGCTGTCGAGTGATGACAAACATTGTGGTGGTGAGGCTAGATGCGTCAAAACGCCTTAACCATGGCATACGGTCGTGCTTGACCTAGTGCCGAGAGTTGTAGGACACGCAGGAACCGGCTGTGCGGTAGCATAGTCGTGTGTGCAAATATGGCAGTTCTAGAGCAGTGGAGCCATGGTTAAGGGCCACTCGGGTTCTCGGGCGGCAACAAACACTATGGTAGAGAGGCCAGAGGTGTCAAAACGCCTTAACCATGGCGCATGGGCGTGCTTGACTTTGTGCTAGGAGCCGTAGGACGCGCAGGAACCGGCCGTGCGGCCGCAAAGTCGTGTGTGCAAATATGGCAGTTCTGGAGCCCTGGAGCCAAGGTTAAGGGCCGTTCGGGCTCTCGAGCGACGGCAAACGCTATGGTAGAGAGGCCAGAGGTGTCAAAATGCCTTAACCATGGCGTACGGGCATGCTTGACTCAGTGCCGGGAGCCATAGGACGCGTTGGAACCGACCGTGCGGCAACATGGTCGTGTGTGCAAATATGGTAGTTTTGGAGCCGTGGAGCCGTGGTTAAGGGCTCTTCAGGCTCTCGGATGATGGAAAACTCTATGGTGGAGAGGTGAGAGGCATCAAAATGGCTTAACCATGGTGTACGGGCGTGCCTGACCCGTGCCGAGAGCCGTAGGATGCACAGGATCCGGCCGTGTGGCAGCACAGTCGTGTGTGCAAATATGGAAGTTCCGGAGTCGTGGTGCTGTGGTTAAGGGCCGTTCAGGCTCTCGGGTGATGACAAACATTGTGGTGGTGAGGCTAGAGGCGTCAAAATGCCTTAACCATGGCATACGGTCGTGCTTGACCTAGTGCCGAGAGTTGTAGGACACGCAGGAACCGGCTGTGCGGTAGCATAGTCGTGTGTGCAAATATGGCAGTTCTAGAGCAGTGGAGCCATGGTTAAGGGCCACTCGGGTTCTCGGGCGGCAACAAACACTATGGTACAGAGGCTAGAGGTGTCAAAACGCCTTAACCACGGTGCATGGGCGTGCTTGACTTTGTGCTAGGAGCCGTAGGACGCGCAGGAACCGGCTGTGCGGCCGCAAAGTCGTGTGTGCAAATATGGCAGTTCTGGAGCCCTGGAGCCAAGGTTAAGGGCCGTTCGGGCTCTCGAGCGACGGCAAACGCTATGGTAGAGAGGCCAGAGGTGTCAAAATGCCTTAACCATGGCGTACGGGCATGCTTGACTCAGTGCCGGGAGCCATAGGACGCGTTGGAACCGACCGTGCGGCAACATGGTCGTGTGTGCAAATATGGTAGTTTTGGAGCCGTGGAGCCGTGGTTAAGGGCTCTTCAGGCTCTCGGATGATGGAAAACTCTATGGTGGAGAGGTGAGAGGCATCAAAATGGCTTAACCATGGTGTACGGGCGTGCCTGACCCGTGCCGAGAGCCGTAGGATGCACAGGATCCGGCCGTGTGGCAGCACAGTCGTGTGTGCAAATATGGAAGTTCCGGAGTCGTGGTGCTGTGGTTAAGGGCCGTTCAGGCTCTCGGGTGATGACAAACATTGTGGTGGTGAGGCTAGAGGTGTCAAAATGCCTTAACCATGGCATATGGTCGTGCTTGACCTAGTGCTGAGAGTTGTAGGACACGCAGGAACCGGCTGTGCGGTAGCATAGTCGTGTGTGCAAATATGGCAGTTCTAGAGCTGTGGAACCGTGGTTAAGGGCCATTCGGGTTCTCGAGCAGCAACAAACGCTGTGGTGGAGAGGCCAGAGGTGTCAAAACACCTTAACCATGGCGCATGGGCGTGCTTGACTTTGTGCTAAGAGCCGTAGGTCGCGCAGGAACCGGCCGTGCGGCAGCAAAGTCGTGTGTGCAAATATGGCAATTCTGGAGCCGTGGAGCCGAGGTTAAGGGCCGTTCGGGCTCTCGAGCGATGGCAAACGCTATGGTAGAGAGGCCAGAGGTGTCAAAATGCCTTAACCATGGCGTACGGGCATGCTTGACTCAGTGCTTGGAGCCATAGGTCGTGTTGGAACCGACCGTGCGGCAGCATGGTCGTGTGTGCAAATATGGTAGTTTTGGAGCCATGGTGCCATGGTTAAGGGCTCTTCAGGCTCTCGGGTGATGGAAAACTCTATGGTGGAGAGGTGAGAGGCATCAAAATGGCTTAACCATGGTGTACGGGCGTGCTTAACCCGGTGCCAAGAGCCGTAGGATGCACAGGATCCGGCCGTGCGGCAGCACAGTCGTGTGTGCAAATATGGAAGTTCCGGAGTCCTGGAGCTGTGGTTAAGGGCCGTTCGGGCTCTCGGGTGATGACAAATATTGTGGTGGTGAGGCCAGAGGTATCAAAACGCCTTAACCATGGCATACGGTCGTGCTTGACCTAGTGCCGAGAGCTGTAGGACACGCAGGAACCGGCTGTGCGGTAGCATAGTCGTGTGTGTAAATATGGCAGTTCTAGAGCTGTGGAGCCATGGTTAAGGGCCATTCGGGTTCTCGGGCAGCAACAAACGCTATGGTGGAGAGGCCAGAGGTGTCAAAATGCCTTAACCATGGTGCATGGGCGTGCTTGACTTGGTGCCACGAGCTGTAGGATGCGCAGGAACCGGCCGTGCGGCAGCAAAGTCGTGTGTGCAAATATGGCAGTTCTGGAGCCATGGAGCCGAGGCTAAGGGCCGTTCGGGCTCTCGAGCAATGGCAAACGCTATGGTAGAGAGGCCAGAGGTGTCAAAATGCCTTAACCATGGTGTACGGGCATGGTTGACTCAGTGCCGGGAGCCATAGGACGCATTGGAACCGACCGTGCGACAGCATGGTTGTGTGTGCAAATATGGCAGTTTTGAAGCCGTGGAGCCATGGTTAAGGGCCCTTCAGGCTCTCGGGTGATGGAAAACTCTATGGTGGAGAGGTGAGAGGCATCAAAATGGCTTAACCATGGCGTACGGGCGTGCTTGACCCGGTGCCGAGAGCCATGGGATGCACAGGATCCGGCCGTGCGACAACACAGTCGTGTGTGCAAATATGGAAGTTCTGGAGTCGTGGAGCTGTGGTTAAGGGCCGTTCGGGCTCTCGGGTGGTGACAAACATTGTGGTGGTGAGGCCAGAGGCGTCAAAACACCTTAACCATCGCATACGGTCGTGCTTGACCTAGTGCCGAGAGCTGTAGGACACGCAGGAACCGGCTGCGCGGTAGCATAGTCGTGTGTGTAAATATGGCAGTTCTAGAGCTGTGGAGCCATGGTTAAGGGCCATTCGGGTTCTCAGGCGGCAACAAACGCTATGGTGGAGAGGCCAAAGGTGTCAAAATGCCTTAACCATGGCGCATGGGGGTGCTTGACTTGGTGCCAGGAGCCGTAGGACGCGCAGGAACCGGCCGTGCGGCTGCAAAGTCGTGTGTCCAAATATGGCAGTTCTGGAGCCGTGGAGCCGAGGTTAAGGGCCGTTCGGGCTCTCGAGTGATGGAAAATGCTATGGTAGAGAGGCTAGAGGTGTCAAAATGCCTTAACCGTGGCGTACGGGCATCCTTGACTTAGTGCCGGGAGCCATAGGACGCGTTGGAACCGACCGTGCGGCAGCATGGTCGTGTGTGCAAATATGGTAGTTTTGGAGCGTGGAGCCATGGCTAAGGGCTCTTCAGGCTCTCGGGTGATGGAAAACTCTATGGTGGAGAGGTGAGAGGCATCAAAATGGCTTAACCATGGTGTACGGGCGTGCTTAACCCGGTGCCAAGATCCATAGGATGCACAGGATCCGGCCATGCGGCAGCACAGTCATGTGCAAATATGGAAGTTCCGGATTTGTGGAGCTGTGGTTAAGGGCCGTTCGGGCTCTCGGGTGATGACAAACATTGTGGTGTTGAGGCCAGAGGCGTCAAAATGCCTTAACCATGGCATATGGTCATGCTTGACCTAGTGCCGAGAGCTGTAGGACACGCAGGAACCGGCTGTGCGGTAGCATAGTCGTGTCTGCAAATATGGCAGTTCTAGAGCTGTGGAGCCAAGGTTAAGGTCCATTCGGGTTCTCGGGTGGCAACAAACGCTGTGGTAGAGAGGCCAGAGGTGTCAAAACGCCTTAACCATGGCCCATGGGCGTGCTTGACTTGGAGCCAGGAGCCGTAGGACGCGCAGGAACTTGCCATGCGGTAGCAAAATCGTGTGTGCAAATATGGTATTTTTGGAGCCATGGAGTCGTGGTTAAGGACTGTTCGGGCTCTCGAGCGACGGCAAACGCTATGGTAGAGAGGCCAGAGGTGTCAAAATGCCTTAACCATGGCGTATGGGCATGCTTGACTCAGTGCCGGGAGAAATAGGACGCGTTGGAACCGACCGTGCGACAGCATGGTCGTGTGTGCAAATATGGCAGTTTTGGAGCCGTGGATGAAGGGTTATGAGGGTGCTACGCTAGTCGAAAGCAAAACTTTTCTACCTCATATCCCAGGATCTACTGCTAGTTATAGGTTACGGGATTACCACTAGACGTGCAGATGCAGCGGAAGACGACTCGATGTAGTCGAACGCGTCGCAGCAGTGCCGTGCAGTTGCGTGGTCGTCCAGCAACTCCTCCTACCACTTGCGATTCGTCCTCGTGCTCCAGATACAGCACCTCCAAGGTGTCCCACACGTACGAGGAAGAAGCGATGCACCTCCGGACTGCTAGGTCCGCGAGGAGCGAAGGCGAGAGCGTGGAGGCCGACGGCGGCAGCCAAAGGATGTTGATTAGGTCTGGCCACGCCCCTCTCCTCTACTTATATAGGCGTCTCTCATGTGCTCCTGAGTTGGAGGCCCATTAGAAAACCCTAAGCCTTGTCTAATTCGGGTCCAACCCGAATTAGGCTTCCAGCCCCTTAAGCGTGCGACCCTATGGGTTCACACACACATAGACATGGGCCGAATACTCCTATTCGTCCAATAGCTGACAGCGGCCTCTAGCAAGGCGTGACAACTCCTATGTGCACGCAAATGATCATATCAGATGAACCACCACGACCACATACATGTTACTCCCTTGCCTCATGATATTTGGTTCAACTCGTCGGTTAACACTTAACCCAAGCACGGCGATGCATTTGTTGATCCAATCACTTGAGTGATCCAGTGATATCACTCTCATCAGAGAGGGGCAAGTCCCATCTTGATTGTCTATGTCTCATAGCATGTTTCTCGACAAACCTGAAGACGTCCTTTATAACTACCCAGTAACGGAGTAGCGTTTGTCTGTCCCTAAGCAAGTTGATACACATCTCGAGCACATACAACAATCTCAGGTCGAAGGACATAACGTATATGATGTGTATAGAGACAATCTCATGTTGGGTCAGTCCAGCCTACATGTCATACATGTGCCCACATTATTAGTTCAACATCCCCATGTCCATGACTTGTGAAACATAGTCATCAACTAATACATGTGCTAGTCTAGTATTCATGTGTGTCCTCACATGAACTCTGACCAGGGACAAATATAGAATAACCATACAAGTAAAAGAGTTCCACAAACAATTCACATAATTGCCAATCAATACAAGTTGTCTTTAATGGATATTCATTGGACACATTACATATCATGGATACAGGTAGAATATCATCATCTCTACGATTACCTCTAGGGCATATTCCCAACAGTGGAGCCGTGGTTAAGGGCCTTCTCGTATGCCATGGTTAAGCCATTTTGATGCCTCTCACCTCTCCACCATAGAGCTTTCCATCACTCGAGGGCCTGAAGGGCCCTTAACCACGGCTCCAAAATTTCCATATTTGCACACACGACTATGCTGCCGCACGGTCGGTTCCAACGCGTCCTATGGCTCCTGGTATTGAGTCAAGCATGCTCATACTCCATGGTTAAGGCATTTTGATTCCTCTCATCTCTCCACCATAGAGTTTGCCATCGCCCGAGAGCCTGAAGGGCCCTTAACCATGGCTCCACGACTCCAAAACTGCCATATTTGCACACACGACTATGCTGCCGCATGGGCGGTTCCTACGCATCCTATGGCTCCTGGCACTGAGTCAATCATGCCCATACGCCATGATTAAGGCACTGAGTCAAGCATGTCCATTGCTTGAGAGCCCGAACGGTCCTTAACCACGGCTCCACGGCTCGAGAACTGCCATATTTGCACACACGACTATGCTGCCGCACGGCCAGTTCCTGCGCGTCCTACGGCTCCTGGCACCAAGTCAAGCACGCCCATGCGCATTGGTTAAGGCATTTTGACACCCCTGGCCTCTCCACCACAGTGTTTGCTACCGCCCAAGAACCCAAATGGCCCTTAACGATGGCTCCACAACTCTAGAACTGCCATATTTGCACACACGACTATGCTACCGCACAGCTGGTTCCTGTGTGTCCTACAGCTCTCGGCACTAGGTCAAGCACGACCATATGCCATGTATAAGGCGTTTTGATGCCTCTAGCCTCACCACCACAACGTTTGTCATCACCCGAGAGCCCGAACGGCCCTTAACCATAGCTCCACGACTCCAGAACTGCCATATTTGCACACACGACTGTGCTGCCGCACGACTGGATCCTATGCATTCAACGGCTCTCGGTACCGGGTCAAGCACTCCCGTACGCCATGGTTATGCCATTTTGATGCCTCTCACCTCTCCACCATAGAGCTTTCCATCACACAAGGGCCTGAAGAGCCCTTAACCACGGCTCGACGGCTCCAAAATTACCATATTTGCACACACGAATATGCAGCCGCACGGTCGGTTCCAACGCGTCCTATGGCTCCCGGCACTGAGTCAAGCATGCTCGTATGCCATGGTTAAGGCATTTTGATTCCTCTCATCTCTCCACCATAGAGTTTGCCATCACCCGAGAGCCTGAAGGGCCCTTAACCACGGCTCCATGACTCAAAAACTGCCATATTTGCACACACGACTATGCTGCCGTACGGTCGGTTTCTACGCGTCCTATGGCTCCCGGCACTGAGTCAAGCATGCCTGTACTCTATGGTTAAGGCATTTTGACACCTCTGGCCTCTCTATCATAGCGTTTCCCGTGGGTCGAGAGCCCGAATGGCCCTTAACCACGGCTCCACGGCCCCAGAACTGCCATATTTGCACACACGACTATCTTTGCCGCACGGTCGGTTCCTACGCATCCTATGGCTCCCGGCGAGTCAATCATGCTCGCCATGGTTAAGCCATTTTGATGCCTACCTCTCCACCAAGCATGCCATCACTCGAGAGCCCGAAGGGCCCTTAACCATGGCTCCATGGCTCCAAAACTGCCATATTTGCACACACGACTATGCTATCGCACGGCGGATCCTACGCATCCAACGCTCTCGGCACCGGGTAAAGCACACCCGTACGCCATGGTTAAGCCATTTTGATTCCTCTCATCTCTCCACCATAGAGTTTGCCATCACCTGAGAGGCTGAAGGGCCCTTAACCACGGCTCCACGACTCCAAAACTGCCATATTTGCACACACGACTATGCTGCCGCATGGGCGGTTCCTACGCATCCTATGGCTCCTGGCACTGAGTCAATCATGCCCGTACGCCATGGTTAAGGCATTTTGACACCTCTGGCCTCTCTACCATAGCATTTGCCATTACTCAAGAGCCCGAATGGCCCTTAGCCACGGCTCCACGGCTCCAGAACTGCCATATTTGCACACACGACTATGCTGTCGCACGGGCGGTTCCTACGCATCCTATGGCTCCCGGCACTGAGTCAATCATGCCCGTACGTCATGATTAAGGCACTGAGTCAAGCATGTCCGTCGCTCGAGAGCCCGAATGGCCCTTAACCACGGCTCCACGGCTCCAGAACTGCCATATTTGCACACACGGCTATGCTTCCGCACGGCCGGTTCCTGCGCGTCCTACGGCTCCTGGCACCAAGTCAAGCACGCCCATGCGCCATGGTTAAGGCGTTTTGACACCTCTGGCCTCTCCACCACAGTGTTTGCTGCCGCCTAAGAACCCAAATGGCCCTTAACCATGGCTCCACAACTCTAGAACTGCCATATTTGCACACACGGCTATGCTACCGCATAGCCGGTTCCTACGTGTCCTACAGCTCTCGGCACTAGGTCAAGCATGACCATATGCCATGGTTAAGGCATTTTGATGCCTCTAGCCTCACCACCACAATGTTTGTCATCACCCGAGAGCCCGAACGGCCCTTAACCATAGCTCCACGACTCCAGAACTGCCATATTTGCACACACGACTGTGTTGCCGCACGACTGGATCCGGTGCATTCAACGGCTCTCGGTACCGTGTCAAGCACTCCCGTTGTCACACCCCAAAATTTGTATTTTGGGATGTGACTTAGACAACACTAAACAACATAAATGATTTTATTATTTTTCTAAAATTCCCAACTTTAGTTCGGTTGTTGATATTCTAGATAGTGGAAAATGTGAGTTCCTAAAATTTTTGCAATTCAATTTAATGGTTTGTTGCATTCATGCCTTTGCATAGTGTTTATGTTTGGAAAATGAATTTAAATGTTTTCACGAAACGTCTAGGTTTTGATCAACTTCATCTCCCAAAGTATCAAGCCAATATCTAAAACTCAAAGCAAGTCTTGTGCCGATATCCTACAAAAATCTAGCATAACCCATATTTGTTGTTTCCTTTTGCTAATGGATCATGTCAAGATTCTTTTGCAATGTGACAAGCCCGATCAGCCCAACATTCATCTGCTTGTACTTCATGTCCTTGTGGACTTTCTTGTCTTAGTCCTTCATATCAACTAGCGACCTTCTCTTCTCTTCTATACTAGTGTCACCTTCTCATTTCTCCATGCAAAAATACCAGCACATCCACTTACTCCTAGTCTAATTTCCATTCTTTACTTTACTAAAACTCCTCTATGTTCTTCCCTTCTTAATTGCTTCGCCGATTACTAGTTACTTGCTTCTGTGTGTGACATATCTCTATTTCTCCATCTCGTAATATCCATCATTCATCTCTCCTAATAATAGTGTTTCTTTACTCCTTCATTTGTTTTCTCCTCCTTTCAATTGCATGCATGCACAAAACCTCCCTCACGTTAGCACATCGGCATCATTTCTCCCGCCTATGGCGCCTCTCCTCTCTCTCTCTTGTAAAATAACAACGAGAACTTATTCCAAGTTGACCTGCTGCATGCTCTCACACGCCACACATCTCCCTCTCATGCAAATAATAGCAGCCATATACTCTTTGTTCCCTCTCTCCATCACGCACAAGCAAATGGACATCATCTCCCCCGTTCGCCATCTAGTCCGGATACAGCCGCCTCCTTCCCTTTCCTTCCATGCAGCAAATGCTCCTTCCTTAACTCCCTTTACATGCTCTCTTTATTCTCCTATATTTAGCACTCTCTAATTGCAATGAAAGGCTCATGAAGACAGCCATGCATCTTCTCCTCTCCCTCTGCGAATACGCCTCCTCTCCTCCCCAAGTCATGCCCTCTCCTCTTCTCCTCACTTTGCTCGACCAAAACAGCAGCAGCCCCTGTTCTCCTTCCCTTCCTCTGCCATGGACGTCCCCATCTTCTCATCTTTCTCCTTCCCCTCATTCTACCAAAACATGGAGCCCCATGCGGCGGTAGTTCGATTTGCCGCTGCAATCCTCATCTCGTGGATTGAACTATCAATTGGAGAAGGCGCGAGATGTTGTTTCTTCTTTGTACAAGTCATGTGTGGAGCTCGCCCTCTATGGTGAGATGTGCCTCCTTCCTCCTATTGCGGTGCCATGAATTCCCTCACCTCATATGTGATCTCTCTTGCAACATAGGAAGACAATCGAGATCGCGACCACGTTCATCATCATTCGGAGCCTAATCACGTTGTTGAAAACAATGACAATTGTGCCGGTTCTGTACATGACATGGTGAGGTCGCCCCTGCCTATTTCCCTCTGTGATCTTGCTGCTATTGCAACTCTCATCCACTCTTGATCTCTCATGTCGTGTAGAATCATCACCCAAAGTGGAATTGACGTTGTCCCATTGATCGCAGGCCCTATTACATCAACATCATCGATTTCGGTTGGCATCACCTTCATCTCCAACTGCTGCCAACGATGATGTGAGGACCCCATCATGATCTCCATCTTGTTTACATGTTACTCGCTGTAGAACACGTGCCATGACATACGCATGGTCGGATTCCGGCAAGTCTCCTAACAATCATGCCTCTGTCCATTGGCGGACAGCAGCAATGCTACCGGTTGGCATTGATGTTCCCATTGGTCCAGACCTATAGTCATCAGACCCTTCAATCACAATGTAGTTACTTGAGTTGCACATGTCCCTGCAAAACAGTTTGGCAAAATGATCCAAGACCAAAGAGATCTAATAGTTCTTGTGCTTGTGGCCTCTGCTGTCCTGCAGCAGTGCTGATGCCGGTTGGCATGAGTGTTCCTAGTGTTTTGCCAATCCGGTGGTCAAGCCCTTCAACCACAGTATGTTTGATATCCTTGTGCAGCTCACTGTCAAATATCTTGTCTATAGGAGTTCATATTCCAGAGATATCATCATCTTCGTGCTTATTGTTCCTGCTGTCCAGTCAGCTTACAAGTCTGAATGGCATTGATGTTCCCCGCTAATCCGCTATCCAAATACTCAAACCCTTCAGCAGTATCGTACCTCATATACTTGCACATGTCTCTACAAGTTGGATTGACAACAAGTGCCACAATGGCCAAGATAACGATGCTGTAGTATCTTCTGTTCCTGCTGTCCAGAAATCAGCCGTGCCACCCATTTTATATTCGCGTTTCCCAGCTAACCGTTGGTCAAACCACCATATCCTTTCACAACAACATACTTCATATAGTACCTAGCTACCTCACAAAATCCATCTCTGATTTATTCTGCTATAACCATGCTATCCATCATGTTTATTCCATTCCTATCATTTATCAAAATCTCCTAGCCTCTACCTTTGATCTTGCATATTTTAAATTGTGTCTCTTGTTTTAGTTGTTTTTACGCTCATCGATCGTAGTTGCAAGCCCTACGTGTTTTAAAACCTTATGTCTAGTTTTATAAATAATGACGGGTGTATTGTTTCTAGGTTTTGTCTATGATGCTTGTGATGGTTGTTGCTATCGTTAGAAGTGGGGCTATGCACGGATAATACGAGATGAGTTGGAAAGTTGGATGGCAAGCTTTCGGAAGGCAAGTATAGCTTGAGTTTTATTTCTATGATCATGATCATGTAACTTGATTAATGTTTATGCAACAAACGTTAAAGATGACTTTTAGCAACTTAAGAATTTATCTGTAAGAGAACCTCGGGATTTACGGTACAACCACGAGAACTACATGGCTCGGTCTTAGCCCGGTATCTTGATCTGTTCTAGTTCGTTAGCGGCTTACCGAAAGGGCAAGAGGGGTGCCAAGTGAGGTATAGCTCTTGTCCTGCGCGTGATGTGTCTTTGGGCTGCGGTCATGGGTGTGCCATTCTCGGAGGAGAGCATCTATATCTACTTGGTCAATCGAAACCTTAGCGGCTGCTACTTATTAGAACGACTAGTGAAAAGCTTCGTAGTGACCACCGCCAACCTACCTTGGAAGTAGGTCAAGAGGCCGATCACCTCGGGCAAAAGGGCAATCACGACTTGTGGTGAAAGTGTACACCTCTGCGCGAGTTTAATAAACCGGTATACTAGCCTTGCTCAAGGACACGAGCGGCCTTGGAATCCTTACATAGATGATGACTTCCGATTGTTAACATGTTCATTGTTTACCGTTTTATGCTATACATTATTTATGTTACATTGATCTTGCGGTCATGGGATTATGCTTATTGTTATACTTGCGGAGTTCAACATGAACTCACTCTTGCTATTCCCCACACCTCGGGAGAAGTTTAGGCTTGTGATCAACCGATCGGTTGGATCCGATGGAGTCTACACCCGGAGATCGAGATTCGTCTTTCCGTTGTTTGCTACCTAAGGTTATGTCTTTTATTTTAAACACGTTATACATATTAAGCATTGTTTACTGATACTACCTTTCATTTGTGGCTATATGTGAGATTTGACTTTTAAGGCTCACATATGGTGTATATCTGGTTTTGTTCTTAAAACCGGGTGTTACACCCGTACGCCATGGTTAAGCCATTTTGATGCTTGTCACCTCTCCACCATAGAGCTTTCCATCACTCGAGGGCCTGAAGGGCCCTTAACCACAGCTCGATGGCTCCAAAATTTCCATATTTGCACACACGACTATGCTGCCACACGGTCGGTTCCAACGCGTCCTATGGCTCCCGGCACTGAGTCAAGCATGCTCGTACTCCATGGTTAAGGCATTTTGATTCCTCTCATCTCTCCACCATATTTGCACAATGGGCCATCTATGGTGGAGAGATGAGAGGAATCAAAATGCCTTAACCATGGCATACGAGCATGCTTGACTCAGTGCCGGGAGCCATAGGACGCGTTGGAACCGACCGTGTGGCAGCATAGAAGTGTGTGCAAATATGGAAATTTTGGAGCCATCGAAGGCCGTGGTTAAGGGCCCTTCGTGGCCCTCGAGTGATGGAAAGCTCTATGGTGGAGAGGTGAGAGGCATCAAAATGGCTTAACCATGGCGTACGGCGTGCTTGACCTGCCCGAGAGCCGTTGAATGCACAGATCCACGGCGGCAAGATAGTCGTGTGTGCAAATATGGCAGTTCTGGAGCCATGGAGCCGTGGTTAAGGCCCGTTTGGGCTCTCGCGTGATGGGCATGCTTGACTTAGTGCCTTAATCATGGCATACGGGCATGATTAACTCAGTGCCGGTGTAAGGTCGAGATGGCGGACTAGAGGGGGGTGAATAGTCCTTTTTAAAACTAATCGCTTTGGCTAACCGATATAAGTGCGGAATTAAATCTATCGGCCTAACCAAGACTTTCACCCCTCTATCTATGTCTCTAGATGCACCTTGTAAAAGATCCTAAACAAGAAGACAAGGTGCCAATCTAGCTAGTGCACACTAAACAAGTCTAGCTTGCAAGGTCACACAAACCTAAGCAACTAGTACTTTAGCAACCGGGTGTGCACCTACACAATTCTAATGAGCAAAAGCACAAAGCCAACCTAAGCTCACTAGATGCTCATGGACAAAGCTACACAAGCCAAACCCAAGAGCTCAATCTTACTTAACTACACAAGCTAAGCAAGGCAACTTACTCTACTTCTAGCTACACAAGCAAGAAGGTGATTAACAAGCTACTCAAGCTAACTAACCACAAGAGCAACTACACAAGCTATACAAGAATGTAAGAAAAGTAAATACAAAGCTTGTGAAAGAGATTGCAAACCACCGCGAAGAGTGGACACAAGATGACTCGGCGATTTTTCACCGGGTTCACTTGGTTGCCCCCAAGCTACGTCTGTTGTGTCGACCAACACCTTCGGTGGTTCCTCCGGTCTTTTCACCTAGATGGTTCTTCGGTGTGACCCTCAAGTCACTTGCCCCTCAAGGCACGCCCCGCAAGGCACCGCAAGACACCACTCTCAAGTGAGCCCCTCAAGGCACCGAGCAAACCCACACACGCAAGGGTGGTAACTCAATGACACGCGCAATCCAATAAGGCTACTCTTCGCGATCCCCGCGAGGTGAGTACCGACCTCTCACAATCTCTTCTCCCGGAGCACCGTATCTCCACGCGTGCTACCACGGAGCCTCTTGCCACCAAGCCGTCTAGGAGGTGGCAACCTCCAAGAGTAACAAGCTCTCCGGCTTGCAACACAACCACCTAGTGCCACAAATGCAATCTCACAAAGCACTCGCACTAGAATCGCTCTTCTCACACTATCGGATGGTCACTACCAAGCATATGTGAGTTAGAGGGCTTCAAGCACCACCACACAAGGCAACATAGCCGGGCGTGCTCGGCAACCGGCCACGGCTGGCCAAACCACGTATATATAGCCCCAAGGGCTGAAACTAGCCGTTGCCACCTCGGGCAAGCCGAAACACGAGCGCGGACGCGTCCGCCCTCCACCGCCGGACGCTCAAGCCGCGTCCGGCGCTCCTCATCACGCCACGTGTACCGACCGTTCGAAGTCGACCGTTGATCCCCAACGGCTACCTCACGATCGCTCGAAACCTGCGCCGGACGCGCTGGTGACCACCGCCGGGCGTGTCCGGCCGGTGCATCCACCCGGCACCGCCCGCGCGCCGAGAACCGCCGGACACCAAACGGTGACTCGCCCGAGTCCGCCGCTGCGTCCGGCGCGTCACGCGAACGTGCTCACGCGGCACTCGGCACCGAAGTTTGGTCCGAGTCCGGCGTGCGCGGACGCGCCTCCTCGGCGTCCGGCGCTCGGCGGCGCCGAGCCGGCCGCCCACGCCAACCTTCCACGCGCCGGACGCGTCCGCCCCTCGCTGGCGCCGCGTCCGACCGCCGCGTCCGGCGCTTGTAAATCCATGATTCTGACCCCGATCAGCACGCGATCTTCTCCACCATGCTATCCCACAAGTATACCAACTTGACCACCATAGATAGCATGTTTCCAACAACAATTTGCATCCGGCGCAATGGAAAATATGCCTCCAATTTTCCCGAAAGCGCCGAATCCCGCCTCGCAAGCTCGGCGGGAGGGAGAGAGGGACCCAAGCCCAACTCAACCCTACAAACCACAGCGTGAACATTCGCCACCTTTGTAAATGTGCCAACACCACCAAGTGTACAACTCCATGTGCTTGTGTGTTAGCATTTTCACAATCATTTTCAAAGGATTTTCTCTTCAACTCACCACGCCACTCGATCCTAGCACATCGCAATGTTAGATCGCTCAAGTGGCACTAGATGACCGATATGCAAACAAGATTACCCCTCTTGATAGTACGGCCATCTATCCTAAATCCGGTCAAGTACTTCTCTACTCAACCTTAGGCCGGTGAAATGAAATGCCCTAGGTTATACCTTTGCCTTGCGCATTTCCATCTCCACCGTCTTCCTTCATTGTGCCAATGCAACAACATGCACCGACACGATCATCAAATGATATGATCCACTTCATATCATCATGTGACACTCTTGGTCCATCGATCTTGACCTCACTTGCTCTTCACCGTTGCGTCGGTCCATCGGCGCCAAGTCTTGCCCAAGCTTCACCATCGCATGGTCCTTCGCTTCGCGGCCTCAACTTGCCCTTCACACTTGCAACCGGTCCATCAAGCCAAGCCTCATCTTGATCTTCACCTCTTGGTCACATGACTCCATGTCATGTCTCATTTGCAATGAGCTCCTTTATCAACTCATGTGTTGAGCCTCACAACATCTCCAAGCCATCTCTACCATGGCATATGTTGCTCACACAGATGTACCTGTGAACTAACTCCTGTGTATCTCAACCATCACACATGTTAGTCCACCTAAAGTTGTCACTCAATTATCAAAACCAAACAAGGGCCTTTCAGCCGGGAGCCATAGGATGCATAGGAACTGCCCGTGCGGCAGCATAGTCGTGTGTGCAAATATGGCAGTTCTGGAGCTGTGGAGCCATGGTTAAAGGCCATTCGAGTTCTCGGGCGGCAGCAAACGCTGTGGTGGAGAGGCCAGAGGTGTCAAAACGCCTTAACCATGGTGCATGGGCGTGCGTGACTTGGTGCCAGGAGCCGTAGGACGCGCAGGAACCGGCTGTGCGGCAGCAAAGTCGTGTGTGCAAATATGGCAGTTCTGGAGCTGTGGAGCCGTGGTTAAGGGCCGTTCGGGCTCTCGAGCGACGGACATGCTTGACTCAGTGCCTTAATCATGGTGTATGGGCATGATTGACTTAGTGCCGGGAGCCATAGGATGCGTAGGAACCGCCCATGCAGCAGCATAGTCGTGTGTGCAAATATGGCAGTTCTGGAGCCGTGGAGCCGCGGTTAAGGGCCATTCGGGCTCTCGACCCATGGTTAACACTATGGTAGATAGGCCAGAGGTGTCAAAATGACTTAACCATGGCGTACGGGCATGCTTGACTCAGTGCCGGGAGCCATAGGATGCGTAGGAACCGACCGTACGACAGCATAGTCGTGTGTGCAAATATGGCAGTTTTGGAGTCGTGGAGCCGTGGTTAAGGGCCCTTCAGGCTCTCGGGTGATGGCAAACTCTATGGTGGAGAGATGAAAGGAATCAAAATGCCTTAACCATGGAGTATGAGCATGCTTGATTCAGTGCCGAGAGCCATAGGACGCGTTGGAACCGACCATGCGGCAGCATAGTCGTGTGTGCAAATATGGAAATTTTGGAGCCGTGGAGCCGTGGTTAAGGGCCCTTCGGGCCCTCGAGTGATAGAAAGCTCTATGGTGGAGAGGTTAGAGGCATCAAAATGGCTTAACCATGGTGTATGGGCGTGCTTGACCCGATTCCGAGAGCCGTTGAATGCACAGGATCCAGTAGTGCGGCAGCATAGTTGTGTGTGCAAATATGGCAGTTCTGGAGCCATGGAGCCGTGGTTAAGGGCCGTTCGGGCTCTCGAGCGACGGGCATGCTTGACTTAGTGCCTTAATCATGGCATACGGGCATGATTGACTCAGTGCCGGGAGCCATAGGATGCATAGTAACCGCCCGTACGGCAGCATAGTCGTGTGTGCAAATATGGCAATTCTAGAGTTGTGGAGCCTTGGTTAAGGGCCATTCGAGTTCTCTGGCGGCAGCAAACGCTATGGTGGAGAGGTCAAAGGTGTCAAAACACCTTAACCATGGCACATGGGCGTGCTTGACTTGGTGCCAGGAGCCGTAGGACGCGCAGGAACCGGCCGTGCGGCAGCAAATTCGTGTGTGCAAATATGGCAGTTCTGGAGCCGTGGAGTCATGGTTAAGGGCCGTTCAGGCTCTCGAGCGACGGGCATGCTTGACTTAGTGCCTTTATCATGGCATACGGGCATGATTGACTCAGTGCCAGGAGCCATAGTAGCCCATGCAGCAGCATAGTCGTGTGTGCAAATATGGCAGTTCTAGAGCCGTGGAGCCATGGTTAAGGGCCATTCGGGCTCTCGACCCATAGGAAACACTATGGTAGATAGGCCAGAGGTGTCAAAATGATTTAACCATGGGATACGGGCATGCTTGACTCAGTGCCGGGAGCCATAGGACGCGTAGGAACCGACCGTACAGCAGCATAGTCGTTTGTGCAAATATGGCAGTTTTGGAGCCATGGAGCCGTGGTTAAGGGCCCTTCAGGCTCTCGGGTGATGGCAAACTCTATGGTGGAGAGATGAGAGGAATCAAAATGCCTTAACCATGGAGTACGAGCATGCTTGACTCAGTACCGGGAGCCATAGGACGCGTTGGAACCGACCGTGCGGCAGCATAGTCGTGTGTGCAAATATGGAAATTTTGGAGCCGTGGAGCCGTGGTTAAGGGCCCTTCAGGCCCTCGGGTGATGGAAAGCTCTATGGTGGAGAGGTGAGAGGCATCAAAATGGCTTAACCATGGCGTACGGGCGTGCTTGGCCCGGTTCCGAGAGCCGTTGAATGCACAGGATCCAGCCGTGCGGCAGCATAGTCATGTGTGCAAATGTGGCAGTTCTGGAGCCATGGAGCCGTGGTTAAGGGCCGTTTGGGCTCTCGCGCGATGGGCATGCTTGGCTTAGTGCCTTAATCATGGCATACGGGCATGATTGACTCAGTGCCGGGAGCCATAGGATGCATAGAAACCGCCCGTGCGACAGCATAGTCGTGTGTGCAAATATGGCAGTTCTGGAGTTGTGGAGCCATGGTTAAAGGCCATTCGAGTTCTCGGGTGGTAGCAAACGCAGTAGTGGAGAGGCCAGAGGTGTCAAAATGCCTTAACCATGGCGCATGGGCGTGCTTGACTTGGTGCCAGGAGCCGTAGGACGCGCAGGAACCGGCTGTGCGGCAGCAAAGTCGTGTGTGCAAATATGACAGTTCTGGAGCCGTGGAGCCGTGGTTAAGGGCCGTTCGGGCTCTCGAGCGATGGGAAATGCTTGCCTCAGTGCCGGGAGCCATAGGATGCATAGGAACCTCCTATGCAGCAGCATAGTTGTGTGTGCAAATATGGCAATTTTGGAGCCGTGGAGCCACGGTTAAGGGCCATTCGGGCTCTCGACCCATGGGAAACACTATGGTAGATAGGCCAAAGGTGTCAAAATGACTGAACCATGGCGTACGGGCATGCTTGACTCAGTGCCGGGAGCCATACGACGCGTAGGAACCGACCGTACGGCAGCATAGTCGTGTGTGCAAATATGGCAGTTTTGGAGTCGTCGAGTCGTGGTTAAGGGCCCTTCAGGCTCTCGGGTGATAGCAAACTCTATGGTGGAGAGATGAGAGGAATCAAAATGCCTTAACCATGGAGTACGAGCATGCTTGACTCAGTGCCGGGAGCCATAGGATGCGTTGGAACTGACCATGCGGCAGCATAGTCGTGTGTGCAAATACGGAAATTTTGGAGCCGTGGAGCCGTGGTTAAGGGCCCTTCAGGCACTCGAGTGATGGAAAGCTCTATGGTGGAGCGGTGAGAGGCATCAAAATGGCTTAACCATGGCGTACGGGCGTGCTTGACCCGGTTCCGAGAGCCGTTGAATGCACAGGATCCAGCCGTGCGGCAGCATAGTCATGTGTGCAAATGTGGCAGTTCTGGAGCCATGGAGCCATGGTTAAGGCCCGTTTGGGCTCTCGCGCGATGGGCATGCTTGACTTAGTTCCTTAATCATGGCATACGGGCATGATTGACTCAGTGCCGGGAGCCATAGGATGCATAGAAACCGCCCGTGCGACAGCATAGTCGTGTGTGCAAATATGGCAGTTCTGGAGCTGTGGAGCCATGGTTAAAGGCCATTCGAGTTCTCGGGCGGCAGCAAACGCAGTGGTGGAGAGGCCAGAGGTGTCAAAATGCCTTAACCATGGTGCATGGGCATGCTTGACTTGGTGCCAGGAGCCATAGGATGCGCAGGAACCGGCTGTGCGGCAGCAAAGTCGTGTGTGCAAATATGGAGCTGTGGAGCCGTGGTTAAGGGCCGTTCGGGCTCTTGAGCGACGGGCATGCTTGCCTTAGTGCCGGGAGCCATAGGATGCGTAGGAACCGCCTATGCAGCAGCATAGTCGTGTGTGCAAATATGGCAGTTCTGGAGCCGTGGAGCCACGGTTAAGGGCCATTCGGGCTCTCGACCCACGGGAAACACTATGGTAGATAGGCCAGAGGTGTCAAAATGACTGAACCATGGTGTACGGGCATGCTTGACTCGGTCTTGGGAGCCATACGACGCGTAGGAACCGGCCGTACGGCGATAGTCGTGTGTGCAAATATGGCAGTTTTGGAGTCGTCGAGCCGTGGTTAAGGGCCCCTCAGGCTCTCGGGTGATGGCAAACTCTATGGTGGAGAGATGAGAGGAATCAAAATGCCTTAACCATGGAGTACGAGCATGCTTGACTCAGTGCCGGGAGCCATAGGATGCGTTGGAACCGACCGTGCGGCAGCATAGTCGTGTGTGCAAATTTGGAAATTTTGGAGCCGTGGAGCCGTGGTTAAGGGCCCTTCAGGCCCTCAAGTGATGGAAAGCTCTATGGTGGAGAGGTGAGAGGCATCAAAATGGCTTAACCATGGCGTACGGGTGTGCTTGACCCGGGTCCGAGAGCCGTTGAATGCACAGGATCCAGCCGTGCGGCAACATAGTCGTGTGTGCAAATATGGCAGTTCTGGAGCCATGGAGCCGTGGTTAAGGGCCGTTCGGGCTCTCGAGTGACGGGCATGCTTGGCTTAGTGCCTTAATCATGGCATACGGTCATGATTGACTCAGTGCTCGGAGCCATAGGATGCATAGGAACCGCCCGTGCGGCAGCATAGTCGTGTGTGCAAATATGGCAGTTCTGGAGCTGTGGAGCCATGGTTAAGGGCCATTTGAGTTCTCGGGCAGCAGCAAATGCTGTGGTGGAGAGGCCAGAGGTGTCAAAACACCTTAACCATGGTGCATGGGCGTGCTTGACATGGTGCCAGGAGCCGTAGGACGCACAGGAACCGGCCGTGCGACAGCAAAGTCGTGTGTGCATATATGGCAGTTCTGGAGCCGTGGAGCCATGGTTAAGGGCCGTTCGGGCTCTCGAGCGACGGGCATGCTTGACTCAGTGCCTTAATCATGGCATACGGGCATGATTGACTCAGTGCCGGGAGCCATAGGATGCGTAGGAACCGCTCATGCAGCAGCATAGTCGTGTGTGCAATTATGGCAGTTCTTGAGCCGTGGAGCCGTGGTTAAGGGCCATTCGGGCTCTCGACCCATGGGAAACACTATGGTAGATAGGCCAGAGGTGTCAAAATGACTTAGCCATGGCGTACGGGCATGCTAGACTCAGTGCCGGGAGCGATAGGACGCGTAGGAACCGACCGTACGGCAGCATAGTCGTGTGTGCAAATATGGCAGTTTTGGAGTCGTGGAGCCATGGTTAAGGGCCCTTCAGGCTCTCGGGTGATGGCAAACTCTATGGTGGAGAGATGAGAGGAATCAAAATGCCTTATCCATGGAGTACGAGCATGCTTGACTCGGTCTTGGGGAGCCATAGGACGCGTTGGAACCGACCGTGCGGCAGCATAGTCGTGTGTGCAAATATGGAAATTTTGGAGCCGTGGAGCCGTGGTTAAGGGCCCGTCAGGCCCTCGAGTGATGGAAAGCTCTATGGTGGAGAGGTGAGAGGCATAAAAATGGCTTAACCATGGTGTACAAGCGTGCTTGACCCGGTTCCGAGAGCCGTTGAATGCACAGGATCCAGCCGTGCGGCAGCATAGTCGTGTGTGCAAATATGGCAGTTCTGGAGCCATGGAGCCATGGTTAAGGGCCGTTCAGGCTCTTGAGTGATGAGCATGCTTGACTTAGTGCCTTAATCATGGCATACGGGCATGATTGACTCAGTGCCGGGAGCCATAGGATGCATAGGAACCGCCCGTGCGGCAGCATAGTCGTGTGTGCAAATATGGCAGTTCTGGAGCTCTGGAGCCATGGTTAAGGGCCATTCGAGTTCTCGGGCGGAAGCAAATGCTGTGCTGGAGACGCCAGAGGTGTCAAAACGCCTTAACCATGGTGCATAGGCGTGCTTGACTTGGTGCCAGGAGCCATAGGACGCGCAGGAACCGGCCGTGCGGCAGCAAAGTCGTGTGTGCAAATATGGCAGTTCTGGAGCCGTGGAGCCGTGGTTAAGAGCCGTTCAGGCTCTTGAGCGATGGGCATGCTTGACTCAGTGCCTTAATCATGGCGTACGGGCATGATTGACTCAGTGCCAAGAGCCATAGGATGCGCAGGAACCGCCCATGCAGCAGCATAGTCGTGTGTGCAAATATGGCAGTTCTGGAGCCGTGGAGCCGTGGTTAAGGGGCATTCGGGCTCTCGACCCACGGGAAACACTATGGTAGATAGGCCAGAGGTGTCAAAATGAATTAACCAGGGTGTACAGGCATGCTTGACTCAGTGCCGGGAGCCATAGGACGCGTAGGAACCGACCGTACGGCAGCATAGTCGTGTGTGCAAATATGGCAGTTTTGGAGTCGTCGAGCCGTGGTTAAGGGCCCTTCGGGCTCTCGGGTGATGGCAAACTCTATGGTGGAGAGATAAGAGGAATCAAAATGCCTTAACCATGGAGTACGAGCATGCTTGACTCGGTCTTAGGGAGCCATAGGACGCGTTGGAACCGACCGTGCGGCAGCATAGTCGTGTGTGCAAATGTGGAAATTTTGGAGCCGTGGAGCCGTGGTTAAGGGCCCTTCAGGCCCTCAAGTGATGGAAAGCTCTATGGTGGAGAGGTGAGAGGCATCAAAATGGCTTAACCATGGCGTACGGGTGTGCTTGACCCGGGTCCGAGAGCCGTTGAATGCACAGGATCCAGCCGTGCGGCAACATAGTCGTGTGTGCAAATATGGCAGTTCTGGAGCCATGGAGCCGTGGTTAAGGGCCGTTCGGGCTCTCGAGTGACGGGCATGCTTGGCTTAGTGCCTTAATCATGGAATACGGTCATGATTGACTCAGTGCCCGGAGCCATAGGATGCATAGGAACCGCCCGTGCGGCAGCATAGTCGTGTGTGCAAATATGGCTGTTCTGGAGCTGTGGAGCCATGGTTAAGGGCCATTTGAGTTCTCGGGCGGCAGCAAATGCTGTGGTGGAGAGGCCAGAGGTGTCAAAACACCTTAACCATGGTGCATGGGCGTGCTTGACATGGTGCCAGGAGCCGTAGGACGCGCAGGAACCGGCCGTGCGACAGTAAAGTCGTGTGTGCTTATATGGCAGTTCTGGAGCCGTGGAGCTGTGGTTAAGGGCCGTTCGGGCTCTCGAGCGACGGGCATGCTTGACTCAGTGCCTTAATCATGGCATACGGGCATGATTGACTCAGTGCCGGGAGCCATAGGATGCGTAGGAACCGCTCATGCAGCAGCATAGTCGTGTGTGCAATTATGGCAGTTCTGGAGCCGTGGAGCCGTGGTTAAGGGCCATTCGGGCTCTCGACCCATGGGAAACACTATGGTAGATAGGCCAGAGGTGTTAAAATGACTTAGCCATGGCGTACGGGCATGCTAGACTCAGTGCCGGGAGCGATAGGACGCGTAGGAACCGACCGTACGGCAGCATAGTCGTGTGTGCAAATATGGCAGTTTTGGAGTCGTGGAGCCATGGTTAAGGGCCCTTCAGGCTCTCGGGTGATGGCAAACTCTATGATGGAGAGATGAGAGGAATCAAAATGCCTTATCCATGGAGTACGAGCATGCTTGACTCAGTGCCGGGAGCCATGGGACGCGTTGGAACCGAACGTGCGGCAGCATAGTCGTGTGTGCAAATATGGAAATTTTGGAGCCGTGGAGCCGTGGTTAAGGGCCCGTCAGGCCCTCGAGTGATGGAAAGCTCTATGGTGGAGAGGTGAGAGGCATAAAAATGGCTTAACCATGGTGTACAGGCGTGCTTGACCCGGTTCCGAGAGCCGTTGAATGCACAGGATCCAGCCGTGCGGCGGCATAGTCGTGTGTGCAAATATGGCAGTTCTGGAGCCATGGAGCCATGGTTAAGGGCCGTTCAGGATCTCGAGTGATGAGCATGCTTGACTTAGTGCCTTAATCATGGCATACGGGCATGATTGACTCGGTCTTAGGGAGCCATAGGATGCATAGGAACCGCCGTGCGGCGGCAAAGATAGTCGTGTGTGCAAATATGGCAGTTCTGGAGCTGTGGAGCCATGGTTAAGGGCCATTCAAGTTCTCGGGCGGAAGCAAATGCTGTGCTGGAGACGCTAGAGGTGTCAAAATGCCTTAACCATGGTGCATGGGCGTGCTTGACTTGGTGCCAGGAGCCGTAGGACGCGCAGGAACCGGCCGTGCGGCAGCAAAGTTGTGTGTGCAAATATGGCAGTTCTGGAGCCGTGGAGCCGTGGTTAAGAGCCGTTCAGGCTCTTGAGCGACGGGCATGCTTGACTCGGCCTTAATCATGGCGTACGGGCATGATTGACTCAGTGCCAAGAGCCATAGGATGCGTAGGAACCGCCCATGCAGCAGCATAGTCGTGTGTGCAAATATGGCAGTTCTGGAGCCGTGGAGCCGTGGTTAAGGGGCATTCGGGCTCTCGACCCATGGGAAACACTATGGTAGATAGGCCAGAGGTGTCAAAATGAATTAACCATGGCGTACGGGCATGCTAGACTCGGTCTTGGGAGCCATAGGACGCGTAGGAACCGGCCGTACGGCGGCATAGTCGTGTGTGCAAATATGGCGGTTTTGGAGTCATGGAGCCATGGTTAAGGGCCCTTCGGGCTCTCGGGTGATGGCAAACTCTATGGTGGAGAGATGAGAGGAATCAAAATGCCTTAACCATGGAGTACGAGCATGCTTGACTCCGTGCGGGAGCCATGGATGCGTTGGAACCGACCGTGCGGCAGCATAGTCGTGTGTGCAAATATGGAAATTTTGGAGCCGTGGAGCCGTGGTTAAGGGCCCTTCAGGCCCTCGAGTGATGGAAAGCTCTATGGTGGAGAGGTGAGAGGCATCAAAATGGCTTAACCATGGTGTACGGGCATGCTTGACCCGGTTCCGAGAGCCGTTGAATGCACAGGATCCAGCCGTGCGGCAGCATAGTCGTGTGTGCAAATATGGCAGTTCTGGAGCCATGGAGCCATGGTTAAGGGCCGTTCGGGCTCTCGAGTGATGGGCATGCTTGACTTAGTGCCTTAATCATGGAACACGGGCATGATTGACTCAATGCTGGGAGCCATAGGATGCATAGGAACCGCCCGTGCGGCAGCATAGTCGTGTGTGCAAATATGGCACTTCTGGAGCTGTGGAGCCATGGTTAAGGGCCATTCGAGTTCTCGGGCGGAAGCAAATGCTATCTGGGAGAGCCGGAGGTGTCAAAACATCTTAACCATGGTGCATGGGCGTGCTTGACATGGTGCCGGGAGCCGTAGGACGCGCGAGGAACCGGCCGTGCGGCGGCAAAGTCGTGTGTGCAAATATGGCGGTTACGGGCCGTGGTTAAGGGCCGTTCGGGCTCTCGAGCGATGGGCATGCTTGACTCAGTGCCTTAATCATGGTGTACGGGCATGATTGACTTAGTGCCAGGAGCCATAGGATGTGTAGGAACCGCCCATGCAGCAGCATAGTCGTGTGTGCAAATATGGCAGTTCTGGAGCCGTGGAGCTGCGGTTAAGGGCCATTCGGGCTCTCAACCCACGGGAAACACTATGGTAGATAGGCCATAGGTGTCAAAATGACTTAACCATGGCATACGGGCATGCTTGACTCAGTGCCGGGGGCCATAGGACGCGTAGGAACCGACCGTACGGCAGCATAGATGTGTGTGCAAATATGGCAGTATTGGAGTCGTGGAGCTGTGGTTAAGGGCACTTCAGGCTCTAGGGTGATGGAAAACTCTATGGTGGAGAGATGAGAGGAATCAAAATGCCTTAACCATGGAGTACGAGCATGCTTGACTCAGTGTCGGGAGCCATAGGACGCGTTGGAACCGACCGTGCGGCAGCATAGTCGTGTGTGCAAATATGGAAATTTTGGAGCCGTGGAGCCGTGGATAAGGGCCCTTCAGGCCCTCGAGTGATGGAAAGCTCTATGATGGAGAGGTGAGAGGCATCAAAATGGCTTAACCATGGTTTACGGGCGTGCTTGACCCGGTTCGAGAGCCGATGAATGCACAGGATCCAGCCGTGCGGCAGCATAGTCGTGTGTGCAAATATGGCAGTTCTGGAGGCATGGAGCCATGGTTAAGGGCCGTTCGGGCTCTCAAGCGATGGGTATGCTTGACTTAGTGCCTTAATCATGGCATACGGGCATGATTGACTCAGTGCCGGGAGCCATAGGATGCATAGGAACCGCCCGTGGGGCAGCATAGTCGTGTGTGCAAATATGGCAGTTCTGGAGCTGTGGAGCCATGGTTAAGGGCCATTCGGGTTCTCGGGCGGCAGCAAACGCTGTGGTGGAGAGGCCAGAGGTGTCAAAACACCTTAACCATGGTGCATGGGCGTGCTTGACATGGTGCCAGGAGCCGTAGGACGCGCAGGAACCGGCCGTGCGGCAGCAAAGTCATGTGTGCAAATATGGCAGTTCCGGAGCCGTGGAGCCGTGGTTAAGGGCCGTTCGGGCTCTCGAGCGATGGGCATGCTTGACTCAGTGCCTTAATCATGGTGTACGGGCATGATTGACTCAGTGCCGGGAGCCATAGGATGCGTAGGAACCGCCCATGCGGCAGCATAGTCGTGTGTGCAAATATGGCGGTTCGGAGCCGTGGAGCCGCACGGTTAAGGGCCATTCGGGCTCTCAACCCACGGGAAACACTATGGTAGATAGGCCGAGGTATCAAAATGACTTAACCATGGCGTACGGGCATGCTTGACTCGATCTTGGGAGCCATAGGACGCGTAGGACCGACCGTACGGCGGCATAGTCGTGTGTGCAAATATGGCGGTTTTGGAGTCGTGGAGCCGTGGTTAAGGGCCCTTCAGGCTCTCGGGTGATGGCAAACTCTATGGTGGAGAGATGAGAGGAATCAAAATGCCTTAACCATGGAGTACGAGCATGCTTGACTAAGTGTCAGGAGCCATAGGACGCGTTGGAACCGACCGCGCGGCAGCATAGTCGTGTGTGCAAATATGGAAATTTTGGAGCCGTGGAGCCATGGATAAGGGCCCTTCAGGCCCTCGAGTGATGGAAAGCTCTATGGTGGAGAGGTGAGAGGCATCAAAATAGCTTAACCATGGTTTACGGGCGTGCTTGACCCGGTTCCGAGAGCCGTTGAATGCACAGGATCTAGCCGTGCGGCAGCATAGTCGTGTGTGCAAATATGGTAGTTCTGGAGGCATGGAGCCATGGTTAAGGGCCGTTCGGGCTCTCAAGCGATGGGTATGCTTG
Organism: Themeda triandra; assembly: GCA_018135685.1. Lineage (NCBI taxonomy): Eukaryota > Viridiplantae > Streptophyta > Magnoliopsida > Poales > Poaceae > Themeda > Themeda triandra. Next base: position 452,285 of record JAENPR010000067.1, on the reverse strand, counting down.
ACTTAGTGCCTTAATCATGGCATACGGGCATGATTGACTCAGTGCTGGGAGCCATAGGATGCATAGGAACCGCCCGTGGGGCAACATAGTCGTGTGTGCAAATATGGCAGTTCTGGAGCTGTGGAGCCATGGTTAAGGGCCATTCGAGTTCTCGGGCGGCAGCAAACGCTGTGGTGGAGAGGCCAGAGGTGTCAAAACACCTTAACCATGGTGCATGGGCGTGCTTGACATGGTGCCAGGAGCCGTAGGACGCGCAGGAACCGGCCGTGCGGCAGCAAAGTCGTGTGTGCAAATATGGCAGTTCTGGAGCCGTGGAGCCGTGGTTAAGGGCCGTTCGGGCTCTCGAGCGATGGGCATGCTTGACTTAGTGCCTTAATCATGGTGTACGGGCATGATTGACTCAGTGCCGGGAGCCATAGGATGTGTAGGAACCGCCCATGCAGCAGCATAGTCGTGTGTGCAAATATGGCAGTTCTGGAGCCGTGGAGCCACGGTTAAGGGCCATTCGGGCTCTCAACCCACGGGAAACACTATGGTAGATAGGCCAGAGGTATCAAAATGACTTAACCATGGCGTATGGGCATGCTTGACTCGAAGGCTTAGGGGCCATAGGACGCGTAGGAACCGGCCGTACGGCGGCATAGTCTGTGTGCAAATATGGCAGTTTTGGAGTCGTGGAGCCATGGTTAAGGGCCCTTCAGGCTCTAGGGTGACGGAAAACTCTATGGTGGAGAGATGAGAGGAATCAAAATGTATTAACCATGGAGTACGAGCATGCTTGACTCCGTGTTGGGAGCCATAGGACGCGTTGGAATCGACCGTGCGGCAGCATAGTCGTGTGTGCAAATATGGAAATTTTGGAGCCATGGAGCCGTGTATAAGGGCCCTTCAGGCCCTCGAGTGATGGAAAGCTCTATGGTGGAGAGGTGAGAGGCATCAAAATGGCTTAACCATGGTTTACGGGCATGCTTGACCCGGTTCCGAGAGCCGTTGAATGCACGGGATCCGGCCGTGCGGCGGGCAAAGATAGTCGTGTGTGCAAATATGGCAGTTCTGGAGGCATGGAGCCATGGTTAAGGGCCGTTCGGGCTCTCAAGCGATGGGTATGCTTGACTTAGTGCCTTAATCATGGCATACGGGCATGATTGACTCAGTGCCGGGAGCCATAGGATGCATAGGAACCGCCCGTGGGGCAACATAGTCGTGTGTGCAAATATGGCAGTTCTGGAGCTGTGGAGCCATGGTTAAGGGCCATTCGAGTTCTCGGGTGGTAGCAAATGCTGTGGTGGAGAGGCCAGAGGTGTCAAAATGCACCTTAACCATAGTGCATGGGTGTGCTTGACTTGGTGCCGGGGATCCGTAGGACGCGGGGAACCGGCCGTGTGGCGGCAAAGTCGTGTGTGCAAATATGGCGGTTCGGAGCCGTGGAGCCGTGGTTAAGGGCCGTTCGGGCTCTCGAGCGATGGGCATGCTTGACTCGGTTCCTTAATCATGGTGTACGGGCATGATTGACTCGGTCTTGGAGCCATAGGATGTGTAGGAACCGCCCACGCAGCAGCATAGTCGTGTGTGCAAATATGGCAGTTCTGGAGCCGTGGAGCCGCGGTTAAGGGCCATTCGGGCTCTCAACCCACGGGAAACACTATGGTAGATAGGCCAGAGGTGTCAAAATGACTTAACCATGGCGTACGGGCATGCTTGACTCAGTGCCGGGGGCCATAGGACGCGTAGGAACCGACCGTACGGCAGCATAGATGTGTGTGCAAATATGGCAGTTTTGGAGTCGTGGAGCCATGGTTAAGGGCCCTTCAGGCTCTAGGGTGATGGAAAACTCTATGGTGGAGAGATGAGAGGAATCAAAATGCCTTAACCATGGAGTACGAGCATGCTTGACTCAGTGTTGGGAGCCATAGGACGCGTTGGAACCGACCAAGCGGCAGCATAGTCGTGTGTGCAAATATGGAAATTTTGGAGCCATGGAGCCGTGGATAAGGGCCCTTTAGGCCCTCGAGTGATGGAAAAGTCTATGGTGGAGAGGTGAGAGGCATCAAAATGGCTTAACCATGGTTTACGGGCGTGCTTGACCCGGTTCCGAGAGCCGTTGAATGCACAGGATCCAGCCGTGCGGCAGCATAGTCGTGTGTGCAAATATGGCAGTTCTGGAGGCATGGAGCCATGGTTAAGGGCCGTTCGGGCTCTCAAGCGATGGGTATGCTTGACTTAGTGCCTTAATCATGGCATACGGGCATGATTGACTCAGTGTCGGGAGCCATAGGATGCATAGGAACCGCCCGTGGGGCAGCATAGTCGTGTGTGCAAATATGGCAGTTCTGGAGCTGTGGAGCCATGGTTAAGGGCCATTCGAGTTCTCGGGTGGTAGCAAATGCTGTGGTGGAGAGGCCAGAGGTGTCAAAATGCCTTAACCATGGCGCATGGGCGTGCTTGACTTGGTGCCAGGATCCGTAGGACGCGCAGGAACCAGCCGTGTGGCAGCAAAGTCGTGTGTGCAAATATGGCAGTTCTGGAGCCGTGGAGCCGTGGTTAAGGGCTGTTCGGGCTCTCGAGCAACGGGCATGCTTGACTCAGTTCCTTAATCATGGCGTACGGGCATGATTGACTCAGTGCTGGGAGCCATAGGATGCGTAGGAACCGCCCATGCAGCAGCATAGTCGTGTGTGCAAATATGGCAGTTCTGGAGCTGTGGAGCCGTGGTTAAGGGGCATTCGGGCTCTCGACCCATAGGAAACACTATGGTAGATAGGCCAGAGGTGTCAAAATGACTTAACCATGGCGTACGGGCATGCTTGACTCAGTGCGGGGAGCCATAGGACGCGTAGGAACCGACCGTACGGCAGCATAGTCGTGTGTGCAAATATGGCAGTTTTGGAGTCGTGGAGCCGTGGTTAAGGGCCCTTCAGGCTCTCGGGTGATGGCAAACTCTATGGTGGAGAGATGAGAGGAATCAAAATGCCTTAACCATGGAGTACGAGCATGCTTGACTCCGTGCCGGGAGCCATAGGACGCGTTGGAACTGACCGTGCGGCAGCATAGTCATGTGTGCAAATATGGAAATTTTGGAGCCGTGGAGCCATGGTTAAGGGCCCTTCAGGCCCTCGAGTGATGGAAAGCTCTATGGTGGAGAGGTCAGAGGCATCAAAATGGCTTAACCATGGCATACTGGCGTGCTTGACCCGATTCCGAGAGCCGTTGAATGCACAGGATCCAGCCGTGCGGCAGCATAGTCGTGTGTGCAAATATGGAAGTTCTAGAGCCGTGGAGCCGTGGTTAAGGGCCGTTCAGGCTCTCAAGCGATGGGTATGCTTGACTTAGTGCCTTAATCATGGCATACGGGCATGATTGACTCAGTGTCGGGAGCCATAGGATGCATAGGAACCGCCCGTGGGGCAGCATAGTCGTGTGTGCAAATATGGCAGTTCTGGAGCTGTGGAGCCATGGTTAAGGGCCATTCAAGTTCTCAGGCGGTAGCAAATGCTGTGGTGGAGAGGCCAGAGGTGTCAAAATGCCTTAACCATGGCGCATGGGCGTGCTTGACTTGGTGCCAGGATCCGTAGGACGCGCAGGAACCAGCCGTGGTTAAGTGCCCTTCAGGCTCTCGGGTGATGGCAAACTCTATGGTGGATAGATGAGAGGAATCAAAATGCCTTAACCATGGAGTACGAGCATGCTTGACTCCGTGCCGGGAGCCATAGGACGCGTTGGAACCGACCGTGCAGCAGCATAGTCGTGTGTGCAAATATGGAAATTTTGGAGCCGTGGAGCCGTGGTTAAGGGCCCTTCAGGGCCTCGAGTGATGGAAAGCTCTATGGTGGAGAGGTGAGAGGTATCAAAATGGCTTAACCATGTGTTGACACAAAAAGTGCACTGTGTCTCACACACAGCAAGCCGGAAAGCCTAGCTTCAATCGGGTGCCCGGGCGTCTGAATCCGGAAGCGTGCCAGTCGATTTGACCTGAAAGTCGACAAGGGAAAGAAACAGTAAGATCAAAACTAGAACGTGCTGGGTCAGACCAGACAGTTCCATCTTTATGGCCCTGGAGCCACTTACGACGACACATAGCTATAGAAGCTATCTGCCAACAAGTTTGCAATTCATTCGGCTAATGTAACATGAATGACATGAATAAAACTGAACTGCCGAATACGTGTAAACGAAGACATGTTTGAACAAGATTAAATCATCAAAGCATATCAAACTATATCTCAGGTTTAAAGCATCATCAAGCACAAACAATTAAAGATAAGTAACTTGTAAATATAAATCTATTAAGATGACACATGCATAGGCCAGTCCAACTAGTCTGCCGCACGTCTAGCCTTCATAAACCCGTCGAGTACATGCTAAAGCAAGTTAATCCACCGCATGATACGACCTACTATCAGCATATACCACTCTCTACTCTTAGATTAATCCACCGCATGATACAATCTAACAATAAAGAGCTAAAAGCACGTAATTACCTAGACAGATCTATAAATACTCGTTACATGTGTAAGCATAACCGTATCAGCAAGATTGCCGAATCGGGGTCCATGAAGAAGGAACAAGCAAGCTATCACAATCTAGAGCAAAGCAAAGCCTACATCTACCGCACGATACCCAGCTTTAACTAAGACCTAAAAGCTCTAACTTGCATGAACCCGCATCATGTAACAATCTTGATTGATCTAATTCGGCTACATGAGCTCGATCTACTTTATATTGATTAAGCATGAGAGCGTGATCGAGAGCCGAAAAGGGTATCAATCTAGATTGGGCAAAAGAGTGTTGTGAATAATTAAACATTAAATAAAACATGCAACATGTGATAACTTAATGAATCTATTAGATCTTGCCAAATCTAAAAGAGCCGATAACTATCTTTACTCATGTCTTAATCCGCCGCACGATACAAGGCACAAGCAAAAACTTCCCATGATCAAGCTTAGATCTACCGCATGTTCTAAGCTAAAACAATGAGACTACTTGCATCACATCTAAATCCACCGTATGATACTAGACATGATAGCAAGGTTGCCGGGACTTACGGAGGTCGACGGATCGATTGGCCTTCTCGAAGAACTCGACGACACGACTAAAAGGACTCGAAAGGTGGCACGTAGCCGGTTGTATTGATTTGGTTGTGAACCCTTATTAGAATGGTCGAGGGTTTATATTTATACCCTGGACAAGACACGAGTCCTAAACGACTACGACTTATCAAACAAAATTGGAAAAAATACATAATCTCTACTCTAACCATAATCGGAGTCCTTGATCGATGACTCCTTCCCTTTCAGGACAGCTCTTCCTTTCCCTTTTTGCTTCTTGAGTAAAGCCATCGCTCAACTGAGAATAACCGACCGCTCGATCATTTGCCGAACATGTCGAATCTCTTCCTCTGTCATTCGCGGGCCTACATGTCATATCTCTTACCAAATTTTGGTGTTAACACATGCCCCCTCAATTTTGAGATAAAAGAGAACTTTTATTTCGAAATTGACTATCAGCGCCCTTCGTCTAGGTCAATCTCATCAACATCCACAGCCGCCACCTGAGACCTGAGCCTGCACTTCTCCCTCAATGGCGTCAGAAGCTTCGACTCGTTCCATCATGGCGACAGGAACTCAAGAGGAGCTTCTAGAGGTAACCCTACTTGCTTTACTCCTTCGGCAGAAAATCTTTCTGAATCGGTTCCTTTTTGCGTTTTTCAACTCATCCATCCCTCTTTCTCGTCTTGAAGGAAATGAGGAATCAACTCCTGATTCCCAATCTCGCTCATCCTGAATCATTCTTCCTGGGCCCGATGGGAGATCCCAATCCGAGGGAATTTATGGAGAAAGAAACTCTAAGGATCCCATTTAAATCCAGGATTGCCCCCCCAAACAGGTGGCCGAACACCTTCAAAACATGGCCCCTCCCCTCAATTGCAGGCTGGCGCGATTGGTACCGTAGGATGCAGGCCAAGAACAGTGATCTTTGGGAGGCACATGATATCCAACACTGTTTGGAATTGTCATTAGCCGAAATGCCAAGAAATGATTCCCTGCTGATTGCTGCTTCTCACTTTTGGTCCGATGCTGTCAACGCATTCATCTTCAGCCATGGCCCAATGTCAATTACTTTAGTAGATGTCTTTATGATGACTGGGTTGAACATCACCAAACCTGCATACCCGACTAAGTACAAGGGTACTAGCACTCAGAAGTCTGTTAAGTCAGGAGGTGGATGGGTCAAGCACATTCAGTCTTATGCATCAACTGGTGCTGTATCTGACAAGGAATACAGGGCTTTCATGAATATGTGGCTATGCAGGTTCATCTTCTGCAGCAAGTCTAATGAGCCCACTCTGAACCATATAGTGATGGCTGAAGAGCTAGCTGCAGGTCAATTGATCCCCTTGGGCAAATACCTCCTGGGTGCTGTTTACCACATGATGCATCAGATCACCGTTCAGATGAGGAACCAAGGTGAAATTTCTTGTGTCAATGGTCCTTGGTGGCTGGTTCAGATGTGGTTGCAATTGTACATGCATCAGATTGTCTCAATCGACCTCCACAGCTTGGGCTTTCCATCTGTCAATTATGCTAAAGGTGAGGATCCACGACAAAAGGCCTGTCAGACATATGGTGAAGCTACCTCCTCTGCTGTTATTGATATAGATATTGGCCATCTCTTCAAGCTTTTTTACAAGGGTTTCGACCAAATAATCTGGTTCCCTTACATAGAAAATGAAAACTTGACTCTGCCTTGTAAATTCAGCTACCAATTGGGCTGCACAGATGATGAATCCAAGGAGATCTTTAACTGTTTCATCAGGCCCTGTGCTCTGCTAGCAGAATTCCATCATGGTAGGTTGGTAAACCCAACTTATGAATTTTATAATCCCAACATGGTTGCCAGGCAGCTAGGATTTGGTCAATTGCCTCCAAGGTTATACTTTTGAAGCATCATAAGACCTAGGGAGGCTCTGTCAAACATCACTGAGACCAACAAAGTTTTCAACTTGGGATGTAAATTTCCATCATATGGACCTGATCCTCTGGTAACAACCGAGGTTGCTCATCCTTTATTCAAATCCTGGTGGCAAGAATGGCGTTCTCACATTTTCAGCACTCAAGCCCACCTCCTGTGCCAAGTCCTAATGCCTCAATTTGCTTCTGATGATGAGATATTTTTCCTTTCTAGAACTTCTCTCGTTCCTGAGCTTTTACCTTTTTATTCTTATCACTTCTTTGAACAGGACAATGCCCCTCCAAGCCCCCAAAAGTTCAATACTGGCAACCTGGTCCTGTTACTGCATTAGGACATGATGCTCCAACTTTAGCAGTCTTTAATAGGACCCCTGCTGATGAAACAGTGCTCCTGAAGGACCTGAAAAGGAAAGCTCCTTCTCCCCCCAAAGACACTACTATCCCCAAGAAGACAAGATCAAAGAAAGCTAAACCACTTCCTCAGGTATGAATGCCCCCAGTTTCTGTCTCCACTTGTTAATGTACCCATATTCATCATTCTCTTGACAGTACGTGCCAATCTTCGAGCTCGAAAAAGTAGTGAACTTGGAAGACTCCCCCGAAGCTTCTATTGGTCAAGCCGATGCCAATGAGAATGTTGGCAATCCCGGTATATACTTGTATATGTGCCTCTTTTTCTTCTAAATAATGCACTGGTATTCATCATGTGTTCCATGATTTAGATGAGCAAGGAAAAGCAACAGAAGAACCCTCTCCTCATCAGGCCACAGACTCATCAATCCCGGCTATACAGGTTGCCTCAACAAGCCATGAGATTGTTAATCCTGAAGCATCCACTGTGCCAATTGCTCAGGATATTGATTCTACTCTGGATGCAATCGATCAAGTTTTTGCCGAAGAGGTAATTTTTCACTTTTCCTGTTACCTTAAAACATTTGGCTAAATCATCTTCTCTGCCTACTTGACAGGACACTGCTCATCCAGAAGCCAGCTTCTCTCTGATTGCTGAAGAATTTGCCGGAGATGATGAAATTTCCTCCAATCATCAGTTGTCATCAGAAAATCAAGCCAGACTGAGAGAGATAATTCTTTTCTTAGATAAGGACATAGTCACCTTGACCCAAGAGTCAGACAAGATAAGAGAGATTGCAGAGCTCATTGACCAAGAAATCCCCTCCGATCTTGCAGCCACTTTAGAAGCCTTGTTCCATCTTGATAATCATTTTTCCGCTGTCAAGAGGGCTAACAAGAACACAACTACCAAAGCTGATTTGGAGAATAATAAGGTGGCCAAGGAGCAACAAGTCAAGGACCTCTACTCTGAAATTAAGCTGACCAAGCATTCCTTAGACACTTTAGAACCAGAGCTGCAGATCATGAGGGCTGAGAGGACCAAACTTGAAAATGAATTAGCCCAGCTGAATGCTAAAATTCAGTCTCATGAAGCCAAGCTTGCCAATCTGCCATCTCTCGATTCGGCTAAATCCAAGATAACCTCAGTCATCAGAGAAACCAGACAAATCAAGAGTAAACTATCCAAGATCCAAGATTCTGAAGAAGAGGATCAGAAAACTCTTGAGGAGGTTAACCGAATCAAAACTGATGCTATTAACGCCATCAATTCTTTTCTGAATGTGTAACCATTTATCTTGTGATGATTATGTAAACACTATGCTTTCCTGGTCATGTCATGCTCGAAAACATTTATTCTGCTGAGATATAGAAATTTTTCTTCTGTTTCTATATTTTTTTTACTCGTTTTAGCCGAATATCATCGGCTTCCCGAACACAACTGCTTCTTCAATAAGCAACCACTTTTATCTGAATGCAACCGCCATCACTCTAAATTCAGGCTTTAGCCGAATGAACCTTGTTTAGATATTTAGCCGAGCGCACTCCGGGAATCTGAAGTGATAGCAACAATCGGCCCGGCCCAATCCAATATCGGCCCATAGAGGTGCGAAAACCCTATTTCGTCGCTTGGCTTTCCCGAAGGCTCTGCCACGGCTCCCAACATTCATAAATAGGGCCCTTCGGTTCTCATCATCACCACACTCAAGCACAAGCAGTTGCTACTTTGTCCATCCCTTCCACTTCCTTCTCCACCTTCAAGCCCAAAAAACCCCACCACCACCGATGGCGAGCGGCGGCGATCGCGACAAGCGCCCGGCCAAGGACGAGGCGGAGGGAAGCAACACCCGGCGCCGGCGGTGAGATTTCTTCATCTCTTTGAGTCGAGCTGCCATAGATTTTATTCCTTTTTACCCGATCTTGATTCTTGCCCCCTTGCGGTTGCTGATTCATCTTCCCTATCATATTGCAGGGGCGTCGGGATCACCGGCAACTACGTCTCCAACTTCGGGAGGCAGGTTGCTCGGGCCGGCACTCATACTCCTCCTCCTGCTCCTGCTCCCGCTCCTGCAGCGGATGCGGCAGAGGAAAGCAACCGCGCCGGTCGCCGCTTGAAGTAATGAAATAACCTCTCTGCTTTTGTGTGCGGTTTCTTATTTTATATAGCCGATCTTGATTGCACTCTGCTCGTAGGACAGCGAGGATTAGCACCGGCCAATGGCGCCTCCTTGCACCAGCCGTGGCGGCCGCAGCACCTGCTCCTGCTCCTGCTCCGACCCCTGTTCCTGCTCCGGCTCCGGCCCCTGCTCTGGCTTCGTCGGGGTCCTCCTCGTCTGGATCCTCCTCCGGCAGTTCATACCACCCCTATGCATGGGGTAGGAATGACGAGGAGATCCCGTCGTACACCCGCTACGATGCCGCCGAATACCGCCGCGAGATGGACGAGGCGCGGGAGCTTCTTGGTGAAGAAACCAAGAAGCATGGGATCGCCCAACTAGAGTGGGAGGATCAGAGCAGGCAGTTCTGCGAGGCCATCACCAGTATTGGCTATTCTTGACATTCTGCTTGATTCTTGTTCTTCCTGATTTGTTGGCTCATCGGTTCTCCTGTCTTTGTTTTTGCAGACCTCTCCGAGGAGCTCAACCGCCTGAAGGTGGCGGCGACGAGGGTGGCCGACCGGGTGAACGCCAGAGGCCCGACGGTGGCCGATCGTCTGGAGGCGGTGTCTGATCAGATTGATCGGGCAGCCCTTCATGGTGTGCGCCTCGGCACTGCTCTCGGCCTGGCGGGGGTATCGTCCTGGACCGGGGACGAGTACACCGCCTTGCCGGTCGGCTTCCGGGATGGGCCTCCCCACGAGGTTGATGACATCAAAGTTCTCCTGGGGGAGTACGACGACCATGCCCACGCTGCTGCCGATGCCACTCACCCGCAGTCGGTCCTCAACAAGCTCTTCGAGGAAGAGGAATAGCTTGTTTTAGGATTGGCGCGGGTTGTAATAAAAAATTTTAATGAAGAATGTTGGTCCTCCCCTTGCTTTGTTCATCTGTGATGGTGTATGCTTGCGCGAAATTTTTCATTCTTTAGCTAGAACCTTGATCGTGATATTTTTCCGAATGCGAATCTCCCGAACGCATGACGTCACCTTAGTCGATTAGATCTCGGTCCTGTTCCACGACTTGACGGTTTGTAGCATAGTACTTCAATTCACTTTATCTTCTCCCGATAAACCTACCAACTGAGAGATAAAATTATAACTGTTCACTTATACTTAAAAAATTGCTCAAGGCGATACAACTGTATCGGCTATTTCTGTTCTGAAGACGATACACATGATATCGGCTATTTTTGCACTAGAGGCGATATATTAATATCGGCTATTTCTCTCAACTTCTTTCCTTTATTCTGAAGGTGATTTTCATTCAATCGGCTATATTATATCCAAAGTCTTCCTTAAATCTTGTCTATTGCTTCCATGCTCTTTTTCCCAACTTCTATCCCTCCTTTGTGGATCAAAAACCCCAAGAACTCACCAGCCGAGACTCCAAAAGCACATTTATTTGGATTCATCTTTAAACCATGTCTTCTTGTGCACTCCAAAGTCTTCCTTAAATCGGCTAAATGTCCTTCATGATTTCTGGATTTGACCACCACATCATCAATGTAGATTTCTACAATCTTGCCGATCAACTCATGAAAAATATAATTCATGGCTCTCTGATAAGTTGCACCGGCATTTTTCAACCCAAATGTCATAACTATCCACTCAAATAGGCCAATATGACCAGGACATCTGAATGCAGTTTTTGCAATGTCCTCAACTGCCATGAAAATCTGATTATATCCAGCATTGCCGTCCATAAAACTGATGACTTCATAACCTGCTGCTGCATCAACTAGCAAATCGGCAACTGGCATTGGATAACCATCCATAGGAGTAGCTTTGTTGAGATCTCTGAAATCTATGCATACCCTCATCTTTCCATTCTTTTTGTAGATAGGTACTATATTTGAAATCCATTCTGCATACCTGCATGGCCGAATAAAGTTTGCTTCAATTAATCTTTCAACTTCTTTCTTTACATCGGCCAATACCTCCTCCTTATAAATCTTTCGTGGAGGTTGTTTGAAAGGATGAAAACCAGGCTTAATGGGTAACTTATGCTCAACAATTGATCGATCTAACCCTGGCATCTCTGTATAAACCCAAGCAAAACAATCTTTAAACTCTTTCAGCAACTCTACTAGCTTCACTTTGTATTCTGGGTCTAAATCTGCACTGATGTACATCGGCCTTGGCTTTGAGCTATCACCAACATCAATTTCTTCTAACTTATCGGCCGACATGAAACCACGACCCAGCTTGCCTTTGTTGCCATCGATTGGATTGCCCATTAAAAATTACTGTCAGAGCTGACTGCTTGGATCGGCTGTTGATCTCTGTTGAACACATTAACAGGACCTTCTTTCCACTGCTTACCCGAAAGGCAATCTAGTCCATCATATTCCCAGTAAGCAGGCTCCGAAGCAGCGACACTTACCGAATCATCAGCTTGAACAACTTCAACATCATCTCCAATCCACTGGATGAGATCTGGTGCATGGTTGAAGGTATGCAGCAATTTGCATGGATCCAATCCCTTCCTAGAAGCATACTGTATGCCCCCTTGCCATCAATAACAAAGAAAGTTGTGATTAAAGTCTTGGATCCAACCATCAGTTCAACATGCACAGCTCCACGAGTATCAGAAGCATTGCCAGCAAAATCTCTGAGAATCATGTCAGTCTGCAATAGATCCTCGCTTGTCATCCCAAGCTTTCTGAAAGTTGTATAGGGCATAATGTTGATGGCAGCCCCTCCATCAACAAGCATCTTGGTCAAAGGCTTACCATTGACATACCCTTTCAAATATAAGGGCTTCAAGTGACGATTCTTAACTGGCTTATCAAAGACTGCTTGCCGAGTCAACACAAGTTGAGCCATCAGGTCTCGGCATTCAGTTTCATCAAAATCAGAGTATACTTCATCCTGTACATCTTGGTCTTCGGGAGCCCTGAACTCCAGTGGGATGAAGAAAACCATGTTAGCATCAGCCGAAGGACCCTGTCCATCATCCTTTTTCTTAGGACGCCATACTGGCTTCCTTTCGGCTATTTCTTGTTTCAGCTCCTGATTCCTCAAACGCTGAACCCTTCTCTTCTGGCTTTTCCTCAAACCAGGAGGACACCATTGACCTCTTTGCCATCTATATGAGCTTTCTTCTGCATTGTGAGCACTGCTATGAACCCAAGCTTGATCTGCAAATCTTTTCCTTTGATATCCATCAAAACTATTTATTTTTAAGCACCGATCGTCCTCAGAAACTCTCATTCCAAGTCTATCATGGACGGGACGGCGGTTGACTCGAGATTGCCTGTACTCTGAATATTGATCACTGCATTCAGGGCAGTTGTTTCTAGCAGGTAATTTCAAGCCTTCATTCCAACAGTGTCTGAAGAAGGAACAATTCCAATGTGACTGTTCTTGCTCTCTCCTGTACTCTTCTTGTTCTCTTCGGCGCACTTCTGCTTCATATTTCCGACGCTCTGCCATGAACCTGCGCTCTTCTTCAATGAACTGCTGCTCCTCATCATACTTTAGCCTCTTCTCTCTTTTCCACTTATTCAACAAGTGTCGTGCTGTAACTCCGCGCTTTGGCTCAGTGTGCATTCGGCAATTCTCCTGGGCTGCTTCTGAAGTCTGGCCCTTTTCTTTTCGGCTATTTTTGAACCGAACTTGCTGCACATCCTCCTTGGTAACTTGCCGACTAGGGTCAACAGCACCACTTGCTTTGGCCCTCTCAGAGGTTAGAACTTTCATCTTTCCCTTCTCTTTGGACTCACTAGCATCAACCATGCCTATAGAGAAAGAGATCATGATCTGAGGAAATGGCTGATTATCCACTTTCATCTTGCCATTGAACCTCAAGTGTCCATCTTGAATAGCTTTCTGAATTTTCACTCTGAACACTCGGCAATCATTGATATGATGGGAGCTGGTATCATGATACCCACAATACTTTTTATCTTTTACTCCCTCTGGGTGCAGCATGGGATGTCCTTCTGGCAACTTAATGCGTCCTTCCTGTATCAGATATAAAAAGAGCTTGTCTACTTTGCTGACATCAAAATCATAGGTCCCTTTCTGCTGCTTTACCCATCGCTGACTAACCAGAGTAGGTTCTTTCGACCAATTTAGTTCTGCAGCAGCTACTTTGTCTTCATCTTCATATTCGGATGCTTCTTCCAAAAAGCCTTGGTACATCTTCTACTATAATTGAAATCTTCTCTAAGTCACCTCCCTCCTTCAAGATCAATGACTCATAGCACACCAACGACGGATACAACGTCTGAGATTAAAAGGTTAGAAGCCGCTTCCAACTCTCCCCCGCGCCCACGCTCCCACGCTCGCTCGCGCGGCTCACCCAACGCCGCGGGTTCGAATCGCAACCTCGCCAAAAAAGAAGAAAGTGTTGCTTCCATCGTACGGGAAAAAAAAATCAGCGTCCACGCCCATCGCCCCCCGCCCACGATCGCCTCCCAGGCTCGCCCGACGCCTCTCCTACTCGTGCCCGGTGCCCCCAACCCGTTTCTGAAACCCTAGCCACCACCTTCCAGATCCCCATGCCACCACCCCCACCGCAGATGGAGATTCATGGGGATGCGGCCGCCGTAGTCTTCTCCTACCATGTCGCAACGGCGGACGGCCAGCCGGCTCACACCCACACTCGGCCGGTAGCCCGTGGCCAAACGGAGCGGCGGCGGCCGGCCCGGTGCCCACACCCGTGCCCGCGCCCATCGCACGCTCGCGCGGCGGCGGGGGGGCTGGCTCATCGGCGGGCCCTCGCTCCCCGGCTCTCGCGCCTCTCCTTCCCCTCTCGGTGTGACCGAGGCTGGGTGACGCGCACTGGTGCGGCCGGTCGTCGTCGGTCACCGGCCCTCGTGCGGCGAGCCTCGCCGGTGTCGCGCCGTCACATGAAGGTCGTGGCCGCCCTACGCCGGGTCTTCGGCGGCTACGAACACCAACCAGGTATGCCCGACCCCTTCTCTTTCGCTTTACATTTGTGTGAAACCGAGCATCACAAACCAACGGATCTGCTCGATAACTCGGGTACAAGTTTACTAGCTACTAACTTCGAGACCAAAAGATTGGGAATCCGGATATGCATATGTGCTTGAGGAGAGCATGGAGGTCGTCACACCAAAGTGCTAAGAATAGATTAAATTTCGATGATAATGCTTGGGCTGCCATTTCGAAATCATTGACAATGAACTTGTGAGTTGCTTTGCAAAATATGAGTCTCATTAATAAGTAATTGCAAAATTTAGTTTGTTTTGCCACCATGCTGGAGTTATGGAGACTAAAATATGCCTTCTATTTTTCAGGATGCAGAGTTGCAGACGGATACGAGGATACTCTCAGAGGTGTCGCTTGACGTCGCCATGGCCCCTTGCTCCGGGCAGGGGTAGGCGTCGGCCCCGTGGCTGGGGGCGCAGCCGCCGCCCGCCGGGGCCTGCTGGGGTGAAGTCGCCGGTGGTGCCAGGGGCGTGGATCACGCATCGGCACTGATGACTCGGGGGCTCGGCAGACGCGAAGCAATCGGTGGATGCGGTTAGGGTTTCCCCGCCGTTGCCCCGTGGGTGAGGGCCCTTCTTCTCGATCTCGGCGATATGGTGCTGCAATCACTAAGCATGAATCTCGGGCCAGACTTTTTTTTTTTGTTTTCAAGCCGACGTTAGCTGCTTCGTCTCTAAACTGTTTTGTTTCTGCAGACTGCAGAAGTAGATGAAGACAGACCATTCAAAGCTGTCACATCTCGTCGTCAATGATAATCGTGGCACGTGGTCTTTGAAGACCCGACTTATGAGGGTGCTTTGGTTGTGGATTCAAGGTAAAAAAAAAAAAAATCTTTGTTGCCGAACGTTTTCAGTTTGGTGTCCTCTCGTATGGTTTCACGTGCATGCCTTCAATCAATTAGTTCACCGCTATGCATAAAACAAGGTTATACCAACCGGTCGTACCACTTTGTTCACCTATCTTTGCTTAGGAATTGATGATCGATCGGTGGCGTCATTTTGTAATTGTGGTTGCGGGGGGGGGGTCGATCGGTAGCACTTGTTTTAGGAAGGCACATAGCGAGCAGACTAATCAATTTGGTATGTTCTTCTCACCGATTGCCTTGATTTCTATGATACTTGAATTTTGTTCTTTTGGGTCTGAACGAGGGCAGCAATCACTTTATCATGAAAATACATGTTGATTTGTCAAAATATTTCAGGAAATATGTATCTAATATGCACATATCTATGTTCAGCAATCACTTTATATTATTCACATTTGGAATGAATATACTTTGGAATTTCCTGGACATTTATTTAAATGAACCTAAAGCGTAGACAAGATGTCTCATTGTGATATGGATTATTTTAATTGCAGGAAGTCATTGATACGACTTTTAGCTTGTTTGTTTTTGTAGTTCGAAAGGAAGCCGGGCGGGAATTGAGTATCTAAGAATCGATTGGAACAAGTGGTTCGAGACAAGGTTAGCATGACTATATGTCTATATATGTCTTAACAAGAGGTTCAAACAAGGTTGCCATGAATATATGTATCTTGGTTCATATTTTTTCTTACAATTAGGAAATAATTAGGGAGGATGATGAGAAGTCAAGGCTTTGAAGGCCGAACTCGGTGTGAAGGCATTCTCTGCGTGTGTTCTATTGCTATGGAAGAGACAGGTTCGTGTGTTCTTTTTCTTTTCTTTTTTGATATAAATGTTGTCTTCGTTATGTAGTTTTGAGTTTTAGACCGAATGTTTTACTGTCTTGCCGCACGTGGTATGCTTTTCTATCGTGATATCCACTAAAGCAAACTCTTCATGATTCAATTTTTTTAAGGGATACTTGCCCATCACTCCGTATGCGGTGTTATTCAAAGATGGAAAATTCAAAGTTATATTTTGATTATCGATTTTCTTTAGATTTGATTGTCCCGAAATATTGTAGTCATTTTCATTTCGAGAGTATGCTTTTACTCGGCGGTAAAGATCAATGGTGAGGTTAATATATTTCTCTTAATGTTGCACGACAAGATCTTATGCTTTTGTGATTGGAGATACTTTCGAGATAATGCCAATGTCTTCTTGTGGCTGGTATGATCACGTGGTAGCAAGGGTATTAAACTATTTATACACGGAACTTACTACAAGGCTTGAGTATATATTTTTCATTCTCTTTTATTTAGGTATTGATTACCTGCACAAAGGTTGTTGATTGGTGGTTTGGAAGATGACAATGAAGCATTTGACATCCGGCACATGTTAGCTATCTAAAGTTTATAAATGTCTTCAGCCATTTTTCAATATCAATCTTTGCTACGAGTATCGATCGTCCCGCATAGATGGGAGGGAGGGGGCAATAATGACAAGTGAACTGTAATAGAAGCATGAGTAGAGATAATCTTATGATTCGAGTGAACTTAACAGTCAACCGTAGTATGTATGGCCCTTATATAGTCCATTGAGAGACCGATGCATCCCGGCTATGGTGACTAACGGGTGTCGATCTTCACGGTGTTGATCTTCTGTTGTGTGTGCGATGACATCATCGTGTACAAGGTTAGCTTCCAATCGAGATTCTTCAACTGTTGTAGCTTACATGCCATTGCTTCTGTATGTTTTGTGAGTGCCTCTCTGAATACTTTGGAATGTGGAATGTGCTATTCGATCGAGCCACCATTAGCATGTTGCCAAAGGTGTCTTTTTTAGGGAGAAGGCTCCACTCATGGCAGCATCATAACAGGATGAGAGAGATAATGCTTGCGCTTGTTTACATCAAATTTGTCATATATGGTTGCCAGGTGGTTTGGGTATAATTAGATTATTTAACGGGGACCTGGAGAAATGAGTTTAATACATAGTCAATTTTCATCTTTGTTTGATGCTAATGATCTCTTGTGTGAACTAGAACATCCTTGAATTGCACTTCATCTCGTGTGGCATTCGGTTCAAAGGTACTAATTTACTACCTTTGTTTGTTTAATTTATTTTTTTATTACTAACATTCTTCTTTCAACTTGGGAAACTGCAATTTTTTCCCCGTGGTTGGTGGTTGCAATGTGAGGGAAGAGGAGTCGTTGCCATGTGAGGGAAGAACGGACTCCGGGCTATGCAAGTGCAAGTGTCTTGTGACGTGCTTGCTCCGAACAAGTGGAGGCGGAGACCAATAAGCAATGTTGCACTGCAGGGCCATTACGGTGGAGAGTCGAGGCGGGGATGGCAATGTAAAGTGGAGGAAGGGTGGCGCGGCAAGTAGAGAAAGTTTTGATTATATATTTCCTATGAGCTCAACAAAATGATAACTCATCTTCAAACTTTTTTTTGTATTTTACCATTACCACGCTACTGTAACAGTGATGTAAAACTTTGGGAATTATATTTGTGAAATTATGTTTGTTTGCATATGAAAAGTGTCCATATGAAAATTGTCACATAAATTTGATTGTGTTTTGTGTTTTACCGTGGCCTTAGATGGTTAAGGCTGCACATAACTTATTATGTCATGATTCTTTTCACGTGCATCCTTGAAATGAAGCCGTGGCGTTAGCACGGGCATTATACTAGTATCAATAGTTGCACTGCTCTTCTGAAAGCTTGGTTACTCATTGCTGTCAATCTCTGTGCAAGCTGCCCAAGGTCTTCAAACTCCATGCCGAATAGCTTATCCCTGATATGTGGCAACATGCCTGCAATGACCAACTGTGGGAGCTGATCATCGGGTATATTCAGAGAGTAACACATGTTCTTGGTTTCTCTGAATCTTCGAAGATACTCCATTGGTGTTTCAGTAGTCTTCATCCTCATGGCCCGCAGATCGACCATCTTCTTCTCATTAGTCCCTTATAGAAGTATGCATGGAACTTTTGCTCCAATTCTGCCCATGTTCCAATGGAATTGGCCGGCTGTGATGCAAACCATGTGAAAGCCGGCCCTGTCAGAGACATAGGAAAATATCTAATCCTCCAAGCTTCATCACTAGCAGCCTCTCTAAGTTGCATTAAGTATCTGCTAATGTGCTCAATGGTACTGGTGTCATCTTGACCAGAGAATTTAGTCAAGTCTGTTGGTGGCTTTACCCTTGGTGGGAGAGCTACCCTATTGTACCATTCTGGAAAAGGAGAATTGTATGCATATGCCTGATTCTTTGGTTTAAGGCCGAACTAATTCTGCATCATATCAGCCATTCAGCTTAGGAGAACATCATTGGCATCCTGTGCCCCCTGTCTTCCAGAAGGTACTCCTGACACACTCCTATACCCTGGATTCGGCAAAGCATTAAGGGCACTGTAATCAGTAAACTCATTGTACCCATCTCCATAGATACTCTTCTGCAACCTGTTTGCCACTGGGGAGATCTTGTAAGCAGATGCAGGTATGTCTGTTGTTGCACCAAAAGCTACTTGACCATGAGTTTGCTGCTCGGTCATAGGAGGCTTCTCTTTTTCATCATAAACAGCTCCATCCGTGCTTGTACCAATCATCTCTCCTCCCCCAGTTGGCTTCCCTGAAGATTGTTGGGTGTTAAAGAACACTGGTCCACCAAGCTCTCCAAATTTCTCTTCAAAGCGCTTATCAACTGATGGACCGAAGGTATCAATCATGACTCTGCAGAAGGTGTTCAGAAAAGCTGTGTTGTGGTTCAACATGATATCTCCCACAGCTTTGTAGATGATTCCAACTACCCACTGCATCTCCTCTTCATCAGTGATATCAGACTGATTGGCGAGAAGAACTCTTGGCAGTGATTGCTTTATGATCACCTTGCCACTCTTGTTCTTGGAGAAAGACATCAAACACTTCTGCTGGTACTGCTCAATTGCCTGTTCTACCATCTGGCGTTGATCTGGCTGCAGCTCATCCATAACCACGTTCAGAACGTGACTATTGTCAATCTCCGATCCCATCTTAAACTGAAAGGTGGTCCCACCGGGCGTGCCAAAAAGTGTGTTGACACAAAAAGTGCACTGTGTCTCACACACAGCAAGCCGGAAAGCCTAGCTTCAATCGGGTGTCCGGGCGTCTGAATCCGGAAGCGTGCCAGTCGATTTGACCTGAAAGTCGACAAGGGAATGAAATAGTAAGATCAAAACTGGAACATGCTGGGTCAGACCAGACAGTTCTATCTTTACAGCCCTGAAGCCACTTACGACGACACATAGCTATAGAAGCTATCTGCCAACAAGTTTGCAATTCATTCGGCTAATGTAACATGAATGACATGAATAAAACTGAACTGCCGAATACGTGTAAATGAAGACATGTTTGAACAAGATTAAATCATCAAAGCATATCAAACTATATCTTAGGTTTAAAGCATCATCAAGCACAAACAATTAAAGATAAGTAACTTGTAAATATAAATCTATTAAGATAACACATGCATAGGCCAGTCCAACTAGTCTGCCGCACGTCTAGCCTTCATAAACCCGTCGAGTACATGCCAAAGCAAGTTAATCCACCGCATGATACGACCTACTATCAGCATATACCACTCTCTACTCTTAGATCAATCCACCGCATGATACAATCTAACAATAAAGAGCTAAAAGCACGTAATTACCTAGACAGATCTATAAATACTCGTTACATGTGTAAGCATAACCGTATCGGCAAGATTGCCGAATCGGGGTCCATGAAGAAGGAACAAGCAAGCTATCACAATCCAGAGCAAAGCAAAGCCTACATCTGCCGCACGATACCCAGCTTTAACTAAGACCTAAAAGCTCTAACTTGCATGAACCCGCATCACGTAACAATCTTGATTGATCTAATTCGGCTACATGAGCTCGATCTACTTTATATTGATTAAGCATGAGAGCGTGATCGAGAGCCGAAAAGGGTATCAATCTAGATGGGATAAAAGAGTGTTGCGAATAATTAAACATTAAATAAAACATGCAACACGTGATAACTTAATGAATCTATTAGATCTTGCCAAATCTAAAAGAGCCGATAACTATCTTTACTCATGTCTTAATCCGCCGCACGATACAAGGCACAAGCAAAAACTTCCCATGATCAAGCTTAGATCTACCGCATGTTCTAAGCTAAAACAATGAGACTACTTGCATCACATCTAAATCCACCGCATGATACTAGACATGATAGCAAGGTTGCCGGGACTTACGGAGGTTGACGGATCGATTGGCCCTCTCGAAGAACTCGACGACACGACTAAAAGGACTCGAAGGGTGGCACGTAGCCGGTTGTATTGATTTGGTTGTGAACCCTTATTACAATGGTCGAGGGTTTATATTTATACCCTGGACAAGACACGAGTCCTAAATGACTATGACTTATCAAACAAAATTGGAAAAAATACATAATCTCTACTCTAACCATAATCGGAGTCCTTGATCGATGACTCCTTCCCTTTCAGGACAGCTCTTCCTTTCCCTTTTTGCTTCTTGAGTAAAGCCATCGCTCAACTGAGAATAATCGACCGCTCGATCATTTGCCGAACACATGGAAAGTTAGCCGACCGCACGCAGACTTGCCGAATCTCTTCCTCTGTCATTCGCGGGCCTACACGTCATATCTCTTACCAAATTTTAGTGTTAACACCAAGGTGTACGGGCGTGCTTGACCCGGTTTTGAGAGCCGTTGAATGCACAGGATCCAGCCGTGCGGCAGCATAGTCGTGTGTGCAAATATGGCAGTTCTGGAGCCATGGAGCCGTGGTTACGGGCTGTTCAGGCTCTCGAGCGATGAGCATGCTTGACTTAGTTCCTTAATCATGGCATACGGGCATGATTGACTCAGTGTCGGGAGCCATAGGATGCATAGTAACCGCCCGTGCGGCAGCATAGTCGTGTGTGCAAATATGGTAGTTCTGGAGCTGTGGAGCCATGGTTAAGGGCCATTCGAGTTCTCGGGCGGCAGCAAACGCTGTGGTGGAGAGGCCAGAGGTGTCAAAACATCTTAACCATGGCGCATGGGCGTGCTTGACTTGGTGCCAGGAGCCGTAGGACGCGCAGGAACCGGCCGTGCGGCAGCAAAGTCGTGTGTGCAAATATGGCAGTTCTGGAGCCGTGGAGCCGTGGTTAAGGGCCGTTCGGGCTCTCGAGCGACGGGCATGCTTGACTCAGTGCCTTAATCATGGCGTACGGGCATGATTGACTCAGTGCTGGGAGCCATAGGATGCGTAGGAACCGCCCATGCAGCAGCATAGTCGTGTGTGCAAATATGGCAGTTCTAGAGCCATGGAGCCGTGGTTAAGGGCCATTTGGGCTCTCGACCCATAGGAAACACTATGGTAGATAGGCCAGAGGTGTCAAAATGACTTAACCATGGTGTACGGGCATGCTTGACTCAGTGCCTTAATCATGGCATACGGGCATGATTGACTCAGTGCCGGGAGCCATAGCATGCATAGGAACCGCCAGTGCGGCAGCATAGTCGTGTGTGCAAATATGGCAGTTCTGGAGCTGTGGAGCCATGGTTAAGGGCCATTCGAGTTCTCGGGTGGCAGCAAACACTGTGATGGAGAGGCCAGAGGTGTCAAAATGCTTTAACCATGACGCATGGGCGTGCTTGACTTGGTGTCAGGAGCCGTAGGATGCGCAGGAACCGGCCGTGCAGTAGCAAAGTCGTGTGTGCAAATATGGCAGTTCTGGAGCCGTGGAGCCGTGGTTAAGGGCCGTTCGGGCTCTCGAGCGATGGGCATGATTGACTCAGTGCCTTAATCATGGCTTACGGGCATGATTGACTCAGTGCCGGGAGCCATAGGATGCGTAGGAACCGCCCATGCAGCAGCATAGTCGTGTGTGCAAATATGGCAGTTTTACAGTCGTGGAGCCGTGGTTAAGGGCCCTTCAGGCTCTCGGGTGATGGAAAACTCTATGGTGGAGAGATGAGAGGAATCAAAATGCCTTAACCATGGAGTAAGAGCATGCTTGACTCAATGCCGGGAGCCATAGGACGTGTTGGAACCGACCGTGCGGCAGCATAGTCGTGTGTGCAAATATGGAAATTTTGGAGCCGTGGAGCCGTGGTTAAGGGCCCTTCGGGCCCTCGAGTGATGGAAAGCTCTATGGTGGAGAGGTGAGAGGCATCAAAATGGCTTAACCATGGCGTACGGGCGTGCTTGACCCGGTTCTGAGAGCCGTTGAATGCACAGGATCCAGCCGTGCGGCAACATAGTCGTGTGTGCAAATATTGCAGTTCTGGAGCCATGGAGCCATGGTTAAGGGCCATTCGAGCTCTCGAGCAACAGGCATGCTTGACTTAGTGCCGTAATCATGGCATATGGGCATGATTGACTCAGTGCCGGGAGCCATAGGATGCATAGGAACCGCCCGTGCGGCAGCATAGTCGTGTGTGCAAATATGGCAGTTCTGGAGCTGTGGAGCCATGGTTAAGGGCCAATCGAGTTCTTGAGCAGCAGCAAACACTGTGGTAGAGAGGCTAGAGGTGTCAAAATGCCTTAACCATGGCACATGGGCGTGCTTGACTTGGTGCCACGAGCGATGGGCATGCTTGACTCAATTCCTTAATCATGGCGTACGGGCATGATTGACTCAGTGTCGGGAGCCATAGGATGCGTAGGAACCGCCCATGCAGCAGCATAGTCGTGTGTGCAAATATGGCAGTTCTGGAGCCATGGAGCCGTGGTTAAGGGCCATTCGGGCTCTCGACCCACGGGAAACACTGTGGTAGATAGGCCAGAGGTGTAAAAATGACTTAACCATGGCATACGGGCATGCTTGACTCAGTGCCGGGAGCCATAGGACGCGTAGGAACCGACCGTACGGCAGCATAGTCATGTGTGCAAACATGGCAGTTTTAGAGTCGTGGAGCCGTGGTTAAGGGCCCTTCAGGCTCTCGGGTGATGGAAAACTCTATGGTGGAGAGATGAGAGGAATCAAAATGCCTTAACCATGGAGTACGAGCATGCTTGACTCAGTGCCGGGAGCCATAGGACGCGTTGGAACCGACCGTGCGGCAGCGTAGTCGTGTGTGCAAATATGGCAGTTCTGGAGCCGTGGAGCCATGGTTAAGGGCCCTTCAGGCCCTCGAGTGATGGAAAGCTCTATGGTGGAGAGGTGAGAGGCATCAAAATGGCTTAACCATGGCGTACGGGCGTGCTTGACCCGGTTCCGAGAGCCGTTGAATGCACAGGATCTAGCCGTGCGGCAGCATAGTCATGTGTGCAAATATGGTAGTTCTGGAGCTGTGGAGCCATGGTTAAGGGCCATTCGAAGTTCTCGGGCGGCAACAAACACTGTGGTGGAGAGGCCAGAGGTGTCAAAACACCTTAACCATGGCGCATGGGCGTGTTTGACTTGGTGCCAGGAGTCGTAGGGACGCGCAGGAACCGGCCGTGCGGCAGCAAAGTCGTGTGTGCAAATATGGCAGTTCTGGAGCCGTGGAGCCGTGGTTAAGGGCTGTTCGGGCTCTCGAGCGATGGACATGCTTGACTCAGTGCTTTAATCATGGCGTACGGGCATGATTGACTCAGTGCCGGGAGCCATAGGATGCGTAGGAACCGCCCATGCAGCAGCATAGTGGTGTGTGCAAATATGGCAGTTCTGGAGCCGTGGAGTCATGGTTATGGGCCATTCGGGCTCTCGACCCACGGGAAACACTATGGTAGATAGGCCAGAGGTGTCAAAATGACTTAACCATGGCGTACGGGCATGCTTGACTCAGTGCCGGGAGCCATAGGACGCGTAGGAACCGACCGTACAGCAGCATAGTTGTGTGTGCAAATATGGCAGTTTTGGAGTCGTGGAGCTGTGGTTAAGGGCCCTTCAAGCTCTCGATGATGGCAAACTCTATGGTGGAGAGATGAGAGGAATCAAAATGCCTTAACCATGGAGTACGAGCATGCTTGACTCAGTGCCGGGAGCCATACGACGCGTTGGAACCGACCGTGCGGCAGCATAGTCGTGTGTGCAAATATGGCAGTTCTGGAGCCATGGAGCCGTGGTTAAGGGCCGTTCGGGCTCTCGAGCGACGGGCATGCTTGACTCAGTGCCTTAATCATGGCGTACGGGCATGATTGACTCAGTGCCGGGAGCCATAGGATGCGTAGGAACAGCCCATGCAGCAGCATATTCATGTGTGCAAATATGGCAGTTCTGGAGCCGTGGAGCCGTGGTTAAGGGCCATTCAGGCTCTCGACCCATGGGAAACACTATGGTAGAGAGGCCAGAGGTGTGAAAATGACTTAACCATGGCGTACGAGCATGCTTGACTCAGTGCCGGGAGCCATAGGACGCGTAGGAACCGACCGTATGGTAGCATAGTCGTGTGTGCAAATACGGCAGTTTTGGAGTCGTGGAGCCGTGGTTAAGGGCCCTTTAGGCTCTCGGGTGATGGCAAACTCTATGGTGGAGAGATGAGAGGAATCAAAATGCCTTAACCATGGAGTACGAGCATGCTTGACTCAGTGCCGGGAGCCATAGGACGCGTTGGAACCGACCGTGCGGCAGCATAGTCGTGTGTGCAAATATGGAAATTTTGGAGCCGTGGAGCCATGGTTAAGGGCCCTTCAGGCCCTTGAGTGATGGAAAGCTCTATGGTGGAGAGGTGAGAGGCATCAAAATGGCTTAACCATGGCGTACGGGCGTGCTTGACCTGGTTCCGAGAGCCGTTGAATGCACAGGATCTAGCCGTGCGGCAGCATAGTCGTGTGTGCAATTATGGCAGTTCTGGAGCCATGGAGCCGTGGTTAAGGGCCGTTCGGGCTCTCGAGCGATGGGCATGCTTGACTCAGTGCCTTAATCATGGTGTACGGGCATGATTGACTCAGTGCCATGAGCCATAGGATGCATAGGAACCGCCCGTGCGGCAGCGTAGTCGTGTGTGCAAATATGGCAGTTCTAGAGCTGTGGAGCCATGGTTAAGGGCCATTCGAGTTCTCGGGCGGCAGCAAACGCTGTGGTGGAGAGGCCAGAGGTGTCAAAATATGTTAACCATGGCGCATGGGCGTGCTTGACTTGGTGCCAGGAGCCATAGGACGTTCAGGAATCGGACGTGCGGCAGCAAAGTCGTGTGTGCAAATATGGCAGTTCTGGAGCCGTGGAGCTGTGGTTAAGGGCCGTTCGGGCTCTCGAGCAACGGGCATGCTTGACTCAGTGCCTTAATCATGGCGTACGAGCATGATTGACTCAGTGTCGGGAGCCATAGGATGCGTAGGAGCCGCCCATGCAGTAGCAGAGTCGTGTGTGCAAATATGGCAGTTCTGGAGCCGTGGAGCCATGGTTAAGGGCCATTCGAGTTTTCGGGCAGCAGCAAATGCTGTGGTGGAGAGGCCAGAGGTGTCAAAATGCCTTAACCATGGTGCATGGGCGTGCTTGACTTGGTGCCAGGAGCCGTACGACGCGCAGGACCGGCCGTGCGGCAGCAAAGTCGTGTGTGCAAATATGGCAGTTTTGGAGTCGTGGAGCCGTGGTTAAGGGCCCTTCAGGCTCTTGGGTGATGGCAAACTCTATGGTGGAGAGATGAGAGGAATCAAAATGCCTGAACCATGGAGTACGAGCATGCTTGTCTCAGTGCCGGGAGCCATAGGACGCGTTGGAACCGACCGTGCGGCAGCATAGTCGTGTGTGCAAATATGGAAATTTTGAAGCCGTGGAGCCGTGGTTAAGGGCCCTTCAGGCCCTCGAGTGATGGAAAGCTCTATGGTGGAGAGGTGAGAGGCATCAAAATGGCTTAACCATGGCGTACGGGCGTGCTTGACCCGGTTCCGAGAGCCGTTGAATGCACAGGATGCAGCCGTGCGGCAGCATAGTCGTGTGTGCAAATATGGCAGTTCTGGAGCCGTGGAGCCGTGGTTAAGGGCCATTCGGGCTCTTGAGCGACGGGCATGCTTGACTCAATGCCTTAATCATGGCGTACGGGCATGATTGACTCAGTGCCAGGAGCCATAGGATGCGTAGGAACCACTGTTGGTAGTCTTTACGCAGTTACCAGAATTAGATAAATAATCTATTCCCCGGCAACGGCGCCAGAAATGTTGTTGGCAGATCTTAGCACAATCACTAGAAATAGATAAATACGACTGGCGTCTGATAGCTAAGCCTACTGCAAACCCGAACTACCACCAGAGAGAGGGTGTCACAATTCCTCTTCCGGCAACAACCTAAGAATGCTAAGCTACGCTATATCCTAGTGACAACGTAAGACTGACCAAGGGTAACTCTGCAAGCGCACAGGTACCGCTGTAGCACTTCAACCGGGTGAGTATTCCGGTGTCGAATTTGTAGTTCGCTCACGGGAAGCGGATTAAGACTCTCTAGCAAATGGGTGATGGAAACCCGTGGTGGTTCTACTCAATCTAAGCTATTGATATTGATAAAGGGGTAGATGTTGATTATGAGTGATGAACTAATGGTAACTAGTAGGTAGCTAGCTAGGTGGGAGGACAACGAGTGAGTAAGAACTCCTATGTATCTAACTTTACTCCTGTGTTCTAATCTTACTAGTGTAATGACTTAACTAAACTAATGCCTAGACAATCTGCATGATAGGGGAAGTCGGCTGACAAATAGGAGGGTTCATCCCCTGTTCCAGCGGACCTTTGACTTGAATGGGCGCCCTACAGCCTATCCCTGATGCAAATAGAGCCAACTGGGGCTCTGCGTTCTGTCACAACCGCCCCCGCTAATATACGTCGGAAAGTGAATGGATATACCAATCAACGATAGGGTGTATCCACTATTAAGCACTAGCCTAAGCACCTCGCTTAATCTAGTCTTAAGACTTCAGCTACCACGTAAGTAACCTCAGCCCCAGTTGGTAATGAAACACACACAAAGGATCTAGACACTAAACTAGTTCAGACTCTACACTAATGAGACTAAGACACAACACTACTACACTAGTATAGCAGTGCACTAAGTAAATACTGAAAGTAAAGTACTCAAAGTAAATACTTAATAAAGTAAAGCAAGACTATATTAATATAAGAAAAGTACTTCAAAAGTAAAGGTACAAGAGCTATACCAGATTCTCCAGAAGACGACTCCGGAGACCCGAGCTTCGCTCGACTCGACTCTAACTCCCACTCCAGACTAGACTACACTACTCTTGATCTCCCAAGAGAGCTTGAGCTTGAGAACACTATTGTGAACTACTTGGGGACACTTTACAATGAGGGACTAGGGGGTATTTATAGTGGAGGTGGAGTAGGGGTTACTCCAGCGCCACGTCAGCGATCCGTGTGCTCTCCGCCATGCGCCGTTGGATCAAACTGACCTTCCACCGACTTGAATGGACGTCTCTCGTTGCAGGACACGTGGGAGTCATGGAGGAAGGCGGTGGAAGCAAACCAACCTTGAGTGGGGCCCACTTGCAGGTCGGCCGACCTGGGTCTGGCTGACCTGTGGGTCCCACTCCCCTTCTAGAAGGTCCTGGTGGCAGTGGGAGCAATGCCAAGGTGTCATGCCACCAAATGTTGGTCGACCGACCTGGCATTGGGCCCCTGGTCCACGTGGCAGCTTCCTGGTGCTATCCTGGCTTGTCACATGTAGTCTTGTCTGAAGTTGGGTTCACTTGATATCTTGCTTGCTTCTATGTGGATCCTTGGTCCAATGTACCAATCAGGTGGAATATTGATGTGTGGTTGTTGATGTCTATTAAGTGCAACTGAAATAAGGAGGGTTCCGCAAGCGCACAGAATATATCATCGTAGCATTTTAACCAGGAGTAATCCAGGTATCATTATTTATAATTTTACCACTGGGAAGGGAATGCACTGGATAATGAGTGATGAGCAATGCACATGCGATAATGGAGAGCTTAACCTTGTCTGTATCGATCATCTCATACAGGGTAAGTGTCACATAAAATATAGGAATGAATGATAATTGACATAAGATAAATGAGAGCATTTAGCCACATAAAATAATAGTAATAACCATCTCAACTTAGCACTCTAAGCTTATAACACTAGCATGGACTAGGACGATCAAGGGTATAATCCTATGTTATTCTAACTATAAAGTCAAAGCATACAATGATTAGTGCAAGAACATCTAGCAATCATGGCGGAAAAAGGTTACATCTATGCATAGTGATATTACCAGAGAAGACTAGAGACATAGCAATGACTTCAATGTAATAGGGTTGTTCTGCTAAACCTATACTCGGGAGAAGGGCTACAAAGGACTCAACAGGACTGTCACTCCCGCGATCTACCTCACGATCCAGAATATAGGGTGCAATCGCAGATAAATACGGCCTAGGCACCACGCCTACACAATATTTACCACTCACCCATCGATCTAATGAGCAAGCGCTATACGATCCTATGCATAGACACAATTCTAGTCCAACTATGCTAAACATATAATCAAAGTAAACAAAGAACAATATAATTGAGAACATAATCAAATAGAGCAAAGTCAAGTCTGATATAATAGAATAGAATAAAGTACTACTCATAGTATCACGAACAATGATGAATATTACAAGAATGTAGAGGGGAATTACCAAGAACTCCGACATATCTAGACTCCAAGCTAGGCTTGATTCCGTCTAGATCTATTCCTATGTAGCTATGCTACTAAACTATAGAGCTCTAATTGAGATGGTGGCTCTAGCTTCTCTGAATTCTTCAGATGAGAGAATGAACTCTTGAATGAATTAGGGTTTTACCCAGGGGCCAGGGGCTCTGAATATATAGCCCCCTAGGATGCACCACAGCCCTCGGATCAAACCGACCTAAATGGACGATAATTATTCATCCTCAAAGGCGGTGGAGGCAGGATCCGCGAGACTCAACGTGATTGGTTGAGGTGGGGAGTCGGCCGACTCCCCCCTTGGGCGGCCGACTCTGGCCAATGCCAGGTGGGCCCCAGGTTTCAGGTGTCGCCTTCTAGAGTCTTCTAGAGTATACAATTTCACCCGTTCGGTCTTTATCTCTATGTAATCATGACATGTGGGCCTCCTTTGGTTCTCTTTCTGATAACCCCCTGCAGAAATAGACAATCACCAAAACTCGTGGAATTACATCGGTGTAACCCCTATATCTAACAGGTGAACTCAAATTAGTCCTTTCTCTTGCTGCGTTGACGGTATGAAATTGATACTTAACGACCGTCAACAAACTCCCCAAGCTTACCTTTTGCTCGTCCTTGAGCAAAGATAGACTCATGATGGATCGGGAGTTCTTTGCAATGCTTTCACTCCACACAAGTACACATGCGTTCAAACAAGAACTCTCCTCCCGATTAGAGTGAACTATTCTGACTCAAAACTTACTCATATTACCTTTCACCATGGGGCTTGTAACCGTCACTTGGGTCTTGAGTAGTTGAAGGATAGAACGGTCAAGTCAAGTGCCATGTTTCTCGCTCTTTGATCAACTATTATCCCGGAGTTTTTGCAAAGTTTTGAAATAAAACTCGAGTTCCTTGTATGAACCTTTCGGTCTCCCATTTGTAGTATTTCTCGGATCCTCTCCAAGGCATGAGTAGTGTATGCCTTGTCTCTTCTCTCAGAATATGTGGTATTTGTGGAACTAATGCATAGTGGAAAGTGCCTTCTCTCTCTCACTCTACTTTCTAATAGGCTTATGTGGAGCTTATAGGTGGGGAGACACTCAAACTCACTCGCATATATTGCACAGTTAAGACATGGATCCAATAGGAACTAAAATAATAATAGAGTCATATGTGCGTGTGAATGAGGAAGTGGAATGGATGATAAGATGATGATATGATGACGATGGGATGATGATGATAAGAAAATGATTATGAGGGGTACTCAACTGGTGAACATCTAATTCTACACTTGCTCCTTTGGGGATAACATGACTCCCTTTATTCGGAAACCTTGAAACTTCTTGAATGGAAGGACTTGGCTACTCTTTCTTTCCCCTTTTTTTCTCTCTTTTTTTTAATAGAATAACCAATCCTCTGGAAACGAAACTTTAGCAACGGGGAGTGTATAACTTGAAATGATAATAACTGGAGCTTTTATGTAGGCAAATAGAACGGCGATGATTGTTTCTAGATGTTCACTCCCAGGATAGGAGTGGAACCTTTTCTGGATGATGTGAAATGAATGGCGTATGTATATGTGGATGGATGGATGGATGCGTACTCCCAGGGTAGGAGCAGCATAAGTGGAGAATGCGTACTCCTAGGATAGGAGCAGCATAAGTGCGTATCTCCAGGGTAGAGATAGCACGATATGTGGTGGATATGGATCTATATGTGGGTGGTACTTCTAGGGACAGAAGTAGCACAAAATGAATGTAGTAGATATAAAATAGGTGCATGCTTCTGAGGACAGAAGTAGCATAGTTCAATGGATGGAGAGCACATAGTATTGACTTTAACTGCAAGACTGATTCCTTATGGGTCCACAAGATAACCACACTCAATGCCTATAAAGTCTACACTCAAACCTACAATATGATCTATATAAACAGATGGGTTTTCCTAATCTAGTAAGCATAAATATATGGCATGGTAGGAATTTGAACTCTCATCATAAAGGAACTCATCATGCAGGAACTTAATATTTTCAAAGATAAATTCTCCGAACTCTAGTATCTCTAGGAACAAGATGGACAAGACTCAAAACCTTCCCATATCATACCCGTCAACCACCTAGACTTAGATCAAGTGTTTGCTACCCACAAGTTTCGGGTTCAAAGCAAATCTCAAATCTAAACAGGTTGTGTCCAAAACTCGGGAGAGTGCAAGGTTGAAAACTAGGTACTTGAAAGGAATTACTAGTGAGCAACTATTCATCATCTCCATATAGAGTTTATTCTAGGGATCACTTTAAAGATAGATTGCAAGAGCTCTCCAAAAGATAAATAAGGAAATCTTTACGGGTTTCTATGGTTATGCATCTTTTTTAGTTGTTTTAACAAAGCATACTTTAACAAGGCATAAACAGATAAGTTGGAAACACTTAGCTTGGTACACGGGGATGCCCTCCCCAAAGCTGGATGTTGACATAGTCTCACTGCGATGTTGCCGACGAGGCGAAGACGTTCTAGTCCTCCGGAGTGTCGTAGATAGTTCTTTGTTGGAGACAGCGTTCAAGTGTCACGGGCAAAGCACTCCGACGGGGGACTCGGATGTCCTTCGCGCCGTTAGCTCTTCATGATCCTTGATGTTCTGTGAAGCTCAAATAGACAACAAAGCTTGTGGAACCGATTAAGCGTTAGTGATAAAACCTCTAGGCCTTGGTTGTCTAGAACTTCCCTAACTTAAAACTCATTCTAACGGGATCATAAGAAATATTTTTATCTTTTTATTATTTAAGGAATGCGAGACGGGGAAAGATAAATATCTTTGAGAAATTATTTTTGTGCCACCACAGTGAATGATTATCCACATGGGGCTTAAAGTTTTTTTTCTGATGCAAATGTAAATATCTTTATTTTCTTTTCTAATGCGAGATAATAGAGTAGAAATGCAACTAAGATGCAAGTAGGAAAATAAATATGCTAAGGTAAAATTACAATGCTGATAAATACCAAGTTACCTCTTGGTGCGGCGTTCGGTGGTTTTAAGTCCTCCGAACAGGACTTGTCATGTTCGCTTACTTTTCAAGGGGCGCATTGGCTGGCGCCTCTGATGATGTCGCCTCTTGTGTAGGAATTGATTCTGATTTTGCTTTTACCTTCCACACCTTCTTTGTTGGAGAGGGTGACCTTGAGGAGGAAGCTTCTTGGATCACTTGTTTCTCTTCTGCTGGTAGCACCTCTTCTTCTTCTGCAACGTTCTTCTCTTCTGGGTATCGGTCTTCATATCTTGACACTTCTCCCTCATAATCAGCCCATCCATCTGTAGTGATGTTCTTCTTGTTCTGGCGATGGGTACGCTGCCTTCTCCTTGCTCTGTTCTTCTTGGGCTCCTCAGTGATTATATAATTATTGTTGAAGTAGCGGCGTACCTTCTCAGTGGGAAAGTGGAAATGGATCTCTCCTGTTCCAATATAGATGATAGCTCTGGTGGTGTTCAGGAATGGTCTTCCTAGGATGATTGGAGGATCATAGTCATCTCCCATATCGATGACTAGAAAGTCGTGGGGACATAATGGTCATCTATCTGGATGAGGACATCCTTCACTTCTCCTTCGACGAAGCGGAATGTCCGATCTCGCCATCCGCATTTGTGCATAGGTGGGCTCCAAAGGCATAGTGCCATATAGATACTCATAGGTTACCTTGGCCATAATGTTGATGCCCGATCCGGTGTCACGCATGCCTTTATTGAAAGAGCTTCGTTGATGGAGCATTGGATGGTTGGGACACTGGGTCATCCTTCTTGATCGACGTGGGGACTTGAGTAAGTGGTCATGCTCCTTGTGGACTGCAGGTGACCATCCTCACTTTGTCTCCGTCTTCTTGGTCTTCTTATCTTTGTTCTTGCTCTTCTTAGCTGGATTCTTCTTCTTCTCACTGTTCGTTGATGAGGGTGTCTTTGGGAACTGCAAAGACTGTTCTTGAAGAAGAAGGTCTCTCTCTTGCCCTTGATGTTGAAGATGATCTTGGCAGTGTTGGCATACATGATGGCTCCAGCGGTGTTCAAGAATGGTCGTCCCAGAATGATATGGGACCTTTCATCACTGTCTGTATCCACTACCAAGAAGTCTGTAGGGACATATGAGTTGCCTACTCGTACACATATATCTTCTAGTACTCCCAAGGGAACACGAAGTGACTGATCTGCAAGCTGCAAGCACATGGTTGTGTATGCTAGAGGGCATCTGAATAGCTTCTCATATATCACTCTTGGCATGATGTTGATGCTTGCACCGAAATCACAGTTGCCTCATTGAAGTTGGTACTTCCAATGGAGATCGGAATGACCGGTCTCCCGGATCACACTTCTTGATTGGCGAGTTGCATCAATCCATGACCCTTTTGATGGATCACTCCGGCTGTCTTCTACATTGAATATATCAACAAGATTTGCAGTTTCGAGCTCTTCGGGTTGTCCTGCCAGTTTACCTTGGCCAGCAGAGGGAGCAAGGTTGACAAGTTGTTGTACCTGCGACTCAAGTATCTTGTTGAAGCCGAAGTGACTCTTGATGGCATTGGAAAAGCCATCCATTCTATTGCTGAGTGTCTCTAGGACCTTGTCATTTGATGTCGGCTTCTTGGACAGGTTGTCCATCAACTTGCCTTGATTCAAGCACTAACTCTCTCAAAGGCGGCCGGTTGTAATTATTGTAGGAGGAGTTGTTACCTTGATAGTTGCCGAATAATTGCACGAGTAGTTAGGCCTCTGCTGTTGATTCCAACCTTGATTCTGCTGAGGACGATAGTAATTGTTGTTGTTGTTGTTGTTGAGGTAGTTCACGTCCTCCTTCAGCTCTGGGCAGTTAGCACCTGTGTGCCCAGTCTCTCCACACTCTTCACATGTCATGCGAGCATCATGTATATGCATGACTTCTTTCTTCTCTCATGGCTCTCTCATCGAGCCTCTTCATTAGCAGTCCATTTTGGCGACCGCATGTCTACCTCCTTCACCTGGTGCATTCCTCCACCTCTCTTGCGGGTCCGAGTTCTTTCTTCACTCCAACCTTGGTTGGATGCCATCTTCTCCACAAGAGCCGTGGCCCGAGGAATAGTGAGTGATAAGAATGCACCACCAGCAGCATCCATCGTTTCACGTGTGTCTTTGTTCTTGAGCCCATGGTAGAATGTCTCGCATAAGCAGCCAATTCTCCATGCCATGATGAGGACATTCAAGGATGTAATCTTGAAAGCGCTCCCAAGCTTCTGGGACAGTCTCATCATGATGTTGCTGAAAGCTTGATATCTTCCCACGAAGAGCATTTGTCTTGCCCATGGGAAAGAACTTGGCCAAGAAATTGGTGGAACATAGTGCCCACGTAGTATTCTTCTCCTTATTGGCGTAGAACCACTGCTTCGCTCTCCCCAAGAGTGAGAATGGGAAGAGGTGAAGTAGTATAGCATCTCTGGGGACATCCTTGATAGTGAATGTGCTACAAATCTCCAGGAAGTGTTGGAGATGAGCACTAGCATCTTCATGGGCCTTCCAACAGAACTGGCTTGCTTGCACCATGTTGATCAGCGCAGGCTTGAGCTCAAAAGCTCCTTCGATGTCCGCAGCTAGTCCAGTATGAATGTTGTCCGTAGTTGGAGCTGAGAACTCACGGAGTGACTTGTTTGCCATGGCTTCAAACGCTGGTGTCAAGTCTCGAACGAAAGGTCAACTTTCTGCTTCCGACAAACTTCCAAGTTGAGTTGATGATGATGATGATTGAGTGGTCTTCTTCAACTTGCTTCTGGCCTTCCTGAATAAAGCTTCTGGATCGTCAATATAATTATCAGGAAGAATTGTCTTTTTCATACATTACCCTGCATAAGATATAAAATAGACGAAAGACAAGGGTAAGACTGTATGAGTAGAGAATGGTGACAGTGCTCAATCTCATTATTTAGTGCAATGCTGCTCATTATCCATTGGCTTTCAACCTTCCCCGGCGACGGCGCCAAAAATGCTTGTTGATGTCTATTAAGTGCAACTGAAATAAGGAGGGTTCCGCAAGCGCACAGAATATATCATCGTAGCATTTTAACCAGGAGTAATCTAGGTATCGCTATTTATAATTTTACCACTGGGAAGGGAATGCACTGGATAATGAGTGATGAGCAATGCACATGCGATAATGGAGAGCTTAACCTTGTCTCGTATCGATCATCTCATACGGGGTAAGTGTCACATAAAATATAGGAATGAATGATAATTGACATAAGATAAATGAGAGCATTTAGCCACATAAAATAATAGTAATAACCATCTCAACTTAGCACTCTAAGCTTATAACACTAGCATGGACTAGGACGATCTAGGGTATAATCCTATGTTATTCTAACTATAAAGTCAAAGCATACAATGATTAGTGCAAGAACATCTAGCAATTATGGCGGGAAAAGGTTACATCTATGCATAGTGATATTACCGAGAGAAGACTAGAGACATAGCAATGACTTCAATGTAATAGGGTTGTTCGCTAGACCTATACTCGGGAGAAGGGCTACAAAGGACTCAACAGGACTGTCACTCCCGCGATCTACCTCACGATCCGGAATATAGGGTGCAATCGCAGATAAATACGGCCTAGGCACCACGCCTACACAATATTTACCACTCACCCATCGATCTAATGAGCAAGTGCTATACGATCCTATGCATAGACACAATTCTAGTCCAACTATGCTAAACATATAATCAAAGTAAACTAAGAACAATATAATTGAGAACATAATCAAATAGAGCAAAGTCAAGTCTGATATAATAGAATAGAATAAAGTACTACTCATAGTATCACGAACAATAATGAATATTACAAGAATGTAGAGGGGAATTAACAAGAACTCCGACAGATCCGGACTCCAAGCTAGGCTTGATTCCCTCTAGATCTATTCCTATGTAGCTATGCTACTAAACTATGGAGCTCTAATTGAGATGGTGGCTCGGCTTCTCCGAATTCTTCGATGAGAGAATGAACTCTTGAATGAATTAGGGTTTTACCCGGGGACCGGGGCTCGAATATATAGCCCCCTAGGATGCACCACGGCCCTCGGATCAAACCGACCTAAATGGACGATAATTATTCATCCTCAAAGGCGGTGGAGGCGGGATCCGCGAGACTCAACGTGATTGGTTGAGGTGGGGAGTCGGCCGACTCCCCTTGGGCGGCCGACTCGGCCAATGCCGGGTAGGCCCCGTGTTTCGTGTCGCCTTCGGAGTCTTCTAGAGTATACAATTTCACCCGTTCGGTCTTTATCTCTATGTAATCATGACATGTGGGCCTCCTTTGGTTCTCTTTCTGATAACCCCCTGCAGAAATAGACAATCACCAAAACTCGTGGAATTCTGTCAGTGTAACCCCTATATCTAACAGGTGAACTCAAATTAGTCCTTTCTCTTGCTGCGTTGACGGTATGAAATTGATACTTAACGACCGTCAACAGTGGTACATTTGGATCCAGGATCAGGCTCTCCTGTAGAAT
This sequence comes from Themeda triandra, assembly GCA_018135685.1. Taxonomy (NCBI): domain Eukaryota; kingdom Viridiplantae; phylum Streptophyta; class Magnoliopsida; order Poales; family Poaceae; genus Themeda; species Themeda triandra. The sequence goes on along the minus strand of JAENPR010000067.1, from coordinate 415,905 downwards.
TCAGGGACCCTGCTTGGTGGTCAGATCCTGGTGAGACCCGAGAATCGGGTCGATGGGACGGGTCTCGGTCTTACAGGGCATGTTTCCAGCTTTCCTGTATTTCACAAGCTAAGAATACAAGTGGAACTTTATTAGTGATAAATATGCTCATGTGATGCTTATCTTCCTTCAATCGAGGATTGTTGACGGATTAATGAGTGTACCAAAACTGGTCTTTATTCCCGTCAACAAGATCCCCCAAGCTTAACCTTTGCTCGTCCCGAGCAAACGATCAAAATTTGGTTCGATTGGATCAGGTATCATTACTAAGTTAACATCTCAATAGTACTGAGTGCACAACAAAGAACTTCTCCTTGAATGGAAAATTTAGCAATGTTAACACACCCATATCACTCTAGCACCCATGGGGCTTATGGCATTAACTCAGTCTTGGGATGTTGGAAGATAGAACAGTGTTGACTAGAGCATCTTCTTTTCTCATTCTTTTAGCAAGTTTCATGCCAGAGGTTTTTGATAAGTTTTCAAAAGAAGTCTTAATGTTCCTCAAATGGTTTCTCTCAAGTCACTCAAGTGGTGTATGAATCCTCACTAAGGCACATCATGTGTTTGCCTTTCAAAAACATCCTACCTCTAATAAGGCTTTATGTGGAGCTTAAGTAGGTATGTCAAGGAATAGCATACTTGCAAGGCATATGTTGTCTTAGTTAAGAAAGAATGAGATCTTGGACCACAGAAGAGACTCATCATACCCTTAGATCAAGATGTAGAATGGAATGGATGAATGTAATGGATGGTAAGGTAATGAGAGAAAGGTGGATGTATGGTGGATGAGGTTGCTCCTTTATTTGGTGCTCTCTCTCTTTCTAATTCTATTGAGACAAGGCTAGCTCTTTCTTTTCTCTCTCTTTTCTTCTTCTCTCTTTTTTTTCATCATTTTTTTTCAATAGATGCCTAGCCTTTATGAGATGTGTCTCACCTAACAAATGATAACTGAGAGAGAATTTCTAACTTTGGAGCATGGAGCAACCCATAGGATAAAAATGGTGAAGGTGCGTACTTCCAGTGTAGAAGCAGCACAAGGATGGTTGTATGGATGATGAAGCATACTCTCAGTGTAGGAGTAGCATAATGATGAATGGTGAGATGCGTACTCCCAGGGTAGGAGTAGCATGGTTGCGTACTTCCGGATTAGAAGCAGCATATTTGGTGATCTGTGGATCTTGATCTTAGGGCCACGATAAACCTCTAACAAAGGTTCTACAAGTCTTAACCAAACTCAATGCAAGCAAGTAGCTTATGTAGAAGACTTTTGGATATATCAAGGTATATATGGCCGTGGTAGGAATTTCAACACCATTAAGGAACAATTAAGTTTTTCATTCATTTTAAAAAGGAAATCTCTGGCAATCATGCGTGCTTAGAACAATAGAGTAGGGCTCCTATCTTAACTATCTCATATCTCACAACAACTTAGACTTTGTATTAGCACTTGCAACCCACTAAGTGATCAAGTTCATGGTGGTTAAAGGTGCCAAGTAATCCAGACTTAGAGAAGTGCTAAGTTGTAAACAAGCACTGGAGAAACATTAACTAGCAATTTCATCATCATTTCCATAGAAAGACTAGCACACATGAAGCATATAAACAAAAAGGGAAATAAAGCAATTAAATATTTTTGGGTTTTTGAATTTTTAGATTTTTTTAAATGCGAGAAAACAATAACTAAAATGCAATAAGATAAGAATTAAATGAGGGGGGTTGGAAACATACCTTGGATGAACTTACCTTAGCGGGGGAGAGGATCTCCCCCAAGCTTGTCTCTTGCTCACTGTGGTGGAAACCAGGCGTTCCATTGGTCCTAGCGGTGCTCTTCCTCCGTGTGGATGCCTTGAACCATGTCCAAGTTCTGTTGCATGATTTGCAACGTGGCCTGCTGCTCAATGTGGAGGTTCTCCACCTCCTGGGTGAGTGCTTCTATCTCGGTCGGTGGCTGACACCTCCCTCTGCGAGGGCGAGGAGTGTGTGCCCAGGAAGGTGTCCTGGAATGAGGAGGTGCTCCCATGTGGGAAGAGCTCACCTCCTCTTCCTCATTGCGTGCAGCATGAGAGGGACCAGCTTGTTCCTGAGTAGCACGGGCTCGTGCTCTCATCATTCTGTCCGTCCCTGCAATAGGACAAGGTCTTCCCCTTCTATCCATGGTTAATGATGAGACATTATACAGCCAAAGTCCCTCATTGGGGAGAGAGACTTCGAATGTATCAGTCCCATATGTCATCTTAAGCGCACCTCTCGGACCTCTTTTGATTAGACCAACTCGTATAAACATCTCTTCATGAATAATTGGTCTATCCGCAGGCATAAACTCATAAACATTCCCCTCAAGCAAACCCAAGCTTTCAGCAATTCTAGTCATGAACGAAGTAAAGCCTATGGGTGTTTCTTGAACAACAGAGTTTTCCCAAAAATATACTAGCATTTTAACAGGGGCAAACTTGATCTTATTAACCATGACATACATGAGTTGCATCTCTTTAAGACCTATTCTTGATAAATCAGTCCTAGGAAAAAGAGTGATTGCAATCCAAAAGAACATAAACCACAAGGTTGGATTATGAATTTGCTTGGGTTTAGGATTTGACTAGTCATTAGACACAGAGATTGATTTCCAAAAGATAGCAAGATTAAAATTTGCTAAAGCAACCTCTTCATCTAGTATGCAATCATGATCAAAGCCTAGAGCAACACTCAACTCACTCCAAGACAGGTTATAGTCATTGTTAAGCATGCGGAAGCTAACACCCAAAGCATTTGATTTTAGTGAGCAAAGAAATTCTTGGGTGAGTAACTCTATGCCACGCTCAGGAATTTGCCAGAATGAGGACCAATCAATGGTATTAAAAACTATGGCAAAGTCGGTGCTCATGCCTGTTTTGTCGAGGAGTTCTTGGTCGAAGAGTGCGGAGTGCTGGAAACCGCAAGTGCGAAGGGTATAGAGCTTTCGTAACTCCTCATGGGTGACCATGAGGTTGTTAATAGGCTCCATCATCCTGCCAGGGATGATGGCAGGGACAAGATGGTGCACTTGTTCTTCCTCCTCCCTCTCATGACTCCTACCTTCGGATTGGTGAGAGCTCGAGGATGAGCCATCACCCTTCTTTTTGCTAGACTTTCGGAAGGGGTTCTGTCGATTACGGATAACCGGCAGTCCACCACGGGGTATCCCACGGCGGTGAGTTTCGGCAAGGGCGTGTTACGATCTATGATCTAGATGTTCGAGAAACAAGACAAACCATGGACAACCAGGTTTACCCAGGTTCAGGCCGCTCGGAAGCGTAATACCCTACGTCCTGCTTCTCGTGTTATGCTGTATGATCAAGTGTCGGATTACAATGAAGCGCTAAGCTCTCTAGGTTAGGATGCCAGAGAATAGCCTTCGTTCTAGGGGGGTCCTTCGTTCTAGGATGCCAGAGAATAGCCTTCGTTCAAGGGTACACGTGAGGTGGTCGGTTACATCAAGTCGTGCCCTAGGAGGACTCTATCTAACCTAACCGACTAAGTATACTTGCGGAACAAGCATCGTTGTGCGCGATCCACCTCCTAGTCGGTTGCGGACCACATCATTGTCTTTGAAGTCCGGCCCACCGGCCTGGTCGGCAATGGGGCGGGTCTTTGTCTGGTCTGGGCCGTCTTGCCGAGCAGCCCTGGAACTGTCCATGGTGGTATATCGGATTTATACCCCCCACAGCTAGTCCCCGAGCACCATGTATCTTGATGAAAGTCCATCGTCTTGACCTGTGATGAGCAGTGTAGATGCGGACCATGTTGAGCGCTGGTGATGATGTGCCGAGCACGTAGTACGGACCACGCATAGTAGCGCCGACCACGCGCAACGCTGACCGCACGTAGTGCCGACCACATGCAGTGCTGACCACACGTAGTGCTGACCACATGCAGTGCTGACCACATTCATCCGAGAAGGTTTTCCGAGCAGTCTGTGTCCGACCACTGTTATGTCAGGGAGCTGTTGATCTTGTCGAAAGATGCATGATGCTCAAAAAGAAAAAAGAATTTTTTTCTTTTTAATTGTCCTAAGACGTGGACCCACGTTGACACGTGACAGAAATGTCAGGGCAATGCACAACATAAGCCAAGGAAGAAAATCAACTAGAACTATGTAGAAACAGTAGGCCCTAAGTCACCACGAGGTGACGGGGGCCCACGTAGTCCCCAAGTTCGATGGAAGATAGTATATGTTCTATTGAACTTTTTAAGAAAAAAGTCCAAACAAAATACCTACGGCCCTCTGCTTAGAAAACAGAATAGGAAAAAATTCCAAGGACCAAGGACATAGGCGTTCAGAAAAAGGATAACCAGAGAGCTGACTGGGCAGTCCCCGGGATAAAAAATGAGGCCCATTTAAAATTCTACCGGTAATAGTAAAAAATCTGGCAGCCGCACGTGGAAGGTACGGCCTATGGGACCGCGGCCCACTAGGGTAAAAAATGGGGCGGTCCACTTGAGTCAGAGGGGGTCCAACCCTAGAAGTCAACCGGACGTCATCCGGAGACTATAAATATTAGGCGCCGCTGGGGGTAGACGGTTCCGCACTCATTGCACTCGCGCTCGAGCAGTTTCTCGAGCTCTCCGCATTCCTGCGCTCCAGAGGAAAACCGCCGCCGCTGCCGTCCATTTCGCCACCAGATCCGCCGCGCAGCCAGCACCAGCAGGGGCAACTGACAAGATTCGGTCGCCTGCACTTTCGTCGGAACCGCCGTGCCGCGTAGATCTAGCCGCCGCCGCCGCTCATCCCGCTAGGGTTTCACCACCACCGCATCGACTCGCCGCCGTTGGAGATGGGCGCGAAGCGGTCGACCAAGAAGGATGCGAAGGGCGGGGAGTCGGCGAGGCGCGGGCCGGATTGGGTCCAATCCACCTCATCCCGGGAGTCGCTCCAGGCGCTCGCGGACCACGGGTACCTGCCGCCGCGGGAGAAGGGGGAGAGGAGGGAGCCTCGCGGCGAGGACGAGCCGACGCCGTTGCCGGATGAGTTCGTCGTCTTCGAGGACTTCTTTCCTCGTGGGTTGGGGCAACCGGTTAACGGGTTCCTTCGGGACCTGTGCATATGGTGGTCCATTTCCATATGCAACCTGGACCCCAACTCCATCTTGACCGTGTCCATTTTTCATCGTGTATTGCGAGATGTTTTTGGGCATCCCCCCACCTCAATCTGTTCCGCCACTTCTTCATGCTCCGGAAGAAGGGGGTGGAGACCGGGGGGTCCCAAGTGGCCGGAGGATGTTACATCCGTCTCCGGGATGGGTTGGCCGCGTCCTGGCTGGGGAGTAAGTTTAACTCCGCCCCCAAGAATTGGAACAGGAGCTGGTTCTATATGAGCTAGGATGTCTCCATTGGGAGGAAAGTGCCATGCGACATCCACCAGATCCCGGAGGCGAATCCCAGGTGGGGAGAAGCACCACCTGTTGGAGATGTCCAGGTGGAGGAGCTTCTAGCGCTGATTGATAACCAGAAGGTGAACGGGGCACTGGTGGCCGGGATGTGGATGGTCCGTCGCGTTCAACCGTGCAAGGAAAGAATCAACCCATTGTGGCAACACAGTGGGGTGAAGGATCCAGCACGGGAGACGGAGGAGAAGGCCGATGAGAACGACGTCCACCATCTGCTCTCGGTCCTGTTTGAGAAGTATAACTCAAATACTTCTCTGCCGACCACCAAGCAGCTGCCTTACCGTCTCAGCAACCCACCACCAGAGGTAATGCGACAAAAAGTGTACTTTCTGTGCAATGTGTTGTCATGTCTGACCAGGGATATATTGCTGAGCACTGGGACTATCTTGTGTGCAGGGATGAAGCGTCCAGTACTTTTCAGTAGTACCAGTTGAGGACTGGCCAGAGGGCAATGCCCTTCGTGGTCAGCGGCATCTGCAGAGGACTGCTGACCAGGGCGAGGTCGAGGACCTTAGCCCTGAAGATGATGATGATGATGAGGACGAGATTGTGGTGGGAGCGACCACCAGGGGGCAACGGCGTGCAGCAATGAAGCAGCCGGCCAGTGCAGCCCCCAAGGAGAAGAAGAAACCGGTCAACCTTGGCACCGGGGTAAATTAAACCTCGGCAAGGAGGCCGGTGCCGAGGTCGGCAGCAAGAGGCCGGCTTCGGACAGCCCGGTGTCGTCGAACTCCGACGATACCATCACCATAGCCGAGCACCGGCGCAAGCGCCAGGCGTGCGCCGGGGATGGGAGTGGCGGCTCCAAGTCACCCCAACCCGTGCCGCGGCGGTCGCCACGGAACGTCGGGCCGACCCCTGCTCCGTCGAAGCCAAAGCCTGCCGCCGCCCCGTCTACGCCAGCCTCGGGGGCGGCTGCCAAGGAGGGCGCTGAGCAGTCCCCGGGTGGGCGGCAGGTCCCGCCCAAGGCAGTCCCCAAGCCCAGCGCAGGGTCTGGAAGCGGGGCCCCAAGGAGCGGCGGCGTGCCCAAGTTCAAGGGTGGATTTTGCCGGTAAGTAGCTATGTACTTGCAGTTGTAAGTGCTTGCTTGAGAATCAGCTGTGTGTTCATGCCGATGTTTTTGATATGTAGCCGGCCAAGTACTGGCCCCACCCAGAGCTCCACCGGGACTGCTGCCACGCCACCAGCAGCGGCTGCGGCGTCGAGCGCATAGCCCCAGCAGGGCGAGGTGGATGCCACTAGTGCTCCGCCACATGTGGAAACGCCACAGGCCAAGGTGCCGGCGGAGCAGGAGATGGTCCCGTCGCCGGAGCCCGTCCGTCGCCCCGCCGAGCCGAGTCCGGAGCCGGCGCGGGCTACCCCAGGGCCGACCGCACAGGCTACGCAGGAGCCAACAGCCCAGCAGGAGCCCGGGGTGACTGCTCAGCCCAGTCCCCCATCCTCTCCTGTGGAAGAGATCCATAGGGAGCCCCCACAGGCACCCGCCACCTCCTTTCCTCCGAATCGTATCATGATTTCGAGGATGGTGGGGAAGGAGTGGACCTCATATGATGAGGTGCCAGAGGAGGTGATGGAGGAGGGCATTAGGGAGGCCCTGGAGACGCTCACCTCCCGGATCCAGGTATGGTTGTTTTGGTGTTTGTGATAAATGGATGTGCCGAGCACATACTGACTGTATTATTGTCTATAGACCCTGCAGACCACCAATGCCCAGCGTGCGCGGACCATTCAACGGTTCGCGCCGATTGATGAGGAATGCAGGACCCTCCGGGAGGAGAAGGCCAACATGCTAGCGCAAGCTCAGGTCTATGAGACCTGTCTCGCCGAGAAGGAGGCTGCTCGGCTGGCGCTGGAGCAACAGGTGGCGGTGCTGGAGGAGGGCCGACAAGGTATGTGACCATATCCTTTGTAACCAGGCTAAGCACGGTTCTGTTGCCATGAAAATGTGATAACTTCTGCCTCTGCATCAGGGCTAGAGGAGAACGCTGCTGCCTTAGAGCGGGAGAAAACTGCTCTTGACCAAGCAGTTGGAGGCCGCCCAGGAGCAGGCCAAGGCGGATGCTGCGCAGGTTGCGGAGCTGACCGGTAAGTTGTACAACTTAGATCAATTGCATAGGTTGTCTGCCATGTACTGGATCTAACAGCACATGCTAACCACGTTGTTGTCCGGGCCGAGATATTAAGGATCGGCGGAGGCGCGCGCGGTTCCGGTGCTCGCGTGAGACCTGCGCCTACCTCCAAAAGAAGATTGATCGGAGGACCGGGCACATCAAGCCGGTTCTCCGTGCTGTCTTTCCGGAGGAGGTGCACCCGGCTGACCCGGTCGGTGAAGACACGGTGGTCGCCAACCAGTGTCAACGGCTGTGGCCGGCACTGCAGATCTCGTCTCGCGGGCGGGCACATATGCGGTTTCCACGGCGCTGGCAGTGGTCCGCTCGAGGGTGGCGGCGGCGGATCCGGCCACCGTCGCGCTCGGGATTGCGCCGGAACTCAGCGACGCTGAAGCCGAGGAGCTCTCAGCCACCTTCATCCCTGTCGCTGTTGATACTAGATACGCACACGAAAGAATCAAAGAGAAATAATCCGCAAGCGCACGGATATCGGTGAGCACTTCACCCGGGAGATATTCCAGAGTATCGTTATTTATTTATCCGCTAGGAGAAAACGTGCATCGACTAACCCAAGTCTATACTTAACCCCCGAGCTACGAGACAAGGTAATGAGCGATATAGAGAGGATTACTACCACGTCTTCTTCCAACCTATGGCAAGCTTTGCAACTACTACTCTATGGGAGCACCTAAGAAAAGACACCATAGAGGATGCTTAACCTAGCACTTTTGGACCTACCTTACCTCTTCTTGACGGAAATGGATTACAAAGGTAACAAAGGGATTGTCACTTCCCTCGATACTACCACGGTTACGCCGGATAGGGAGCATCTACGAGTGAACCTAGCCCAAGCACCACGCTTACGCTACGAACGATTACTCTATTCCCAACCGGAAGCGAATAAAGTAAACTCGTAAACCAAAGAGCAATAATAACAAGAACTTACTAGTATCGAAGTTGAATTGCGGAATGATCCTAGAACCAAGCCTCGGGTTAGGAGACTTGATCCCGCAGTACAACCGGAGAGGAGACACCGACATGCCGGGCTTCCTCCAACTCTACCTCCACCCTATACTCTCTCTATCTATCTTGAATGCTAGGCTCTAGGGAGGAGATCCATTCAAGGGACCTCTCTCACTTTGATCCTCTCTGGAAATAATGAATTAGGGTTTCAAAGGATGCCTCCTCCGGGGGCCGGGGGCCCCGCTTATATAGCCCCCTAGGATGCACCGCGCCCTCGGATCAAACCGACCTAAATGGACGATTATTATTCATCCTCAAAGGCGGTGGAACAGGGGATCCGCGAGGCCGATTCCCGATTGGTTGAACGCGGTCGGCCGCCCAAGGGAGTCGGCCGACTCTCCACCGAGCCCGTTCGGGCTCCGTTTGGTCTAGAGCCTTCTCGAACCTTCCGGATTACAGAATTTTCACCGGTTCCCGATTATCTCTATGTAAACCCGACATGTGGGCCTTCCTTGGGTATTTTCGGTGACACCCTGCGAAACAGGACATTCACCAAAACTCGTGGAATTTCATTAGTGTAACCCCTATATCTAGTTGGTAATTATATTTAGGTCCTTTCTCATGTCTAGTTGACGGTAAAAATTGGCACTTAACGACCGTCAACAACTCCCCCAAGCTTACCGTTTGCTCGTCTACGAGCAAAGATAAACTCGATGATGGATCGGGAGTTGCTACAATGCTTTCACGCCTCAAAAGTACACATGCGTTCAAACAAGAACTCTCCTCCGGATTAGAGTGAACTATTCGACTCAAAACTTACTCATATTACCTTTCACCATGGGGCTTGTAGCCGTCACTTGGGTCTTGAGCGGTTGAAAGACGAACGGTCAAGTCAAGCGCTATGTTTCTCGCTCTTTGATCAACTATTATTTCGGAGTTTTTGCAAGATTTTCAAATAAAACTCGAGTTTCCATGTATGACCCTCTCAGGTCTCTCATTTGTGGTATTTCTGGATCCTCTCCAAGGCATGAGTAGTGAATGCCTTCTCTCTACTCTCAGAATATGTGGTATTTTTGGAATTAAGGCATAGTGGAAAGTGCCTTCTCTCTCTCACCTTACTTTCTAATAGGCTTATGTGGACCTATAGGTGGGGGAGTGTGGAGGTATAAACTCCATATACCCTCACGGCCTAGTTTGGGCCGACACGCTATCACCAGGCCGGCCCATCAAGCTTCAAGACCGATCGGCTCGGGCGGGTCGGACGGCCTAAAACGAGGCAAGATTCCCGAAGACCGACAAGAAGGACAAGACCTAGGCTGAGATAGGAAAGTTTAGACTTGTAAAGTATGTAAACTTAGTACCGAGATAGGCTAGTTCCGACTTGTAACCTTGCTCCCCCGTGATATATAAGGAGAGCAAGGACCCCCATGCCGGGGACGGGAATCGGCATAACGCACGAACTCATACATCCACATCATAATCGAAACAGAGCGGGACTAGGGTTTTACGCATCCTTGCGGCCCGAACACAGGTAAACCTCGTGTGATTGCTCCCCTGTTTACGTCTTGCTCGCAATCTCGTGCGCCTTCCGCCAATCCATTACCGGTCGGGGCATACCCCCAGTCGGACTATCGCCGATATTTCGTCGGCAGGTGGCGCACCGGGTAGGGGGTGCGCACCGAGATTTCACGTCAATCAAGATGGTTTCCTTCCCGGCTTCCATGACTTTCGAAGGCGGCCTCACCTTCAACCGGAATGTTCACATGGACTTCCAACTCGGCAAGAATGCTACTACAACTCTCACGCCTCCGGCTATCACGCCGACAATGGCACCAACAATGGTGGCTGCGCCAAACCGAGATCCAACTCATCCCGGTGACCACCATTGCAGTCCCAACCAATCCACTACGATAGTTGACGGCACGGCGTCAACACCTCCGACCGGTCCTAACCAAAGGAGGCATGTCGGCCAACACGGATCTACTCCGTTTGATCCATCAACAAGACATGAGGTTGACGAAACCCATGCCAACTTTGAGTCGCTCCGACGACGCGTCAGTCGCGATCAACAAATCGCGCGACAACAACGAATTCCTAATCCATCGACACGAAGGCAGAACAACAATCGTAGAGTCACTTTTGGGCGCTCCGAGCGGCCACGTTTGCGGCCGGTGAATCTACAACGACGCGTTCCAACAAATCCTCGTGGCAACCATACACGGCCGGATGGCGGCGAAACTCCACGGCGGCTCCGACCACGGCCGATCATCGTACGCGGTGGTCGGAGAGGCCGGCCAAGCAACATACGGCGAGAGAATCTGGCCGATATCCAAGATCTAAGAACGAGGACTTCACAAGCCTCACGGAACAACAACGGTCCAGCTCGAGACGACACAAACTACCCGACACGATGTACCTAGTCGGAGTTACGCGTCAACAGTACAGCGCAGAAACACCCGTCGCAACGAACGACGGCGACGCCAGCGAGAAATTCGACGATCTGGTCGGAACCCACCAACTGCGCCTACTACTGCGACACAGCAAGAACAATCTCCCAGAAAACAACACATCTAACGCCCGGTTGTTCGCAGAACGCACCGAGCTAGCTGCTGCCCTTCGTCGTGATGAACAACGGAGGGAAATGCGACGACAAGAGATATTGGCTGCCATGGCAACGTCAAACGCAATAGAGCAAAGAGCTGAACGACCACGAGCATGTTCAACTCAATCCCCTTCAATGACAATGGCGTCGGCACACAGGGCCAGGGCACTTGCGGACCGACACCAAGATGTAGAAAAGAAACGGAGGGAAGCACATCAGAAACACATGGCAGCAACCAGAGAGAATCGCCGCAGTTTCGGCATAAGCCCATTAAGGGACGACACAAGGGATTCACCTAACACGGATGAGCCTCGTTGTTGTACCCAACCCATACAGACGACTACTGTATACAAACGTGCTCGGAGCCCTCCTCCTAGACTAATGGTTCCGTCTGTTCAAACAAACCGTAATGGTTTCATCACTCCCTTCTTGGACAATTTGCGGACGGAGAACCAAACTGGAGGCTCCCCGTCCAACTCCTCCCCGAGGACGGGATACCTCCGCACACCGAGCACATATTCCCTAATCCAATAAACCCGGCCAATCTTCGGCGCATCGAACGGTTCGATCACCGGGCGCAAAACATCCGAAGGCATGTTCATAAACGGCGAGTGGTATGAAGTAGTACAAAAAGGAAGCCGGTTTGAGAAGAACTCAAGCTCCTTAGATTCTTTTACGAGATGTACCTTTTCCAAAAAGGACAATCTCAATACTACTCGGAACGGGATAAGTATATCCGACCACGCCGACGCAGAGATGATCAAGCCCTAGATGATGACGACCTCTTTCACGTGCAAGAAGACCCGGTCATGGTCCACGACTTGGAAGAAGGCGAAGCGAGCCGGAAAATTGAAACAACAAGAGATGAATTCTTCTCTCTTATCGGCACAAGTTTTTCTTTTCTAGGCTATTTTCCTTTCAAAGTTAAAATTAGCGTCAGTCGTACACATCATTGTAAGTCATTCTGATGACAAAAAAGCAATCTAATGTGTACTATGTTATAATAAAGAAGTCAAGTTTTCGTGTCAAACATTTGAGCACATGGATTTTTCTTGCCTATTCAAAGGAAAATCATTCCTCAAACTGACGCATCACGACATCCTCTGACGCAACAAACGAGGGCTCTAAACCCCGAAATAAAAATCCTACGGCAAGAGCATGATACAATCATGAAAACGGATCAAAACAAAGGGATAAATAAAAGGAATCTCGAAGGATTCGGCACAAGACACATCTCAAAGGATCCACTTCTTTCATTAAAAATATAAAAAATTTTTACAAACGGGGACTGATTGCATCTAAAGCAATCTAGTCATCCCCGAACGCTTTGCCGACCACCGAGTCGACGAGTCGCGGCGACGACGGCCTCCGCCGCCCGGTGAACTCGACGGCGCGCCCTCCACCATGGCGTCATGCGCCGCCACCGGCGGCTCCATCCCACGGACGTCAACACCCGAGATGGCGTCAACGGTGGCATAAGCGGCGGAGGCACCATGACGAACGCCATGAACCGCCACCGCGGCCACTTGGCCGGGGATCACCGCCCGGCCGCGCGATGACATCGCCGCCCGGGCGTTCACCGCATCCGCCGCCGCATGAGCGGCCTCCCGCAATCTGCTCCGAGCTGCTCCGTCGCTCCCGCAAAAACGAGTAAAAATTAAAAATGCCAAGGCGAGAACAACTCGGGACATATGAACAACGGAGAACTCGGTACTTACCGCCGACCACCGATGTCGCGGCCTCGCTGGGCCGAGCGGCGTGTCCACCGGACCTTGCGGGCCGGCCTCTCGTCCGCCGCCTCATTGACGGCGGCGTTAGCATCGGCGTCGAAGTCGGCGGCCCGCCGCTTTCCGCCTCCGGCTCCTCCCCGGGCGGAGGAGAGTGCCTTCGAGAACAGGTCCACATTCCCTCCGCCGCCCCGGCTACTTGGTGGCGTCGGAGTAGGGTCCCCGACGTCTTTGCGGCTCCGCCCGATACGCTCGAGCGCGGACGCCGAGAGTTCATCGAGACACCGCTCGCCGAACGCGGCGTAGAAACGGGGCGGCCGCCGCCACCTCCTCCGCCACGACGGGAGCCACATGCTCCGCCGCGGCGACGGCGGCTCCGGCCTCCATTACCCGAGCCACCCGCTCGGGGGCCGCGATCCCCCGGTACATCCCTCCGCTCCTCCGCCGCCCTTCTCGCCGCCTCGGCGGCGCCCGCGGCGGAGGTGCCCGCCCCGCACCTCCAATGGTCGGGAGGGTGTACCTACATTGTGAACGAAAAATAGCGGTTACACCAAAAGAAGAAAACCCCAAGATTAATCAAGGAAAACTCCAATCCAAGCTCACCTCCTCCGCGGCCTCACCTCCCGAGGGGGAGTTCACCGACTCCTCCTCCTCCGCGGCGCTTACCGTGACGGCGATCCATCTAGGAGCGGCGGCGCGAGTATGAGATCTAAAACCCTAAGTTTGCGGAAGCAGATGGACAAGAACAAGAACAGAGAATGCGCTGCGTGTACAGAACTCCCAGCGCAGGCCCCGATTTATAGAAGAGCTCGGAGGAATCAAAAAGGCAACCGATGAGATCGTGGGTAATCAAACCCCCACGGCCCTCTCGTTCCCCGAGAGCACGAAGCGACGAAAACCGCTCCACTAAAGCAATAAGCATTTATACGTTTCCCCCGCCTCGGGAACCCCCCGCACGCTCGCTGGCTCAGGTCATCAGAAGGTGGAACGATTGTGCCACTGACACAACGGACCCACCACGCCAGGAAGCATTGACTAGACCAGAATCTGAAAATTGTACCCGGGATTTGACGTGACATCCCGGTCGCTGATGCACGGTTGCATTAGCAAGCGAATATTTTTCGCCCCGCACGTGATCATGACGCGACACGACGGTTGAAAGATAAGTATCTCACATCCTTAATAAATTTTTTATTCATCCCCTCCATTTCAAAAGACCACACTTTAGAAAAACCAGTTTTCACAAATTTCTTACCTCAAACATGAAGCAAACCAGGGGAATGCCTTGTCTCCGGTCCCACTCGCTACGTGTTAACGGCATCACGCTCAAACAACACGAGTGATCCAGCGGTCGCTCCCAAAGGAAAAGGGCTCCAAACATTCCGGCACCGTCTTGTTTGTTTAGGATCATCTAATCCCTAAGGACTGATCGGCTCTTGAATGAGAAAGAGAAGAGTGCTGCCGGCAATTTTTTCTTCCAAACTTGTAATAAGCATGACCTACCCTTCCGCATAAACGAAATTTTATATACCTTATGACCATTCTTTCGGGAACAAAGGCATGATCAAAAGTCCACATTGGGAAGACAAGGCCTACAAAGCAAAATACGATAAGTGCTCTATTAACCTAACATACATGCCTTCACCGATCTTTTTTCACAAAAGATTTCTTTACACGAACTACTTCAAAGTACGTTCGAAAAACTCTTTACAAAGTTAAAAACACCTTTTTTCTTTGTATCAAATGGCCAAGTACGTCACCCCTCCAACAAAAACAATCGGCGTGCCTTTGTCTCGATCAACCCCGCTACGTGTTCACGGCTCCAACGCTATACAACACGGGGTGTCGGCGGTCGCCTCCAATGGAAATAGGGCCCTAAGTGATTCGGCAAACGCGCTATTCACTATAGGTCACCTACACACCTGCGGACTGATTAACTCTAAGGAGAGGCGATTACTAAAAACCATTCTCAAACAACACATCTTGATACAACTCTATGTCATAGATTATATCAAATCACATTAAATCAAACATTCACTCATACCAAATTTTCTCTTTGCAGCAACAACTCGAAGAACTGATTCACAAGTTACAGTATAGCAGCAGTATAGCACCAACAATTCAACCCACACAATCCGACAAAATGAGCTAGGATTTTTTCGCCAATGATACCGGTTATTCGGCACACAAATAGCAAAGCTATTTTCATGGGTTTAGATTCAAAACCATGGTCTCACGCCACGTTGGGGACCGAGTTAAGTAGCAAAGCTGCCTTAACTTAATCATGACAAAGTCATGGCATGGTTCAAACCGACCAGCCCAAATGAAATTTGGCACTGCTCGGTCTTACTCAAAGAGTGGTCGGAAACACATAAAGCACGATATAATGATCGGTTGTCTTCTTTTTTAGACCACGACATAACGTGTTCCACCTCATCTCGAGCTCGGGGACTACGTGGGCCCACGTCACCCGAGAGGTGACATGGGCTAGATCCTTCTTTTAGAGCTTGCCGCAACATATACTATCTTACGGCAACCTCGGGGACTACGTGGGCCCACGTCATTTGCATGACTCGGCCTAAATCTTTCTCTTTACAAAGGAGTTTAGTTCAAAACTAAGCTAAGGCAACAACCAATCACGACGAGATAACATGTGATGGCGGGCATCACATACTAACGTGGGCCCACGTCTCCGTTTGGGACCCTTTTCAAAATTCTTTTTCTTTTCGGGAGCATCATAAATCTTTCGGTCAAAACCGAAAACGTCAACCAAGTGTAAGCAAAGTGTGGTCGGAAGCATTAGACGGTCCTCCAGCCCTGCTCGGACCAAATGTCGAACATGTGTCCGGCCACCCTTTCTCACTCAACCAAGCAAGACGGTGTTTTTCCCTCAAAGATCCATGATGCTCGGGGACTAGCTGTGGAGGTATAAACTCCATATACCCTCACGGCCTAGTTTGGGCCGACACGCTATCACCAGGCCGGCCCATCAAGCTTCAAGACCGATCGGCTCAGGCTGGTCGGACAGCCTAAAACAGGCAAGATTCCCGAAGACCGACAAGAAGGACAAGACCTAGCTGAGATAGGAAAGTTTAGACTTGTAAAGTATGTAAACTTAGTACCAGATAGGCTAGTTCCGACTTGTAACCTTGCTCCCCGTGATATATAAGGAGAGCAAGGACCCCCATGCCAGAGGACAGAATCTGGCATAACGCACAGACTCATACATCCACATCATAATCGAAACAGAGAGCAGGACTAGGGTTTTACGCATCCTTGCGGCCTGAACCTGGGTAAACCTCGTGTGATTGCTCCCTGTTTACGTCTTGCTCGCAATCTCGTGCGCCTTCCGCCAATCCATTACCGGTCAGGGCATACCCCTGGTCGGACTATCGCCGATATTTCGTCGACAGGGAGACACTCAAACTCACTTGCATATATTGCATAGTTAAGACATGGATCCAAAGGAACTAAATAATAATAAAGTCATATGTGCATGTGAATGAGGAAATGGGATGGATGATAAGATGATGATAAGGAAATGATTATGAGGGGTGATCACTTGGTGAACATCTACATCTACACTTGCTCCTTTGGGGATAACATGACTCCCTTTATTTGGAAACTGAAGACCTTTGAAGAGGAGGACTTGGCTGCTTTATTTTTTTCTTTCTCTCTTTTTTTTCTTTTCTTTTTCTTCTTCTTTTTTCTCTCTCTTTTTTTTTTACAACAACCAAAACCTCTTAATGGAACTATAGCAATAGGGAATATCAACTAAAATAACTGGAGCTTTATTGCACAATGGAATAGGATAGGATGGCGGCGTATATTTTTGGTGTTCACTCCTAGTGTAGGAGTAGAACCTTTTCTGGATGAAGTGAAATGAGTGGCGTATGTATTTTGTGGATGGATGGATGAATGGATGGATGCGTACTCCCAGGGTAGGAGCAGCATAAGCGCGTATCTCCAGGATAGAGACAGCACAATATGTGGGGAAAATGCGTACTCCCAGGGTAGGAGCAGCATAGGTGCGTTTCTCCAGGGTAGAGATAGCACAATATGTGGTGGATGTGGATCTATATGTAGGTGGTACTTCTAGGGACAGAAGTAGCACAGAATGAATGTATTATTTATAAAATGGGTGCATGCTTCTAAGGACAGAAGTAGCATAGATCAATGGATGGAGAGCACATAGTATTGACTTTAACTGTATGACTGATTCCTTATGGGTCCACAGCATAACCACACTCAATGCCTAAAAAGACTACACTCAAGCCTACAATATGATCTATATAAAGAGATGGGTTTTCCTAATCTAATAAGCATGAATATATGGCTGTGGTAGGAATTTTGAACTCTCGTCATAAAGGAACTCATCATGTAGGAATTTAATATTTTCAAATAAATTCTCCAGAACTCTAGTATCTCTAGAAACAAGATGGACAGCAGCTCAAAACTTTCCCATATCATATCCGTCAACTACCTAGACTTAGATCAAGCATTCGCTACCCACAAGTTTCAGGTTCAGAGTAAATCTCAAATCTAAACAGTTGTGTTCAAAACTCGGGAGAGTGCAAGGTTGAAAACTAGGTACTTGAAAGGAATTACGGCGAGCAACTATTCATCATTTCCATATAAGAGCTTATTCGTAGGGTTCATTTTAGCAGCGAGACTTTTCACATACTCTCCTCTATTTTATTTTGCAAACTTAACAAATAGATAGATAGATAGATAATCTAGTGATACTTAGCTGGATACAAGGGGTGCTCTCCCCAAATTTGGATGTTGACGTAGTCCGTTGGTGTTGCTTGACGCGGTGAAGGCGTCTTGCTCCTCCCGGAGTGTCGGGGATAATGGGCATAGAGACAAGATCAACGGCTGTTGAAGATAGCACTTTGACAAGGGACAGGACGTCCTTCTGCCTGTTAGCTCTTCTTGATCCTTTAAATTCTATGAAGCTCAAATAGACAGCAAAGCTTGTGGAACTGATTAAGCGTTAGTGATAAACCTCTAACCCTTGAATGTCTAGAACCTTCTTAACACATAAATCTTTTTAGCAGGATCTTAATATTTTTACAATTTTATATTTTATGGCATGCAGATAGAAAAATGCAACTAAGATGGAAACTTATTTTTATGCCACCACAGTGGATATCTTTGTGGGCTGTCGTACCACAAAATTATTCACATGGGGCTTAGCATTTTCTAGATGCAATGCAAGACAAAATTATTTTCTTTTCTAATGCAGATGCAACAAAGTAAATATGCTAAAGGAAAAACTTATGCAATGCTGAAGTGGGAAAAACTTATGCAATGCTGAAGTGGGAAATATGGATAACTACCAAGTTACCTCCTTGGCAAGGGTTCGGTGTTTTAAGTCATCTGAATAGGACTTCTTGTCATGTTCAATCCTTTGGTGCATTTGATCCCAAAGGTAGAGACCTTGAGAACTACACCTCTTGAGTTGATATCTCTTGAGGAAGGGGTCATCTATGTTCTTTCCTTCTCCAATGGTTTGAAGTGAACCTTTAATTGTGATGCTAGCAAGATCTTGTTTAGTGTGCATGTTGCGGTTCGAACTTTATCACCGGAGCACCCTGGTATGAAGAGTAGATGCTTCTAGTGGTCCTTTCCCTAGAACTTGTGCTCCACTTATCATTTCTTCTCTCTCAGAGGGTTAGTGGACAACACATACCCGAAGGAATATACAAATGATAACAAGGGTAGAGTTGTCATAGAGCTAAGATCATATTCTATGCTACAAAGAAAATTGGGTTGAAAATTTCAATTAGCATAGAATATCTACTCACCGTTACTTCTTCTCTTAAGGATTTATTTTACTTTGTCTTAAGTTTGATTTGTGTGCATGATAACTATAGAAAATAATCAAACTTATAGAGAGGAAGTAATTGCGAGTGGAGGGATTGCAAACCAGCGTGCCAGAGCGACGAGGGCTTGAGAAGAGAAAGAGCATTGTTGGATCATCATTAGAGGAGTCGGCGGCCTTCCTCTCCCAAGCTTGTTGTTGCTCATCATTGGAAGTCAAGTGTGTGTGTTGAATCATCCTTCGAAGTGTGTTGTAACTCTATGTTCTTTAGACACTTGTCCATCCTCATTCAAGTCGTCGGAGAGGGATCTCGATTCTAGAGCAAAGATCTCTCCTTTACATTCTTCTTTTCTTTGGACTATCCAATCTAGGACTGGACCGGTTGCATGATCTTCTTTTGTCAACCATTCTTGATTTTTGCTGAGCCTTGGTCGACTAATTGATGTTCATTGGAGATGTAGACTCGAGTTCTTCCTTGATGGTCTTTGTCTTCTAGCAGCATGGCGAAGAGTTGTGGTTAATGATATGCCATCTGCCTTGATGATCAAGGAAGGGACTTCATTAATATTTGTATGCAGGCTTCATCTCCAAATGACCTAGGGACATCATCTTGCAAATGTAGTTGTTCATGGTCTTCTTGGGCTTGGTCGGTAGTCAACCCTTGATGGTGATTGGTTGACAAAAGGATGCATGTTTATCATGCCATGCTTGTCCTTGCTGCCGATGTGCAAGATGGTGTCTTCAAGAATGACGAGAGCAGTCTTTGATTGGCCAAAATGAGGTGAGTTACGCCGGCTTCTCATTGGTATCCTAGCTCGACTTTTGTGCTCAATGCTATGATGTCTTCAAGGTTGCTCATAGCTTGTCGCCTTGTTCAACCACTTGCTTTGGGTGAGTGCTACGATGTTGATGCTTCTTGTGGCACTCATGTCTCCTTCTTTGTTCCATCAACTCAAGTGGTGATTTGGTAGGTTCACCATGAATAGGCGAGGCCATAAATTCTTTCAACTCTTTCTTGGACGATGAATGAGCTATGTCTTCTATGCGAAAGTTGTTGGAGTTCATCATATGCCTTGCTTCATCTTTGATGTGAGTTCATCTCGGGACTCTCCCAATTTAGATTTGGAACTTTTTTCTCGGGGGTTAGTCCAACGAATATACCAATGTCTACTACAGCAGTTTTAGTTCAATAACCAAACTAGACTCCATGTCTAATCAAATTAAGGAAGGCTATTTAACCTAAGCACCACGCTTAATTTAAAAGCCAATAGAAGCATGTGCGATACTTCTAAACCAACACTTACTATGGTAGACAAAGGTAACATGAAAGCACTACGAGATTTACTCTAACGGTGATGGCGAGCATGATTGATGTTTAGCAAATTGAGCATGCCAAAAGTAGGGACAACCAAGATAATGTAGCAACATGGCAAAAGATGTATCTATGGAAGTATATTCCCCAAGCTTGACATTGGCAGAAATCAAGATTGGATGAATGTAATTCAATGTTGCATAATGATTGGTTGGACATACCTTGTATTTGTTATTCCTTCGATCTTTTTGCTTCGGACCTAGAAAGGTTAGTGACGAATACCCGAAGGAACATTTTCATAATTATAACTCTATGCTCATTTAACAAGGACAGTGCAGCGAAAAGGTGAACAATCATGTCATGGTCTAAACAGTGCTTGTTTTAGGACACTAAGCTTGTCCTTGGGAAACCTTCAAGATGTGAATTGGTGAAGTGGTTCCCCCTCCGACACCAATCTATGTGCACTAATCTCAAGATTTAACACAACGAGATCTGCAACATTTATGATAAACATATGTGTCTACAACCACCCTTTCAAAATCTTTAGGAATAGGGAGCATGAGAGGGTTGAAGATCTCATGTGTGGTAATGTTGGGGAGACTAAATGAATCAGAGTTTTTTCATATGAGCAAGGTCTTGATGGGGTGTCAAAGAAGTAACTACTTTGCTCACTTTGAAGCCTCCATCATCTTCCACTTCCAAGGGTGACCCGACATAAATGTCCGAAATTCCCCCGGATCGTCTCTCGAAATGATCTCATCTAAGGCCTTATCCATCCATTCAATGGCAATAGCACATAGGTTTTTAATGCTCAGTAGCCATGCATGTTGCTCTTCGTGATCCTCTATATGGTCTTGATGATTCCTATGCATGGGATATCTAGATGTATTTCTAGGATCATCGGGTGGTTTAGGAAAAAGAGCATACCACGAGTCATAGGGGTCAAGGATGGGTTTAAAGGTGGGTTCATATTCTATATTTGATGTGGGCATAGAAGGGGAGAAGATAAGAGTAGCTTCTAGATGGCTACACTCTCCTTCCATGGCATCACTTGATATGCCACCCTTGAGTCTTTCTAAGCGTCCTTCAAAGGGATTGGATTTGAGACGCTTTCTAAGAGACCTCTTCTTGAGAAGATTGGCAATGTATGCACTAAAAAATCTCTTATGAAGCGGGAAGTTTAAACTCCTCCCAAAAACTGCCATCTAAAATAATTTCTAAGGATAGAATTACTTCTTTCCTTAGAGAATTTTGGAGTACTACCGGTTTGGAATGGATAGCCAAATCATGGGATTGAAATGTTTGTAATGTGGCCGTGGAAACTTCCTCTTCTAGTTTGGGGGATGATTCCTTCTCTTCCTCTAGGATGTTATCATAA
The DNA here is from genome assembly GCA_018135685.1 of Themeda triandra. Lineage (NCBI taxonomy): Eukaryota > Viridiplantae > Streptophyta > Magnoliopsida > Poales > Poaceae > Themeda > Themeda triandra. The sequence continues at coordinate 394,520 of JAENPR010000067.1, read as the reverse complement.
AGGCTAGTGCAAGGAGTGTGTCCATTAATAATAAGGACAAACCTCACTTCACTAAAGGGTAAAGAAAGGAAAACTCCTCCAAAGGCAATATTATCAAGACCCATATAAAAATGTTGAAGAAGAACATGGTCTTGTGAGGCTAGGTCTAAACCTAAGTTTATAGGAAAATTGGAAGATTCCCTCAGTGTGGCAAAAAGTTCATTACCTACTTGATCAGAGGATAGGACTTGGGGTTCATTACCCTCTCCGGATGAGGATAGGACCTTGGGTACATTACCCTCTTGATTAGAAGATAGGACTCTAGTCAGTAGAAAAGGGTTGGCTTTGATCTATTGCAACCACGAGTTGGTGTAGCTCATAGCTAGATGTGAAAATCATGGGTTCTAGAGGCTCTAAGCATGTGCTCATGGGTGCAAGATATTGGTGGATAGGCGTGGAATTTGGGTTATCTATAAGGATAGAAAAGAAAAGGCAAAAGAAAAATACAAAAAGATAAAAGTAAAATACAAGGCTAAGCATGACTTAAGATTATCTCAAATAGACCGTCTTTCTCCCGGCAACGGCGCCGAAATGCTTGTTGATACTAGATACGCACACGAAAGAATCAAAGAGAAATAATCCACAAGCGCACGGATATCGGTGAGCACTTCACCCGGAGATATTCCGAGTATCGTTATTTATTTATCCGCTAGGAGAAAACGTGCATCCGACTAACCCAAGTCTATACTTAACCCCCGAGCTACGAGACAAGGTAATGAGCGATATAGAGAGGATTACTACCACAGTCTTCTTCCAACCTATGGCAAGCTTTGCAACTACTACTCTATGGGAGCACCTAAGAAAAGACACCACGAGAGGATGCTTAACCTAGCACTTTTGGACCTACCTTACCTACGACGGGAAGAGGATTACAAAGGTAACAAAGGGATTGTCACTTCCCTCGATACTACCACGGTTCCGGCGGATAGGGAGCATCTACGAGTGAACCTAGCCCAAGCACCACGCTTACGCTTACGAACGATTACTCTATTCCCAACCGGAAGCGAATAAAGTAAACTCGTAAACCAAAGAGCAATAATAACAAGAACTTACTAGTATCGAAGTTGAATTGCGGGAATGATCCTAGAACCAAGCCTCGGGTTAGGAGACTTGATCCCGTAGGTACAACCGGAGAGGAGACACCGACATGCCGGGCTTCCTCCAACTCTACCTCCACCCTATACTCTCTCTATCTATCTTGAATGCTAGGCTCTAGGGAGGAGATCCATTCAAGGGACCTCTCTCACCTGATCCTCTCTGGAAATAATGAATTAGGGTTTCAAAGGATGCCTCCTCCAGGGGCCAGGGGCCCTGCTTATATAGCCCCCTAGGATGCATCGCAGCCCTCGGATCAAACCGACCTAAATGGACAATTATTATTCATCCTGAAAGGCGGTGGAATAGGGATCCGCGAGGCTGATTCTGATTGGTTGAACTGGCCAGTCGGCCGCCCAAGGGGGGGAGTCGGCCGACTCTCCACCGAGCCCGTTCGGGCTCCCGTTTGGTCTAGAGCCTTCTCGAACCTTCCAGATTACAGAATTTTCACCGGTTCCCGATTATCTCTATGTAAACTGACATGTGGGCCTTCCTTGGGTATTTTCACCGACACCTGCAAAAACGGACATTCACCAAAACTCGTGGAATTTCATTAGTGTAACCCGTATATCTAGTTGGTAATTATATTTAGGTCCTTTCTCATGTCTAGTTGACGGTAAAAATTGGCACTTAACGACCGTCAACAGTCGCTGAGCAGCTGGTCGGCGACATGACGCTCATTGAGGACCCTGCAGCGGAGAATCGTGGTCAGTAGGGCCCGTGTTTTAAACTTGTATATTTAAAACTTGTATATAAGTGGTGCTGAGCACGGGGTGCTCGAAACAAAACTTAAGGCCGTGTTAAGATGCAGACAAAGTAGGCATACTTAAGCGGGTGATAAATATTTTGCCGTTTGTTAATTAGATCGTTATGCATAACTCAATGCAAAACGTTTTTTAGAAAAATTATGTCGACAAATAAGTTTTACGCCCACTCTCGAAGCGATTAGCTCTGTCAAAGTGACAAAGGGACGCACTAGTGAACAGCGCGGTACGCCGGGATCACTAGGTACGATCCTAAGTACTTATTAGAGGGTGCCTGCCGGATCTCCTAGTGCCGTGTAGCGCGGAGCTGTAGCACATCGACAGAGGACCGAGACGCAGGACCTTTTCGGATCGTTCTCGGTGAGTGAAACGCAAAGTTTAGATGTGACTTATGCAGGGCGCATGTATGCAAGGTGGTGTGAAATTTTAGAGGAGAAATTGCAACAGGACGAAAAAGAGACGACAAAAGAGGAACTTTGTTAATAGAGGAAAAAGTACAAGATACATATCTTTATGGGTAAAAGCGTATGAGCATCTCTATATGCCAAGAGTTTGGCTCTTTGACTCCATCAAGTGTCTCCAATCGATACGATGTTGGGCGTGTTACAGCCTTAATCCTGTACGGTCCTTCCCACCTTGGTGAAAGTTTGTGGAGGCCGTCCGTGTTTTGGATACGATGGAGCACGTGATCGCCGACCACGAACAATCATCCTCGGACGTTGCGATTGTAGTAGCGTCGTACCGTGGCTAAGTACTTCTCAGTCCGAGCACATGACTCGAGGACCTGCTCTTCTTTAGCGATTATGTCCACCTCTCTGGCGTCGTCGGAGGTGGTTTCATCGTGGTAGGCTACCCGTGGGGATTGGAAAGCGACCTCGGCTGGTATGACAGCCTCCGAGCCGTACACCATAAAGTATGGTGAGACTCCTGTATTGCGGCTGGTCTGAGTACGCAGTCCCCAGACCACTGCGGATAACTCCTTGAGCCACCGACCAGGTTTGAGCTTGGTGTCAACCTGGAAGACTCGTTTTTTGAGTGCGTCGAGGATCATTCCGTTAGCACGTTCAACTTGTCCGTTAGCTCTCGGGTGAGTGATGGAAACGTACTTGACCTTGATCAGGCTGTCATCGCAATAATTGAAGAATGCATCACTTGTAAATTGCGAGCCTAGATCGGTGATGATGGTGTTTGGGACACCATATCTGTGGACGACCTCGTCGAGGAACTGGACTGCCTTCTCGGCTGTGGTTTTCTTGACTGGTTTGTATTCAATCCACTTGGAGAATTTGTCAATAAGCACGAAGACGTTGGTGTGGCCACCAGGAGCTGGTTTGAAAGGGCCAATCATGTCCAGTCCCCAGCATGAGAAGGGCCAAGCAGCTGGGATTGTTTGTAAGTCATGTGCTGGGACATGAATCTGCTTGGCGAACATTTGGCAGTTTACGCACCGTCGTATGTATTCTTCGGCGTCAGTAACGGCTGTTGGCCAAGAAACCTGCCGGTAGGCTTTGCCGACCGGTGTCCGGACGCCGCATGGTTACCACAAGTACCTTCGTGGATGGCTTTAAGAAGCTCGATCCCGGCTTCTCGAGTGATACACTTCGGAAGATAATGGACTTGGGTGCCTTGCGCATCAACTCGCCATTGACCATAGCATAGGCCTTGGCTGCGGACCAAATTGTTGCGGCAAGTTTGTCCTCCGGACAAGGTGGTCATTCGGTATTTGATAAAGGGCTCTCTCCAGTCTTCTTGGAGAGGCGTCGCCTGGTCTGCTGACTCTGTACCCTCATCATCTGCCTGCCGGCTGAGGAGACCATCGTCGTCCTTGACGTTGGCGTTACTGAGCAGTGTGGTCAGGATATTGACCTCTGAAGTGGGTTCTGGTGTATGTTCAACCTGATCGGGGATCGAAGGTTTGATTAGATCTTGCACGAAGACATTTGGCACTGGATGAGCCCAGCTTGGACAACTCGTCGGCTCCTACATTCTTTTCACGACGAACGTGGATGAATTCCACGCCGTAAAACTTGTTCTCAAGTTTGCGAATTTCGGCAACGTAGGCGTCCATCTTTTCGTGGACTGTATCCCAATCTTTGTTGACCTGCTTGATGACTAAAGCAGAGTCCCCATAGACCATGAGTCGCTTGATGCCAAGTTCAACGGCGATACGAAGGCCGTGTAAGGCTGCTTCGTACTCGGCTACGTTGTTGGATGCTTTGAAGTGGATACGCAAAACATACTTTATCGTGTCCTTGGAGGGAGAGATAAAGTAGACACCAGGCCCAGCACCATCGATGTTTAGGGAGTCATCGAAGTACATTATCCAGTACTCGGCATTTGAATCAGCTAGGGGTAGGCTGATGTCCGTCCATTCAACGATGAAGTCAGGCAGGGCCTGTGACTTCACCGTCCGTCGGGCACGAAACTGGAGTGTGTACTCGGACAGTTCTAGCGCGTATTTCACGATCCGACCACTGGCGTCTCGGTTGCGAAGGATGTCGCCAAGTGGTACGTCGGTAACGACCGTGATTTTGAAGGCTTGAAAGTAATGGAGCAGCTTGCGTTTGGTGATCAGGAGTGCGTATAAGAGCTTTTGTACTTGATTGTACCGCTGCTTGGACTCGCTGAGCACTTTGCTTATGTAATATATGGGGCGCTGGACTCCGTAGACGTGTCCTTCCTCCTCGCGCTCGACTACTAACACAGTGCTGACCACGTTGGTCGTTGCGGCTATGTATAGGAGCAACTCCTCGTCCTGCTTGGGGACTGTCAGGAGTGAAGGAGAGGTGAGGTAAGCATTAAGCTGTTTAAAAGCCTGGTCGGCTCCCTCTGTCCATTCAAACTTTTCTTTCGCCTTGAGTAATTTGAAAAAGGGGAGTCCTTTTTCACGCATTCGGGAGATGTATCTGCTCAAGGCGGCTAAGCAGCCAGTGAGTTTTTGGATGTCCTTGACGCACCGGGGTGGTCGTAATTTTAGGACGTCGCTACCTTCTCGGGATTTGGCCTGATGCCTTCCTGGCTGACCAGGTGGCCGAGAAGGATACCGGACGGTACTCCAAAAACGCACTTGTTTGGGTTGAGTTTCCATTGAAACTCATTGAGTTTCTTGAAGGTGCATTCGAGGTTTGTGATCAAGGCGTCCGCCGTTCTTGATTTTATCACCACGTCGTCTACGTAGGCCTCTACAAGATCGTCGGCGATCTCTTTCTCATGGCAGGACTGGATAGCCCGTTGGTATGCAGCTCCAGCGTTTTTGAGACCGAAAGCCATGGTCGTGTAACAAAAAGCACCGAAGGGGGTGATGAAAGCATTTTTTTCTTGGTCCTCCTTTTTGAGGGCTATCTCGTGATACCGGAGTAACAATCAAGAAACGAGAGCAACTCACAAATGGGCGGTAGAGTCTACGACCTCGTCGATTCGAGGAGATTGAATGCCTCGCTTGGGGCGGTGTTTGTTGAGATCTCGTATAATCAACGCACATTCTCCACTCTTTATTCTTCTTTTGAACAAGCACCGGATTGGCTAACCAGTCCGGGTGGTACACTTCTTTGATAAAGCCAGCTGCTAAAAGCTTGGCTACTTCTATCCTAATGAGCTCCTTGCGGTCGTGGGCGAACCGGGGCATCTTCTGCCTGACTGGCTTAGCAGTCGTCTTGACATCGAGGTAGTGCTCGGCCTTTTCCCTGGGGACACCAGGCATATCGGAAGGTTTCCACGCGAATATGTTGATGTTTTTCCGAAGGAATTGGACGAGCGCGTCTTCCTATTTGGGGTCAAGCTCAGCTCCGACTTTGGTGACCTTGGAAGGGTCCTCGTCAGAGAGGCGGACCGTCTTTGCGCTCTTCACCTTGTTGGATGGGCGCCGACCAGATCCAACAGGTTGCTCGAGCTCTGTGGGCGGAAGGTCGTCGATGCCCAAGCTGGTGTGCAGCAAAGCGTGTTGCAGGTCTTGGAATTCCGCGCGCATAGGCGGCGATCTCGCACTCACGAGCCATGAAGACGTTGCCACGCGGAGAGCGTTCCCTGCTCGGTGGGCATCTTCAACACCAAGTAGCCATAGTGGGGGACAGCCATGAACTTGGCGATACCAGGGCGGCCCAAGATGGCGTGGTAGGTCCCTTCGAAGTCGGCCACGATGAAGGTGATGTGCTCGGTACGGAAATGCTGCTTGGTCCCAAACTGCACATCGAGGGTGATCTGCCCGAGTGGGTAAGAAGGCTTTCTGGGCATGACGCCCCAGAACGGTGTGTCGTACGGCTGTAGTTGCTCCTGCGATATGCCAAGTGCCTTGAAGGCTGGGTAGAACATGATGTTCAGAGCACTGCCGCCGTCGACCAACACCTTCTCGAAGCGGATGTTGGCTATCACTGGGTCGAGGACCAGTGGAAATCGTCCGGCGTCTGGGATGCGTGCCCACATATCTTTGCGGCTGAAAGATATGGGCTGCTCGGACCACGCCGGTAGCTTGACATAGGCCACAAGGCCATCGGGCTCTTGCATCGCGATGATGGCGCGAGTCAACAACTTTCTGTCGTGACTTGTTTCGAGCCTGACCTTTCCACCAAAGATCACGGCAGTGAAGTTCCGCTCGGGTTCCTTGAACGCGTGGCGAGGGTTGACATCTCGTGTCTCGTCCTCGTCTTCTTCTTCTGGCTTGTCGGCGGGCTTGCTTTTGGCCTTGGGGTTGGGTCGAGGCCTCTTGGAAGCGGACCTGATGAGAGCGTCCGTCAGAACTCGGCACTCGCCCATGGTGTGACCTTTACCAGGATGCCGAGGACAGTCCTGGGCAAAGATTTTGTCGAGCACCTCATCCCCGACTGGCTTTTGCCCCTTAACCGCGTTGACAGCGTTGTCGTTGCGGTTTCGATTGCGTTTGCCGCCACCGTAGTTGTCCTGGCCACGTCGTCTGAAGTTAGGTTCGTTGTCGCGTGGACCAGGTCCACGGATGAAACGCTGGTTGTTGCGGCGCTCCTCTTGTCGGCGCAGTGGTCGGTCAGCGTCACTTTCGTCGTCGGAATTGTTCCGACGGTAATTGCGGTCTGACAGGCCATCGTCGCCCCGGTTTAGGCCGTCGTCCAGGAGTGTGTAATCATGCATGATGGCGAGTAGCTCCTCCATGGTTTTCGGCTGTCTGAGGAGGAGAGCCTTTTGGAGGTCTCGGCCACGTGGTTGGACCAGGCCATCGATGAATGCTTCGACAGCCGTCTCCTGAGAGATCTCTGGTACGCGATTCCACTGGTCCGAAAAGCGCCGAATGAACTACCATAAGGATTCCTTTGGGCGAAGGCGGACCTGCTTTAAGGTGTACTTGGTCCCTGGTTGGACACAAGTAGACTTGAAGTGGTCGACGAAGACTTGGCGGAGCTTCGCCCAGCTGTGGTTGGACCAGGGTTGTAGCCGGAGCAGCCAGGTGGTGACTGTATTGTTGAGCACGACGGGGAGGTAGTTTCCCATGATGTACTCGTCGCCCCCTGCTGCTCGGACGGCCACCTCATAGAGCATGATCCAGTGGGATGGATCTGCTTTGCCATCGTACGCCCGGATCTCTGAGGTACGGAAGTTTTTAGGCCATATGACTGCCTTGAGCTCCTCGGAGAAGGGTGGGATGCCACCAATGTTTCTGTGTGCTCGAAGGCGCTCATCTATCTGTTCTCGGAGGTCCCGACGCTCGGGTTGGATTACTTCGTCGTCTTGTCGGCCCTGGTTGCCTTGCTGGCGATTAGGGCGTCGACGACTGTTCTGAGGGCGTGCACATTGTGGAGCCTTGCCTGGCTGCTCGACATGGTTGCCGTAGTCCCCTCTGTCTTCATAGGCATATCTGCCGTTGTAGGATGAATTGTCCCCTCCACTTTCGACTCGCTGCTCACGTCGATTCCGGTTCTGCCGAGAACGGTGGGATCGGTAAGAGCTGGCCATGGAGCCCATGGAACGAAGGTCGTTCACTTGGTCCTCGGCCGCTGCGAGGAATTCCTGAATCTCGTTGAGTCCAGGGGTCTCGGGGGGAAGCTGCTTCAATTTCTCCATGGCCACAGCAATGTTCGCCGTGGGCGTCTCGTGGACCACTGGGTCGCCAGCACCGTCGAACTCGGGGTTGAGGTTGCGACGCCAGGGTCGGTGCCATGGTCCGGTGCCTCCGTTGGGACGGCCCTGCTCGGCAATGCGTCGTCGGGCACGATTGTTGTTACGATCTTCCCTTGCCTGACGCTGGGCGTCTGTCTCGTTTGGAGCCGGGGGCTCATCATTGCTGACCATCAAAATCGTCGGTCCGAAACCGGGCGGATACTTAGGGAAATCCAGCGCACTGCTGGGTGTCTCCGTCCGGTGGTCGGGAGTGATCGGCATGTCCTCGGTGGTTGGATTGAGTTCCGTATCCATGAGGTAATCTTCGTCCGAGGAGAGGTAATCGGCGTAGTCGGAGGAGTACCCTGCGAGCAGCTCGGAGATGGTTGGTGAGTCCGGGTTGGCGTCCTGAGACGTGTCTAACTCTCAGATTTCCACCATCCTGATCATGTGCATGGGGCTCCTCGGGATAACATCCTGGATCAAGAGCGCATCGAACTGCTGTTGGATGTCCCTTGTGTATGTCGACGCCATGTTGTTCAATCCAAAGGATGGAACGGTTGGATCACGCGGCGGAGCAGGTGGATCTGTTGCAGGTAACTCATTTGGTGGAGCACGGCCTTCTTGGTACTGTCGAGCAGGTGCTCTGCGGTTTTGTGGTGCTTCGATAAACTCGTTCAACCTGGGGAGAGGAGGAACGTTCGCTCTGCGCTGGATCTGCTCAGTCGGAATCAGGCGGCTGTCCTGGTTGGGATCTAACCAACGGGGACTTCTAGCCGATCTGAAGGGAGCTGGTCGAGCGACAGGCTGATTGTCACCAACGAGATCTGTATTGCTGCGACGAACAGAACTTCGCCGTCGTGGTCGGACGGGTGTGAAATTAGAATTGTCTGGCCCCTTGCGGATCAACTCCTGTGTGGCCTCAACTAGCTTCGTGATCTCGGCCAACCCACGACCCTGCTCGTCAATGAGCTCGATCAGATCTGAGTTGTCGATCGGCTTTCTTTTGTAGCAAGATAGCTGATCTACAAGTGCTCTGAGATCTGTTGTATCCGCCGTTGCCGAGGGCAAGGTGGAATCCTGCGCGGCGGGTGCTGCGACCGGCGGCGAGGCGGTTGGCACTGTGGCCAAGTGAGCGGATGGTGCTGGGACCATCTGCACGGTGGGCGGCTTCGGGACCGTCACCCGGTGGGCGGTGCTGAGACCGGCCTGGATGCTTCCACGGAGGTGAGGGGCGTCGCCATCTTTGTGGTCCAGGTGACCGATCCAAAGGTGAAGGCACTGCTGGCCTCGAGATTCATGGAAGCGGGGAAGGAAACCATCTGGATCGCCTTGAGATCGAAAACTCCACCCCCTACCTGGCGCGCCACTGTCGATTACGGATAACCGCTAGTCCACCACGGGGTATCCCACGGCGGTGAGTTTCGGCAAGGGCGTGTTACGATCTACGATCTAGATGTTCGAGAAACAAGACAAACCAAGGACAACCAGGTTTACCCAGGTTTAGGCCGCTCGGAAGCATAATACCCTATGTCCTGCTTCTCGTGTTATGCTATATGATCAAGTGTCGGATTACAATGAAGCGCTAAGCTCTCTAGGTTAGGATGCCAGAGAATAGCCTTCGTTCTAGGGGGGTCCTTGGCCGTTTTATATAGCCGAGCAGCCAAGGGTACACGTGAGGTGGTCGGTTACATCAAGTCGTGCCCTAGGAGGACTCTATCTGACCTAACCGACTAAGTATACTTGCGGAACAAGCATCCTTGTGCGCGATCCACCTCCTGGTCGGTTGCGGACCACATCATTGTCTTTGAAGTCCGGCCCACCAGCCTGGTCGGCAATGGGCCGGGTCTTTGTCTGGTCTGGGCCGTCTTGTCGAGCAGCCCTGGAACTATCCATGGTGGTATACCGGATTTATACCCCCCACAGGTTTTTCATCCTGACTACACTAGTGGGCAAACAAGACCAAGCTTTCTACTACACTACTAAGAGAGAAAGAGAAATGTTTTTGGGTTTTTGGGTTTATGACTACTACTACACTAGACTTGAGACGGCTTGAAACACTAAGAGAGAAGAGAAGGCCAAGTGAGCTCGAGGTGATTCTGCTGGTTGTGGTGTGGGATTGAGCTCACATTGGGGTGGTATTTATAGGGGTGAAAGGGCAAGGCCAACCCAGCCAAAGGGCAGGTCGGCCGACCACCACATTGGGCCATGTGCTCTTGTGTCTCACTTTAGACAAGGAATCTAGCCTCGTGCTTGCAAAAAGTCAGAAATCTGGGACAAACCCATGGTCGGCCGACCAGGATTTCTGCCCCCCACTACTTTGGACATGTTTTGTCTAGTTGTCTGATAAAGGTGGTGGTGGTCCTGGTCCTAGATTCCTTCTGGTTGATTCGGATTCCTATGTCTAGTGTTTGGTGAAAGAGAAAAGGAAAGGGCAAAAGTGGAGACAGGGATAAAGGTTGTCTCCAAGCATGCATTGTTGTTCCCTATGCTTGCTTTAGCTGTTGGGGTGTTCCCTAAAGCATTCTCATGCTTAAAGTAGCATCCTAAGCTAAAGTCAGGAGCATTGCACCTTCTCTCTTCGAATTCTGGCTAGTGGGATGGGCATAGGATCCAAGTGTGTCAGCAGTGGGAGACAGCTGGGTGCCTGGTGGGGCCAAGTCCAGGTCGGCCGACCTGGGCTTGTGAGCCTCAAAGCACCCAGCGCACTCCCTTGGATCCCTGCTTCTAGCCAGAGTGACGAGAGAGGTGGTGGACCCCAAAGGTCAGGTCGGTCGACCAGGCCTTGGTGGCCCCACCAGCTCAACTTTTCTCTAAACACTCTTCTCAAGTTTTATTACCTATATCTAACCTTATTTTATTGAAATAAAAAGTATGCAGTTGTGAAAGTAAACATACAATTGAAATGGGAAATGCGGAATTGAAATGCATAAAAATAAATATGAGATAACTACTGACATACCTGGTCAGCGGAGGGCTCCGTGTTTTAGGCCCAAAGAGCAGGATTCATTCTGTGGACACCTCAGTCGGTCCCGGAGATGGGGACCTTGAGGGTGTCTCCTTCTTCCGCCATTGTTGCTTGACTTCGGCTTCCAGTTCGGCGGGTTCTTCTTTTGCTTCGGCCTTCTTGGCTGACTTAGCGGTCTTAGTGTTCTTCCTTCGGCGGTGTTGACGACGTGGCTTCTGGGGTGCTTGTGCCTGCATGTTAACTTTAAAACCATTGAAAGGCACTCTTACCCTCCATCCGTTGAACTGCATATGGATCTGTGCAGTCCCCATGTAGATGGTGGCATCCACCGTGTTCAGGAATGGTCATCCCAGGATGAGCGGTACTTCGATGTTGGCTCCCATGTCCAGTACCAGGAAGTCGACTGGGATATATTCATCTTTAATTCTGAGTAAGATATCCCGTGCCAACTGTCGACGAAATATCGGCGATAGTCCGACTAGGGGTATGCCCTGACCGGTAATGGATTGGCGGAAGGCGCACGAGATTGCGAGCAAGACGTAAACGGGGAGCAATCACACGAGGTTTACCCAGTTCGGGCCGCAAAGATGCGTAAAACCCTAGTCCCGCTCTCTGTTTCGATTATGATGTGGATGTATGAGTTCGTGCGTTATGCCGGATCATGTCCTCTCGGCACGGGGTCCTTGCTCTCCTTATATATCGCGGGAGCAAGGTTACAAGTCGGAACTAGCCTATCTCGGTACTAAGTTTACATACTTTACAAGTCTAAACTTTCCTATCTCGGCTAGGTCTTGTCCTCCTTGTCGGTCTTCGATATTCTTGCCTGTTTTAGGTCTGTCCGACCAGGCCGAGCCGATCGGTCTTGAAGCTTGATGGGCCGGCCTGGGCGATAGCGTGTCGGCCCAAACTAGGCCGTGAGGGTATATGGAGTTTATACCTCCACGGCTAGTCCCCGAGCATCATGGATCTTGAGGGAAAAAACACCGTCTTGCTTGGTTGAGTGAGAAAGGGTGGTCGGACACACGTTCAACATGTGGTTCGTGCAGGGCTGGAGGACCGTCTAATGCTTCCGACCACACTTTGCTTACACTTGGTTGACGTTTTCGGTTTTGACCGAAAGATTTATGATGCTCCTGAAAAGAAAAAAGAATTTTGAAAGGGTCCCAAATCTGGAGACGTGGGCCCTTGTTAGTGTGTGATGCCTGCCATCACATGGTATCTGTCGTGATTGGTCGTTGCCTTAGCTTAGTTTTGAAACTAAACTCTTTGTAAAGAGAAAGGATCAGGCCGAGTCATGCAAATGACGTGGGCCCACGTAGTCCCCGAGGTTGCTGTAAGATAGTATATGTTGCAGCAAGCTCTAAAAGAAGGATCTAGCCCATGTCACCTCTCAGGTGACGTGGGCCCACGTAGTCCCCGAGCCTTAGATGAGGTGGAACACGTTATGTCAGGGTCTAAAAAAGAAGACAACTGATCATTATATCGTGCTTTATGTGTTTCCGACCACTCTTTGAGTGAGACCGAGCAGGCCAAATTTCATTTCGGCTGGTCGGTTTGAACCATGCCATGACTTTGTCATGATTAAGTTAAGGTAGCTTTGCTATTTAACTCAGTCCCCAGCGTGGCTGTGAGACCATGGTTTTGAATCTAAACCCATGAAAATAGCTTTGCTATTTGTGTGCCGAATAACCGGTATCATTGGCGAAAAAATCCCAGCTCGGTGTCGGATTGTGTGGGTTGAATTGTTGATGCCATACTTTGTAACTTTGTTACGGGGGTTGGAACGCTTCTTCGAGTTGTTGCTGCAAAGAGAAAATTTGGTATGAGTGAATGTTTTGATGAGGTATGCTGAATCGTATTGATTTGATATAATCTATGACACGAAGTTGTATCAGGATGTATTATTTAAGAATGGTCTTGGTAATCGCCTCTCCTTAGAGTTAATCAGTCCTCAGGTGTGTAGATGACCTATAGTGAATAGCGCGTTGCCGAATCACTTAGGGCCCTATTTCCGTTGGAAGCGACCCATTTGTCATCCCCGTGTTGTATAGCGTTGGAGCCGTGAACACGTAGCGGGATTGATCGGACAAGGCATGCTGATTGTTTTCTTGGAGGGGGGTGACGTACTTGGCCATTTGGTACAAAGAAAAGAGGATGTTTTTAGCTTTGTAAATATGTGTTGAACGTGCTTTGAAGTAGTTCGTGTAAAGAAATCTTTTGTGAAAAAAGATTGGTGAGGGCATGTATGTTAGGTTAGGAGAGCACTTATCCGTATTTTCTTTGTGAGCCACCGTCTTCCCGTGGTGGATTTTGATCATGCCTTTGTTCCCGAAAGAATGGTCATGTGGTGTGTAAGATTTTCTTATCATGCGAAGGCTAAGTTATGCTTGTTATAGATTTAGAAGAAAAAATTGCCAGCAAAACTAGTCTCTTTCTCATTCAAGAGCCGACCAGGCCTTAGGGATTAGATGATCCTAAACAAACAAAGACGGTGCCGGAGTGTTTGGAGCCCTTTTCCTTTGGGAGCGACGGCGGCGCACTCGTGTTGTTTGAGCGTGGTGCTTGTTAACACGTAGCGAGTGAGACCCGAGACGGTGCGTTCCTGGCTTGCTTCGTGTTTGAGAAAAAAGATTTGTGAAGAACTGGTTTTTCCAAAGTGTGGTCGTTTGAAATGGATGGATAAATAAAATAGAAAATTTATTAGAGATGTTGGATACTTATCTTTCGTCCATCGTGTCACGTCGTGATCGCCTGTGGAGCGAAAGAATATTCGTTTGCTGATGCAACCGTACATCAGCGACCGGCCTGTCACGTCCTTCTGGTGTGCACTTTTGGACTCCGGTCGGGTCAATTTTCTTTTGTGGCGTGGGATTGAGATGTCAGTGACTCAATCGCTCCAACTCCCTGGCAGCGGGAGTCAGCGAGCACACGGGGGGTTCCCGAGGTGGGGGGAACGTATAAATGCTCATCGTTTTGGTGGAGCGGTTTTCGTCGCTTCGTGCTCTCGGGGAACGAGAGGGCCGCGGGGTTTTTGATTACCCACGATCTCGTCAGTTGCCTTCTCGAATCCTCTGACCTCTTCTATAAATTATGGCCTGCGCTGGGAGTTCTGTACACGCAGCGCATTCTCTGTTCTTGCTCTTCTGCCTTCAAGATTTAGGGTTTTTAGATCTCATACTCGCGCCGCCGCCTTCTTAGATGGATCGCCGTCACGGTAAGCGCCCGGCGGACGAGGAGGAGTCGGTGAACTCCCCTCGGGAGGTGCTGCCGCGAAGGAGGTGAGCTTGGATTGGAGTTTTTCCTTGACTAATCTTGGGGTTTTCTTCTTTTGGTGTAACCGCAATTCGTCGTTCGCAATGTAGGTATACCCTCCTGACCATTGGAGGCGCGGCCGGTACCTGCGCCGCGGCGCCGCCGAGGCGGCAAGAAGAGCGAGCGGAGGAGCGACGGGCGGTGCCGGGGCGGCGGCCCCCGAGCGGAGTGGCTTCGGTCGTGGAGGCCGGAGCCGCCATTGCTTTGCGGCGGAGCGGCGGCTCCCGTCATGGCGGAGGAGGCGGCGGCGAGAAGAGGCGGCGGTGGAAGAGGCGGCGGTGGCCGCCGCAGTGTCTTCCACGCCGCGTTCGGCGAAAGCCAGCGTTCGGCCGAACTCCCGGCGTCTGCGCTCGACCGCCGTAGGGCGGAGCTGCGCAAAGACATCGTGGATCTCTATTCCGAGGCCACCAAGCAACCGGGGCGAGGTGGAGGCGAACGCCGACTGTTCCGAACGCACTCTCCTCCGCCCGGGGAGGAGCTAGAGGCGGAGAAGCGGCGGGGTCGCCGACTTCGACGCTGAGGCCAACGCCGCCGTCAATGAGGCGGCGGACGAGAGGTTGGCCCGCAAGGTCCGGTGGACACGTTACTTCGGCAAGAAGCCGCCGACACCGTGGTCGGCGGTGAGTGTCGTTTCCTTTTTTCTCGTTCATATTCCCTATTTTACTTTGGTGCTTGTTGTTCTAAGTTTTACTCGTTTTTGCAGAGCGACGGAGCACGCTGGAGCAGGGCAGGAGGCCGCGCATGCCGCGGCGGACGCGGTGAACGCCTGGGTGGCGACGTGGTCGCACGGCTGGCGGCGATCCCCGGCCAGGTGGCCGCTGTGGCGCTTCATGGCATCCGCCATGGTGCCTCCGCCGCCTATGCTACCGTCGATGCCATCTCCGGTGTCGACGTCCGCGGCATGGAGCTGTCGGTGGCGGCACATGATGCCATGGAGGGCGGCGCCGTCGAGTTCGCCGGGGCAGCGGAGGCCGTCGTTGCCGCGACTCCTATCGACCTGGTGGTCGGCAAGCTTTTCGGGGATGACTAGATTGCTTAGATGCAATCGGTCCCCGTTTGTAAAAATTTTTATATTTTTAATGAAAGAATTGGATCTTTTGAGATGTGTCTTGTGCCGGAATCCTTCGAGATTCCTTTTATTTATCTCTTTATTTTGATCCCGTTTTATGACTTTGTCATGTTTATGCCGTAGGATTTTGTTTCGGGATTTGGAATCCTCTCGTTTAGAGAATGTCGTAACGCGTCGGATCGAGGGATGATTTTCCTTTGAATGACAAGAAAAATTCATGTGCTCAAGTGTTTGACACGAAGAACTTGATTTCTCATTATAAAATAGTACACATTAGATTGCTTTTTTGTCATTAGAATGACTTACAACGATGTGTACGACTGACGCTAACTTAAACCTTGAAAGGGAAATCGCCTAAAAAGAAAACTTGTGCTGATAAAAGAGGAGGACGTATCTCTCATTCTTTTTAGTTTTCCGGCTCTGCTTCTCCTTCTTCCAAGTCGTGAATCATGACCGGATCTTCTTCGGTGCAGAGTAGTAGGTCGTCATCGTCCAAGACTTGATCGTCTCGGCGTCGGGCGTGGTCGGATATACTTATCCCGTTCCGAGTAGTATTGAGATTGTCCTTTTTGGAAAAGGCACATCGTAAAGGAATCTAAGGAGCTTGAGTTTTTCTCAAACCGGCTTCCTTTTTGAACTACTTTGTACCACTCGCCGTTGATAAACATGCCTTCGATGTTTTGCGCCCGGTGATCGAACCGTTCGATGCGCCGAAGGTTAGCCGGGTTTATTGGATTAGGGAATATGTGCTCGGTGTGCGGCGGTATCCTATCCTTAGGAGGAGTTGGGCCGGGGAGCCTCCGGTTTGGTTCTCGAGTCGAAGAAATTGTCCAAGAAAGGAGTGATAAAACCATTGCGGTTTGTTTGGACGGATGGAACCGTTCGACCGGGGAGGACTCCAAGCACGTTTGTATACAGTGGTTGTTTGTATGGGTTGGTTACAACAACGAGGCTCATCCATGTTAGGTGAATCCCTCGTGCCATCCCTTAATGGGTTTATGCCAAAACTGCGGCGATTTTCTCTGATTGCTGCCATGTGTTTTTGGCGCTCTTCCCTTCGTTTTCTTTCTACGTCTTGGTGTCGGTCAGCAAGTTCCCTGGCCCTGTGTGCAGACGCCCTCGTCATTGAGGGAGACTTGAGTTGATCGTGCTCGTGGCCGTTACGCTCTTTGCTCCGTTGCACTGATGTTGCCATGGCGAGTCAATATCTCTTGCCGTCGTCTTTCCCTTCGTTGTTCATCCCTTCGGACCGGTCGCCATGACGAAGGGCGGCGGCTAGCTCGGTACGTTCGCAAACAACCGAGCATTGGATGTGTTGATTCCTGCGCAGATTGTTCTTGCCGTGTCGCAAAGAGTAGGCGCGGTTGGTGGGTTCCGAACCGATCGTCGAATTTCTCGGCGGCGTCGCCGTCGTTCGTTGCGACGGGCGTTTCTACGCCATCTTGTTGACGCGTAACTCCGACTAGGTACATCGTGTCGGGTAGTTTGTGTCGTCTGAGCTGGACTGCTGTTGTTCCGTGAGGCTTGTTGTGAAGTCCTCTCTCTCGGATCTTGAATATCGGCTAAGATTCTCTCGCCATATATTGCTCGACTGGCCTCTCCGACCACTACGAACGATGGTTGGCCGTGGTCGGAGCCGCTGTGAGTTTCTTCCGCCACCTGTTTGTGTACGGTTGCCATGAGGATTTGTTGGAATATGACGTCGTAGATTCACCGGCTGCGAACGTGGCCGTTCGGAGCGCCCAAAAGTTACTCTCCGACGGTTGTTTTGTCCTCGTGTTGACGGATTAGGAACTTGTTGTTGTCGCGCGGTTTGTAGATCGCGACTGACGCGTCGTCGGAGCGACTCAAAGTTGGCATGGGTTTCTGTCAACCTCATGTCTTGTTGATGGATCAAACGGAGTAGATCCGTGTTGCCGACATGCCTCCTTTGGTTAGGACCGGTCGGAGGTGTTGACGCCGTGCCGTCAACTATCGCTGGTGGATTGGTTGGGACTGCAATGGTGGTCACCGGGATGAGTTGGATCTGGTTTGGCGCGCCACCATTGTTGGTGCCATTGTCGGCGTGATAGCCGGAGGCGTGAGAGTTGTAGTAGCAGATTCTTTGAGTTGGAAGTCCAGGTGAACGTTCCGAAGTTGAAGGTGAGGCCAGCTTCGAAAGTCATGGAAACCGGGAAGGAAACCATCTTGATCGACGTGAAATCTCGGTGCGCACCCCCTACCTGGCGGGCCACTGTCGACGAAATATCGGCGATAGTCCGACCAGGGGTATGCCCTGACCTGTAATGGATTGGCGGAAGGCGCACGAGATTGCGAGCACGACGTAAACAGGGAGCAATCACACGAGGTTTACCCAGGTTCAGGCCGCAAAGATGCGTAAAACCCTAGTCCTGCTCTCTGTTTCGATTATGATGTGGATGTATGAGTCGTGCGTTATGCCGGTTCGTCCTTCAGCACGGGGTCCTTGCTCTCCTTATATATCACGGGAGCAAGGTTACAAGTCGGAACTAGCCTATCCGGTACTAAGTTTACATACTTTACAAGTCTAAACTTTCCTATCTCAGCTAGGTCTTGTCCTCCTTGTCGGTCTTCGATATTCTTGCCTGTTTTAGGCTGTCCGACCAGCCTGAGCCGATCGGTCTTGAAGCTTGATGGGCCGGCCTGGCGATAGCGTGTCGGCCCAAACTAGGCCGTGAGGGTATATGGAGTTTATACCTCCACACCAACCCCTCGGGAAACCGGATGGTTTGGTCCGCCATCTGCAAACGCACATATGTAGGGTGCAATGGGCTCCCTAACAGATTATCGTAAGTTACCTTGGACATGATGTTGACACCAGATCCAAGGTCGCAGAAAGCGTTGTCGAAGATCTGCGGTCCGATCTGGCAAGTGATCGTCGGCATGCCAGGATCTCCCTTCTTCAGGACGAACGGTGAATCCACCGTCACCCAAACAGAACGAGAATGAGGCTTACCGAACCTCATAGTTACCAGCCTGACACCTTCAATAGGGTCTTCCAGTTTTGCCGGAATCTTACCTTGCTCATAAGTGGGGACAGCTGCTGCTAATTGAGCTAACTGGTTTTCTAGCATTTTATTAAAGCTCAACTGATTTTTCATAGCAGAGTTAAAGCTATCCATTTTCTCACTAAGACTTTCTAAGATCTTGTCATTAGCCATCATTCTTTTATTAAGACCATCATTAATTTTAATTTGACCAACGACAAGTTCTTTCAAGGAAGGTTGGTTATTGAAAGAATTACCAGAATTATTATTGTAACCCATACCTTGGCCTTGGTAGAAGGGGCGTGAACTCCATTGTGGTTGTTGGGGCCGATTCCCATTGTTGAAGTGGTTGTTGTTGTTGTTGTTGACGAAGTTCACCTCCTCCTGAGTCATGGGGCAGTTGTTGCCCGAATGGTCCTCCTCTCCGCAAACCTCGCACCATGGGTCAGTTCCCACAGCACAGATAGCGGCAGGAGTCTGTATGGCCTCCACTTCCTTGTTAGAGGACGATCCCTCTATCTTCTTCATTAGGAGGTCCATCTTGGCAGAGAGCATGTCCACCTCGCTAAGGGCGTGGACACCTCTCTTCTTGGGCTGAAGGCGCTCTTCGTTCCATCCTTGGTTGACCACCATCTTCTCGATGAGCTCCTTGGCATCCCTGACATTGTGTTGCAGGAATGCCCCTCCAGCGGAAGCATCAAGGTGACTCTGGGCTACGCCAGTCAGCCCATGGTAGAAACCTTGAATAATGAGCCATTTGTCTATCCCGTGATGGGGACAGTCCTGAATGTACTCATTGAGACGTTCCCATGCTTCGGGAAACGTCTCATCGGACTTTTGTTGGAAGCTTGAAATCTTCCCGCGCAGGACACTGGTCTTGCCCGCGGGAAAGAACTTCTTGAGGAATGCATTGGCACATCTGTCCCAAGTTGTCACCTCGGTCCTGTTATTGTAGAACCATTGCTTCGCCTTTCTCAACAATGAGAATGGGAAAAGACGAAGGCGAACGGCATCTGCAGTGACGTTCTTGACCGTGAAGGTGTTGCACACCTCCAGAAAGTGTTGGAGGTGAGCATTGGCATCCTCATGTGGCTTTCCACAGAATTGATTTGCTTGCACCATGTTGATCGGTGCGGGCTTGAGTTCAAAGTCGCATCGCCCAAGTTCACGTTCGGACCCGTAGCGACAAAGTCGGGCCGACGGCGATGAGAACTCGGCGATGGTCTTCGAGCCATGATCGCCTCAACAACTGGTGCGGGACTTCCTTCCACGAACAGTTCAGGCTCTGAGATGATTCTCTGAGGAGGGACTAGACTGCGTCTAGCTCTCTTCAGCAACTTCTCAGGATCTTCGATGAAGTTCGATGGCAGACTAAAACCGCTCATGCACTGTCTCAAATGATAACAAGAAAAACAAGACAAGTGAAGGGCAAGCCCCCTAACACTACCGGATACTTAGATTAAGAGTAGACCACGGATTCCAATTTACTAGAGATTCTTAATACGGCGCTTCCCCGGCAACGGCGCCAGAAATGCTTGTTGGTAGTCTTTACGCAGTTACCAGAATTAGATAAATAATCTATTCCCCGGCAACGGCGCCAGAAATGCTTGTTGGCAGATCTTAGCGCAATCACTAGAAATAGATAAATACGACTGGCGTCTAATAGCTAAGCCTACTGCAAACCCAAACTACCACCAGAGAGAGGGTGTCACAATTCCTCTTCCGGCAACAGCCTAAGAATGCTAAGCTACGCTATATCCTA
Source organism: Themeda triandra (assembly GCA_018135685.1). NCBI lineage: Eukaryota > Viridiplantae > Streptophyta > Magnoliopsida > Poales > Poaceae > Themeda > Themeda triandra. The sequence continues at coordinate 374,446 of JAENPR010000067.1, read as the reverse complement.
GTGACAACGTAAGATTGACCAAGGGTAACTCGGCAAGCGCACAGGTACCACTGTAGCACTGCAACCGGGTGAGTATTCCGGTGTTGAATTTGTAGTTCGCTCACGGGAAGCGGATTAAGACTCTCTAGCAAATGGGTGATGGAAACCCGTGGTGGTTCTACTCAATCTAAGCTATTGATATTGATAAAGGGGTTGGTGTTGATTATGAGTGATGAACTAAAGGTAACTAGTAGGTAGCTAGCTAGGTGGGAGGACAACGAGTGAGTAAGGACTCCTATGTATCTAACTTTACTCCTGTGTTCTAATCTTACTAGTGTAATGACTTAACTAAACTAATGCCTAGACAATCTGCGTGATAGGGGAAATCGGCTGACAAACAGGAGGGTTCATCCCCTGTTCCAGTAGACCTTTGACTTGAATGGGCGCCCTACAGCCTATCCCTGACGCAAATAGAGCCAACTGGGGGTCTGCGTTCTGTCACAACCGCCCCCGCTAATATACGTCGGAAAGTGAATGGATATACCAATCAACGATAGGGTGTATCCACTATTAAGCACTAGCCTAAGCACCTCGCTTAATCTAGTCTTAAGACTCCGGCTACCACGTAAGTAACCTCGGCCCCAGTTGGTAATGAAAGACACACAAAGGATCTAGACACTAAACTAGTTCAGACTCTACACTAATGAGACTAAGACACAACACTACTACACTAGTATAGCAGTGCACTAAGTAAATACTGAAAGTAAAGTACTCAAAGTAAATACTTAATAAAGTAAAGCAAGACTATATTAATATAAGAAAAGTACTTCAAAAGTAAAGGTACAAGAGCTATACCGATTCTCCGAGAAGACGACTCCGGAGACCCGAGCTTCGCTCGACTCGACTCTAACTCCCACTCCGCACTAGACTACACTACTCTTGATCTCCCAAGAGAGCTTGAGCTTGAGAACACTATTGTGAACTACTTGGGGACACTTTACAATGAGGGACTAGGGGGGTATTTATAGTGGAGGTGGAGTAGGGGTTACTCCAGCGCCACGTCAGCGATCCGTGTGCTCTCCGCCATGCGCCGTTGGATCAAACCGACCTTCCACCGACTTGAATGGACATCTCTCGGTGCAGGACATGTGGGAGTCATGCAGGAAGGTGGTGGAAGCAAACCGACCTTGAGTGAGGCCCACTTGCAGGTCGGCCGACCTGGGTCTGGCTGACCTGTGGTCCCACTCCCCTTCTAGAAGGTCCAGGTGGCAGTGGGAGCAATGCCAAGGTGTCATGCCACCAAATGTTGGTCGGCCGACCTGGCATTGGGCCCCTGGTCCATGTGGCAGCTTCCTGGTGCTGTCCTGGCTTGTCACATGTAGTCTTGTCTGAAGTTGGGTTCACTTGATATATTGCTTGCTTCTATGTGGATCCTTGGTCCAATGTACCAATCAGGTGGAATGTTGATGTGTGGTACATTTGGATCCAGGATCAGGCTCTCCTATAGAATTCAGGGACCCTGCTTGGTGGTCAGATCCTGGTGAGACCAGAATCAGGTCAGTAGACCTGGGTCTCGGTCTTACAGGGCCTGTTTCCAGCTTTCCTGTATTTCACAAGCTACGAATACAAGTGGAACTTTATTAGTGATAAATATGCTCATGTGATGCTTATCTTCCTTCTATCGAGGACTGTTGACGGGTTTCTGAGTGTACCAAAACTGGTCTTTATTCCCGTCAACAACCGCCCATGCAGCAGCATAGTCGTGTGTGCAAATATGGCAGTTCTGGAGCCATGGAGCCGTGGTTAAGGGCCATTCGGGCTCTCGACCCACGGGAAACACTATGGTAGATAGGCCAGAGGTGTCAAAATGACTTAACCATGGCGTACGGGCATGCTTAACTCAGTGCCGGGAGCCATAGGACGCGTAGGAACCGACCGTACAGCAGCATAGTCGTGTGTGCAAATATGGCAGTTTTGGAGTCATGGAGCCGTGGTTAAGGGCCCTTCAGGATCTCGGGTGATGGCAAACTCTATGGTGGAGAGATGAGAGGAATCAAAATGCCTTAACCATGGAGTACGAGCATGCTTGACTCAGTGCCGGGAGCCATAGGACGCGTTGGAACCGACCGTGTGGCAGCATAGTCGTGTGTGCAAATATGGAAATTTTGGAGCCGTGGAGCCGTGGTTAAGGGCCCTTCAGGCCCTCGAGTGATGGAAAGCTCTATGGTGGAGAGGTGAGAGGCATCAAAATGGCTTAACTATGGTGTACGGGCGTGCTTGACCCGGTACCGAGAGCCGTTGAATGCACAGGATCCAGCCGTGCGTTAGCACAGTCGTGTGTGCAAATATGGCAGTTCTGGAGTCGTGGAGCTGTGGTTAAGGGCCATTCGGGCTCTCGGGTGACGACAAACATTGTGGCGGTGAGGCTATAGGCATCAAAATGCCTTAACCATGGCTTATGGTCATGCTTGACCTAGTGCCGAGAGCTATAGGACACGCAGGAACCGGCTGTGCGGTAGCATAGTCGTGTGTGCAAATATGGCAGTTCTAGAGCTGTGCAGCCATGGTTAAGGGCCATTCGGGTTCTCGGGCGGCAGCAAACACTATGATGGAGAGGCTAGAGGTGTGAAAACACCTTAACCATGGCGCATGGGCGTGCTTGACTTGGTGATAGGAGCGTAGGATGCGCAGGAACCGGCCGTGCGGCAGCATAGTCGTGTGTGCAAATATGGCAGTTCTGGAGACGTGGAGCCATGGTTAAGGGCTGTTCGGGCTCTTGAGCGACAGGCATGCTTGACTCAGTGCCGTAATCATGGCGTACGGGCATGATTGACTCAGTGCCGGGAGCCATAGGATGCGTAGGAACCGCCCGTGCGGCAGCATAGTCGTGTGTGCAAATATGGCAGTTCTGGAGCCGTGGAGCCGTGGTTAAGGGCCATTCGGGCTCTCAAGCAACGGCAAACGCTATGGTAGAGGTGTCAAAATGCCTTAACCATGGCGTATAGGCACGCTAGACTTAGTGCTAGGAGCCATAGGACGCATAGAAACCGACCGTACGGTAGCATAGTCGTGTGTGCAAATATGGTAGTTTTGGAGTCGTGGAGCCGTGGTTGAGGGCCCTTCATGCTCTCGGGTGATGACAAACTCTATGGTCGAGAGGTGAGAGGCATCAAAATGGCTTAACCATGGCGTACGGGCATGCTTAACTCAGTGCCGGGAGCCATAGGACGCGTTGGAACTGACCGTGCGGCAGCATAGTCGTGTGTGCAAATATGGCAGTTCTGGAGCCGTGGAGCCGTGGTTAAGGGCCGTTCTGGCTCTCGAGCGACGGGCATGCTTGACTTAGTGCCTTAATCATGGCGTATGGGCATGATTGACTCAGTACTGGGAACCATAGAATGCATAGGAACCGCCCGTGCGGCAGCATAGTCGTGTGTGCAAATATGGTAGTTCTAGAGCCGTGGAGCCGTGGTTAAGGGCCATTCGGGCTCTCGAGCCATGGGAAACGCTATGGTATAGAGGCCAGAGGTGTCAAAATGCCTTAACCATGGTGTACGGGCATTCTTGACTCAGTGCCGGGAGCCATAGGACGCGTAGGAACCAACCGTGCGACAGCATAGTCGTGTGTGCAAATATGGCAGTTTTGGAGTCGTGGAGCCGTGGTTAAGGGCCCTTCAGGCTCTTGGGTGATGCAAACTCTATGGTGGAGAGATGAGAGGAATCAAAATGGCCTAACCATCGCGTACAGGCGTGCTTTACCCGGTGCCGAGAGACGTAGGACGCACAGGATCCGGCCGTGCGGCAGCAAAGTCATGTGTGCAAATATGGCAGTTCTGGAGCCGTGGAGCCGTGGTTAAGGGCCGTTCGGGCTCTTGAGCGACGGGCATGCCTGACTCAGTGCCTTAATCATGGCATACGGGCATGATTGACTCAGTGCCGGGAGCCATAGGATGCGTAGGAACCGCCCGTGCGGCAGCATAGTCGTGTGTGCAAATATGGCAGTTCTAGAGCCGTGGAGCCATGGTTAAGGGCCATTCGGGCTCTCAACCCACGGGAAACGCTATGGTAGAGAGGCCAAAGGTGTCGAAATGCCTTAACCATGGCGTGCGGGCATGCTTAACTCAATGCCAGGAGCCATACGACGCGTAGGAACCGACCGTACGGTAGCATAGTCGTGTGTGCAAATATGGCAGTTTTGGAGTCGTGGAGCCGTGGCTATGGGCCCTTCAGGCTCTCGAGTGATGGCAAACTCTATGGTGGAGAGATGTGAGGAATCAAAATGCCTTAACCATGGCGTACGAGCATGCTTGACTCAGTGCCGGGAGCCATAGGACGCGTTGGAACCGACCGTGCGGCAGCATAGTCGTGTGTGCAAATATGGAAATTTTGGAGCCGTGGTTAAGGGCCCTTTAGGCCCTCGAGTGATGGAAAGCTCTATGGTGGAGAGGTGAGAGGCATCAAAATGGCTTAACCATGGCGTACGGGCGTGCTTGACCCGGTACCGAGAGCCGTTGAGTGCACAGGATCCAGCCGTGCGGCAACACAGTCGTGTGTGCAAATATGGCAGTTCTGGAGTCGTGGAGCTGTGGTTAAGGGCCGTTCGGGCTCTCGGGTGATGACAAACATTGTGGTGGTGAGGCCAGAGGCATCAAAATGCCTTAACCATGGCATATGGTCATGCTTGACCTAGTGCCGAGAGCTGTAGGACACGCAGGAACTGGCTGTGCAGTAGCATAGTCGTGTGTGCAAATATGGCAGTTCTAGAGCTGTGGAGCCATGGTTAAGGGCCATTCGGGTTCTCGAGCGGCAACAAACACTGTGGTGGAGAGGCTAGAGGTGTCAAAATGCCTTAACCATGGCGCATGGGCGTGCTTGACTTGGTGCCAGGAGCCGTAGGACGCGTAGGAACCGGCCGTGCGGTAGCATAGTCATGTGTGCAAATATGGCAGTTCTGGAGCCGTGGAGCCATAGTTAACGGCCGTTCGGACTCTCGAGCAACGGCAAACGCTATGGTAGAGAGGCCAGAGGTGTCAAAATGCCTTAACCATGGCGTACGGGCATGCTTGACTCAGTGCCAGGAGCCATAGGACGTGTAGGAACCGACCGTGCGACAGCATAGTTGTGTGTGCAAATATGGCAGTTTTGGAGTCGTGGAGCCGTGGTTAAGGGACCTTCAGGCTCTCGGGTGATGACAAACTCTATGGTGGTGAGGTGAGAGGCATCAAAATGGCTTAACCATGGCGTACAGGCATGCTTGACTCAGTGCCGGGAGCCATAGGACGCGTTGGAACCGACCGTGCAGCAGCATAGTCGTGTGAGCAAATATGGCAGTTTTGGAGTCGTGGAGCCGTGGTTAAGGGCCCTTCAGGCTCTCGGGTAATGGCGAACTCTATGGTGGAGAGATGAGAGGAATCAAAATGACTTAACCATGGCGTACGAGCATGCTTGACTCAGTGCCGGGAGCCATAGGACACGTTGGAACCGACCGTGCGGCAGCATAGTCGTGTGTGCAAATATGGAAATTTTGGAGGTGTGGTTAAGGGCCATTCAAGCCCTCGAGTGATGGAAAGCTCTATGGTGGATAGGTGAGAGGCATCAAAATGGCTTAACCATGGTGTACGGGCGTTCTTGACCCGATACCCAGAGCCGTTGAACGCACAGGATCCAGCCGTGCGGCAACACAGTCGTGTGTGCAAATATGGCAGTTCTGGAGTCGTGGAGCTGTGGTTAAGGGCCGTTCGGGCTCTCGGGTGATGACAAACATTGTGGTGGTGAGGCCAGAGGCATCAAAATGCCTTAACCATGGCATATGGTCGTGCTTGACCTAGTGCCGAGAGCTGTAGGACACGCAGGAACTGGCTGCGCGGTAGCATAGTCGTGTGTGCAAATATGGCAGTTCTAGAGCAGTGGAGCCATGGTTAAGGGCCATTCGTGTTCTCGGGCGGCAATAAACGCTGTGGTGGAGAGGCTAGAGGTGTCAAAACGCCTTAACCATGGCGCATGGGCGTGCTTGACTTGGTGCCAGGAGCCGTAGGAAGCGCAGGAACCGGCCGTGCGGTAGCATAGTCGTGTGTACAAATATGGCAGTTCTGGAGCCGTGGAGCCATGGTTAAGGGCCGCTCAGACTCTATAGCAATGGCAAACGCTATGGTAGAGAGGCCAGAGGTGTCAAAATGCCTTAACCATGGCGTACGGGCATGCTTTACTCAGTGCCAGGAGCCATAGGATGCGTAGGAATCGACCGTGCGACAGCATAGACGTGTGTGCAAATATGGCAGTTTTGGAGTCGTGGAGCCGTGGTTAAGGGCCCTTCAGGGTCTCGGGTGATGACAAACTCTATGGTGGAGAGGTGAGAGGCATCAAAATGGCTTAACCATGGCGTACAGGCATGCTTGACTCAGTGCCGGGAGCCATAGGACGCGTTGGAACCGACCGTGCGGCAGCATAGTCGTGTATGCAAATATGGCAGTTCTAGAGCCGTGGAGCCATGGTTAAGGGCCATTCGGGCTCTCGAGTGATGGGCATGCTTGACTTAGTGCCTTAATCATGGCGTACGGGCATGATTGACTCAGTGCCGGGAGCCATAGGATGCGTAGGAACCGCCCGTGCGGCAGCATAGTCGTGTGTGCAAATATGGCAGTTCTGGAGCCGTGGAGCCGTGGTTAAGGGCCCTTCAGGCTCTTGGGTGATGGCAAACTCTATGGTGGAGAGATGAGAGGAATCAAAATGGCTTAACCATGGCGTACGGGCATGCTTTACCCGGTGCCGAGAGACGTAGGATGCACAGGATCTGGCCGCGCGGCAGCAAAGTCGTGTGTGCAAATATGGCAGTTCTGGAGCCGTGGAGCCATGGTTAAGGGCCGTTCAGGCTCTCGAGTGACGGGCATGCTTGACTCTGTGCCTTAATCATGGCGTACGAGCATGATTGACTCAGTGCCGGGAGCCATGGGATGCGTAGGAACCGCCCGTGCGGCAGCATAGTCGTGTGTGCAAATATGGCAGTTCTGGAGCCGTGGAGCCGTGGTTAAGGGCCATTCGGGCTCTTGACCCACGGGAAACGCTATGGTAGAGAGGACAAAGGTGTCAAAATGCCTTAACCATGGCGTACGGGCATGCTTGACTCGGTGCCGGGAGCCATAGGACGCGTAGGAACCGATCGTACGGCAGCATAGTCGTGTGTGCAAATATGGCAGTTTTGGAGTCATGGAGCCGTGGTTAAGTGCTCTTCAGGCTCTCGGGTGATGGCAAACTCTGTGGTGGAGAGATGAGAGGAATCAAAATGCCTTAACCATGGCGTACGAGCATGCTTGACTCAGTGCCGGGAGCCATAGGACACGTTGGAACCGACCGTGCGGCAGCATAGTCGTGTGTGCAAATATGGAAATTTTGGAGCCGTGGTTAAGGGCCCTTTAGGCCCTCGAGTGATGGAAAGCTCTATGGTGGAGAGGTGAGAGGCATCAAAATGGCTTAACGATGGCGTACGGGCGTGCTTGACCCGGTACCGAGAGCCGTTGAGTGCACAGGATCCAGCCGTGCGGCAACACAGTCGTGGGTGCTAATATGGCAGTTCTGGAGTCGTGGAGCTGTGGTTAAGGGCCGTTCGGGCTCTCGGGTGATGACAAACATTGTGGTGGTGAGGCCAGAGGCATCAAAACGCCTTAACCATGGCATATGGTCATGCTTGACCTAGTGCCGAGAGCTGTAGGACACGCAGGAACCGGCTGTGCGGTAGCATAGTCGTGTGTGCAAATATGGCAGTTCTAGAGCTGTGGAGCCATGGTTAAGGGCCATTTGGGTTCTCGAGCGGCAACAAACACTGTGGTGGAGAGGCTAGAGGTGTCAAAACGCCTTAACCATGGCGCATGGGCGTGCTTGACTTGGTGCCAGGAGCCGTAGGACGCGTAGGAACCGGCCGTGCGGTAGCATAGTCGTGTGTGAAAATATGGCAGTTCGAGAGCCGTGGAGCCATGGTTAACGGCCGTTCGGACTCTCGAGCAATGGCAAACGCTATGGTAGAGAGGCCAGAGGTGTCAAAATGCCTTAACCATGGCGTACGGGCATGCTTGACTCAGTGCCAGGAGCCATAGGACGCGTAGGAACCGACCGTGCGACAGCATAGTTGTGTGTGCAAATATGGCAATTTTGGAGTCGTGGAGCCATGGTTAAGGGCCCTTCAGGCTCTCAGGTGATGACAAACTCTATGGTGGTGAGGTGAGAGGCATCAAAATGGCTTAACCATGGCGTACAGGCATGCTTGACTCAGTGCCGGGAGCCATAGGACGCGTTGGAACCGACCGTGCGGCAGCATAGTCGTGTGTGCAAATATGGCAGTTTTGGAGTCGTGGAGCCGTGGTTAAGGGCCCTTCAGGCTCTCGGGTAATGGCGAACTCTATGGTCGAGAGATGAGAGGAATCAAAATGCCTTAACCATGGCGTACGAGCATGCTTGACTCAGTGCCGGGAGCCATAGGACACGTTGGAACCGACCGTGCGGCAGCATAGTCGTGTGTGCAAATATGGAAATTTTGGAGGTGTGGTTAAGGGCCCTTGAAGCCCTCGAGTGATGGAAAGCTCTATGGTGGAGAGGTGAGAGGCATCAAAATGGCTTAACCATGGCGTACGGGCGTTCTTGACCCGGTACCGAGAGCCGTTGAATGCACAGGATCCAGCCGTGCGGCAGCACAGTCGTGTGTGCAAATATGGCAGTTCTGGAGTCGTGGAGCTGTGGTTAAGGGCCGCTCGGGCTCTCGGGTGATGACAAACATTGTGGTGGTGAGGCCAGAGGCATCAAAATGCCTTAACCATGGCATATGGTCGTGCTTGACCTAGTGCCGAGAGCTGTAGGACACGCAGGAACTGGCTGTGCGGTAGCATAGTCGTGTGTGCAAATATGGCAGTTCTAGAGCCGTGGAGCCATGGTTAAGGGCCATTCGGGTTCTCGGGCGGCAACAAATGCTGTGGTGGAGAGGCTAGAGGTGTCAAAACACCTTAACCATGGCGCATGGGCGTGCCTGACTTGGTGCTAGGAGCCGTTGGACGCGCAGGAACCGGCCGTGCGGTAGCATAGTCGTGTGTACAAATATGGTAGTTCTGGAGCCGTGGAGCCGTGGTTAAGGGCCACTCAGACTCTCGAGCAACGGCAAATGCTATGGTAGAGAGGCCAAAGGTGTCAAAATGCCTTAACCATGGCGTACGGGCATGCTTTACTCAGTGCCAGGAGCCATAGGACGCGTAGGAATCGACCGTGCGACAGCATAGACGTGTGTGCAAATATGGCAGTTTTGGAGTCGTGGAGCCGTGGTTAAGGGCCCTTCAGGCTCTCGGGTGATGACAAACTCTATGGTGGAGAGGTGAGATTCATCAAAATGGCTTAACCATGGCGTACAGGCATGCTTGACTCAGTGCCGGGAGCCATAGGACGCGTTGGAACCGACCGTGCGGCAGCATAGTCGTGTATGCAAATATGGCAGTTCTAGAGCCGTGGAGCCATGGTTAAGGGCCATTCGGGCTCTCGAGCGATGGGCATGCTTGACTTAGTGCCTTAATCATGGCGTACGGGCATGATTGACTCAGTGCCGGGAGCCATAGGATGCGTAGGAACCGCCCGTGCGGCAGCTTAGTCGTGTGTGCAAATATGGCAGTTCTGGAGCCGTGGAGCCGTGGTTAAGGGCCCTTCAGGCTCTCGTGTGATGGCAAACTCTATGGTGGAGAGATGAGAGGAATCAAAATGGCTTAACCATGGCGTACGGGCGTGCTTCGCCCGGTGCCGAGAGACGTAGGATGCACAGGATCTGGCCGTGCGGCAGCAAAGTCGTGTGTGCAAATATGGCAGTTCTGGAGCCGTGGAGCCATGGTTAAGGGCCGTTCAGGCTCTCGAAGCGATGGGCATGCTTGACTCAGTGCCTTAATCATGGCGTACGAGCATGATTGACTCAGTGCCGGGAGCCATGGGATGCGTAGGAACCGCCCGTGCGGCAGCATAGTCGTGTGTGCAAATATGGCAGTTCTGGAGCCGTGGAGCCGTGGTTAAGGGCCATTCGGGCTCTTGACCCACGGGAAATGCTATGGTAGAGAGGACAAAGGTGTCAAAATGCCTTAACCATGGCGTACGGGCATGCTTGACTCGGTGCCGGGAGCCATAGGACGCGTAGGAACCGACCGTACGGCAGCATAGTCGTGTGTGCAAATATGGCAGTTTTGGAGTCATGGAGCCGTGGTTAAGTGCTCTTCAGGCTCTCGGGTGATGGCAAACTCTGTGGTGGAGAGATGAGAGGAATCAAAATGCCTTAACCATGGCGTACGAGCATGCTTGACTCAGTGCCGGGAGCCATACGACGCGCTGGAACCGACCGTGCGGCAGCATAGTCGTGTGTGCAAATATGGAAATTTTGGAGCCGTGGAGCCGTGGTTAAGGGCCCTTCAGGCCCTCGAGTGATGGAAAGCTCTGTGGTGGGGAGGTGAGAGGCATCAAAATGGCTTAACCATGGCGTACGGGTGTGCTTGACCCGGTACCGAGAGCCGTTGAATGCACAGGATCCAGCCGTGCGGCAGCACAGTCGTGTGTGCAAATATGGCAGTTCTGGAGTCGTGGATGTGTGGGAACCGACCAACTAATATAATTATTGTTCACTAATCGAGCCATCGTGGCAGCTTAAGTTGTAAACCGCAATTATACCAGCCCGGTAGTCTATGAAATCCCGAAAGATCTCGAACTTTGTCAACGGCACACCCGAATCACAAAGTTCAGCAGTTCCCATTCACTTAAGTTACTTTTACAAACTTTTATAAGTACACCGATGGTTACAAATATAAAATTTTACCACTCAGGATTTTCAAATAAACAGCGGAAGATAGTAATCTTTGCAATATACTCACACCTAAGTACTTAAATATAGTGCCAGCTCAGGGTCATCTCCGTCAAAAGCATGTAGATGAGATATCAGAGTTGACATGCCCGAAGTCTAATCCTCCCATAGTGGGATATAAGTCCATCGTGTCACCACCGTGGCAATCTTCAACCAACAACAAACAACATTGGGAATTGCACCCTGAGTACGTTGTACTCAGCAAGACTTACCCGACAAAAAGAAAATAAAGACTCTTTGGTGGATGACAGGCTTTATAGTGGGTTAGCTGACTCCTTTGTTGCCAAAAAGATGAGCTTATTAATATTCACTTAGTGACAAAAGGACTCTCTAGCTTATCCATTTCAGTAGAACCTGCCATTACTACATTAGCACCTGCAATTACTCACATTTAAAGTAGAAGCAATCAACATTAAGCATCCGCATTGATTGAGTAATCATTAAACCATCATGAGTGAACATAACCAACTCGTACATAAGATATTATTGGCTACCATGCCGCTGTCTCGATCAAGTGTTCACTGTCCAGGAATGATGGCGATTATAATCGATTTGCAAACCAGCTGGCGGGTATTCCTCACACAAACCACACAACTCCCGTCGGAGTCGATTAGGTCACCATGATCTACTCGGGAGAAGGCACGGGATCAACTTACACTCTAACATGACCAAGGAAACTCTCGGTTGCCAACAGGTAAGCGTGCCCATCAAATGACACCGCCCCATCTTCAGGGCTTACTCTCCAGGCCCTTGTTTACCCCTCCCCCATCGCCGGCATGGACACCAAGAAGTTGAAACCCAGCCCAAGTAGATTCTTGGCTTCGCGGTTGGGCACCACACACCCTTCCAGCTATCTATGAGGCGTTGTTCAACATGATCGGGGACGTACAAAGCCATATTTCTTTAGAGATGATTTAGAAGGCCACCTGGTTATGTTCATATCCAACATCTCTCTAATCTCAATCCAAAAGGGGTAGTAACCTCCCATACTCGCAGATGAGGGTCGATCATCCGGCTTTTACCGATTAATAGAGCAGGCCTAAGCATGTAGTCGATCCTATACTTAAAGTAGGATATTTCTAGTGGCAAGGTAGTCCTGATGCAATTACGGTTCCAATCAACGCCTAAAACTTAATGCATCATAAAGAATAAAAGGACGCAAGGTGAAACATTTGCAAACCATAGGAGGGATGCTCTGGGGCTTGCCTTAGTTAAAAGATCAGACTGAAGCTCCAGGTACTCGACTCTTCCAAGTCAGATCCCTGGTTTTTGATTGCTTCGCGTACGGATCTCCGTTCGACTTGTCCTTCTGGATCCTTGACTTCACGGCTAACGTTCTACACGTGATCCTGGAATGATGCATGTGCATATGTATGAATACATGATTGTCGAGACATATGCAGGATCATGGAGGCTAGGTGCTCATGTGTAATTTGCTTATTTAAGCTGCTACACTATCACTAGCAAACAAGCCAGTAAAACCAAAGATTTGAACCTAAGCCTAATCATCCTACCCCAATCATCAAGACACACTCAAAATCAATCTATCATACATATCCTAATCACTATGAGTCATCTTCATCAAGTCCTATACATGACCTCACGCAATCGAGCTTCACTACCTATTATAAACTTATAATTGGCAGTCCAGTAATAAAATCATAACTGGAGTTCTATAACTCCAGTGGAAATGATTGAAGACAATCTGGAAAGCTTATGAAATTATCCATCAATCATCTCAAGACATCAAGACATGATTCTCAACTTAACTGATCCTAAAACAGATAACATCAGGACTGGGTCCTGACAAAACAACATTTAAACAATTCTGCCTACCATATTGCAATAGGCATAACTCCTGGACCATTGATCCAATGGCCACCAAATTTCAACAGTAGATTGACATACTAATTACAAACCAATCATGTAAAGACAAGTTTCCCAGAATACCAACCTATCATTAGGTTAGGCATGACATCTTGGAATCGACTCTAAATTAACCACCTATGGGTTGAACAGCAACCCATAGCTAGACACATCCTAAAATCCTATAAAAACTACAGTAGATGACACATGGCAATGATAGTGCATCATCCAAGTTTCATCCCATTTGGATGAACCTACTAGCCTACACAAAAAAGACATGATAGCACATAACAATGGACCTAAAAATACTTTGTACTACCTACTTGCTACAAGCATGAAATCAAGCACATACAGAGCTACCTACTGGCATAAGATAAGCCTACAAAAGTTATCAACTCCAAACTTTGCCCCTATAATTCATTTATGAATTATCTCGGAAATGGTCATCAAATGACACTTGAACTACAACTCTATTTTATTACACAGAAAGCATGCACAATATCTTTACTATGGACAGGGCATCACATAAGAAGACTAACAAAGCAAGAATCATATTTTTCAGAGCAACCTATGATTTACTATGCATTTCCTAAGATTATAAGCAATTCAAGAATTAATTCTAAACTCAATATAAAAGCATCACAAACAGGGCATTTCATATTTTCTATGCATAGGGCATCTCATAAGATAAATCTAGGAACTTGAATCGTTGGATTTGGACAAACCTAGCTCCCTATATAAAATTCTAAAGCCTTGCACTAATTTCTGGAAATTCCTTTTCCTAATCTGAATAAGACAGACGCTTTGCAGAAAAGCCCCTGAGCTTTTCCTGAATTGCGCAAGGGCGGATCTGTAGTTCCCTATGTCTGGCGCCTTTGTGGATTAGCCCCTCACCTTCTTCTAATTCTCCCCCGAGGTCCCAACACGGAAGGGAAGCAGAGGAGCGGGCCGGCTTGTCGGCGGCCGACGGCGGGGAGCCTTCCCGGTGGCCATGAAGGGGCGGCGAAGCACCGCAGTGGCATGGCGCGCCCGTGGGTGGCCCCAGCGCGGCGGAAGGAGGCCCCCAGGCCGCCCGACCATGGGAGCACGCGGCTCCGCGGCTCGGTTGGGCGCGGGAGCTCGCCGATACTGGCGACGAAGGCTTCGTCGGCGGCGGCAGGGTGGCGGCGAGGCTAGTGCGGTGCTGGGCAGAGGCGATGGCGCGGCTAGCTGGCGTGTTGCGGCACGAAGACGACGTGCGGCGGTGGCATTGCGAGCCCACCGTCGGAGCTGGCGGCGGTCATGCGCCACGGCGGCGCAAGCGCTAGCGAGCGGCAGGGTGAGCACGCGCGCGCGAGGCTCAAGCTGTGACAGGCGGTGGCGCTGGAAGGTGGCAGGAGCAGAGCAAGCTCCGCAGCCGACCATGGCGGATTCGCCCGCGGCGGCGCGATGGTGACGAGCGGAAGAGAGATGGGAGAGAGTGGGGAGTGAGGGAGACGCTGTCCCCTTCGGACAGAGCGTCCGGCAGACGAGCGGAGGGGGCAGGACCCGAGCGCCATGCGGCCAAGGGAGGACGGGCATGGGCGCCACGCGCCCCGGTATGTGTCCCTCCTCTGCAGCATTTCGCAGAGCAGGTGGCGGGTGTCATGGAGGCCTAGTTCGACGGTGGTTTTTGGCCGTTTCCGGGCCGAATCTCAAGATGGGCCAGAAACGAAGTTTACTCACCACAGTACGCTCGTCATTTTTCATTAAGACACTTCATCCATTTGAGCTACAGATTAGGAGATAATTAGGTGCCAACACGGCAATGTCAACACACTAATGACGGTCGACCTAGGCTCGTATTTTCTAAAATTGGGTGGCCAAACTCGACCGAATTGCTCCCAATTTTTGGCATGTTGTGCCCCAATGGGTTAGCTATGTTTTTCCTATTTGGGCTAACTCAAGTTGTTTCACGGAAATCGGAGAACGCAGCATCCCAATCTGCCGACGTCATTAATCGTAATGACTTCATCACTCGTTTTGAGCACCTTCTAGGCATTTTCATGAAAAAGTCAAAACATAAAGTTTTCTCGAAATGTTCTCCTCTTTGAACTTTATTAAAGGTCCGACTCGAGATAAGCAACGTAGCTATTACTTCTAGTTTAACCCACTAATCCTACTTAAGGCCTAAGTCAAACAAGGTGCATCAAACATCAAGCAAATCACGTTGAGATGATAATTATATGCTAATGATACGACTATGCCCATGATTTGCAGAGTTAATGAATGATTAACGTCATGGATGTTACAGCCTAACCCCCTTAAAAGAAATCTCGTCCCGAGATTTGGTGGAAGTAGATTAATTTTTGAAAATGGTATTTTTCATAACGTCATTTTCATACTTGGTCAAGGCCATCACGTTTATCCATCAACTTCTCAATACTGGTCACGGCCAAGTAGCTCAATTCTGGGTTACACGATCTCAATGTCCACAACCCAATGCATTGCCGAGGATACCCTGACTGCTACTATGTCGTGTTCCCAAGGAGTATTGCTTGTCGGTTCCGGATACGTCAGTCTTCATAGGGTTCAACAATTGGAGACCCAGATAGAGTCACCTTCCGCTCAAGAGGCACCCCAATCATAAGTAGCCTTGACGGGGTCCAAATTATCACACCAACTGATCCACTCCTTGCAACTTGCCGAACATTTGGTGCAGATGGTGGTGTCGAAGCTCCCGGGCAGGCAATGCCTAATGAATGAAGCAATCTAATTCAGCTTCGACTCGTCGATTACTCCATACTTACTTCCTGGCGAGTATCTTCATTCCTGACTTGCAACCGGCATGCCCTTTCTTACGGTGATGCCACCATTACTATGTCAATCTGAAGTATGAAGATGACACAGAATAGCATGATGTGCACTCACACAAAACCTAAGACCATATCTCACTAGGGTAGGTTATCATATAGCATGACCAAACAACTACCCAATTGTAAGTGTTGGGGTTATTTGAGAGGGAATCTGCTATTCACATCATCAAATATATCAAAAGGTGCTTCAAAAATCCATAGTAGTTACCACTGAGAAGCAAAGTGTAGGTTTTCGCAAAACGGAAACCACGTGACTCACTTACGAGGTGGCAACATAGGACTTTGTCCACACAGGTTCAGTATTGTCACAGACCCTCATAGGAACACTGGCTAATGAAATGCCAATATGAATCATTTGGACCAAGAAAGTTCAACTTTTGCATGTAGAAGTCAAAGTTCTTAGGGCAAAGATATCCAAATCTTCTCATGTAGAAGTCAAAGTTTTTAGGTCAAAGATATCCTTAACTCGTCGAAACTACCAAATTTTTCCTTTCTATTTAGTAGATCCATCAAGCTAAGCGAATCCCATAGCAAGCATCTTCAGGTAGCATTTTCTTGCGTACAAGACATGTTCTAAGGTTAGGGGTTCACTACCCTGGATATACCAAAAGTACCTTTCCAACCATGCACATGCCAAGTATTACTCAAAAGGTACTAGTATTGAGCCAACTTTCATGTCCTGTCAACGCTTGAATGACACGTAAGGCCCATATTTGATGGACCAAGGTCGTATCAAAGCACTCATGCCCGACATAATCAAGGCACAACATACTCGAGCGTACTGACTACCTGATCCTCATTCAGGGGCAAATCCACTGGTACTACATACATCCAAAGCTGCGTAGAGAATACGGCTCATCAATAGGACACAGTAGCTCCTTGCAGATGGATGGTGGATAGTTAAGCACCATAATATGGATGCCCAAGGATATAGCATTTGTTAGACTATCTTTCGAGACTGGTGCAATAAAGGTTTTCACCCGACAAACCATCCCGTAGGTTCCCATAAAGCAAGAGTACCTTAGGCGATGTTCAGACGGTCTAGCCCCCTTAAAAGAACTCTTTCTTCTCGATAAGGGGTATGATGGAATAAAGATTCATTTCACTGATCGGCAAATTCTTGTATCCAATTAACTCCAGGATGACTGCTCCAACTAGTCTGACACTTGTGCCGACAAGTGTGATTCCAATATGAGCAAAGGAACAGCTAGACAGAATCAAGAGCTCAACCATTATTACTCGTAATTTGCTCTCTGAGCTCTCAGCTTGGACGCATGGCTAATCATCCTATGAAAGATCGCCAGAAGCTTTCATTTCGTTGATGACATTCAACCCACTACGAAACTTAGCATCTACCTGATAGTTAACTTCGACTCGCTGGGTAGAAAAGTTGGTTTCATATTATCGTTTACTAGCGAGATAGATCTACTATGGCCATTTTCATAATACACAAGTCAAGCAGGCAAACAATTTGGTTATATACCCGTCTATGTCTGGGCTGGAGAGTAACTTCTCATAAATTCACTGATAGGTTGCCCTTCGGCATTAAAAGCTTCACAATGGTCGCAATCAACGCTGACATAGGCATTATCCGTGAAGAATAAGAAGGAACACATAGTGTCGGTGTTTCGTACCCCGGGGGGTATAACACCAACGAGTAAATTTCTATGCGTGCTCCCTAATCCGGATGGTGATGCAAGAAGGACACAAGTGTTTATCCTGGTTCAGGCAAAGAATGCCCTACGTCCAGCGGGGGGAGGAAACTTGTATTATCTTGCACCTAAGTGCTTGTACAGGGGTGAGTACAAGGTAGTCCAGAGACTTAGTGAGTGAGTGAGTGTGAGTGAAGGTGTAAAAATGTGCACCCGTAAAAGCCCCCCCTGAATTAGGCCCTGGCGTCCCCTTTTATAGGCCAAGAGGAGGCTCAGGAGTACAGAGTAGATAGGGCTGTCGTGGGCGTGACGTCGAGATACTTGGTGCCGTCAAGTCGTCGAGTCTCGTAGACGCTCCTTGTGGTCCGGCTCGAGCCTCGTAGCGGTATGGTCATTGATGGCCTCGCTCGTTCTTCTTGGTCGTGGGCCGACGTAGTCAAGGTACGGTGCTGGCCTGGCCGAGCACGTGCGCCTAGGAACCCTGCGGTATGGTCGTCGAGGTGGGAAAGACAGGGCACCGCGCGCCCCATGCTCAGGTCGCGTCCGTCATCATTCCTTGAGCGGCTGATGTCCGCTTCGAGAGGGAGATGGCCTGAGCGAAGGGACTGAACAGCGGGTTAGATGGTACGGAGAGTTGACAATTGCGTTCTGAGAGGGTGCCGCACATGGCATAGTGCCAGGTATGGTGCAATAGTGGCGCCTGCCATCCTCGAATCCGGGGAGGGGCTGCGTGATGGTGGAAGTGACCGGTACGATCCACTATTGCGGGCCCCGTAGCCATGGTGTTAGGCGGGCGGCGTACTACGACGCCGTTCGAGCCCTGTAGCCATGTGCGCACCACGGTTGGCAATTATTGCAGGCATACTCGAGCGGTCGCTCGCTCGAGCGCTTTCCGCCACTGTCTCGAGCGGTCGCTTGCTCGAGTGATTTCCGTTACCGTCTCGAGCGGTTTCCGTACTTCTTCCTCGAGCGGGCGGGTGGCTGCTGCTCGAGCAAGTGGGCTTTGTGGCCTTGTGGGCCTAATTCGCACGCCCAACAGAGTAGGATTGGGATTTCCTTGGTTAATTCTTGGGAGAGTTAGAGGCGAAATGGGCTGGATTATTCACCTCTAATCTACCTAATTTAGGACCCCCTAATCTAGGTACCCGACAGTAGCCCCCGAGCCCTTGTTTGATTGTGAAACTTCAAACAAGGGATCATGAAGTGGAGTTGAAGTGCCTAGACTTAGGGTCATGTTGTTTCGAGGAGTCGTTTCGTTCTTTCTCCGTGGGGGGCGCGCGAGCGTCCCCCGTGGGGGTAGCCCCCGAGGCCCTAGTGGAATGAGGCATTCCTCTGGGGGCTTTGAGATGAACGGGTTTAAGTAGGAGTATTATTAACTGGAGTTGTAGCAGCTCGAGGTAGGAGATTTCTGATAACTGTTCGAGCCCCCGAGTATTTCCTGCTCCTCCCGTGTCGAGGGAGGTTGTTTGTGTGACTCGAGCCCCCGAGCCTTGAATGGCCGGGCCGGAGTCGTGATCCGATTCCTCCGCCGGATCTCTTGGATCGATCCAAGTGGTGAGAGGTCCGACACTACTCGCGACCGAGCGAGCGCCATACCTCCCCGTGAGCCGATGGCGGGTAGTCCAAGTGAGGGCTCGTCTCCTTTCGGGGAGACGGCCGTGGCCCGGGGCGCTCTCATTAGTGCGGGGTGCTTAGTTTCCGAGGACCGGCCCCGTTCGAGGGGACCGGCGGCTCGAGTGCCTCCCGTCGGCGGGATCTCTTGGAAACCTAGTGCCCCGCCTTGGACACGCCGTCCGGGTTCGAGGGTTCGTTCTCGAGCGAACCTTTCGAGGGTTCCTTCCCATAGGCGCCCACGACTCGGGTGCTCGAGGGCGGCTGTTCGAACCCGTCCGTGGGTCGCCTCCGCTCCTCGAGACTTACTTGTGGGACCGGGGTCCCTGGGTTTCTTACCGTGTAAGGGACCGTCTGTCGAGACGTCCCGTCATTACGCATCCGTCCGTTGCGAACGGCGCGCCTTTTTAGGCGGAAACCGGCGCGTCGTGGTGATCGTGGCTTGGCGACGGTTCCGCTCCGTCTCGCGACGCGTGCGCCCTGTAAAGGGAGGTAGATGGCGGTTTTGTCGAGCAATAAATGCGGTTACCGTTTTTCGTCGAGTCCGCCGGGGCGCGCGGGCCGTCGGATGGTATAATCTAGGCCGTCGGATGCGATTCACGCGGATCGGCTTGGGCTCTATAAATATGGAGGGGTAGGCCTCTGGTTCTTCTTCCCCGCATTCTCGCCCTTTTCGCCGCTCTTGCCGCCAGTTGCGCCCTGCTCCGGATTCAATCCGCCGCTGCCCTCATTTGCAACCGCCGCCGCTGCTGCCGCCTGTGACCGCCGGTGATCGCGCTTGCTTTCCACGCCTGCGTTCCCCGCGCCACCGTTCCCCGCGCTACCGTTCCTCGCGCTTCGCCGCCGCCGTTGCTCCGCCGTCCCGCTCCCGTCATCAATATGAAGAGGTCGGTCAGGAAGTCGGGTCAGAGCTCCGGCCAGGGTGCTGGTAGCAAGGGCAAGGGCAAAGGCAGGAGTGCCGCCAAGCCTTCCCCGCCGGTGGTGATGGAGGATGCGCTCCCGTGGCCTCGGTCCTCGGTGACC
This sequence comes from Themeda triandra, assembly GCA_018135685.1. NCBI lineage: Eukaryota > Viridiplantae > Streptophyta > Magnoliopsida > Poales > Poaceae > Themeda > Themeda triandra. The sequence continues at coordinate 354,617 of JAENPR010000067.1, read as the reverse complement.
GAGGCAATGCTGCTCAACTTGGTGAATGGCGGATTGCTTCCGCCCAATCCGGCGGAGGGGTTACCGGAGTGGAGGGTGCCGGACGACGATCACCTCGAGCCCAATCCCCCGCTGGGCTACGTCCCGAGCTTCATCGGGTTCCACCGGCGGGGACTTGGTGCGCGGCCGAGCCGCTTCATGCGGGCGCTCCCCACCATTTCGGGTCGAGCTCCAAAGACTTCAACCCTAACTCCATCTCGCTCGTGGCTACTTACGCCGCTGTGTGTGAGGGGTATCTGGGAATAGCGCCGCAGTGGGACCTGTTCACCCACATCTTCAAGGCGACGCTCTTCACCAAGGCGGTGAAGAACAAGGAGGCCGCCGACGATGACGGTGACGACGATGACGAGGAGGAGGAGGAGGAGAACGAGGAGGAAGAGGAGAAGGTGGTGAAACCAAAGGTCCGCCGCTACGTTCGAGCGGGCTCCTGCTCGATTGGGCTAAAGAGGAAGGAATGCTGGCTGTCCGGCGCGTGGTCGTCGAACAACGCCGGCTGGGACCGGGAGTGGTTCTACCTCCGCAACGAGGAGGGCCTCTTCCCAGAGTACACCGGCGCCGTGCTTACCGCGCCTGGTTTCAACTGGACGCACGGCCAGCCGGCGGCGTGCCAGCCCCGCATGGACTCCCTGCTCAACGCCATTACGAGCCTCCGCAACCGGAGGTCCGGCAACCTCTTCTTCAACATTGCGCATGTGGTTGCCGAGTTCCACAGCCGCCGGGTGCTCCCGCTCGCCGAGCGCCCGCTGCGGCTCGACCAGATGACGGAGGACGCCGATCCTGCGGCGCTCGCGGCCAGCAGGATGTCGGACGTGCCCCTCCCGGTCGCCACAATCGTGGCTCGGGTGCGCGACGCGATCGACGGTGGGAGGAACTTTGGTGAGAACCAAGTTGGCCTCTTCCGCATGCGTCCGGCCGTCAATCTACTGGGCTTTGTAAGTTTTCTTGAGACCCCCTTTCGTTGTTTCTTTTACTCGAGCAATCCTTATCGTTGCTGTTCTTTTTCCGAATATCAACGACCACGCGGAGTCGAGGCCCCCGGTGAAGGAGGACGCACCCGACCGCGAGGTAAGACGCCTGAGGGGCGAACGGGCACATACTGCCGTGGTCTCGAGGAGGGAGGAAAAGGCGCAGAAAGCCCGCGCGCTGGAGGAGAAGGAGAAGCGTAAGGCTAGGCGCCGCCGGGAGCGTGAAATTCGTCTGGCGGCGGACCCAACCGACTGGAGCCCTAGTCTCGAGTCGTCCGACGAGGACGAGGACGACGATGATGAGGAGGACGAGGCGACCGACAGCGATGACGCCACCGCCGCTCGAGCCCTGACGCCTCCTCGCTCTCGCGTGCAGGAGCCAACTTTGGCGCCAGGCCTCCTGCGCGACGACTCGTCGCTGGTTCGAGCGAGTCAGCAGGAGGAGTCGTCGAGCCGTGGTGCTCGAGCGCCGTCGCCGGGCCAAGCAAGGCAACGGGGTGGGGCGTCTCAACGCTCCAGCCGCCGCGCTCGCTCATCGTCGCCGGCTCAAGCAGGGCGGCGGGAGGAGTCGCCCCGTCACTCTAGCCATGGCGGGCGGGCGCCGTCTCCGACGCGGCGGGATTCTTCCTCCCGCCACCAGCCATCTTCAACGGGCGCGCACACCCGGCAGCATGAGGCTGCAAATGTGCGCACTTCAAGTTCTGCGCAGCCCGACGAGCAACGCCGGTCTCCTACCAGCGGTCGCCGGGCCGAGCGGACCTCGACCCGCAGGACCCAGGATCCCGCAAGGGACGCCGTGCCCGTCCCGGCCACGGAGTCGGCCAGAACAGGGGCGGCCGCCAGGGTCTCGAAGCCCCCGAGTGGCGTAAGCGGCGGGCTCGAGGTCCCCAAGTCTTCGAGTGTCTCGAGGGGGGCGACTGAGGCTCGACAGCCCCCGAGCGCTTTGAGCAGGCCGGGTGGCTCGGGCAGCGCCACCTCGACCGCGGGGTAAGCCTTCTGGTCGACCTATCCCTTATTGTACTATTTCGTTCGTGTGTGAGTACTTGGTCACAACGAATTTTTGTTTTTCTCTTTCTTCCAGGACTAAGCGTCCCCTGCAGACGTTACCGTCCCTCCCCCCATGCTGCCTACTAAGAGGCTGAGGACCACAGGAGGGTCGAGCGGCACCCCGTCGATGTCAGGTGGAGTGACCCTTCCCCATTCTACTCCAATTTGGTTAGAGCGGGCCAAGGATGCGCTTAGGCGTGGCAGGCTGATGGCAGCTGCGTCCCGTGCAGGTGCCAGGGCCGTGACCAAGGCCACGGGGGACGAGAACGCCACCATCACCACGGCCTCGACTGCCCTCTCGCTCGAGACCCCGACGCCGTCAGGCGCGCTGGGTGACGCGGCGGTGGGTGACCAAGGGGCGATAGCGCCAGAGCCGGCGGCCTCTATTCCGGCGACGGGGGCTGGATCGGAGCAGCAGCCCATTACGCTCGAAGACAAGAGTCCGAGCTCGGGCGCCAAGTCCTCCCCGGCCAACCGCTGCGCGCCGAGGAGGAGCGCAGGGAGAAGGAGGAGGAGGAGACGCTGGCAGCCACTGATCGGCCGGTGGGAGATGTGGTGATGCAGGAGGCGGGACCGGTACCTGAACCTCAGCCGAGCCGAGCCTCAACCCCTCCTCGGGATATGGAGGTCGAGTCCTCAGCTGGGCAACGGGTCGAGGACGGGGAGGCCCAAGCTGCCGCTCGAGTGGAGGCGCTCGAGGAGCATCCCGCCGCCACGCAAGAGGAGGAGAGGGCGGAGGAGCCGGTGGAGCAGCAGGCGGAGCTGGCGGTGCAGCCTACCGCCGCAGTCGGCGAGGAGCATCAGCTGCAAGCGGAGCAGCAGGCGGCGCTGGTGGAGCAGCAGGCGGAGCCGGCGGTGCAGCAGCCTTCTGTCTCTGGTGGCGACGAGCACCAGGACGTCGAGCGAGAGCTCCATCCGGTGCCGTTCCAGGCACCGTCGCAGCCTCTGCAGCTGTCGGGGGACCTGGTGCCCCACCTCGTGCCCGACTCGGAGACGGGCGAGGTGAGATTCGAGGTCATGACCGACGCCGATCAGTGGGAGGAGGCCCAAAGGAAGCTGACGGCGGTTGCCATCGTTGAAAGCCACATGCGGTCGGTCGGCCTTGGTCCCACCGAGCCCACTGACGCCTCCATCGAGGAGCGAAGGCGGATTGAGGCGCGGGCGCTCGCCCAAGAGGCGTCCTCTTCCTGGAGTCAGCCGCAACGCCCACCTACCCTGGCTGAGCGGGTGGTGACGGCGGACGTCGACCTGGAGGCGGTGAGGAGACTCCACTCCTCCGTCGACAAGGAGATGCGGGAGGAGTTTCCTCTTTGGGAGAGGCCGCCGCTGGTGCTCTCCGACCCCCTTGACCACGAGGCTCCCCCGATCGTGATGAACGATCAGAAGGAGCTCGAGGCGCATGTGGAGGCCGAGGAGCGCCGGCAATGGCTCGAGAGCGCTTTGAAGACCGCTCGTCGCTCGTCTCGAGGATATGCCCCGGCTTCTTTCGGTGAGTGCCCTCGAGTTCGGTTGCTTGCCTTTTTGGTCTATCGCGTTTTATGTTCTAACGTTTCTCCTTCGAGGTTCAGACGACGCAGAGTCGCTCCTACGCCAAATCCGTGCATATCCGTGCCACGCAAGAGAGCGAGCACGAGATCCGGCGGTATGTGCGGATGGGGCAAGATGCTGAGGGCGAGCGGCACCGCTTTGCTCGGCTCCTCCGAGATGCCAATGCCGCCCTGGATGCCGCCAAGGAGGACGCCAAGAAGGCTCATGACGAGCTTGCTCGAGTGGCGCAGGGGGCCAAAGTGGCACAGCGGGAGGCGGACGAGAAGCTTGCCCGAGCCGCGCAGGAGGTGGAGGCCGCTCATCGGGAGTACGCGCAGCCGCACGGTTTTCGAGCGCTCAAGAAGGACGCGGGCCGTGGCGCCGCAAGGCTATAAGGCCAAGTGCCGGGACATGGAGCAGCTCCGGAAGGACAAGGCCGGCGTCGAGGCCTATGTGAAGGAGCTCCGTGCAACGGTTACCCGGAGGCCGCCGAGAAGGAGGCTCTCTCGAGTGCGCTCGAGGCGGAGAAGGAGCGGGTGACCGGTCTCCAAAAGGAGGTGGCCAACTTCCGTCAGGTGGTGACGGACAAGGACCTCGCGATCCAGGGCACCGGCAAGGCTTACGAGGAACTGCGCGTGGAGAAGTGCGACATCGAGCGCGCCTTCCGGAGAAAAGAAGCTGAGCTCGCGCGGGCGCTCGAACGCGAGCAAGGGCTCTCGACCCGCTGCACCGGTAAGTGCTTGAGTCTTTTAGTCCCTCTTTTTTTTTGTGTGATTCGTACGTGTTGCTCAAGTACTTGATTGAGTACTTGATTCTTGTCGTCCTTTTTCAGGTTTGGAGGCGGACCTGGCGGACGCGCGTGAGTACGCGAAGTCAACCCACGCGCTGGCTGACCGCGTGCTCTCAGCTAAGGCCCACATCACCGGCGCCATTGACACCCTCAGCGCTAAGTGGGGCTTCTCGCCGGTGGTGGACGTCGAGGGGCCGGACGCTGGCCAGAGCTATGCTAGCCGGGTCCGTGACTTCGGCGCCTCTCTGCGGGGTCGTATCCGGGAGGCCCTTGTTTTTGCTGCGCGCCAGACGATGGCCATCTTCTACTCGGGGTTCAGCATCTCAAGGGAGGACGCCCGGGCCGGGATGGAGGCCGTTGTGAGCGGCTTCACCTACGTCGAGGGCGAGCAAGAAGGAGGGGCCAACCCCCGGATCAAGCAGCTCAAGGCTGAGGCAGAGGAGCCGGGCGCCCTTCTTGGAGGCGATCTGCTGCGAGAAGTCCTCCCGCCTGATGTAGAGTAGTTTTTATCCGGCCTGCGAGCCAAAATCTGGGCAACAAGGCCCTTGTAAGGATCAAAATATTCTGGTCATGGAATGGCCTAAGCGGCCTAAAATCTTGATGCTCGTAACTTAAATCGTTATGCTCTAGCTTTTTCTTTGCGCTCGATGTCATTTTCCACTTCCTGCCTTTACTTTGTTTTAGCTAAGTGTTGGCGCTGTGCTCGAACCATTTCGAGAGGGGGTGAGTTAGGGTGCCGTAGCTCGGAAGCGTGGGAAGCCTTGTGCTCGATTGCCCTGGCTCGACGAGCTCGAGGTGACGCCCTGGCTCGATCGCCCTTAGCTTACGAAAAATTTCGAGGCGAGGAGGGGAAAGATTACGTCGAGCACTGTTTTTTGAAAAAACTAGGTGCGTTTTTTCGAGGACTTCAGGGGGGTCCTCCCCCTGGTCTAGCCCCCGAGGGGGGCTTGACTTTGTGGAAACAAAGTCGAGCCCACCTTGTGTATGAACAAAAAGTAAGGAATCGACTCGTTTATTCATACTAGCGGTACATTTAAACGAAATATGTACAAAACATCGAGGTCTAGGGGAAAAAGCGACGTAGGCGTTCGATGTTCCACGCGTTGGTGAGGGTCGAGCCTTTCTCGTCGGCTAACTTGTACGTCCCGGTTTCAAAGACCTTGACCACGATGAACGGGCCTTCCCAAGGAGGGGTGAGCTTGTGGCGCCCCTTGTTATCTTGGCGTCGACGGAGCACGAGATCGCCGACCTTGAAATCCCTCCTGCGCACATTCTTCTCGTGATATTGCCGTAGCTTCTATTGGTAGCGCGCGAGTGTAGGAGCGCCGTGTCTCGAGCCTCTTCGCTTGGTCGATGGCGTTTGCCGGCCTTTCCCCGATTAGTCTCGCTCGTTGTAGGCCTTGAGTCGAGGGACCCGTACTCGAGGTCGGTGGGGAGGACGGCCTCGGACCCATAGACCAAGAAGAACGGGGTGAACCCAAAGGGGCTCGACTCTCGGTCGTCCGCGACTCCACGGGACGTAGATGGGAGTTCAGCTACCCATTTGTTGCCGTGTTTGTTCAAGCGTTTGAAAATCCTTGGCTTTAGACCTTGCAAGATCATGCCATTTGCGCGCTCGACCCGGCCATTAGTTCGAGGGTAGGCGACGTCGACCGGTTCACATGGATGTGGTACCGATCGCGAAGTCCAAGAACTTTTGCCTCGTGAACTCGGGTGCCATTGTCTCGTAATGATGACGTTGGGGACTCCAAAGCGATGGATGATGTCGGTAAAGAACTCGACCGCTCGCTCCGAGCGGATGTTATTGATGGGCTTGGCCTCGATCCACTTGGTAAACTTATCGATGGCCACGAGCAAGTGGGTGTGGCCTCCCGTCGTCTTTTTGAGGGGTCCAACCGGATCGAGCCCCGGCACCGCAAATGGCCACGTGAGGGGATCATCCGGAGTGTGTGTCTTTGGAAGATGCGTTTGCTTAGCGTAGAACCGGCATCCCTCACACGCTCGAACAAGCCCGATGGCGTCGCGGCTGCGGGGGCCGAAAAGCCTAGACGGAATGCGTTCCCGACAAGGGTTCTTGGCGCAGCATGGTGGCCACAAGCCCCCGAGTGCATGTCTCTGAGCAGTTTCTTGCCTTCCTCGATCGAGATGCACCGTTGGAGTACACCAGTTGGGCTCCGGCAGTAGAGCTCTCTGTCGTCCCCGTAAAGGACGTAAGTTTTGGCTCGACGAGCTAGTCGCCTTGCCTCTGTTCGATCTTCCGGTAACTCCCCTCGAATGAGTACTCGAGGAATGGTGCACGCCAGTCGGTTGGTGGGCTCGTAGCCTGGTCGATCTCCATGACTGTGGCCCCCGTCGAGGGGGGTGCGGTCGTGGGAGCAGGCTCAACGGCTGGTCCTGCCCCAGCCCCCGAGTCCCACTTCACGGATGGCTCGTGAAGGTCTTTCGAGAAGACGTCTGGGGGTATTGGCGCTCGAGATGAAGCGATTTTGGCCGGTTCGTCCGCGGCCTCGTTGAAGCGCCTTGGGATGTGGTTGAGCTCGAGACCATGGAAGCGGCTTCCAACTTGCGTACCTCATTGCGACGCTTCCATCTTTTCGTCATGGCAGCTCGAGGCTTTCATCACCCGGTCGATAACGAGCCGCGAGTCGCCTCGAGCATCGAGGCGTCGGACCCCAAGCTCGATGGCAATGCGCAACCCGGTAACGAGTGCCTCATACTCGCCATGTTGTTCGAGGCGGCAAAGTGGATGCGCACCACGTAACGCATGTGTACCCCGAGGGCGAGATGAAGAGCAGGCCCGCGCCGCTCCGTCTTCATAAGTGACCCGTCGAAATACATGGTCCACAGCTCGGCCTGGATCTGGACTGGGGGGAGTTGGACGTCGGTCCACTCAGCGACAAAGTCAGCCAGCACTTGGGATTTGATAGCCTTTCATGGGGCGTAAGTGATGGTCTCGCCCATGAGCTCGACCGACCACTTGGCGATTCGACCCACGACTTCCCGGTTCTGGATAATTTCCCCAAGTGGGAATGATGTTACCACCGTTACGGGTGGCTAAGAAAGTAGTGCTGGAGTTTTCGACGGGTGAGCACGATTGCGTAGAGTAGCTTTTGGATATGGGGGTATCGAATTTTGGCATCTGAGAGCACTTCACTGATGAAATACACCGGCCGCCGGACGGGGAGCGCGTGCCCCTCTTCCCCGCCTCTCAACCACTATGACCGCGCCGCCACTTGTGTGGTTGCGGCAATATAGAGGAGGAGTGGCTCGGCGGGTTGATCCGGGTGTAGCCGGTCGAGGTTGCACGAGCACGGGAGGAGGAGAGCATGCTCTTCAGCCTCGAGAGGGCTTCCTCCGCCTCGGTGTCCATGTGAAATGCTCGGATTTTTTGAGGAGTCGATACGGAGGCAAAGCTTTTTCTCCCAAGCGTGCGATGAATCGGCTAAGGGCGGCCAAACATCCCGTGATCTTCCGTACCCCTTTCAGTCTCGAATCGGCCCCATCCGCATGATGGCCGTAACCTTCTTGGGGTTGGCCTCGATCCCCCGCTGGGAGACGATGTAGCCTAGCAGCATGCCTCGAGGCACTCCAAAGACACACTTCTCGGGGTTCAGTTTGATGTTCTTAGCCCTGAGGCATCCGAATGTCAACTTGAGGTCCTCGACAAGGTTTTCGACTTTACGTGTCTTGACAACGATGTCATCCACGTATGCCTCAACCGTTTCTCCTATGTGTTTGCCAAAAACATGAAGCATGCAGCACTGATATGTTGCCCCGGCGTTTCGAAGGCCGAAAGGCATCGTGACATAACAGTACATGCCCATAGGGGTGATGAAAGAAGTCGCGAGCTGGTCGGACTCCTTCATCTTGATTTGGTGATAGCCAGAGTAGGTGTCGAGAAAGGAAAGTACTTCACAACCCGCAGTGGAATCAACAATTTGATCTATTCGTGGTAAAGGAAATGGGACTTTGGGACATGCTTTATTTAAACTAGTGTAATCTACACACATCCTCATTTTCCCATTCTTTTTCTCTACTAATACAGGATTAGCTAACCACTCGGGATGATGTACCTCCTTGATGAATCCGGCTTTCTCGAGCTTCTCGACCTCCTCGCGGATGATCCTGCGCTTTTCCTCGTCGAAGCGGCGCAGGCGTTGCTTGACAGGTCTCGAACTAGGATGGATCTCCAAGGCGTGCTCGGCGACATCCCTCGGTATGCCAGGCATGTCTGAGGGGCTCCATGCAAACATGTCAGCGTTTGCGCGGAGAAAGTCGACGAGCACTGCTTCCTATTTGCTATCGAGGGAGGTGCTGATGACCAGCGTCTTCTCCCCCGAGGAGCTCGGGTCGAGCGGGATCTTCTTGGTGTCTTCGGCGGGCTCGAAGTTGCCGGCTGTCGCTTGGGTGTCGGGGCGGAGGCCTCGGCCGCCATGTGATCGAGCATCATGGCTAGGTCTTCGATGTTCCCGGACGTTCGTCGGTGATTCCCGTACTCGACGCACTCCACATCGCAGTGGTAGGCGTGCTCGTACGTGGAGTTGACAGTGATGACTCCTTTCGGTCCCGGCATCTTGAGTTTAAGGTAGGCATAGCTGGGGATCGCCATGAACTTTGTGTAGCACGGCCTGCCCAGGATGGCGTGGTACGTCCCCTCGAAACTGGGCACATCGAAAGTTAAGACCTCTCGACGAAAGTTCGAGCGTGTCCCAAAGACGACGGGGAGGTCGATGCGGCCGATCGTGAGCGCTTTCTTGCCAGGGACCACTCCGTGGAAGCCCCGGCGCTCGGGCCGGAGGTCGCTCTTGTGAGGCCGAGCAACGTGAGGGTCTCCATGTAGATGATGTTGAGGCTGCTGCCTCCATCCATGAGAACTTTGGTGAAGCGGGCGTTGAGGATGATCGGGGCGACGACGAGAGGGTATGAGCCGGGATTGGTGACGTGGTCTGGATGATCATCTCGGTCGAACGTGATGGGAGCATCCGACCAGTCGAGGAATTGAGGCGTGGCGGGTTTTATGGCGAAAACCTCCCTGCGCTCGGCCTTCCGCTCTCGACGTGTCATCTGGGTGGTCGGGCCGCCGTAGATCATGTAGCACTCGGTGATGGGCGGATACCCATCGTCGTCGTTGTCGTTGGCTCGGTCCTCGCCGCCCTTATCCTTCTTGCCATCGTCCTTATCGAGGCCAAATTTCTTGAAGTAACCTCGAAGCATACGGCAGTCCTCGAGGTTATGCCTGACCGGCTCCTTGTGGTAGGGGCACGGCTGCTTAAGCATTTTGTCGAAGACGCCCCCATCCGGTGGGGGTCTAGGCTTCTTGCGTTCGGCTGCGGCCACCTCGTCTTCCACGACCGCACGCTTGCCCTGCTGGTTGCCTTTCTTCTTCTTCCCGTTCTTCTTCTGGGTCTTGCTCGAGCCCTCACCGCCTCCCGGGGACGGCACGGGCTTGTTCCCGGCGCCACCAAAGAAGGCCCCCACGGCCTCGTCGCCGGCAGCGTAGTCGGCGACGACATCCATGAGCTCGTTCACCATCTTTGGGCGATTGCGTCCGAGCTCCCGTACGAGCTCTTTGCAAGTGGTGCCTGAGATGAACGCCAGGATGACGTCGTGATCTGGAATGTGTGGCAGCTCGGTGCGCACCTTTGAGAAACGTCGAGCAAAGTCCCGGAGAGATTCCGTGGTATTTTGCTTGCGATTCTGGAGATCCCGGGGAGTTGCCGGGTCGGACGTAGGTGCCTTTGAAGTTCCCCTCGAAAATCTGGACCGGTCGGCCCAATCGTAGATCCGGTTGGGGGAAGCTCCTCGAGCCACCGTCGAGCGGTGTCGAGAGGAATAGGGAAGCCGGCGTATGATTGCCCTATCCTCTCGAGCCCCTCCCGATCGCGCGGCCAACCGGAAATCCGCTAGCGAGCTCGGCTTGGTTTCTCCGTTGTACTTGACCACGCTCGTGGGGGTCGAAACGGGTTTGGCAACGGCGTGTTGCGGATAGCTCGACCGAAGACTCGAGGGCCGGCGGCTCGGAGCCCGCCGGTCCTCGTCGCTGTCGTAACGCCCCCCTCGATGGGCCTTGTAGCCACGGTCGTCGGCACCCGCAGCCTTGCGTCGTCGGTTGTCGTTGATGTCATGACGCGCATCTTGAGGCGCGCGGTTGTCGAGGATGCGTTCTCGAGCAGGTGCTCTACCACCTCGAGGGGGTGCCTCCTGGTGGACGGAACCCTCCCGCTCGTGCCGTGGTTGTTCTGGGGCTACCTCACGCTATCTCGAGGCCGAGCTTTCGGCCTGCTGGACGGCCGCGACTTGGAGGAGCCCTTGGATCTCATCTCGTATCCGCAATGCATGCGGATTCGAGGGTGCCGGCATGTCCCTCAGCAGCATAGCTGCCGCAAGGACATTTTGGCTTGCTCGGGGGAAATGGGCCGGCTCGATCGGCGCCTCTGGCCGCCCGTCGTTGACGATGCGGTTGAAGACATCTCGTGCCTTTCCTCGAGCGCCAAGAGCTCGAGGAGGGGGCGGATGGTTCTGCTCAAGCGCGCGCTTGAGCAGCTCCGCATTCGCGTGTTCCTCATTCATCTTGGCCTCGATTTCTCGAGCCGGGCCCATTGTGCTGCTCGAGCATCGTCTTCAGGTCGCTGGTTATCTTGAGCTTGTGGTGGCGGTCCGCGCGGCTCGACCACCTGCAGAGCTCCAGCCGCTGATGTGCCAGCTGCTGGCGTTACGTCTGCTCGGTTGGCTGCGGGGGCAGCCATGGCGACGCCATCTCTGGTCTCCTCATCCGACGGGACGTCGTTGTTGAGATGGAAACACTCGCGAGCCGGGTCATAGCACCCTGAGTCCGAGTCATCGGAGTCTGGGTTAGCGCTGGACGGCGTCCAGGGCCTCCCCGTGCTCTCCTCCTCGATCCAGTGACGCATATTCCCGGCGTCTTTGCGGCGTTGTGAGCCTGGTGCTCACAAATCCGCGGTCCACCGACGTCGGCCACACGATCTCCAAGTTCATAGTGGCACGCGGGGAGGGGCCGGGGGCTCTCCTCCCGCGGTCCCGTGGCCGGCCGGATCGCGTTGGCATAGGTAGTGGCGGTGTTGGCGAGCCCAAACGGGAGCTGCGCCGAGCTCGGTATAGCCCGTGTGGCAACGAGGTTGGGCGACGTCGGCCGTGCGCGCGCTCGAGGCGCCACGCCGGGCTCTCTCGCGAGCGCATGGTGAACGTGAAGCCGGGGTCCACGTTAGGGACTCCCGTCCACGTGCCACCCCCGCGTACGCTTGGCACCCCGGGCCGGGTGCATCGTGGCGTCCGGGCCGGGAGGGCACACGAGCGGTGCTCAAGGCCTGTGCTGGCCGGTGGTGATGCCGATGCGGGTGGCGTCGGCGACGCGGTGGCGAGCCGTGGTGGCGCGGTCGGCGCACGGCCCCACCCGGCGCGTGGGGGTGACGAGCGTCCCCTCCCGGTTCACCGATCGAGAGTAGAGCCATGTCGTGGCCCGGGCCGAGCGACACGAACTCTAGACTCCCAAACCAGATCACCGTGGCGAACGGAAGCGAGGAAGTGGGTGATGCCATCCGGAAAATGGCGGGAATCGAGCGAAAACACGCAGTACCCCTACCTGGCGCGCCAACTGTCGGTGTTTCGTACCCCGGGGGGTATAACACCAACGAGTAAATTTCTATGCGTGCTCCCTAATCTGGATGGTGATGCAAGAAGGACACAAGTGTTTATCCTGGTTCAGGCAAAGAATGCCCTACGTCCAGCGGGGGGAGGAAACTTGTATTATCTTGCACCTAAGTGCTTGTACAGGGGTGAGTACAAGGTAGTCCAGAGACTTAGTGAGTGAGTGAGTGTGAGTGAAGGTGTAAAAACGTGCACCCGTAAAAGCCCCCCTGAACTAGGCCCTGGCGTCCCCTTTTATAGGCCAAGAGGAGGCTCAGGAGTACAGAGTAGATAGGGCTGTCGTGGGCGTGACGTCGAGATACTGGTGCTGTCAAGTCGTCGAGTCTGTAGACGCTCCTTGTGGTCCGGCTCGAGCCTGTAGCGGTATGGTCATTGATGGCCTGCTCGTTCTTCTTGGTCGTGGGCTGACGTAGTCGAGGTACGGTGCTGGCCTGGCCGAGCACGTGCGCCCGGGAACCCTGCGGTATGGTCGTCGAGGTGGGAAAGACAGGGCACCGCGCGCCCCATGCTCAGGTCGCGTCCGTCATCATTCCTTGAGCGGCTGATGTCCGCTTCGAGAGGGAGATGGCCTGAGCAAAGGGACTGAATAGCGGGTTAGATGGTACGGAGAGTTGACAATTGCGTTCTGAGAGGGTGCCGCACATGGCATAGTGCCAGGTATGGTGCAATAGTGGCGCCTGCCATCCTCGAATCCGGGGGAGGGGCTGCTTGATGGTGGAAGTGACCGGTGTACGATCCACTATTGCGGGCCCTGTAGCCATGGTGTTAGGCGGGGCAGGCGTACTACGACGCTGTTCGAGCCCTGTAGCCATGTGCGCACCACGGTTGGCAATTATTGCAGGCATACTCGAGCGGTCGCTCGCTCGAGCGCTTTCCGCCACTGTCTCGAGCGGTCGCTTGCTCGAGTGATTTCCGTTACCGTCTCGAGCGGTCGCTCGCTCGAGCGGTTTCCGTAATTCTTCCTCGAGCGGGTGGGTGGCTGCTGCTCGAGCAAGTGGGCTTTGTGGCCTTGTGGGCCTAATTCGCACGCTGGCCCAACAGGAGTAGGATTGGGATTTCCTTGGTTAATTCTTGGGAGAGTTAGAGGCGAAATGGGCTGGATTATTCACCTCTAATCTACCTAATTTAGGACCCCCTAATCTAGGTACCCGACACATAGTCACTAAGGAAGTAAAGACCTCACTTAGCTCAGGTTCATTCAATCTCATCCAACACAAACATGGTATAATCCTACAAATACTACAAAGAAAGGACACACTTTCTTCGTGAGATAGTATGATTCTTCGGGAATCTCTCAATTGAGCCCCCGGGCTACTATCTCTCGTGGTCGACCAAGTAATTGTTAGTGATCTCTTCTAATCGTGCTATCCTTCGGGAACTACAAGAATGGAAACCCTATCGAGATCAACTCCCTTTGACTAGGTATTGAAGATTCAAATGAAACACAATGTAGGGTCACGTAAGATAGCACATCGAAGAAACCTCTATAATGGCTTAAGATCAATAACCATGATACCCGCGCATGCCGGCAACATTATGTGTTTGCAGCCACAGGTGCTCTCGGTTTTGTCGCGGCACCGTCAGTTATTATTCATGACACCACTACAGATTTTTCCATTCGAAATGCAATTTCACGCAACAGGACTGGTTCCTACACTAATAGATATTACGTGCAAAACAAAAGCGAAGTAAACAAAGATAATTGTTGGGTCCTAAGATAACAAGGAAGGGAAAATTGGGTAGGCTCAACACGTCGCATATTCAGATACGTCTCGTACCTAACATAACAACGTATGAACTATCCTTATCAACAGTTTACCGTGTTGTGTCACGATGTCGCTGTGCTACTCTGATATCGATGCCTCAAATGTAGGCACTTTAAGCACGTATAATCGCAGGGTTATAAGCGTGGCACTTCCTATTGTTGACAACGTGACGAATGGTCATACCGAGTGGGTGTGAGGTTATCAGCTCACCTTAACACAACTGTGTTCTCAGAAGTCATTTCATCAACATATACTAACAAAATCCAAGTGAGCGTGTGCTATACACATTTAGGCTCTAACATCATAACAAAATCCATTATCGAAGCGGCAATGGTAAATCTCGCTAGTAGTCACAGTGTTAGCAAGCTTAGGATGATACTATCGTGAAGTGCTAAGGATTTGCATCGACAGGGCAGGACCAAATGACTACCCAAGAAGAAGGTTTCGCAACAAGATCAGTGTTTTGACAAAACTAGAATAGTGATCACGATTAAGAATTATAATACCAGTGCTTTTCTCCTAGAAATCCAACCATGTGCCGGCCGGTCATCACGGTGGTTCTAGTTTCCATCGCGGCACTATGTACACTTAATCGGGACGACATTCAAAAACGGTGGACGATAAGGTAGCCCCTAGACTGGATTCAGGAGATATAGTTAGACATTCTTGTGCAACTGAGCAATGCATCCACGATGAGGTCACTGATGATGAAGAAGTCTAAAACCTAGAAATGGCAAGAGTGTCGCCAAAACAAACACAACACATGTTGCGCACGTTATCAGCGGCGGCTTGCGAAGTGATAGTTAACGACGATACTTGCTTTAAAAGAATTGGCCTAGACACGTAACCGTAAGACATCTGTATTGCCGTGTCGTTATCGACTAAGGAGGTATAAAATGAATTTTCCCTAATTACCTTCCTCGAGACAACCAGTATGTTCTAAATGTCCTTACTTCAATCTTGTTTTGCAAGAATTCGAAATAACATTGGGATGATGTTGGAACCTTAATACCCAAAGATAGTAATGATCCAACATACGGTCTTCTAACTACTACTCAGGATAATATATTACATAAACCAAGCTCGTCACGACATACAAGTTCTGGTGGATACAGCACAAAAGGGCTAGCTACTTAAAATTACACATTATTGCATAAGGTTTTGCACAAGAAGACACTGATCCCATAAGAGGCTTAGTCTTAGGCTGATTCCACTAGTCATGGTTCATGCCTTCCATACTCGCTGCGCTCCCAGCATCAACATTGTCGACGTTGGGCACAACTTGAGCACCGGCAGGATCAGCAACTCCAGGAGGATCGTGGGGATGCTGATTATGAACCCATTGAATTTCTGCATTGAGGGCAACATTCTCGGTCATCATCATATGCACCCATTCTCTCAAGCGATACTCTTCGTTCCAGGCTTCATTCCGTTGTTGCACAACTGCGCCAAAAGCTTGCTACCACTGGCCAAGTAGGGCAAGCAGTTCCGGAAATTGACTTTGCGCCACAAATGTCTCGTGCATGGCAGCACTCTCCCGTTGCAGAGCTTGATCCTTGGAAAGCGTCATTTCTTCAAACATCCTGATCACTCGTTCTATATCTTCGTTGTATACCCTCTTTGCTTCACTTCTATCGGAGGTGACACAGCGGAAATCATTGTTAAGAGACTCCAATGCATTCTCCAAGCATGAGTAGCTCTTCATCATGGCAAACATTGCACTGCTGGCAATACCACTGCTATTCTCAGCCTCATCTATACCACCTACAAGTGCAGTCTCCCCAACCTGGCGCCACACGGCGTGGTATGGATCACCCTTGGGAAACACACTCGCAGTGGCACGAGCAACCTCATCTGGACACCTCTTAAGCAAATCCCTCAGGGCTTTTGTATGCAACTATATTCGCACCTTCCTGAGGGTTTCTGCCTCGAGCGATAAAGCGGCGGCCACACCAGGGTGACGCACCCTCGCTCTTGGCGGAAATCACAACTTCAACAGGGAGTAAACTCGGACGTTGACTTTCCAACTCCTTGCTCCACTGATAGCGAGGCTCTTTACCCGTGGTGTAACCCACAGAGTGCAGAACTTGCCATAAAAGACACGGCATTCCAAATTCCTTTAGAAACTTCTTAGCACACGTGGCTCACGGGTGGCAAGCTGTTGTTGTTTCCGAGCTTGTACCTTGGTTGACTTGGACTTGATGCGTTTCATTCGTGCCATCTGTAGAACCGGAATACAACTCTCATGAGACGAAGGTTACATGGGTCATATTTTATCAAAAAGGAAGCATCCATTTATAAGGAGAGAGATAGTGTTGTTCCCATGAAATGTTCATATGGCATGATGCATGCACGTTCCGTACGTCCTCACAAACCTAAAAAATAATAGATTCTAGCGTTTTAAGCGATGGCTTACATACGACTCTCATATAGCGGAAACTAGTCGAGCTACATGAACTTGCGAAGTTAGTGTACCTGCAGAAAATTCCATTTTAGCCCGAAATCCCACATGAATGCAAGCGACGTAAAAACTCGGCACCTTAGGAATAAGGTCAAAGCTCCGAATACGAAAAACTCCTATTAACACCCCCCTCCACACAGGCATATCCCCGATATTCCTGCATGTAGGTGCACGCTACCCAAATCATCGTCAGAAGATGACATCCCACACATGGGACACTTTCATATAAACATGTGTGGAACATGTGAATAATCCAGTGCCCTATAAGCACTCCCCTAGATCGGTAGTGTATCCGATCATGCTCTCACAACTCCCACTTACCTTGGTGTTGAACCAACTTACCTGGGCGTAGAGGCCAAATGAACCATACATAACCATTCAAGTGAATGGCCCCCATACATATCCGTCGTGTATGAGCGCGACAAAAGAAATGATGATGCAATACCCAAAGTTAGCCTATTAGGTAGCCACCTAGTAGTCCTTAACTGGGCATTTAGGACACGACCGCTGGCACACTTTAGTTTTGAACTCATAGTTTTCAATCACCTATATAACTATAAGTTGACAAATAGTTTTGTGAAACAAAATCCATTTTGTTTTGAAACACCCAAGTGAACGGTAAGTGCTGAACCATGGAGCTGATACCAGCTGTGAGGGAACCGACCAACTAATATAATTACTGCTCACTAATCAAGCCATCGTGGCAGCTTGTTGGCGGTCCTTATCGACGATTTTATACCGCCAATTAGACATGAAAAAGGGTGAATTATTTATTCCTATATGCATATACTTGTGCAACTAACCCAAATCCACGTGCACTAGGAAATATACTGTCATTGCAGGAATCTATAAAAGTGCAGGGATTAAACATCGAAAAGGCGCTTTTTGGAAAGCGCCAAACCACCCCAAAGTGGAGAAGGGCCACCTCGGGACCAGAATGGGCCAAAACACCAAACCAACATGGCCCAGGCCCACTCCACAACCGACCACCCGAAGGCGGTCAGGGGGCGGCGGCACCCTGGCGCGGCCGCGCCAGGGGCGCGCTCGCGCCACCCCAAATGCCAGGTGGGGCAGGCCGGTTGGAGGCGGTACATTAAATGCCAAGGGAGGTCGGTGCGGGGTGTTCCTTCCATTTCAGGCTCAAACCGACCTCCACCAACATATAAAAGGGGAGATTCAAGCTTTTCCAAGACACACATTTCATTTGGTCTCTCTCTCCCTCACCTCCACTTGTTCCTTAGCCTAGAGCTAGTAGTAGTTGGAGCTAGGAAAGCTACCAAGGAGAGCTTGTCTCCTAGGAAGAAGAGATTCATCTTGGTAAATCTCTATGGAGTGTTCTTCCTTGTTCAAGTTCTTATACTTTATATGTCGCTTAGTGTATGAACTAGAGCATAGTCATGATCATGTTCATGTTCATACATATGAACTAGAGCCTAGTTCATATGATCAGTTCATAGCTTGTTCATCCCTGTTCTTCATCGTTCATATGTTCTATAGGATTAGAGTCTCAGAGGAGAGTGGAGTAATGGTTCGATGTTCTTTCGGGTTTGCCTGTGTTCTAGCTCGTCCATCCGTAGGGTGGGAGTCCTGGGGGAGCATAGGTAGTTCCTTAGTATGCGGGCGTGGTGTCCGGATACGAGGGGCCTTCGAATATGACGGCATGCCACGGTTGAGGGTAGGTGGCGGGTGGTGACAGCCCTGTCCGTCCCTTGTAATCCCCACGTCCGTATGTCGTGTAGGAGTTCGTAAATGCCTCTATCGGGCGCGGACCAGCTGGGGGTCTCCCTGTTACTTT
Organism: Themeda triandra; assembly: GCA_018135685.1. NCBI lineage: Eukaryota > Viridiplantae > Streptophyta > Magnoliopsida > Poales > Poaceae > Themeda > Themeda triandra. The sequence continues at coordinate 336,562 of JAENPR010000067.1, read as the reverse complement.
AGGCTCTGACTTCCCTCTAACCCTGTATAACATGTGAGTTAGCTAATCTACGCTTAGCAACATACGACCAACCAGCTCCAGTTGATTTATTCTTTATTCTTTCCGTTTCTTTTATTCCTTGTTTCTCTTTATCTTTGAGAGAAGACCAAGTGTGTGTCCACTATCCTCAAATTACCGTTTATCTTACCCCTGCATAGCATTAAGGCTTATTTCGATGATATGAAGTATCATATCCATGTGCTAGAGCTATTTTACACCATGCCTTCCTTTGGGAAAATATAAATCACGATACCCTGAAATACTTCCGGGTGAAATGCTACAATGATAGATCCGTGCGCTTGCGGATAATATCTTTAGAACACGACTATCAACCTTGGTGTTTCTTGGCGTGACCACTGGGATGTAACAATTCTAGTGATTGCGCTAAGAAATGCCAACAAGCATTTCTGGCGCCGTTGCCGGGGAAGGCATTGGTTAAAATAATCTAGCATGGCATGGATATAACTTCATTAGAAGTAGTCCAAGGTCTATGCAGGCTAACTTTTATGTTTTCTCCTGTTGTGGGTGAAAACGGGATAGTGTATGTCCGGTTTCTCCCTGCCAGACAATTTCCATCCAAATCCGGAGGCACTCCTAAGGAAGAAGAAGCCTAGAGCTACTTCTTTGTTCTGCTACTCTGTCGGCAGCTGAACCGGTCGTTTCCGCACCTTCAGCAACCATCCCAATGGCTCAGAAGACTCTTCGCGAATTCTTCGTCCCCGCTGTTGCCAACGTGCCCACTGGGCCCGTTGTCAACGTGGCGGACAAGAACTTTGAGCTAAGGACTGGCCTGATCACCATGGTGTAGGGGATTCCGTTTTGCGGACTCCCCAATGAGGATGCCAACGCTCACTTGCAGCGTTTCTTGGAGCTCTGTGACACTGTCATCATTAAGGACATTGAAGCTAACGTCATCAAGCTCCGGCTGTTTCCCTTCTCCCTTGTGGGGAAGGCAAAGCAGTGGTTCTATAAGGACAAAGAGGCTGTGAGCATGTGGGGCAAATGCTCCACGGCATTCCTCGCAAAGTTCTTTCCCATGGGCAAAACGAATGCTCTGAGGGGAAGAATTGCCAATTTCCAGCAAACGCAGATGGAACCCATTCCTGAAGCTTGGGAAAGGCTCCAAAGCTTCATTCTGGACTGTCCTCATCATGGGATGGAGGAATGGCTGGTGCTCCAAAACTTTTACAATGGGCTTACGCCCATGTCAAAAGGGCACCTCGACGCTACGGCTGGAGGCGCATTTCTATCACTCACTGTTGATAACGCTACGGCGTTAATCAACAAAATGGTAGAAAATCAAGCTTGGGGGAAGAAAGAACCCCACCTAAGCAACAAAAAGGCTCGCACCCCGTGAAGGAGATGGAGGTGCTAGCCGCAAAAATAGACTTACTCCTGCAAAAGTTTGACGAAAGAGTCACCGGAGATACATCCGGCACTGTCAAGGCCATAGAATCTCGCATGACGTGCGAGGTCTGTGGCAATGATGGACATTCGGGGAATGATTGCCCTGAAACCCGCGAAGAAGCTTCTTACATCAATAACGGGTATCGTCAACAGCAAGGAGGTAATAATGGATGGAACAATCAGTCCCGTCCACGGTATCAAGGTAATTCGAACTACTCCGCAAATTACAATTCGAATCAGCCTACTCTCAAGGATTTAGTCCTCGGCCAAGCAAAGATCAACGAAAACCTTACCAAAAAGATGCTGGCCAATGACAAATTCCTAGAGAGCATCAGTACAAAGATAGAATGTTTAACTTCTGCTGTCAAGAATCAGTTGAGCTTTAATAAGATGATAGAAAGACAGCTAGCTCAAATTGCTTCTGATGTTCCTGTTGATCCAAATGGTAAAACTTCGGATCAAGCTGCTAGTACTTTTGAAAATGTTAACTCTGTGACCACGAGAGGCGGTAAGGCCACTCGTGATCCACCATATCCTAAACAAGCAGCCAGGAAACAAGCAGTACCATAGCAAGAAGAACCTTCATCTTCTGAACCACAAGGCGAGGCAGAATCAGGAATGACCCTGGATTATCCAGATACAACACATCTACCATTCGCCACAAGAACAAGAAAGCAAGCTGTGAATGATCAGTTCGCTCGATTTGTTGAGATGGTCGAGAAAGTACATGTGAGCGTCCCGCTCATGGATGTCTTACATGTACCTTCTTACGCCAAGTACATCAAAGACATCATCAACAACAAGCGACCACTACCATCCACAGCTGTGGTCAAACTCACAGAGGAGTGTAGTGCGGCAATCCTAAATGATTTACCAGAGAAGAAGAAGGACCCAGGATGCCCCACTATCACTTGCTCCATTGGAAGACAGTAGTTTGACCACGCACTCTGTGATCTTGGTGCCAGCATCAGTGTCATGCCCAAGACAGTATTTGACAAGCTAAATTATACAAGGCTGTCACCAACAACGATCACACTCCAATTAGCGGACTCCTCCTTACGCTACCCAGCGGGAATAGCTGAAGATATTCCTGTGAAGATTAGAGGATACTTCGTCCTAGTGGATTTCGTGGTGCTCAACATGGAGGCCACCAAAGAATCACCACTTATATTGGGGCGACCATTCCTCAGTACCGCTGAAGCACAGATTGATGTTGGAGCTGGAGAGATCCGGTTCAACATCAATGGGAGTGAGGAGAAGTTCCACTTCCGGCCACGGAAGATGGAGGAGTGCAACATGATTCGCATCAAGTATGAACCAACCACAAGAGAAGTCACGGAAGTTGAAATCCGACCTCTTGGTGCGAATCGAATTCCCAATATCATCTGGGAACAAAGGCCAGAGCCGCAGAAAGCAAAGGGTACCCAGGAACAAAAACAAAAGAAAAAGAAAGAACAGGAGCCAAAAGAAAAGAAGGAGCAAAGAGCTCCTAAGAAAAGAATGAAGAAGGCTCCTACAAAAGAAACCAAATCAAAAGCCGTTCCTGCGCAACCCGAAGAGAAGGATAAGGGCAAGGCTCCGGCCCAAGAAAGAGTGGAGCCCAAAGCAAAACCAATTCCACTCAAAACCTCTGGGGGACCAAAATTGGTCCCTAAAGAGGAGATAAAGGTGTTGAAGGTGGAGAAAATGCAAGAACCTACAAAAGAAACTGATCAACCACCATCCTCACCAATTATCACCACACCACCAAAAATGGTGTGGAGGCCCAAGCAGGCGTCCCCGTCTACCTTTCCTGCGACGGACGCCTCATCATCAAGCTCAAATCTAGCAGGAGAAAGTCTCGCTTCATGGACTATAAGATGTGAGCCCTGACCGACAGGATAATTGGTAAGTTATCTTTCTATAAGTATTTCATTCTATTTATGTTTGCCTAGTCTGTCAAATAAAGTTCTATCTTGCTACCCCTATTCCCGCTTAGTTTGATGTTTTGGAACATGTTCAAGCTTAGCATGTTCCATAAACTTGTAGCTTGAGCATGGTGCTTAGGTTGCTAGTTTACCTTGGTCGACTTGTCGATCATTGAGACAGATTACTAGTAGGAATATTGGTAGTATGCTATGAGCTAACCCTGCAGGATGGTCCTCGATCATAAGGAAGTCATGACGACAGACTCAAAATAAAATAATTTGTTACCTCAGAATGAATTTTTAGGGGCCCCGTTTCCAAGCAAGCTTGGGGGAGGACCCCCAATAAGAGGTATATACCATACTAACACTTACGCATATAAAAAAAATAATATATGCTTCATCATCTCCTATACATATGCGTATTAGAAATATTTAATTCAACCCTTGTTGAAATGATGAAAAGTTGCTCTGTCTCGTGACTTGCTTGTACCTTGTTTATAATCAGGCTTTCTCCTAAGTTTGAGTTTATTGGCTAAAATGTCTTATCCTTGAAAACTTGAGCTTAGTGGGTTGCATAGGCTAGATCCTGTCTAAGTTATTGCCGGGTATGATATAGTGCCACGAGCAACGCTATGACTCTGTCCTGAGTGAAAACCTGACTTTCGGAGTATTTATTTTTCAAAACTATCAAAACAAAAAGTTCCTCAATGATTTTGAAATACCTACCAAGGCCATATGACGTAGCTGTCAAACTCATTTCAAAAACCAGTAGTCATATGATGCTTGATCACTAGAAGTCCGTAACCTCTGCAAGATTATGGTCTTACACTCACGATTGAGATTCACTTGCACCCACCAAATAATTTTGCCGACCCGTACACTGCGAGTCACACAACCTAACTTTTCATCCAATCCACCAAAAACGCCAACTCTTGACCCTAGAGTTGCGCACCTTCTTGAAAACAATAGCATGCCGACCCTTACACTGAGGATCGCACATCCCTTATTCATCATCCATCAAAAACTACTCCTCGTCCTTCGTCATGACTCCTTCTTGCCAAAAATCTTCATCGTACCTGAAAGAGAGTATTGGGCATTAGCATCTCTTGTAAAAAAAGAAAAATTTGATGATGATGATTGCCAAGGGGCAACAATAAAGTTTCAAAAGTAGACAAACGGGAATCCCAGTTAGTCTCCCGTTCAAAAAAAAGAGAGAGAAAAGAAAAAAAGAAAGAAAGAAAAGAAAAGATCTCAGTTTTCCCAATTCAAGCCCATACTCTCTCAAATTTCCTTTCCACCAATAAAAAGGAGTCATGATGCTTGGAGTACCAAAAACATTTAGAGATAGGAATCATTCACCCTCACACACTTGCACAAATCTCAATCAAAGTGTATGGCCTTAATCTTCGGACGGTTTGTTCCTTGACTTCACCAAATCTTTGTGATCAAAGCATAGCCACCTTTCATACCTACCCAAAACTCCACTCTCAGCCATAGTAGTAGGTTAGATAGAAAGGCAACACAATGCCTTTGGTGAGGTACAAACACTTTTGAGCGATTGAGAGAATCATTCGAGGAACTTAAGTTTCTTTTACAAAACTTTCAAAACCTCCGGAGACTTGGTTGATCTTGGGTAGATGATAAGCAACGCTTGTGAATCTGTTACGCCTTGCAATTTCCCAAGATGCGAGAAAGGCCGGAAAGCCCCATTTCGTCTTGAGATAATAACGGGGTGAGCAGTCATGCCGATTTATTCAAATTCTGGTAGAAATCCTGCTTATACACTTGGTACACTTGACTCATGATCGGCATAGTAGCAACTCCTGATCAACAACCTAAAGCTAAGCTTTGCTCGGGACGAGCAAAGGGTAAGCTTGGGGGATCTTGTTGGCGGTCCTTATCGACGATTTTATACCGCCAATTAGACATGAAAAAGGGTGAATTATTTATTCCTATATGCATATACTTGTGCAACTAACCCAAATCCACGTGCACTAGGAAATATACTGTCATTGCAGGAATCATATAAAAGTGCAGGGATTAAACATCGAAAAGGCGCTTTTTGGAAAGCGCCAAACCACCCCAAAGTGGAGAAGGGCCACCTCGGGACCAGAATGGGCCAAAACACCAAACCAACACGGCCCAGGCCCACTCCACAACCGACCACCCGAAGGTGGTCAGGGGGCGGCGGCACCCTGGCGCGGCCGCGCCAGGGGCGCGCTCGCGCCACCCCAACTACCAGGTGGGGCAGGCCGGTTGGAGGCGGTACATTAAATGCCAAGGGAGGTCGGTGCGGGGTGTTCCTTCCATTTCAGGCTCAAACACGACCTCCACCAACATATAAAAGGGGAGATTCAAGCTTTTCCAAGACACACATTTCATTTGGTCTCTCTCTCCCTCACCTCCACTTGTTCCTTAGCCTAGAGCTAGTAGTAGTTGGAGCTAGGAAAGCTACCAAGGAGAGCTTGTCTCCTAGGAAGAAGAGATTCATCTTGGTAAATCTCTATGGAGTGTTCTTCCTTGTTCAAGTTCTTATACTTTATATGTCGCTTAGTGTATGAACTAGAGCATAGTCATGATCATGTTCATGTTCATACATATGAACTAGAGCCTAGTTCATATGATCAGTTCATAGCTTGTTCATCCCTGTTCTTCATCGTTCATATGTTCTATAGGATTAGAGTCTCGGAGGAGAGTGGAGTAACGGTTCGATGTTCTTTTGGGTTTGCCTGTGTTCTAGCTCGTCCATCCGTAGGGTGGGAGTCCTGGGGGAGCATATGTAGTTCCTTAGTATGCGGGCGTGGTGTCCGGATACGAGGGGGCCTTCGAATATGATGGCATGCCACGGTTGAGGGGTAGGCGGCAGGTGGTGACAGCCCTGTCCATCCCTTGTAATCCCCCATGTCCGTATGTCGTGTAGGAGTTTGTAAATGCCTCTATCGGCTGGCAAACCAGCTGCGGGGGTCTCCCTGTTACTTTAGGCTCTGACTTGCCTCTAACCCTGTATAACATGTGAGTTAGCTAATCTACGCTTAGCAACATACGACCAACCAGCTCCAGTAGATTTATTGTTTATTCTTTCCGTTTCTTTTATTCCTTGTTTCTCTTTATCTTTGAGAGAAGACCAAGTGTGTGTCCACTATCCTCAAATTACCGTTTATCTTACCCCTGCATAGCATTAAGGCTTATTTTGATGATATGAAGTATCATATCCATGTGCTAGAGCTATTTTACACCATGCCTTCCTTTGGGAAAATATAAATCACGATACCCTGAAATACTTCCGGGTGAAATGCTACAATGATAGATCCGTGCGCTTGCGGATAATATCTTTAGAACACGACTATCAACCCTGGCATTTCTTGGTGTGACCACTGGGATGTAACAATTCTAGTGATTGCGCTAAGAAATGCCAACACAGCTTAAGTGGTAAACCGCAATTATACCAGCCCGGTAGTCCGTGAAATCCCGAAAGATCTCGAACTTTGTCAACGGCACACCCGAATCACAAAGTTTAGCAGTTCCCATTCACTTAAGTTACTTTTACAAACTTTTATAAGTACACCGATGGTTACAAATATAAAATTTTACAACTCAGGATTTTCAAATAAACAGCGAAAGATAGTAATCTTTGCAATATACTCACACCTAAGTCCTTAAATATAGTGCCAGCTCAGGGTCATCTCCGTCAAAAGCATGTAGATGAGATATCAGAGTTGACTTGCCCGAAGTCTAATCCTCCCATAGTGGGATATAAGTCCACCGTGTCACCACCGTGGCAATCTTCAACCTACAACAAACAACATTGGGAATTGCACCCTGAGTACGTTGTACTCAGCAAGACTTACCCGACAAAAAGAAAATAAAGACTCTTTGGTGGATGCCAGGCTTTATAGTGGGTTAGCTGACTCCTTTGTTGCCAAAAGGATGAGCTTATTAATAGTCATTTAGTGACAAAAGGACTCTCTAGCATATCCATTTCAGTAGAACCTGCCATTACTACATTAGCACCTGCAACTACTCACATTTAAAGTAGAAGCAATCAACATTAAGCATCTGCAATGATTGAGTAATCATTAAACCATCATGAGTGAACATAACCAACTCGTACATAAGATATTATTAGCGACCATGCCGCTGTCTCGATCAAGTGTTCACTGTCCAGGAACGATGGCGATTATAATCAATTTGCAAACCAGTTGGCGGGTATTCCTCACACAAACCACACGGCTCCCGTCGGAGTCGATTAGGTCACCATGATCTACTCGGGAAAAGGCACGGGATCAACTTACACTCCACCATGACCAAGGAAACTCCCGGCTGCCAACAGGTAAGCGTGCCCATCAAATGACACCGCCCCATCTTCAGGACTTACTCTCCGGGCCCTTGTTAACCCCTCCCCCATCGCCGGCATGGATACCAAGAAGTTGAAACCCAGCCCAAGTAGATTCTTGGCTTCACGGTTGGGCACCACACACCCTTCCAGCTATCTGTGAGGCGTTGTTCAACATGATCGGGGACGTACAAAGCCATATTTCTTTAGAGATGATTTTGAAGGCCACCTGGTTATGTTCATATCCAACATCTCTCTAATCTCAATCCAAAAGGGGTAGTAACCACCTATACTCGCAGATGAGGGTCGATCATCCAGCTTTTACCGATTAATAGAGCAGGCCTAAGCATGTAGTCGATCCTGTACTTAAAGTAGGATATTTCTAGTGGCAAAGTAGTCCTGATGCAATTACGGTTCCAATCAACGCCTAAAACTTAATGCATCATAAAGAATAAAAGGATGCAAGGTGAAACATTTGCAAACCATAGGAGGGATGCTCCGGGGCTTGCCTTAGTTAGAAGATCAGACTGAAGCTCCAGGTACTCGACTCTTCCAAGTCAGATCCCTGGTTCTTGATTGCTTCCGTGTGGATCTCCGTTCGACTTGTCCTTCTGGATCCTCGACTTCACGGCTAACATTCTACACGTGATCCTGGAATGATGCATGTGCATATGTATGAATACATGATTGTCGAGACGTATGCAGGATCATGGAGGCTAGGTGCTCATGTGTAATTAGCTTATTTAAGCTGCTACACTATCACTAGCAAACAAGCCAGTAAAACCAAAAACTTGAACCTAAGCCTAATCATCCTACCCCAATTATCAAGACACACTCAAAATCAATCCATCATACATATCCTAATCTCTACGAGTCATCATCATCAAGTCCTATACATGACCTCACGCAATCAAGCTTCACTACCTATTATAAACTTATAATTGGCAGTCCAGTAATAAAATCATAACTGGAGTTCTATAACTCCAGTGGAAATGATTGAAGATAATCTGGAAAGCTTATGAAATTACCCATCAATCATCTCAAGACACCAAGACATGATTCTCAATTTAACTGATCCTAAAACAGATAACATCAGGACTGGGTCCTGACAAAACAACATTTAAACAAATCTGCCTACCATATTGCAATAGGCATAACTCCTTGACCATTGATCCAATGGCCACCAAATTTCAACAGTAGATTGACATACTAATTACAAACCAATCATGTAAAGACAAGTTTCCCAGAATACCAACCTATCATTAGGTTAGGCATGACATCTTGGAATTGACTCTAAATTAACCACCTATGGGTTGAACAGCAACCCATAGCTAGACACATCCTAAAATCCTATAAAAATTACAGTAGATGACACATCTCAATGGTAGTGCATCATCCAAGTTTCATCCCATTTGGATGATTCTACTAGCCTACACAAAAAAGACATGACAGCACATAACAATGGACCTAAAAATACTTTGTACTACCTACTTGCTACAAGCATGAAATCGAGCACATACAGAGCTACCTACTGGCATAAGATAAGCCTACAAAAGTTATCAACTCCAAACTTTGCCCCTATAATTCATTTATGAATTATCTCGGAAATGGGCATCAAATGACACTTGAACTACAACTCTATTTCATTACACAGAAAGCATGCACAATATCTTTACTATGGACAGGGCATCACATAAGAAGACTAACAAAGCAAGAATCATATTTTTCAGAGCAACCTATGATTTACTATGCATTTCCTAAGATTATAAGCAATTTAAGAATTAATTCTAAACTCAATATAAAAGCAAACAAACAGGGCATTTCATATTTTCTATGAATAGGGCATCTCATAAGATAAATCTAGGAACTTAAATCGTTGGATTTGGACAACCCTAGCTCCCTATATGAAATTCTAAAGCCTTGCACTAATTTCTGGAAATTCATTTTCCTAATCTGAATAAGAGAGACGCTTTGTAGAAAAGCCCCTGAGCTTTTCCTGAATTGCACAAGGGCGGATCTATAGTTCCCTGTGTCTGGCGCCTTTGTGGATTAGCCCCTCACCTTCTTCTAATTCTCCCCCGAGGTCCCAACACGGAAGGGAAGCAGAGGAGCGGGCCGGCTTGCCGGCGGCCGGCGGTGGGGAGCCTTCCCGGCGGCCATGAAGGGGCGGCGGAGCACCACAGTGGCATGGCGCGCCCGTGGGTGGCCCCAGCGCGGCGGAAGGAGGCCCCCAGGCCGCCCGACCATGGGAGCACGCGGCTCCGCTGCTCGGTTGGGCGCGGGAGCTCGCCGGTACTGGCGACGAAGGCTTCGTCGGCGGCGGCAGGGCGGCGGCGAGGCTAGTGCGGTGCTGGGCAGAGGCGATGGTGCAGCTAGCTGGCGTGATGCGGCACGAAGACGACGCACGGCGGCGGCATTGCGAGCCCACCGTCGGAGCTGGCGGCGGTCATGCGCCGCGGCGGCGCAAGCGCTAGCGAGCGGCAGGGTGAGCACGCGCGCGCGAGGTGACGACGAGCTCAGGCGCAAGCTATGACGAGCGGTGGCGCTGGAAGGCGGCAGGAGCAGAGCAAGCTCCGCGGCCGACCATGGTGGATTCGCCCGCGGCGGCGCGATGGCAACGAGCGGAAGAGAGATGGGAGAGAGTGGGGAGTGAGGGAGACGCTGTCCCCTTCGGACAGAGCGTCCAGCAGATGAGCGGAGGGGGCAGGACCCGAGCGCCACGCAGCCAAGGGAGGACGGGCATGGGTGCCACGCGCCCCGGTACGTGTCCCTCCTCTGCGGCATTTCGCCGAGCAGGTGGCGGGTGTCATGGAGGCCCAGTTCGACGGTGGTTTTGGGCCGTTTTCGGGCCGAATCTCGAGATGGCCCAGAAACAAAGTTTACTCACCGTAGTACGCTCGTCATTTTTTGTTAAGACACTTCATCCATTTGAGCTATAGATTAGGAGATAATTAGGTGCCAACACGGCAATGTCAACACACTAATGACGGTCGACCTAGGCTCCTATTTTCTGAAATTGGGTGGCCAAACTCGACTGAATTGCTCCCAATTTTTGGCATGTTGTGCCCCAATGGGTTAGCTATGTTTTTCCTATTTGGGCCAACTCAAGTTGTTTCATGAAAATCGGAGAACGCGACATCCCAATCTGCCGACGTCATTAATCGTAATGACTTCATCACTCGTTTTGAGCACCTTCTAGGCATTTTCATGAAAAAGTCAAAACATAAAGTTTTCTTGAAATGTTCTCCTCTTTCAACTTTATTAAAGGTCTGACTCAAAATAAGCAACATACCTATTACTTCTAGTTTAACCCACTAATCCTACTTAAGGCCTAAGTCAAACAAGGTGCATCAAACATCAAGCAAATCATGTTGAGATGATAATTATATGCTAATGATATGACTATGCCCATGATTTGCAGAGTTAATGCATGATTAACATCGTGGATGTTACAGTGGAGCTGTGGTTAAGGGCCGTTCGGGCTCTCGGGTGACGACAAACATTGTGGTGGTGAGGCTAGAGGCATCAAAACGCCTTAACCATGGCATATGGTCGTGCTTGACCTAGTGTCGAGAGCTGTAGGACATGCAGGAACCGGCTGTGCGGTAGCATAGTCATGTGTGCAAATATGGCAGTTCTAGAGCTGTGGAGCCATGGTTAAGGGCCATTCGGGTTCTCGGGCGGCAGCAAACGCCGTGATGGAGAGGCCAGGGGTGTCAAAACACCTTAACCATGGTGCATGGGCGTGCTTGACTTGGTGACTGGAGCCGTAGGACGTGCAGGAACTGGCCGTGCGGCAGCATAGTCGTGTGTGCAAATATGGTAGTTCTGGAGCCGTGGAGCCGTGGTTATGGGCCGTTCGGGCTCTCGAGCGACGGGCATGCTTGACTCAGTGCCTTAATCATGGCGTACGGGCATGATTGACTCAGTGCCGAGAGCCATAGGATGCGTAGGAACTGCCCGTGCGGCAGCATAGTCGTGTGTGCAAATATGGCAGTTCCGGAGCCGTGGAGCCGTGGTTAAGGGCCATTCGGGCTCTCGAGCTACAGCAAACGCTATGGTAGAGAGGCCAGAGGTGTCAAAATGCCTTAACCATGGCATACGGGCATGCTAGACTCAGTGCCAGGAGCCATAGGAAGCGTAGAAATTGACCGTGCGGCAGCATAGTCGTGTGTGCAAATATGACAGTTTTGGAGTCGTGGAGCTGTGGTTAAGGGCCTGTCGACGAAATATCGGCGATAGTCCGACCAGGGGTATGCCCTGACCGGTAATGGATTGGCGGAAGGCGCACGAGATTGCGAGCAAGACGTAAACAGGGAGCAATCACACGAGGTTTACCCAGGTTCAGGCCGCAAGGATGCGTAAAACCGTAGTCCTGCTCTCTGTTTCGATTATGATGTGGATGTATGAGTCTCGTGCGTTATGCCGCATTCTCTCCTCCGGCACGGGGTCCTTGCTCTCCTTATATATCACGGGAGCATGGTTACAAGTCGGAACTAGCCTATCTCGGTACTAAGTTTACATACTTTACAAGTCTAAACTTTCCTATCTCGGCTAGGTCTTGTCCTCCTTGTCGGTCTTCGATATTCTTGCTGTTTTAGGCCGTCCAGACCCGGCTGAGCCGATCGGTCTTGAAGCTTGATGGGCCGGCCTGGTGATAGCGTGTCGGCCCAAAGTAGGCCGTGAGGTTATATGGAGTTTATACCTCCACAGCTAGTCCCCGAGCATCATGGATCTTTGAGGGAAAAAACACCGTCTTGCTTGGTTGAGTGAGAAAGGGTGGCCGGACACATGTTCGACATGTGGTCCGAGCAGGGCTGGAGGACCGTCTAATGCTTCCGACCACACTTTGCTTACACTTGGTTGACGTTTTCGGTTTTGACCGAAAGATTTATGATGCTCCTGAAAAGAAAAAAGAATTTTGAAAGGGTCCCAAATCTAGAGACGTGGGCCCACGTTAGTGTGTGATGCCTGCCATCACATGGTATCTGTCGTGATTGGTCGTTGCCTTAGCTTAGTTTTGAACTAAACTCCTTTGTAAAGAAAAAGATTTAGGCCGAGTCATGCAAATGACGTGGGCCCACGTAGTCCCCGAGGTTGCTGTAAGATAGTATATGTTGCAGCAAGCTCTAAAAGAAGGATCTAGCCCATGTCACCTCTCAGGTGACGTGGGCCCACGTAGTCCCCGAGCCCGAGATGAGGTGGAACACGTTATGTCGTGGTCTAAAAAGCGAGACAACCGATCATTATATCGTGCTTTATGTGTTTCCGACCACTCTTTGAGTGAGACCGAGCGTGCCAAATTTCATTTGGGCTGGTCGGTTTGAACCATGCCATGACTTTGTCATGATTAAGTTAAGGCAAACTTTGCTACTTAACTCGGTCCCGCGTGGCCGTGAGACCATGGTTTTGAATCTAAACCCTTGAAAATAGCTTAGCTATCGTGTGCCGAATAACCGGTATCATTGGCCAAAAAATCCCAGCTCGAGTTTGTCGGATTGTGTGGGTTGAATTGTTGATGCTATACCGCCGCTATACCGTAACTTGTGAATCAGTTCTTCGAGTTGTTGCTGCAAAGAGAAAATTTGGTATGAGTGAATGTTTGATTTGATGTGATTTGATATAATCTATGACATAGAGTTGTATCAAGATGTGTTGTTTGAGAATGGTTTTTAGTAATCGCCTCTCCTTAGAGTTAATCGGTCCGCAGTGTGTAGGTGACCTATAGTGAATAGCGCGTTTGCCGAATCACTTAGGGCCCTATGTCCATTGGAGGCGACCGCCGACACCCCCGTGTTGTATAGCGTTGAGCCGTGAACACGTAGCGGGGTTGATCGAGAGACAAGTGCACGCCGATTGTTTTCTCGTTGGAAGGGTGACGTACTTGGCCATTTGATACAAAGAAAAAGGTGTTTTTAACTTTGTAAAGAGTTTTTCGAACGTACTTTGAAGTAGTTCGTGTAAAGAAATCTTTTGTGAAAAAAGATCGGTGAAGGCATGTATGTTAGGTTAATAGAGCACTTATCTGTATTTTGCTGTAGGCCACTGTCTTCCCAATGTGGACTTTTGATCAGGCCTTTGTTCCTGAAAGAATGGTCATAAGGTATATAAAATTCTGTTATGCGGAAGGGTAGGTCATGCTTATTACAAGTTTGGAAGAAAAAATTGCCAAGAAAGACTCTTCTCTTTCTCATTCAAGAGCCGACCAGTCCTTAGGGATTAGATGATCCTAAACAAACAAAGACGGTGCCGGAATGTTTGGAGCCCTTTTCCTTTGGGAGCGACCGCTGGATCACTCTGTGTTGTTTGAGCGTGATGCTGTTAACACGTAGCGAGTGGGACCGAGACAAGGTGCATTCCTGGTTTGCTTCGTGTTTGAGGTAAGAAATTTGTGAAAACTGGTTTTTCTAAAGTGTGGTCTTTTGAAATGGAGGGGATGAATAAAAAATTTATTAAGGATGTGAGATACTTATCTTTCAACCGTCGTGTCGCGTCATGATTACGTGCGGGGCGAAAAATATTCGCTTGCTAATGCAACCGTGCATCGGTGACCGGGATGTCACGTCAAATCCCGGGTACAATTTTCGGATTCTGGTCTAGTCAATGCTTCCCGGCGTGGTGGGTCCGTTGTGTCGGTGGCACAATCGTTCCACCTTCGATGACCCGAGTCGGCGAGCGTGCGGGGGTTCCCGAGGCGGGGAAACGTATAAATGCTTATTGCTTTAGTGGAGCGGTTTTCGTCGCTTCGTGCTCTCGGGAACGAGAGGGCCATGGGGGTTTGATTACCCACGATCTCATCGGTTGCCTTTTTGATTCCTCCGAGCTCTTCTATAAATCGGGGCTGCGGCCGGGAGTTACGTACACGCGCGCATTCTCCGGTCTTGTTCTTGTCCATTCGCTTCCGCAAACTTAGGGTTTTAGATCCCATACTCGCGCCGCCGCCTCCTAGATGGATCGCCGTCACGGTAAGCGCCGGCGGAGGAGGAGGAGTCAGTGAACTCCCCTCGGGAGGTGAGGCCGCGGAGGAGGTGAGCTTGGATTGGAGTTTTCCTTGATTAATCTTGGGGTTTTCTTCTTTTGGTGTAACCGCTATTTTTCGTTCACAATGTAGGTACACCCTCCTGACCATTGGAGGTGCCGCAGGCGCCGCCGAGGCGGCAAGAAGGGCGGCGGAGGAGCGGAGGGATGTACCGGGGGCTGCGGCCCCCGAGCAGGTGGCTCTGGTCGTGGAGGCCGGAGCCGCCGTCGCTGCGGCGGAGCATGTGGCTCCGTCGTGGCGGGCGGAGGAGGTGGCGGCGGCCGCCGGCGTTTCTACGCCGCGTTCGGCGACGGTGTCTCGGTGAACTCTCGCGTCCGCACTCGAGCGGCGGGGGCGGAGCCGCAAAGCACGTCGGGGACCTCTACTCCGACGCCACCAAGCGGTGGGGGCGGGCGGAGGGGAATGTGGACCTGTTCTGAAGGCACTCTCCTCCGCCCGGGGAGGAGCCGGAGGCGGAAAAGCGGCGGGCCGCCGACTTCGACGCCGATGCTAACGCCGCCGCCGTCAATGAGGCGGCGGACGAGGCCGGCCCGCAAGGTCCGGGTGGACACGCCGCCGGCGGCGCGAGGCCGCCGACATCGGGGTCGGCGGTAAGTACGAGTTCTCCGTTGTTCATATGTCCCGAGTTGTTCTCGTCTTGGCATTTTTAATTTTTTACTCTATTTTTGCGGGGCGACGGAGCAGCGGAGCGGCAGAGGCCGCTCATGCGGCGGCGGATGCGGTGAACGCCCAGGGCGGCGATGTCATCGCGCGGCTGGCGGCGATCCCCGGCCAAGTGGCCGCGGTGGCGGTTCATGGCGTTCGTCATGGTGCCTCCGCCGCTTATGCCACCGTTGACGCCATCTCGGGTGTTGATGTCCGTGGGATGGAGCTGTCGGTGGCGGCGCATGACGCCATGGAGGGCGGCGCCGTCGAGTTCACCGGGGCGGCGGAGGCCGTCGTCGCCGCGACTCCTGTCGACCTGGTGGTCGGCAAGCTGTTCGGGGATGACTAGATTGCTTTAGATGCAATCAGTCCCCCGTTTGTAAAAAATTTTTATATTTTTAATGAAAGAAGTGGATCCTTTGAGATGTGTCTTGTGCCAGAATCCTTCGAGATTCCTTTTATTTATCCCTTTTGTTTTGATCCGTTTTCATGATTGTATCATGCTCTTGCCGTAGGATTTTTATTTCGGGGCTTAGAGCCCTCGTTTGTTGCGTCGAGGATGTCGTGATGCGTCGGTTTGAGGAATGATTTTCCTTTGAATAGGCAAGAAAAATCCATGTGCTCAAATGTTTGACACGAAAACTTGACTTCTTTATTATAACGTAGTACACATTAGATTGCTTTTTTGTCATCGAATGACTTACAATGATGTGTACGACCGACGCTAATTTTAACTTTGAAAGGAAAATAGCCTAGAAAAGAAAAACTTGTCCGATAAGAGAGAAGAATTCATCTCTTGCTGTTTCAATTTTCCGGCTACGCCGCCTTCTTCCAAGTCGTGGACCATGACCGGGTCTTCTTCGGTACGAGCGGTAGGTCGTCATCATCTAGGGCTTGATCATCTCTCGCGTCGGCGTGGTCGGATATACTTATCCCGTTCCGAGTAGTATTGAGATTGTCCTTTTTTGGAAAAGGTACATCTCGTAAAAGAATCTAAGGAGCTTGAGTTCTTCTCAAACTGGCTTCCTTTTTGTACTACTTCGTACCACTCGCCGTTTATGAACATGCCTTCAGATGTTTTGCGCCCTGGTGATCGAACTGTTTACGATGCGCCGAAGATTGGTCGGGTTTATTGGATTAGGGAATATGTGCTCGGTGTGCGGAGGTATCCCGTCCTCGGGAGGAGTTGGGCCGGGAGCCTCCGGTTTGGTTCTCGGTCTCGCAAATTGTCCAAGAAGGGAGTGATGAAACCATTACGGTTTGTTTGAACAGACGGAACCATTCGTCTAGGAGGAGGGCTCCGAGCACGTTTGTATACAGTAGTCGTCTGTATGGGTTGGGTACAACAACGAGGCTCATCCGTGTTAGGTGAATCCCTTGTGTCGTCCCTTAATGGGCTTATGCCAAAACTGCGGCGATTCTCTCTGGTTGCTGCCATGTGTTTCTGATGTGCTTCCCTCCGTTTCTTTTCTACATCTTGGTGTCGGTCCGCAAGTGCCCTGGCCCTGTGTGCCGACGCCATTGTCATTGAAGGGGATTGAGTTGAACGTGCTCGTGGTCGTTTAGCTCTTTGCTCTGTTGCGTTTGACGTTGTCATGGCAGCCAATATCTCTTGCCGTCGCCTTTCCCTCCGTTGTTCATCACGACGAAGGGCAGCAGCTAGCTCGGTGCGTTCTGTGAACAACCGGGCGTTAGATGTGTTGTTTCCTGCAGATTGTTCTCGCGTGTCGCAAGAGTAGGCGCGGTTGGTGGGTTCCGACCGGATCGTCGAATTTCTCGCGGCGTCGCCGTCGTTCGTTGCGACGGGCGTTTCGCGTTGTATGCGTTGACGCGTAACTCCGACTAGGTACATCGTGTCGGGTAGTTTGTGTCGTCTGAGCTGGACTGTTGTTGTTCCGTGAGGCTTGTGAAGTCCTCGTTCTTAGATCTTGGATATCGGCCAGGATTCTCTGCCGTATGTTGCTTGGCTGGCCTCTTCGACCACCGCGTACGATGATCGGCCGTGGTCGGAGCTCTTTGTGAGTTTACGTCGCCATCCGGGCCGTGTGTATGGTTGCCACGAGGATTTGTTGGAACGCGTCGTTGTAGATTCACCGGCCGCAAACGTGGCCGCTCGGAGCGCCCAAAAGTGACTCTACGATTGTTGTTACGCTTCGTGTCGATGGATTAGGAATTCGTTGTTGTCGCGCGATTTGTAGATCGCGATCGACGCGTCGTCGGAGCGACTCAAAGTTGGCATGGGTTTCGTCAACCTCATGTCTTGTTGATGGATCAAACGGAGTAGATCCGTGTTGCCGACATGCCTCCTTTGGTTAGGACCGGTCGGAGGTGTTGACGCCGTGCCGTCAACTATCGTGGTGGATTGGTTGGGACTGCAATGGTGGTCACCGGGATGAGTTGGATCTGGTTTGGCGCAGCCACCATTGTTGGTGCCATTGTCGGCGTGATAGCCGGAGGCGTGAGAGTTGTAGTAGCGATTCTTTGAGTTGGAAGTCCAGGTGAACGTTCCGAAGTTGAAGGTAAGGCCAGCTTCGAAGGTCATGGAAGCCAGGAAGGAGACCATCTTGATCGACGTAAAATCTCGGTGCGCACCCCCTACCTGGCGCGCCACTGTCGACGAAATATCGGCGATAGTCCGACCAGGGGTATGCCCTGACCGGTAATGGATTGGCGGAAGGCGCACGAGATTGCGAGTAAGACGTAAACAGGGAGCAATCACACGAGGTTTACCCAGGTTCAGGTCGCAAGGATGCGTAAAACCCTAGTCCTGCTCTCTGTTTCGATTATGATGTGGATGTATGAGTCTGTGCGTTATGCCAGATTCTCTCCTCTGGCACGGGGGTCCTTGCTCTCCTTATATATCACGGGGAGCATGGTTACAAGTCGGAACTAGCCTATCTGGTACTAAGTTTACATACTTTACAAGTCTAAACTTTCCTATCTCAGCTAGGTCTTGTCCTCCTTGTCGGTCTTCGATATTCTTGCCTGTTTTAGGCTGTCCGACCAGCCTGAGCCGATCGGTCTTGAAGCTTGATGGGCCGGCCTGGTGATAGCGTGTCGGCCCAAAGTAGGCCGTGAGGGTATATGGAGTTTATACCTCCACAGGGCCCTTCATGCTCTCGGGTGATGACAAACTCTATGGTCGAGAGGTGAGAGGCATCAAAATGGCTTAACCATGGCGTACGGGCATGCTTGACTCAGTGCCGGGAGCCATAGGACGCGTTGGAACCGACCGTGCAGCAGCATAGTCGTGTGTGCAAATATGACAGTTCTGGAGCCGTGGAGCCATGGTTAAGGGCCGTTCTAGCTCTCGAGCGACGGGCATGCTTGACTTAGTGCCTTAATCATGGCGTACGGGCATGATTGACTCAGTTCCGGGAACCATAGGATGCATAGGAACCGCCCGTGCGGCAGCATAGTCGTGTGTGCAAATATGGCAGTTCTAGAGCCGTGGAGCCGTGGTTAAGGGCTATTCGGGCTCTCGAGCCACGGGAAATGCTATTGTAGAGAGGCCAGAGGTGTCAAGATGCCTTAACCATGGCGTACGGGCATGCTTGACTCAGTGCCGGGAGCCATAGGACGCGTAGGAACCGACCGTGCGGCAGCATAGTCGTGTGTGCAAATATGGCGGTTTTGGAGTCGTAGAGCCGTGGTTAAGGGCCCTTCAGGCTCTCGGGTGATGGCAAACTCTATGGTGGAGAGATGAGAGGAATCAAAATGGCTTAACCATGGAGTACGGGCGTGCTTTACCCGGTGCCGAGAGACGTAGGATGCACAGGATCCAGCAGTGCGGCAGCAAAGTCGTGTGTGCAAATATGGCAGTTCTGGAGCCGTGGAGCCGTGGTTAAGGGCAGTTCAGGCTCTCGAGCGATGGGCATGCTTGACTCAGTGCCTTAATCATGGCGTACGGGCATGATTGACTCAGTATCGGGAGCCATAGGATGCGTAGGAACCGCCTGTGCGGCAGCATAGTCGTGTGTGCAAATATGGCAGTTCTGGAGCCGTGGAGCCATGGTTAAGGGCCATTCGGGCTCTCGACCCACAGGAAACGCTATGTTAGAGAGGACAGAGGTGTCAAAATGCCTTAACCATGGCGTACGGGCATGCTTGACTCAGTGCCGGGAGCCATAGGACGCGTAGGAACCGACCGTACGGCAGCGTAGTCGTGTGTGCAAATATGGCAGTTTTGGAGTCGTGGAGCCATGGTCAAGGGCCCTTCAGGCTCTCGGGTGATGGAAAACTCTATGGTGGAGAGATGAGAGGAATCAAAATGCCTTAACCATGGTGTACGAGCATGCTTGACTCAGTGCCGGGAGCCATACGATGCGTTGGAACCGACCGTGCGGCAGCATAGTCGTGTGTGCAAATATGGAAATTTTGGAGCCGTGGAGCCGTGGTTAAGGGCCCTTCAGGCCCTCGAGTGATGGAAAGCTCTATGGTGGAGAGGTGAGACACATAAAAATGGCTTAACCATGGCGTACGGGCGTGCTTGACCCGGTACCGAGAGCAGTTGAATGCACAGGATCCAGCCGTGCGGCAGCACAGTCGTGTGTGCAAATATGGCAGTTCTGGAGTCGTGGAGCTGTGGTTAAGGGCCGTTCGGGCTCTCGGGTGATGACAAACATTGTGGTGGTGAGGCTAGAGGCATCAAAATGCCTTAACCATGGCATATGGTCGTGCTTGACCTAGTGCCGAGAGCTGTAGGACACGCAGGAACCGGCTGTGCGGTAGCATAATCGTGTGTGCAAATATGGCAGTTCTAGAGCTGTGGAGCCATGGTTAAAGGGCCATTCGGGTTCTCAGAAGGCAGAAAACACTATGATGGAGAGGCTAGAGGTGTCAAAACACCTTAACCATGGCGCATGGGCGTGCTTGACTTGGTGACAGGAGCCGTAGGACGCGCAGGAACTGGCCGTGTGGCAGCATAGTCGTGTGTGCAAATATGGCAGTTCTGGAGCCATGGAGCCATGGTTAAGGGCCGTTCGGGCTCTCGAGCGACGGGCATGCTTGACTCAGTGCCTTAATCATGGCGTACGGGCATGATTGACTCGATCTTAGGAGCCATAGGATGCGTAGGAACCGCCGTGCGGCAAAGATAGTCGTGTGTGCAAATATGGCGGTTACGGAGCCGGGAGCCGTGGTTAAGGGCCATTCGGGCTCTCGAGCAACGACAAACGCTATGGTAGAGAGGCCAGAGGTGTCAAAATGCCTTAACCATGCATACGGGCATGCTAGACTCAGTGCTAGGAGCCATAGGACGCGTAGGAACCGACCGTGCGACAACATAGTCGTGTGTGCAAATATGGCAGTTCTGGAGCCGTGGAGCCATGGCTAAGGGCCATTCGGGCTCTTGAGCGATGGGCATGCTTGACTTAGTGCCTTAATCATGGCGTACAGGCATGATTGACTCAGTGCCGGGAGCCATAGGATGCGTAGGAACCGCCTGTGCGGCAGCATAGTCGTGTGTGCAAATATGGAAGTTCTGGAGCCGTGGAGCCGTGGAGCCGTGGTTAAGGGCCATTCGGGCTCTCGAGCCACGGGAAACACTATAGTGGAGAGGCCAGAGGTGTCAAAATGCCTTAACCATGGTGTACGGGCATGCTTGACTAAGTGCTGGGAGCCATAGAACGCGTAGGAACCGACCGTGCGGCAGCATAGTCGTGTGTGCAAATATGGCAGTTTTGGAGTCATAGAGCCGTAGTTAAGGGCCCTTCAGGCTCTCGGGTGATGACAAACTCTACGGTGGAGAGATAAGAGGAATCAACATGGCTTAACCATGGCGTACGGGCGTGCTTTTCCCGGTGCCGAGAGACATAGGATGCACAGGATCCGGCCGTGCGGCAGCAAAGCCGTGTGTGCAAATATGGAAATTTTGGAGCCGTGGAGCCGTGGTTAAGGGCCCTTCAGGCCCTCGAGTGATGGAAAGCTCTATGGTGGAGAGGTGAGACACATAAAAATGGCTTAACCATGGCGTACGGGCGTGCTTGACCCGGTACCGAGAGCCGTTGAATGCACAGGATCCAGCCGTGCGGCGCACAGTCGTGTGTGCAAATATGGCAGTTCTGGAGTCGTGGAGCCGTGGTTAAGGGCCGTTCGGGCTCTCGGGTGATGACAAACATTGTGGTGGTGAGGCTAGAGGCATCAAAATGCCTTAACCATGGCATATGGTCGTGCTTGACCTAGTGCCGAGAGCGGTAGCATAATCGTGTGTGCAAATATGGCAGTTCTAGAGCTGTGGAGCCATGGTTAAAGGGCCATTCGGGTTCTCAGAAGGCAGAAAACACTGTGATGGAGAGGCTAGAGGTGTCAAAACACCTTAACCATGGCGCATGGGCGTGCTTGACTTGGTGACAGGAGCCGTAGGACGCGCAGGAACTGGCCGTGTGGCCGCATAGTCGTGTGTGCAAATATGGCAGTTCTGGAGCCATGGAGCCATGGTTAAGGGCCGTTCGGGCTCTCGAGCGACGGGCATGCTTGACTCAGTGCCTTAATCATGGCGTACGGGCATGATTGACTCAGTGCCGGGAGCCATAGGATGCGTAGGAACCGCCCGTGCGGCAGCATAGTCGTGTGTGCAAATATGGCAGTTCTGGAGCCGGGGAGCCGTGGTTAAGGGCCATTCGGGCTCTCGAGCAACGACAAACGCTATGGTAGAGAGGCCAGAGGTGTCAAAATGCCTTAACCATGCATACGGGCATGCTAGACTCAGTGCTAGGAGCCATAGGACGCGTAGGAACCGACCGTGCGACAACATAGTCGTGTGTGCAAATATGGCAGTTCTGGAGCCGTGGAGCCATGGCTAAGGGCCATTCGGGCTCTTGAGCGATGGGCATGCTTGACTTAGTGCCTTAATCATGGCGTACGGGCATGATTGACTCAGTGCCGGGAGCCATAGGATGCGTAGGAACCGCCTGTGCGGCAGCATAGTCGTGTGTGCAAATATGGAAGTTCTGGAGCCGTGGAGCCGTGGTTAAGGGCCATTCGGGCTCTCGAGCCACGGGAAACACTATAGTGGAGTGGCCAGAGGTGTCAAAATGCCTTAACCATGGTGTACGGGCATGCTTGACTAAGTGCTGGGAGCCATAGAACGCGTAGGAACCGACCGTGCGGCAGCATAGTCGTGTGTGCAAATATGGCAGTTTTGGAGTCATAGAGCCGTAGTTAAGGGCCCTTCAGGCTCTCGGGTGATGGCAAACTCTACGGTGGAGAGATAAGAGGAATAAACATGGCTTAACCATGGCGTACGGGCGTGCTTTTCCCGGTGCCGAGAGACATAGGATGCACAGGATCCGGCCGTGCGGCAGCAAAGCCGTGTGTGCAAATATGGCAGTTCTGGAGCCGTGGAGCCATGGTTAAGGGCTGTTCAGGCTCTCGAGTGATGGGCATGCTTGACTCAGTGCCTTAATCATGGCGTACGGGCATGATTGACTCAGTGCCGGTAGCCATAGGATGCGTAGGAATCGCTCGTGTGGCAGCATAGTCGTGTGTGCAAATATGGCAGTTCTGAAGCCGTGGAGCCGTGGTTAAGGGCCATTCGGGCTCTCGACCCACGGGAAACACTATGGTAGAGAGGACAAAGGTGTCAAAATGCCTTAACCATGGCGTACGGGCATGCTTGACTCAGTGCCGGGAGCCATAGGACGTGTAGGAACTGACCGTACGACAGCATAGTCGTGTGTGCAAATATGGCAGTTTTGGAGTCGTGGAGCCATGGTTAATTGCCCTTCATGCTCTCGGGTGATGGCAAACTCTATGGTCGAGAGGTGAGAGGCATCAAAATGGCTTAACCATGGCGTACGGGCATGCTTGACTCAGTGCCAGGAGCCATAGGACGCGTTGGAACCGACCGTGCGGCAGCAAAGTCGTGTGTGCAAATATGGCTGTTCAGGAGCCGTGGAGCCGTGGTTAATGGCCGTTCAGGCTCTCGAGCGATGGGCATGCTTGACTCAGTGCCTTAATCATGACGTACGGGCATGATTGACTCAGTGCCGGTAGCCATAGGATGCGTAGGAACCGCCCGTGTGGCAGCATAGTCGTGTGTGCAAATATGGCAGTTCTGAAGCCGTGGAGCTGTGGTTAAGGGCCATTCAGGCTCTCAACCCACGGGAAACACTATGGTAGAGAGGACAGAGGTGTCAAAATGCTTTAACCATGGCGTACGGGCATGCTTGACTCAGTGCCGGGAGCCGTAGGACGCGTAGGAACCGACCGTACGGCAGCATAGTCGTGTGTGCAAATATGGCTGTTTTGGAGTCGTGGAGCCGTGGTTAAGGGCCCTTCAGGCTCTCGGGTGATGGCAAACTCTATGGTGAAGAGATAAGAGCAATCAAAATGCCTTAACCATGGCGTAGGAGCATGATTGACTCAGTGTCGGGAGCCATAGGACGCGTTGGAACCGACCGTGCGGCAGCATAGTCGTGTGTGCAAATATGGAAATTTTGGAGCCGTGGAGCCGTGGTTAAGGGCCCTTCAGGCCCTCGAGTGATGGAAAGCTCTATGGTGGAGTGGTGAGAGACACCAAAATGGCTTAACCATGGTGTACGGGCGTGCTTGACCCGGTACCGAGAGCTGTCAAATGCACAGGATCCAGCCGTGCAGCAGCACAGTCGTGTGTGCAATTATGGCAGTTCTCGAGTCATGGAGCTGTGGTTAAGGGCCGATCGGGCTCTCGGGTGATGAAAAACATTGTAGTGGTGAGGCTAGAGGCATCAAAACGCCTTAACCATGGCATATGGTCATGCTTGACCTAGTGCCGAGAGCTGTAGGACACGCAGGTACCGGCTGTGCGGTAGCATAGTCGTGTGTGCAAATATGGCAGTTCTAGAGCTGTGGAGCCATGGTTAAGGGCCATTCGGATTCTCGGGCGGCAGCAAACGCTGTGGTGGAGAGGCCAGAGGTGTCAAAATGCCTTAACCATGGTGCATGGGCGTGCTTGACTTGGTGCCAGGAGCCGTAGGACGCGCAGGAACCGGCCGTGCGGCAGCATAGCCGTGTGTGCAAATATGGCAGTTCTGGAGCCATGGAACCGTGGTTAAGGGCCGTTCGAGCTCTCGAGCGATAGGCATGCTTGACTCAGTGCCTTAATCATGGCGTACGGGCATGATTGACTCAGTGCCAGGAGCCATAGGATGCGTAGGAACCGCCCGTGCGGTAGCATAGTCGTGCGTGCAAATATGGCAGTTCTGGAGCCGTGGAGCCGTGGTTAAGAACCATTCGGGCTCTCGAGCAATGACAAACGCTATGGTAGAGTGGCCAAAGGTGTCAAAATGCCTTAACCATGGTGTACGGGCATGCTAGACATAGTGCCAGGAGCCATAGGATGCGTAGCAACCGACCGTGCGGTAGCATAGTCGTGTGTGCAAATATGGCAGTTTTGGAGTCGTAGAGCCGTGGTTAAGGGCCCTTCAGGCTCTCGGGTGATGGCAAACTCTATGGTGGAGAGATGAGAGGAATCAAAATGGCTTAACCATGGCGTACGGGCGTTCTTTACCCGGTGTCGAGAGACTTAGGATGCACAGGATCCGGCCATGCAGCAGCAAAGTCGTGTGTGCAAATATGGCAGTTCTGGAGCCGTGGAGCCATGGTTAAGGGCCGTTCAGGCTCTCGAGCGACGGGCATGCTTGACTTAGTTCCGGGAGCCATAGGATGCGTAGGAACCGCCTGTGCGACAGCATAGTCGTGTGTGCAAATATAGAAGTTCTGGAGCCGTGGAGCCGTGGTTAAGGGCCATTCGGGCTCTCGAGCCCGGGAAACACTATAGTAGAGAGGCCAGAGGTGTCAAAATGCCTTAACCATGGCGTACAGGCATGCTTGACTAAGTGCTGGGAGCCATAGGACGCGTAGGAACCGACCGTGCGGCAGCATAGTCGTGTGTGCAAATATGGCAGTTTTGGAGTCGTAGAGCCGTGGTTAAGGGCCCTTCAGGCTCTCGGGTGATGGCAAACTCTACGGTGGGGAGATGAGAGGAATCAACATGGCTTAACCATGGTGTACGGGCGTGCTTTACCCGGTGCCAAGAGACGTAGGATGCACAGGATCCGGCCGTGCGGCAGCAAAGTCGTGTGTGCAAATATGGCAGTTCTGGAGCCGTGGAGCCGTGGTCAAGGGCCGTTCAGGCTGTCGAGTGACGGGCATGCTTGACTCAGTGCCTTAATCATGGCGTACGGGCATGATTGACTCAGTGCCGGTAGCCATAGGATGCGTAGGAACCGCCCGTGTGGCAGCATAGTTGTGTGTGCAAATATGGCAGTTCTGAAGCCGTGGAGCTGTGGATAAGGGCCATTCGGGCTCTCGACCCACGGCAAACACTATGGCAGAGAGGACAGAGGTGTCAAAATGCCTTAACCATGGCATAAGGGCATGCTTGACTCAGTGCCGGGAGCCATAGGATGCGTAGGAACTGACCGTACGGCAGCATTGTCGTGTGTGCGAATATGGCTGTTTTGGGGTCGTGGAGCCGTGGTTAAGGGCCCTTCAGGCTCTCGGGTGATGGTAAACTTTATGGTGGAGAGATAGAGCAATCAAAATGCCTTAACCATGGCGTAGGAGCATGCTTGACTCAGTGCCGGGAGCCATAGGACGCGTTGGAACCGACCGTGCGGCAGCACAGTCGTGTGTGCAAATATGGAAATTTTGGAGCCGTGGAGCCGTGGTTAAGGGCCCTTCAGGCCCTCGAGTGATGGAAAGCTCTATGGTGGAGAGGTGAGAGGCACCAAAATGGCTTAACCATGGTGTACGGGCATGCTTGACCCGGTACCGAGAGCCATTAAATGCATAGGATCCAGCCGTGCGGCAGCACAGTCGTGTGTGCAATTATGGCAGTTCTGGAGGCATGGAGCTGTGGTTAAGGGCCGTTCGGGCTCTCGGGTGACGACAAACATTGTGGTGGTGAGGCTAGAGGCATCAAAATGCCTTAACCATGGCATGTGGTCATGCTTGACCTAGTGCCGAGAGCTGTAGGACACGCAGGTACCGGCTGTGCGGTAGCATAGTCGTGTGTGCAAATATGGCAGTTCTAGAGCTGTGGAGCCATGGTTAAGGGCCATTCGGGTTCTCGGGCAGCAGCAAACGCTGTGGTGGAGAGGCCAGAGGTGTCAAAATGCCTTAACCATGGCGCATGGGCGTGCTTGACTTGGTGCCAGGAGCCGTAGGACGCGCAGGAACCGGCCGTGCGGCAGCATAGCCGTGTGTGCAAATATGGCAGTTCTGGAGCCATGGAGCCGTGGTTAAGGGCCATTCGAGCTCTCGAGGGACAGGCATGCTTGACTCAGTGCCTCAATCATGGCGTACGGGCATGATTGACTCAGTGCCGGGAGCCATAGGATGCGTAGGAACCGCCCGTGCGGCAGCATAGTCGTGCGTGCTAATATGGCAGTTCTGGAGCCGTGGAGCCGTGGTTAAGGGCCATTCGGGCTCTCAAGCAATGACAAACGCTATGGTAGAGAGGCCAAAGGTGTCAAAATGCCTTAACCATGGCGTACGGGCATGCTAGACATAGTGCCAGGAGCCATAGGACGCGTAGCAACCGACCGTGCGGTAGCATAGTCGTGTGTGCAAATATGGCAGTTTTGGAGTCGTAGAGCCGTGGTTAAGGGACCTTCAGGCTCTCGGGTGATGGCAAACTCTATGGTGGAGAGATGAGAGGAATCAAAATGGCTTAACCATGGTGTACGGGCGTGCTTTACCCGGTGTCGAGAGACGTAGGATGCACAGGATCCGGCCATGCGGCAGCAAAGTCGTGTGTGCAAATATGGCAGTTCTGGAGCCGTGGAGCCGTGGTTAAGGGCCGTTCAGGCTCTCGAGTGACGGGCATGCTTGACTCAGTGCCGGGAGCCATAGGATGCGTAGGAACCGCCCGTGCGGCAGCATAGTCGTGTGTGCAAATATGGCAGTTCTGGAGTCGTGGAGCCGTGGTTAAGGGCCATTCGGGCTCTCGACCCACGGGAAACGCTATGGTAGAGAGGACAGAGGTGTCAAAATGACTTAACCATAGTGTACGAGCATGCTTGACTCAGTGTCGGGAGCCATAGGACGCGTAGGAACCGACCGTACGGCAGCATAGTCGTGTGTCCAAATATGGCAGTTTTGGAGTCGTGGAGCCATGGTTAAGGGCCCTTCAGGCTCTTGGGTGATGGCAAACTCTGTGGTGGAGAGATGAGAGGAATCAAAATGCCTTAACCATGGCGTACGAGCATGCTTGACTCAGTGCCGGGAGCCATAGGACGCGTTGGAACCGACCGTGCGGCAGCATAGTCGTGTGTACAAATATGGAAATTTTGGAGCCGTGGAGCCATGGTTAAGGGCCCTTCAAGCCCTCGAGTGCCGAGAGCCTGGAGGGCCCTTAACCACGACTCCACGACTCCAAAACTGCCATTATTGCACACACGACTATGCTGTCGCACGGTCGGTTCCTACGCATCCTATGGCTCCCGGCACTGAGTCAAGCATGCACGTACGCCATGGTTAAGGCATTTTGACACCTCTGGCCTCTCTACCATAGCGTTTGCCATTGCTCGAGAGCCCGAACGGCCCTTAACCTTGGCTCCACGGCTCCAGAACTGCCATATTTGCACACATGACTATGCTGCCGCACGGCCGGTTCCTGCGCTTCCTACGGCTCCTGGCACCAAGTCAAGCACGCCCATCCGCTATGGTTAAGGCGTTTTGACACCTCTAGCCTCTCCACCACAGCGTTTGTTGTCGCCCAAGAACCTGAATGGCCCGTAACCATGGCTCCACAGCTCTAGAACTGCCATATTTGCACACACGACTATGCTACCGCACAGCCGGTTCCTGCATGTCCTACAGCTCTCGGCACTAGGTCAAGCATGACCATATGCCATGGTTAAGGCATTTTGATGCCTCTGGCCTCACCACCACAATGTTTGCTGTCACCTGGGAGCCCGAACGGCCCTTAACCACAGCTCCACAACTCTAGAACTGCCATATTTGCACACACGACTGTGTTGCCGCACGGCTGGATCCTGTGCATTCAACGGCTCTCGGTACCGGGTCAAGCACGCCCGTACGCCATCATTAAGCCATTTTGATGCCTCTCACCTCTCCACCATAGAGCTTTCCATCACTCAAGGGCCTGAAGGGCCCTTAACCACGGCTCGACGACTCCAAAATTTCCATATTTGCACACACGACTATGCTATCGCACGGTCGGTTCCAACGCGTCCTATGGCTCCTGGCACTGAGTCAAGCATGCTCGTACGCCATGGTTAAGGCATTTTGATTCCTCTCATCTCTCCACCATAGAGTTTGCCATCACCCGAGAGCCTGAAGGGCCCTTAATGATGGCCCCACGACTCCAAAACTGCCATATTTGCACATACGAATATGCTGCCGCATGGTCGGTTCCTACACGTCCTATGGCTCCCGGCACCCCGACACTGAGTCAAGCATGCCCGTACGCCATGGTTAAGGCATTTTTACACCTCTGGCCTCTCTACCATAGCGTTTCCCGTGGGTCGAGAGCCCGAATGGCCCTTAACCATGGCTCCGCGGCTCCAGAACTGCCATATTTGCACACACGACTGTGCTATCGCACGGGTGGTTCCTACGCATCCTATGGCTCCCGGCACTGAGTCAATCATGCCCATACGCCATGATTAAGGCACTGAGTCAAGCATGCCCATTGCTCGAGAGCCTGAACGGCCCTTAACCATGGCTCCACGGCTCCAGAACTGCCATATTTGCACACATGACTGTGCTGCCGCACGGTCGATTCCTGCGCGTCCTATGGCTCACGGCAATAAGTCAATCATGCCCATACGCCATGATTAAGGCACTGAGTCAAGCATGCCCATCGCTCGAGAGCCCGAATGGCCCTTAACCATGGCTCCACGGCTCCAGAACTGCCATATTTGCACACACGACTATGCTGCCGCACGGTCGGTTCCAACGCGTCCTCTGGCTCCCGGCACTGAGTCAAGCATGCCTGTACACCATGGTTAAGCCATTTTGATGCCTCTTAGCTCTCCACCATAGAGTTTGCCATCACCCGAGAGCCTGAAGGGCCCTTAACCACGGCTCCACGACTCCAAAAGTGCCATATTTGCACACACGATTATGCTGTTGTACGGTCGGTTTCTATGCGTCCTGTGGCTCCTGGCACTGGGTCAAGCGCGCCCGTACGCCATGGTTAAGGATTTTGACACCTCTGGCCTCTCTACCATAGCGTTTGCCGTTGCTCGAGAGCCTGAACGGCCCTTAACCTCGGCTCCACGACTCCAGAACTGCCATATTTGCACACATGACTATGCTGCCGCATATACGGTTCCTGCGCGTCCTATGGCTCCTGGCACCAAGTCAAGCACGCCCATGCACCATGGTTAAGGCGTTTTGACACCTCTAGCCTCTCCACCACAGTGTTTGTTGCTGCCTGAGAACCTGAATGTCCCTTAACCATGGCTCCACAGCTCTAGAACTGCCATATTTGCACACACGACTATGCTACCGCACAGCCGGTTCCTGCGTGTCCTACAGCTCTCGGCACTAGGTCAAGCACGACCATATGCCATGGTTAAGGTGTTTTGATGCCTCTGGCCTCACCACCACAATGTTTGTCATCACCCGAGAGACCGAACGGCCCTTAACCACAGCTCCACGACTCTAGAACTGCCATATTTGCACACATGACTGTGCTGCCGCACGGCTGGATCCTGTGCATTCAACGGCTCTTGTTACCGGGTCAAGCACGCCCGTATGCCATGGTTAAGCCATTTTGATGCCTCTCACCTCTCCACCATAGAGCTTTCCATCACTCGAGGGCCTAAAGGGCCCTTAACCACGGCTCCACGACTCCAAAATTTCCAAATTTGCACACACGACTATGCTGCCGCACGGCCGCTTCCAATGCGTCCTATGGCTCCCGGCACTGAGTCAAGCATGCTCGTACGCCATGGTTAAGGCATTTTGATTCCCCTCATCTCTCCACCATAGAGTTTGCCATCACCCGAGAGCCTGAAGGGCACTTAACCACGGCTCCACGACTCCAAAACTGCCATATTTGCACACACGATTATGCTGCCGCACGGTCTGTTCCTACGCGTCCTATGACTCCCGGCACTGAGTCAAGCATGCCCGTACGCCATGGTTAAGGCATTTTGACACCTCTGGCCTCTCTACCACAGCGTTTCCCGTGGGTCGAGAGCCCGAATGGCCCTTAACCACGGCTCCACGGCTCCAGAACTGCCATATTTGTGCACACGACTATGCTGCCGCACGGGCAGTTCCTACGCATCCTATGGCTCCCGGCACTGAGTCAATCATGCCCGTACGCCATGATTAAGGCACTGAGTCAAGCATGCCCGTCGCTCGAGAGCCCGAAAGGCTCCACGGCTCCAGAACTACCATATTTACACACACGACGGTGTTGCCGCACGGTCAGTTCCTGTGCGTCCTATGGCTCCTGGCACGGAGTAAAGCACGCCCGTACACCATGGTTATGGCAGTTTGATGCCTCTGGCCTCTCCACCACAATGTTTGCCATCGCCCGAGAGCCTGAAGGGCCCTTAACCACGGCTCCACGACTCCAAAACTGCAATGTTTGCACACACGACTATGCTGCCGCACGGCCGGTTCCTACGCGTCCTATGGCTCCCGGCACTGAGTCAAGCATGCCCGTATGCCATGGTTAATGCATTTTTATGTCTCTCGCCTCTTCACCATAGCGTTTGCCGTCACCCGAGAGCCCGAGCGACCCTTAACCATGGCTCCACGGCTCCAGAACTGCCATATTTGCACACAAGACTGTGCTGCCGCACGGTCGATTCCTGAGCGTCCTATGGCTCGCGGCACTAAGTCAATCATGCCCGTACGCCATGGTTAAGGCACTGAGTCAGGCATGCCCATCGCTCAAGAGCCTGAATGGCCCTTAACCGCGGCTCCATGGCTCCAGAACTGCCATATTTGCACTCACGACTATGCAGCCGCACGGTCGGTTCCAACGCGTCCTCTGGCTCCCGGCACTGAGTCAAGCATGCCCGTATGCCATGGTTAAGACATTTTGACACCTCTGCCCTCTCTACCATAGCATTTCCCGTGGGTCGAGAGCCCGAATGGCCCTTAACCACGGCTCCATGGCTCCAGAACTGCCATATTTGCGCACATGACTATGCTGCCGCACGGGCGGTTCCTACGCATCGTATGGCTCCCAGCACTAAGTCAATCATGCACGTACGCCATGATTAAGGCACTGAGTCAAGCATGCCCATCGCTCGAGAGCCCGAACAGCCCTTAACCATGGCTCCACGGCTCCAGAACTACCATATTTGCACACACGATGGTGTTGCCGCACGGTCGGTTCCTGCACGTCCTATGGCTCCCGGCACGGAGTCAAGCACGCTCGTACGCCATGGTTATGGCATTTTGATGCCTCTGGCCTCTCCACCACAATGTTTGCCTTCGCCCGAGAGCCTAAAGGGCCCTTAACCACGGCTCCACGACTCCAAAACTGCAATGTTTGCACACACGACTATGCTGCCGCACGGCCGGTTCCTACGCGTCCTATGGCTCCTAGCACTTAGTCAAGCATGCCCGTACACCATGGTTAAGGCATTTTTATGTCTCTTGCCTCTCCACCATAGCGTTTGCCGTTACCCGAGAGCCCGAACGCCCTTAACCATGGTTGCACGGCTCCAGAACTGCCATATTTGCACACAAGACTGTGCTGCCGCACGGTCGATTTCTGCGCGTCCTATGGCTTGCGGCACTAAGTCAATCATGCCCATACGCCATGGTTGAGGCACTGAGTCAAGCATGCCCATCGCTCGAGAGCCCGAATGGCCCTTAACCGCGGCTCCATGGCTCCAGAACTGCCATATTTGCACACACGACTATGCTGCCGCACGGTCGGTTCCAACGCGTCCTCTGGCTCCCGGCACTGAGTCAAGCATGCCCGTACGCCATGGTTAAGCCATTTTGATGCCTCTCACCTCTCCACCATAGAGTTTGCCATCACCCAAGAGCCTGAAGGGCCCTTAATCATGGCTCCACGACTCCAAAACTGCCATATTTGCACACACGACTATGCTGTCGTACGGTCGGTTCCTACGCGAACTATGGCTCCTGGCACTGAGTCAAGCATGCCCGTACGCCATGGTTAAGGCATTTTGACACCTCTGGCCTCTCTACCATAGAGTTTGCCGTTTCTCGAGAGCCCGAACGGCCCTTAACCTCGGCTCCACGGCTCCAGAACAGCCATATTTGCAAACACGACTATGCTGCCGCGCAGCCGGTTCCTGCGCATCCTACGGCTCCTGGCACCAAGTCAAGCACGCCCATGCGCCATGGTTAAGGCATTTTGACACCTCTAGCCTCTCCCCCACAGCGCTTGTTGCCGCCCGAGAACCCGAATGGCCCTTAACCATGGCTCCACAGCTCTAGAACTGCCATATTTGCGCACACGACTATGCTACCGCACAGCCGGTTCCTGCGTGTCCTACAGCTCTCGGCACTAGGTGAAGCACGACCATATGCCATGGTTAAGGCATTTTGATGCCTCTGGCCTCACCACCACAATGTTTGTCATCACCCGAGAGCCCGAACGGCCCTTAACCACAGCTCCACGACTCTAGAACTGCAATATTTGCACACACGACTGTGCTGCTGCACGGGTGGATCCTGTGCATTCAACGGCTCTTGTTACCGGGTCAAGCACGCTCGTACGCCATGGTTAAGGTATTTTGATTCCTCTCATCTCTCCACCATAGAGTTTGCCATCACCTGAGAGCCTGAAGGGCCCTTCACCACGGCTCCACGGCTCCAAAATTTCCATATTTTCACACACGACTATGCTGCCGCACGGTCGGTTCCAACGCGTCCTATGGCTCCCGGCACTGAGTCAAGCATGCTCGTACGCCATGGTTAAGGCACTTTGATTCCTCTCATCTCTCCACCATAGAGTTTGCCATCACCCGAGAGCCTGAAGGGCCCTTAACCACGGCTCCATGACTCCAAAACTGCCATATTTGCACACACGACTACGTTGTCGCACGGTCGGTTCCTACGCGTCCTATGGCTCCCGGCACTGAGTCTAGCACGCCCGTACGCCATGGTTAAGGCATTTTGACACCTCTGGCCTCTCTACCATAGCATTTGCCGTTGCTCGAGAGCCCGAACGGCTCTTAACCTCGGCTCCACGGCTCCGAACCGCCATATTTGCACACACGACTATGCTGCCGCACAGCCGGTTCCTGCGCGTCCTACGGCTCCTGGCACCAAGTCAAGCACGCCCATGTGCCATGGTTAAGGCATTTTCACACCTCTGGCTTCTCCACTACAGCGTTTGTTGCCGCCCGAGAACCCGAATGGCCCTTAACCATGGCTCCACAGCTCTAGAACTGCCATATTTGCACAGACGACTATGCTACCGCACAGCCGGTTCCTGCGTATCCTACAGCTCTCGGCACTAGGTCAAGCACAACCATATGCCATGGTTAAGGCATTTTGATGCCTCTGGCCTCCCCACCACAATGTTTGTCGTCACCCGAGAGCCCGAACGGCCCTTAACCACAGCTCCACGACTCTAGAACTGCCATATTTGCACACACGACTGTGCTGCTGCACGGCTGGATCCTGTGCATTCGACGACTCTTGTTACCAGGTCAAGCACGCCCATACGCAATGGTTAAGCTATTTTGATGCCTCTCACCTCTCCACCACAGAGCTTCTCATCACTCGAGGCCCTGAAGGGCCCTTAATCATGGCTCCACGGCTCCAAAATTTCCATATTTGCACACACGACTATGCTGCCGCACGGTCGGTTCCAACACGTCCTATGGCTCCCGACACTGAGCCAAGCATGCTCGTACGCCATGGTTAAGGCATTTTGACAGCTCTGGCCTCTCTACTATAGCGTTTCCCGTGGCTCGAGAGCCCGAATGACCCTTAACCACGGCTCCACGGCTCCAGAACTGCCATATTTGCACACACGACTATGCTGCCGCACGAGCGGTTCCTACACATCCTATGGCTCCCGGCACTGAGTTAATCATGCCCGTACGCCATGATTAAGGCAGTAAGTCAAGCATGCCCGTACGCCATGCTTAAGCCATTTTGATGCCTCTCACCTCTCCACCATAGAGTTTGTCATCACCTGAGAGCCTGAAGGGCCCTTAACCACGGCTCCACGACTCCAAAACTGCCATATTTGCACACATGACTATGTTGTCGCACGGACGGTTCCTACGCATCCTATGGCTTCTGGCACTGAGTCAAGCATGCCCGTATGCCATGGTTAAGGCATTATGACACCTCTAACCTCTCTACCATAGAGTTTGCTGTTGCTCGAGAGCCCGAATGGCCCTTAACCATGGCTCCACTGCTCCAGAACTGCCATATTTGCACACAAGACTGTGCTGCCGCACGGTCGATTCCTGCGCGTCCTATGGCTCGTGGCACTAAGTCAATCATGCCCGTACGCCATGGTTAAGGCACTGAGTCAAGCAAGCCCGTCGCTCAAGAGCCCGACTGGCCATTAACCACGGCTCCACGGCTCCAGAACTGCCATATTTGCACACACGACTATGCTGCCGCTTGGTCGGTTCCAACGCGTCCTCTGGCTCCCGGCACTGAGTCAAGCTTGCACGTACGCCATGGTTAAGCCATTTTAATGCCTCCCACCTCTCCACCATAGAGTTTGCCACCACCCGAGAGCCTGAAGGAAACTAAACCACGGCTCCACGACTCCGAAACTGCCATATTTGCACGCACGACTATGTTGTCGCACGGTCGGTTCCTACGCGTCCAATGGCTCCTGGCACTAAGTCAAGCATGATCGTACGCCATGGTTAAGGCATTTTGACACTTCTGGACTCTCTACCATAGCGTTTGCCGTTGCTCGAGAGCCCGAACAGCTCTTAACCTCGGCTCCACGGCTCCAGAACTACCATATTTGCACACACGACTATGCTGCCGCACAGCCAGTTCCTACGCGTCCTACGGCTCCTGGCACCAAGTCAAGCACGCCCATGCACCATGGTTAAGGCATTTTGACACCTCTAGCCTCTCCACCACAGCATTTGTTGCCACCCGAGAACCCGAATGGCCCTTAACCATGGCTCCACAGCTCTAGAACTGCCATATTTGCACACACGGCTATGCTACCGCATAGCCGGTTCCTGCGTGTCCTACAGCTCTCGACACTAGGTCAAGCACGACCATATACCATAGTTAAGGCATTTTGATGCCTCTGGCCTCCCTACCACAATGTTTGTCATCACCCGAGAGCCCGAACGGCCGTTAACCACAGCTCCACGACTCTAGAACTGCCATATTTGCACACACGACTGTGCTGCTGCACGGCTGGATCCTGTGCATTCGACGGCTGTTGTTATTGGGTCAAGCACGCCCGTACGCCATGGTTAAGCCATTTTGATGCCTCTCACCTCTCCACCATAGAGCTTTCCATCACTCGAGAGCCTAAAGGGCCCTTAATCACGGCTCCACGGCTCCAAAATTTCCATATTTGAACACACAACTATGCTGCCGCACGGTCGGTTCCAACACGTCCTATGGCTCCCGGCACTGAGTCAAGCATGCTCGTACGCCATGGTTAAGGCATTTCGACAGCTCTGGCCTCTCTACTATAGCGTTTCCCGTGGCTCGAGAGCCCGAATGACCCTTAACCACGGCTCCACGGCTCCAGAACTGCCATATTTGCACACACGACTATGCTGCCGCACGGGCGGTTCCTACGCATCCTATAGCTCCCGACACTGAGTTAATCATGCCCGTAGGCCATGATTAAGGCAGTAAGTCAAGCATGCCATCGCTCGAGAGCCCGAATGGCCCTTAACCATGGCTCCACGGCTCCAGAACTGCCATATTTGCACACACGACTATGCTGCCGCACGGTTGGTTCCAACGCGTCCTATGGCTCCCGTCACTGAGTCAAGCATGCCCGTACGCCATGGTTAAGCCATTTTTATGCCTCTCACCTCTCCACCATAGAGTTTGTCATCACCTGATAGCCTGAAGGGCCCTTAACCACGGCTCCACGACTCCAAAACTGCCATATTTGCACACACGACTATGTTCTCGCACGGTCGGTTCCTACGCATCCTATGGCTCCTGGCACTGAGTCTAGCATGCCCATACGCCATGGTTAAGGCATTTTGACACCTTTGGCCTCTCTACCATAGAGTTTGCGGTTGCTCGAGAGCCCGAATGGCCCTTAACCATGGCTCCACGGCTCCAGAACTGCCATATTTGCACACACGACTATGCTGCCGCACGGGCGGTTTCTACGCACCCTATGGCTCCCGGCACTGAGTCAATCATGCCCGTATGTGATGAGGTTGTTGTCCCGATCTTCACGACGTAGGATCGATCTTGATAACTAGCCGAAGAATGGCCGATAACTTGCTGCAAGCAGCGATAACTAGTGCAACCTGACGACACGCACAAGGAGCCAACCACCGTCTCTATACGGCAGCCTGAACCAAGGATTCGCCCAACCACACTCTCAAAGAACCAATCTACGCAACCTGAACTCGAGGATCGGAGCACGGATTGGGTGCCGATGACGCGGCCGCACGTAATCTCCGCGAAGGAAAACACAAGAGCAAAGGGGTAGAGAATCTCTCTCTCGGGAGTTTGTTAGCACACAGCTGAACAAAGTTTCTGTAATTCGATTATCAAAAGTCTGAGTTTGCAATGGTCTTAGGGGTTATTTATACTAGCAACATCCCTGCTAGATAGGTGTGAATTCGAGATGGAAATGAAAAGACTAAGAATGTGAAAGGGCCTCCACGAAATGGCTTCTGAAGTGGGTTCACGAGGCTGTTGGTCTTCTGGAGTGATCTTCAGTAATTTGGCAATAATTCCATCTTGGGAAGTCCAAATGATGCACCGTCAGTTGCGTTGGAAAGTTAACTTCACTATGTTTCCAGCCATGTATCACATGCACCACGAAACATTGTAGATTGGTACAGTTTTGAACATGAAGTTGTACCAACGTGCTGACTCAGCAGACTCCTGGCCTTCAGAGCAGTCTTCACAAACGTACTTGGTTCTCATTGGTGTGAAGTCCAAAGTACTTGGTCTTGGTGGCATTGGAAAGCTGACTTGATAAGCTTTCCAAAGAGTCCTCATTTACTTCCATAGCTTCTGTGAATTGAGAGTTATGAGCAGTTCTTTGAACTGGTCCGTTTTGCACCTCCACCGGTCTGTCCGTTTTGTACTTCGGTGATAGAATTCGCCGATCCACTTTCATCATCATCCTTTCGTATGTTCCTAAGCACAACCAAAGTAGAACACTTAGGTAGTATAACATTCTCAGAAGTACTGAAATTAAAATCAGTTAGAAATGAATTCATCTGGACTTGTAGATTCTTGGCACGTCTTCGTGAAAATGACCCTTGATTTGTATCTTCAATGTTGTAATGTGAATGGCTTTCACTTGAGGAAGCATGTATGGCTGAGATGTCCTCATCATCCTCCCCTTCTTGAAAAGGAGTCGTCCTCGACTCTGATTCTTCTAAGCCAAAGAATTGCGCTAGGCTTGCATTGTGTAGTGGTGTGACAACATCACATTCTTCTTCTTCTTCCATTACAGCAAGGTGTTTGAATCTGTAATCATATAAACCAAGTAGTAGTCTTGCATGTGGAAACCAAAAGGATTTGGACTTAAGTTTAGCTTTCACCTTGAATTGACACTTTGAATTTGGTGTGAATATTGATGTCCTTGGGATGGCCTTATCATCCTCCCTCCCTTCAAGAAAAGTCGCCCTCGACTTTTGTTCACCTGAAATCATCTTAAACAAACTAGAAGGTGGATGCATGCAGTTACTCTTATAATCTTTTATTTCATCTTGCTCATTTTTCTTTTTGTAATTCATACTTTTATCTTTTCCTTTCCCATGAGCGAAAATTTTTCTTAGTTTTTCTAGAGTTAGCTTTGAAGATGGAAGCACAAAGATTTCTTTCAATCCACTCATTTGATTCAAGTTATCATGTTTCATTTTATTGAGATCAATCATATCAACAGATGGGAATGAAGCATATTCGATATTCCAAGAATTCTTGATGCACAACTGAGGTTTAAAAATGTACCTTTCATTGTCAGTGGTCTCACATGGGGATGGAAATTCCTTGGGTGAATGAACAGAACATGTTTGCACAAAGTTTCTTTCTCTCAAAGTATAATATGAACAAGGTAATAACATTGATTGTTCTGGACAACAAGTACTAAATAATTTATTCATATCAAATTCAGAAAAATATGATTCACAAGATGCATTACTCGTTGTATTCTGTTTTAGTTGAGCAAGCTTGTCACATGTTATGCAAAGGGCACAAGCATAGAATTTATTTACAATAGGATGTCCAATAAAGTTAAAAGTAAACTTGCAACTATATACATTATTCAAAGATTTCATAGATGATATATTAAGGACACTTTCAACCATTTTATTGATATCAACAAATTTATCAATCTTGATGTAGAACATACATTCAACGGGGATATGTTTGTGAAAAATTCAGCATGAGTAATCAACTTGACTTGGCCAACATTATTAGCATGTAGAGTAGCATGAATATCAGTCAAAGAATAGCAATGATCTTTCATGATTGAACAATGATTATCAACTTGCAAGATTTCAGCACTTGTATGAACATGTCGATCAACCAAACCAACATAAAGATTTTGTATATGTTCAGTTCCAATTGAAACAAATTTGTCATCACAATTGCTCACCAATTTGTTTTGTAAATTCAGTTCCAAATTATTTACATTACCTTTCAGTTTTGGCGATGGTGTAAACATAATAGAAAGTATCTCTGAATTTTTACCTTTATCCTTGACATGGTTTAGGTTTTGGACAGCAAAGAGTTGGTTCTCAAGAATGGCTACCTTCTCATTTCTCTTACCAAGTATGGTAGTCTTTTGGACAGCCATCTCTTCCACCTTTTCTTGCACTTGTACACCTGAACATTTGGAGAAACAACACTAAAAGTAGACATTAGTAGATTAGTAAAATCATCCTCACATCTTTTGCAATGAAGCTCTCTCTTTTTGTGTAGTGTATCTCTCATACTCTTTTTATTGATGCTCTCAACCTCACTTTTGGTGGAATCACTCATCTCGCTTTTATTTTCACTTGCACTCAATTTGGCTATGTGGATCTCATCCTCACATTTTGTGGAATCACACAACTCAATTTTCTTTTCACTCACACTCCATTTGGCTATGTGGATCTCATTCTCACTTGGGTTTTGATGCACAATCACTTCAACATCTTGTGGAGCAACATATGAATATGTATCATCATTCGTCATGTTATCCATTGCCATAGGGGTAGCAATGGTTGCAGCAAAAGAGCCATCTTTTGCCTTCTCAAAAGACAATGATCTTTCAATGGTTGAAGTGGAATCATCTTCATCAATCATGCCTTCAATCTTCTGATCATTAAGTGGTGAGTTAGAGCACAAAATTTCAGCACCACCGTCCAATATTTCCTCACACAACGGAGTTGATGGTACATCACATCTTGGCACCACATTTGTGCTTGGAACAACTTTAGTTTGAAACTTCGAAGTGTTGGATTATGATGAACCTTATCTTGGACAGATTTCTCACTTGCACTTGATGGCACAATAGAAGCATCTTTCTTCTCACATTGAGCACTCAAATTGGCACTATGGTCAACCTTCAAATTCAGATTAGATGCACCTTCAAAAATTGAATTTTTGTCAATCTCTTGATCATATTTTGGCTCTGAATTTTTACAATGCTGCATAGAAGAATTCTGGACAAAGTCGGAACTTGCAACTTCACCACAATTGGCACTAGCACAAGGCACAAAACTTGTATCATGCTCAACGCTTGTGTTGATGCAATGCATTGGTTCTTCTTGCTGAATAATGTGGACACTTTCACAATGAGACATAGCAGCAATCACCTCATTCTTGTCGAGAAAAATTCAGATTTGCATGATGTGCAATTGCAACATGTTCCTTCAACTGAACACACAAAGGATCAGCTTCCAATAGAGAAAGATGTTCTCTAATTTCATAGCTCGGCCTGATGAGCTTCCACTACTTGCATAGTTGCTTCTTCTACCTCAACTTCTATGGCATGTGCAGCAGATTTTTCTTCGGATCTTGCTCAAAGCTGAGACATCCAGTGATGGAAACATTTACAACTTCTTGATTCAAAATTTCAGATTGTAATTGACACTTTGGGACATCAACTTTCTTAGAGATTGGTGTAACATGATGATCCCAATTAACATCACACGCCTCATCATTTCTCTTATCATTTCGAGACACAAAACTACCTTCTTGCTGCACAATAGAGTTCTTAGAATTGAATTGTTTATGTTCTCTCCTTTTAGCACTAGAATCAAGCGAAGAAACTTCTAAGACAAGCATGTCCTCTCTTCTTGCATGGAGTTGACGATTGCTTCTGTCCAACAATAGAGGATATATTGGGTTGTAACTTAGCACATTTTTCTTGGCACAAATTAAAGCATTGTGAGCTCTTGCCTTGCTGCACCTTCACAATTCTCTTCTCCTCACTTATTGCACAACTTAGAAGATGTTGCATACTTCTAAAATACTTTCTCTCAAGTGCAGCAGCAATGTTAGCATTAAGACCTCTCTTGAAATATGTCATTGCACTCATGTCATCAACAACGTTTGCTCGATGCAAGGAAGAAGATAGCTTATCATAATATGCTTGGACAAATTTACTACCTTGCTTTACATTTTCCAAACGACGAAGCAAAATCAGCCCATACTTCCTTGACACAAATTCTTTTCTCATGGCTTTCTTCAAATCTTCCCAATTCTTGATGAAGCGCTTATGTGGATATTGCTTCCACCAATCAAGAGCATAATCTTCAAACTCAAGAACAACTCTTGATATCTTCTTGGCTTACGAAAAATCTTGATCTTCAAGTTCAATCTCCATTTGTTCTTGCCAATCAAGAAACTCTTCCGGATCGGTACTTCCATAAAATGGAAGATTGGTGTATCTTCGGCCTATCATGGTTAATACATATGCAAAATAGCAAGCTTATATGTGGTATAGGAAAATATATGTGAAATCTCACAACCTCACCTCTCTTACCAACCGAAGCTCATGTGAGTTCCCTGCCCAGATTACTGAGAGGGCCAATGCGAGGTGGTAACTTGAGAATGATGGTTGGGAGAATGCAAGATCGGTGTTCCTATGACGGGGGTTATTTGTGGAGCTTGGTGGGGATATAATTCACAAGGAATGCAATCTGAATTCTCGATATTGTAAAGTTAAATCACAGTCCAAAATATAAGTTCGGTGCCTAGTTCGACCACAAGATATGAGTGATGTAAATGGATCAAACACACACGCAAAGATAATTTCAGATTTGATGCAAACAAGGAGTATGCTTAGGATGCAAGTGTTGCAATCAAACCTAAGCAAAATTTTGCACCAAAAGATAGTTAACAAACTGATTGTGCAACTTGATATAAAATTCAGAACATGTGCACATAAACAAACTGATCTTTCAACTTCTCTTTCTCAAACTTTCCTCAACTCTTTTTTCTTCTCTCTTTTTTTTGTAACTTTTCTTTCTTCTCTTTTTTTGACAAACTTTTTTTATATAACTAAGAACAAGAACAGATATGAAAGTTACACACTTTTCTTTTTGTAGAAACAAGACACAACCGTCGGCGTTCTAACTTGATAGGATCAAAGTTTACGCGAAGGATGATACCGGTTTCTGAATTTTTTTGTAGGGATTTTGAGGTATATAAAAGAGGCACAAAGGATACGCAAAGGATAATAATCAGCAACCAAACGAAAACTCTAATGGACTGAAAACTAACTAAACTCACAAGAATAACAGATTGAAACAAAGGGTTATAGCAGAATATTTTTGTGGCTTTTTTCAAGGATAGGACGAACACAAATATATATGTAGCTAAGGGTAAAAATCCTACCGTGGCAACCGAAGAGCTGATGCCGATGATGAGGTTGTTGTCCCGATCTTCACGACGTAGGATCGATCTTGATAACTAGCCGAAGAATGGCCGATAACTTGCTGCAAGCGCGATAACTAGTGCAACCCGACGACACGCACAAGGAGCCAACCACCGTCTCTATACGGCCTTTGAACCAAGGATTCGCCCAACCACACTCTCAAAGAACCAACCTACGCAACCTGAACTCGAGGATCAGGAGCACGGATTGGGTGCCGATGACGCGGCCGCTTCTGTAATCTCCGCGAAGGAAAACACAAGAGCAAAGGGGTAGAGAATCTCTCTCTGGGAGTTTGTTAGCACACGGCTGAACAAAGTTTCTGTAATTCGATTATCAAAAGTCTGAGTTTGCAATGGTCTTAGGGGTTATTTATACTAGCAACATCCCTGCTAGATAGGTGTGAATTCGAGATGGAAATGAAAAGACTAAGAATGTGAAAGGGCCTCTACGAAATGGCTTCGAAGTGGGTTCGCGAGGCTGTTGGTCTTCTGGAGTGATCTTCAGTAATTTGGCAATAATTCCATCTTGGGAAGTCCAAATGATGCATCGTCGAGTTGCGTTGGAAAGTTAACTTCACTATGTTTCCAGCCATGTATCACATGCACCACGAAACATTGTAGATTGGTACAGTTTTGAACATGAAGTTGTACCAACGTGCTGACTCAGCGGACTCCCGGCCTTCGAGCCGTCTTCACAAACGTACTTGGTTCTCATTGGTGTGAAGTCCAAAGTACTTGGTCTTGGTGGCATTGGAAAGCTGACTTATAAGCTTTCCAAAGAGTCCTCATTTACTTCCATAGCTTCTGTGAATTGAGAGTTATGAGCAGTTCTTTGAACGGTCCGTTTTGCACCTCCACCGGTCTGGTCCGTTTTGTACTTCGGTGATAGAATTCGCCGATCCACTTTCATCATCATCCTTTCGTATGTTCCTAAGCACAACCAAAGTAGAACACTTAGGTAGTATAACATTCTCGAAGTACTGAAATTAAAATCAGTTAGAAATGAATTCATCTGGACTTGTAGATTCTTGGCACGTCTTCGTGAAAATGACCCTTGATTTGTATCTTCAATGTTGTAATGTGAATGGCTTTCACTTGAGGAAGCATGTATGGCTGAGATGTCGTCATCAGTATGCCATGATTAAGGCATAAGTCAAGCATGTCCATCGCTCGAGAGCCCGAACGGCCCTTAACCATGGCTCCACGGCTCCAGAACTGCCATATTTGCAGACACGACGGTGTGGCCGCACGGTCGGTTCCTGCGCGTCCTATGGCTCCCGGCACGGAGTCAAGCACGCCCGTACTCCATGGTTATGGCATTTTGATGTCTCTGGCCTCTCCACCACATTGTTTGCCATCGCCCGAGAGCCTGAAGGGCCCTTAACCACGGCTCCACGACTCCAAAACTGCAATGTTTGCACACACGACTATGCTGTCGCATGGCCGGTTCCTACGTGTCCTATGGCTCCCGGCACTGAGTCAAGCATGCCTGTACGCCAAGGTTAAGGCATCTTTATATCTCTCGCCTCTCCACCATAGCATTTGCTGTCACCCGAGAGCCCGAACGACCCTTAACCATGGCTCCACGGCTCCAGAACTGCCATATTTGCACAGAAGACTGTGCTGCCGCACGGTTGATTCTTGCACGTCCTATGGCTCGTGGCACTCAGTCAATCATGCCCTACGCCATGGTTAAGGCACTGAGTCAAGCATGCCCATCGCTCAAGAGCCCGAATGGCCCTTAACCACGGCTCCACAGCTCCAGAACTGCCATATTTGCACACACGACTATGCTGCCGCACGGTCGGTTCGAGCGCGTCTTCTGGCTCTCGGCACTGAGTCAGGCATGCACGTACGCCATGGTTAAGCCATTTTGATGCCTCTCACCTCTCCACCATAGAGTTTGCCATCACCCGAGAGCCTGAAGGGCCCTAAACCACGGCTCCACGACTCCAAAACTGCCATATTTGCACACACGACTATGCTGCCGCACGGTTGGTTCCAACGCGTCCTATGGCTCCCGTCACTGAGTCAAGCATGCCCGTACGCCATGGTTAAGCCATTTTGATGCCTCTCACCTCTCCACCATAGAGTTTGTCATCACCTGATAGCCTGAAGGGCCCATAACCACGGCTCCACGACTCCAAAACTGATATATTTGCACACACGACTATGTTCTCGCACGGTCGGTTCCTACGCATCCTATGGCTCCTGGCACTGAGTCTAGCATGCCCATACGCCATGGTTAAGGCATTTTGACACCTTTGGCCTCTCTACCATAGAGTTTGCTGTTGCTCGAGAGCCCGAATGGCCCTTAACCATGGCTCCACGGCTCCAGAACTGCCATATTTGCGCACACGACTATGCTGCCGCACGGGC
The DNA here is from genome assembly GCA_018135685.1 of Themeda triandra. NCBI lineage: Eukaryota > Viridiplantae > Streptophyta > Magnoliopsida > Poales > Poaceae > Themeda > Themeda triandra. The sequence goes on along the minus strand of JAENPR010000067.1, from coordinate 291,834 downwards.
GGTTCCTACGCATCCTATGGCTCCTGGCACTGAGTCAATCATGCCCGTATGCCATGATTAAGGCATAAGTCAAGCATGTCCATCGCTCGAGAGCCCGAACGGCCCTTAACCATGGCTCCACGGCTCCAGAACTGCCATATTTGCACACACGATGGTGTTGCCGCACGGTCGGTTCCTGCGCGTCCTATGGCTCCCGGCACGGAGTCAAGCACGCCCGTACTCCATGGTTATGGCATTTTGATGCCTGTGGCCTCTCCACCACAATGTTTGCCATTGCCCGAGAGCCTGAAGGCCCTTAACCACGGCTCCACGACTCCAAAACTGCAATGTTTGCACACACGACTATGCTGCCGCATGGCCGGTTCCTACGCGTCCTATGGCTCCCGGCATTGAGTCAAGCATGCCTGTACACCATGGTTAAGGCATTTTTATGTCTCTCACCTCTCCACCATAGCATTTGCTGTCACCCGAGAGCCCGAACGACCCTTAACCATGGCTCCACGGCTCCAGAACTGCCATATTTGCACAGAAGACTGTGCTGCCGCACGGTTGATTCTTGCACGTCCTATGGCTCGCGGCACTAAGTCAATCATGCCCGTACGCCACGGTTAAGGCACTGAGTCAAGCATGCCCATCGCTCGAGAGCCCGAATGGCCCTTAACCACGGCCCCACAGCTCCAGAACTGCCATATTTGCACACACGACTATGCTGCCGCACGGTCGGTTCGAATGCGTCCTCTGGCTCCCGGCACTGAGTCAAGCATGCACGTACGCCATGGTTAAGCCATTTTGATGCCTCTTACCTCTCCACCATAGAGTTTGCCATCACCCGAGAGCCTAAAGGGCCCTAAACCACGGCTCCACGACTCCAAAACTGCCACATTTGCACACACGACTATGCTATCGCACGGTCGGTTCCTATGCGTCCTATGGCTCGTGGCACTGAGTCAAGCATGCCCGTACGCCATGGTTAAGGCATTTTGACACCTCTGGCCTCTCTACCATAGCGTTTGCCGTTGCTCGAGAGCCCGAACGGCTCTTAACCTCGGCTCCACGGCTCTAGAACTGCCATATTTGCACACACGACTATGCTGCTGCACGGCTGGATCCTGTGCATTCGACGGCTGTTGTTACCGGGTCAAGCACGCCCGTACGCCATGGTTAAGCCATTTTGATGCCTCTCACCTCTCCACCATAGAGCTTTCCATCACTTGAGGGCCTGAAGGGCCCTTAATCACGGCTCCACGGCTCCAAAATTTCCATATTTGCACACACAACTATGCTGCCGCACGGTCGGTTCCAACACGTCCTATGGCTCCCGGCACTGAGTCAAGCATGCTCGTACGCCATGGTTAAGGCATTTTGACAGCTCTGGCCTCTCTACTATAGCGTTTCCCGTGGCTCGAGAGCCCAATGACCCTTAACCACGGCTCCACGGCTCTAGAACTGCCATATTTGCACACACGACTATGCTGCTGCACGGGCGGTTCCTACGCATCCTATGGCTCCCGGCACTGAGTTAAGCATGACCGTACGCCACGGTTAAGCCATTTTGATGCCTCTCACCTCTCCACCATAGAGTTTGTCATCACCTGAGAGCCTAAAGGGCCCTTAACTACGGCTCCACGACTCCAAAACTGCCATATTTGCACACACGACTATGGTGTCGCACGGTCGGTTCCTACGCATCCTATGGCTCCTGGCACTGAGTCTAGCATGCCTGTATGCCATGGTTAAGGCATTTTGACTCCTCTGGCCTCATTACCATAGCTTTTGTCATTGCTCGAGAGCCCGAATGGCCCTTAACCATGGCTCCACGGCTCCAGAACTGCCATATTTGCACACACGACTATGCTGCCGCACGGGCGGTTCCTATGCATCCTATGGCTCTCGGCACTGGGTCAATCATGCCCGTACGCCATGATTAAGGCACTGAGTTAAGCATGCCCGTCGATCGAGAGCCTGAACGGCCCTTAACCATGGCTCCATGGCTCCAGAACTGCCATATTTGCACACATGACTATGCTGCCGCACGGCTTGATCCTATGCATCCAACGGCTCTCGGAACCGGGTCAAGCACACCCGTACGCCATGGTTAAGCCATTTTGATGCCTCTCACCTCTCCACCATAGAGCTTTCCATCACTCGAGGGCCTGAAGGGCCCTTAACCACGGCTCCACAGCTCCAAATTTTCCATATTTGTACACACGACTATGCTGCCGCACGGTCGGTTCCAACGCGTCCTATGGCTCCCGGCACTGAGTCAAGCATGCTCGTACTCCATAGTTAAGGCATTTTGACTCCTCTCATCTCTACACCATAGAGTTTGCCATCACCTGAGAGCTTGAAGGGCCCTTAACCACGGCTCCACGACTCCAAAACTGCCATATTTGCACACATGACTATGCTGCCGTACGGTCGGTTCCTACGCATCCTATGGCTCCCGGCACTGAGTCAAGCATGCCCGTACGCCATGGTTAAGTCATTTTGACACCTCTGGCCTATCTACCATAGCGTTTCCCGTGGGTCGAGAGCCTGAATGGCCCTTAACCACGGCTCCACGGCTCCAGAACTGCCATATTTGCACACACGACTATGCTGCTGCATGGGCGGTTCCTACGCATCCTATGGCTCCCGGCACTGAGTCAATCATGCTCGTACACCATGATTAAGGCACTGAGTCAAGCATGCCCGTCACTAGAGAGCCTGAACAGCCCTTAACCACGGCTCCACGGCTCCAAAACTGCCATATTTGCACACACGACTTTGCTGCCGCACGGTCGGTTCCTGCGCGTCCTACGGCTCCTGGCACCAAGTCAAGCATGCCCATGCACCATGGTTAAGGCATTTTGACACCTCTAGCCTCTCCACCACAGCGTTCGCTACCGCCCGAGAACTTGAATGGCCCTTAACCATGGCTCCACAGCTCCAGAACTGCCATATTTGCACACACGACTATGCTGCCGCACTGGCGGTTCCTATGCATCCTATGGCTCCCAGCACAGAGTCAATCATGCCCGTATGCCATGATTAAGGCACTGAGTCAAGCATGCCCATCGCTCGAGAGCCCGAACGGCCCTTAACCACGGCTCCATGGCTACAGAACTGCCATATTTGCACACACGACTATGCTGCCGCACGGCTGGATCCTGTGCATTCAACTGCTCTCAGAACTGGGTCAAGCATGCCCGTACGCCCATGGTTAAGCCATTTTAATGCCTCTCACCTCTCCACCATAGAGCTTTCCATCACTCGAAGGCCTGAAGGGCCCTTAACCACGGCTCCACGGCTCCAAAATTTCCATATTTGCACACATGACTATGCTGCCGCACGGTCGGTTCCAACGCGTCCTATGGCTCCCGGCACTGAGTCAAGCATGCTCGTACTCCATAGTTAAGGCATTTTGACTCCTCTCATCTCTACACCATAGAGTTTGCCATCACCTGAGAGCTTGAAGGGCCCTTAACCACGGCTCCACGACTCCAAAACTGCCATATTTGCACACATGACTATGCTGCCGTACGGTCGGTTCCTACGCATCCTATGGCTCCCGGCACTGAGTCAAGCATGCCCGTACGCCATGGTTAAGTCATTTTGACACCTCTGGCCTATCTACCATAGTGTTTCCCGTGGGTCGAGAGCCCGAATGGCCCTTAACCACGGCTCCACGGCTCCAGAACTGCCATATTTGCACACACGACTATGCTGCTGCATGGGCGGTTCCTACGCATCCTATGGCTCCCGGCACTGAGTCAATCATGCTCGTACACCATGATTAAGGCACTGAGTCAAGCATGCCCGTCGCTCGAGAGCCTGAACAGCCCTTAACCACGGCTCCACGGCTCCAAAACTGCCATATTTGCACACACGACTTTGCTGCCGCACGGCCGGTTCCTGCGCGTCCTACGGCTCCTGGCACCAAGTCAAGCATGCCCATGCACCATGGTTAAGGCATTTTGACACCTCTAGCCTCTCCACCACAGCGTTCGCTACCGCCCGAGAACTTGAATGGCCCTTAACCATGGCTCCACAGCTCCAGAACTGCCATATTTGCACACACGACTATGCTGCCGCACTGGCGGTTCCTATGCATCCTATGGCTCCCAGCACTGAGTCAATCATGCCCGTATGCCATGATTAAGGCACTGAGTCAAGCATGCCCATCGCTCGAGAGCCCGAACGGCCCTTAACCACGGCTCCATGGCTACAGAACTGCCATATTTGCACACACGACTATGCTGCCGCACGGCTGGATCCTGTGCATTCAACTGCTCTCAGAACTGGGTCAAGCATGCCCGTACGCCCATGGTTAAGCCATTTTAATGCCTCTCACCTCTCCACCATAGAGCTTTCCATCACTCGAAGGCCTGAAGGGCCCTTAACCACGGCTCCACGGCTCCAAAATTTCCATATTTGCACACATGACTATCCTGCCGCACGGTCGGTTCCAACGCGTCCTATGGCTCCCGGCACTGAGTCAAGCATGCTCGTACTCAATGGTTAAGGCATTTTGATTCCTCTCATCTCTCCACCATAGAGTTTGCCATCACCTGAGAGCCTGAAGGGCCCCTAACCACGGCTCCATGACTCCAAAACTGCCATATTTGCACACACGACTATGCTACTGTACGGTCGGTTCCTACGCGTCCTATGGCTCCCGGCACTGAGTCAAGCATGCCCGTACACCATGGTTAAGTCATTTTCACACCTCTGGCCTCTCTACCATAGTGTTTCCCATGGGTCGAGAGCCCGAATGGCCCTTAACCACGACTCCACGGCTCTAGAACTGCCATATTTGCACACATGACTATGCTGCCGCATGGGCGGTTCCTACGCATCCTATGGCTCCTGGCACTGAGTCAATCATGCCCGTACGCCATGATTAAGGCACTAAGTCAAGCATGCCCATCACTCGAGAGCCCGAATGGCCCTTAACCAGGGCTCCACGGCTCCAGAACTGCCATATTTGCACACACAACTATGCTGCCGCACGGTCGGTTCCAACGCGTCCTATGGCTCCCGGCACTGAGTCAAGCATGCTCGTACTCAATGGTTAAGGCATTTTTATTCCTCTCATCTTTCCACCATAGAGTTTGCCATCACTCGAGAGCCTGAAGGGCCCTTAACCACGGCTCCACGACTCCAAAACTGCCATATTTGCACCTACGACTATGCTGCCGTACGGTCGGTTCCTACGCGTCCTATGGCTCCCGGCACTGAGTCAAGCATGCCCGTATGCCATGGTTAAGTCATTTTGACACCTCTGGCCTATCTACCATAGTGTTTCCCATGGGTCAAGAGCCCGAATGGCCCTTAACCATGGCTCCATGGCTCCAGAACTGCCATATTTGAACACACGACTATGCTGCTGCATGGGCGGTTCCTACGCATCCTATGGCTCCCGGCACTGAGTCAATCATGCTCGTACGCCATGATTAAGGCACTGAGCCAAGCATGCCCATCGCTCGAGAGCCCGAACGGCCCTTAACCACGGCTCCACGGCTCCAGAACTGCCATATTTGCACACACGACTTTGCTGCCGCACAGCCGGTTCCTGCGCGTCCTACGGCTCCTGGCACCAAGTCAAGCACGCCCATGCGCCATGGTTAAGGTGTTTTGACACCTCTGGCCTCTCCACCACATTGTTTGCTGCCACCCGAGAACTCGAATGGCCCTTAACCATGGCTCCACAGCTCCAGAACTGCCGTATTTGCACACACGACTATGCTGCCACACTGGCGGTTCCTATGCATCCTATGGCTCCCGACACTGAGTCAATCATGCCCGTATGCCATGATTAAGGCACTGAGTCAAGCATGCCCATCACTCGAGAGCCCGAACGGCCCTTAACCACGGCTCCATGGCTCCAGAACTGCCATATTTGCACACACGACTATGCTGCCGCACGGCTGGATCCTGTGCATTCAACGGCTCTCGAAACCGGGTCAAGCACGCCCGTACGCCATGGTTAAGCCATTTTGATGCCTCTCACCTCTCCACCATAGAGCTTTCCATTACTCGAGGGCCTGAAGGGCCCTTAACCACGGCTCCACGGCTCCAAAATTTCCATATTTGCACACACGACTATGCGACCGCACGGTCGGTTCCAACGCGTCCTATGGCTCACGGCACTGAGTCAAGTATGCTCATACTCCATGGTTAAGGCATTTTCATTCCTCTCATCTCTCCACCATAGAGTTTGCCATCACTTGAGAGCCTGAAGGGCCCTTAACCACGGCTCCACGACTCCAAAACTGCCATATTTGCACACACGACTATGCTGCTGTACGGTCGGTTCCTACGCGTCCTATGGCTCCCGGCACTGAGTCAAGCATGCCCGTACACCATGGTTAAGTCATTTTCACACCTCTGGCCTCTCTACCATAGCGTTTCCCATGGGTCGAGAGCCCGAATGGCCCTTAACCACGACTCCACGGCTCCAGAACTGCCATATTTGCACACACGACTATGCTACCGCATAGGCGGTTCCTACGCATCCTATGGCTCCCAGCACTGAGTCAATCATGCCCGTACGCCATGATTAAGGCACTAAGTCAAGCATGCCCATCACTCAAGAGCTCGAACGGCCCTTAACCACGGCTCCACGGCTCCAGAACTGCCATATTTGCACACACGACTATGCTGCTGCATGGGCGGTTCCTACGCATCCTATGGCTCCCGGCACTGAGTCAATCATGCCCGTACGCCATGATTAAGGCACTGAGTCAAGCATGCCCGTCGCTCGAGAGCCCGAACAGCCCTTAACCACGGCTCCACGGCTCCAAAACTGCCATATTTGCACACACGACTTTGCTGCCGCACGGTCGGTTCCTGCGCGTCCTACGGCTCCTGGCACCAAGTCAAGCATGCCCATGCACCATGGTTAAGGCATTTTGACACCTCTGGCCTCTCCACCACAGCGTTCGCTACCGCCCAAGAACTCGAATGGCCCTTAACCATGGCTCCACAGCTCCAGAACTGCCATATTTGCACACACGACTATGCTGCCGCACTGGCGGTTCCTACGCATCCTATGGCTCCCAGCACTGAGTCAATCATGCCCATATGCCATGATTAAGGCACTGAGTCAAGCATGCCCGTCACTCGAGAGCCCGAACGGCCCTTAACCATGGCTCCATGGCTACAGAACTGCCATATTTGCACACACGACTATCTTTGCCGCACACGGCCGGATCCTGTGCATTCAACGGCTCTCGAAACCGGGTCAAGCATGCCCGTACGCCATGGTTAAGCCATTTTGATGCCTCTCACCTCTCCACCATAGAGCTTTCCATCACTCTAGGGCCTGAAGGGCCCTTAACCACGGCTCCAAAATTTCCATATTTGCACACATGACTATGCTGCCGCACGGTCGGTTCCAACGCGTCCTATGGCTCCCGGCACTGAGTCAAGCATGCTCGTACTCCATGGTTAAGGCATTTTCATTCCTCTCATCTCTCCACCATAGAGTTTGCCATCACCCGAGAGCCCAAAGGTCCCTTAACCACGGCTCCATGACTCCAAAACTACCATATTTGCACACACGACTATGCTACTGTATGGTCGGTTCCTACGCGTCCTATGGCTCCCGGCACTGAGTCAAGCATGCCCGTACGCCATGGTTAAGCCATTTTCACACCTCTGGCCTCTCTACCATAGTGTTTCCCGTGGGTCGAGAGCCTGAATGGCCCTTAACCACGACTCCACGGCTCTAGAACTGCCATATTTGCACACATGACTATGCTGCCGCATAGGCGGTTCCTACGCATCCTATGGCTCGTGGCACTGAGTCAATCATGCCCGTACGCCATGATTAAGGCACTAAGTCAAGCATGCCCATCACTCGAGAGCCCGAACGACCCTTAACCATGGCTCCACGGCTCCAGAACTGCCATATTTGCACACACGACTATGCTGCCGCACGGTCGGTTCCAACGCGTCCTATGGCTCCCGGCACTGAGTCAGGCATGCTCGTACTCAATGGTTAAGGCATTTTGATTCCTCTCATCTCTCCACCATAGAGTTTGCCATCACCCGAGAGCCTGAAGGGCCCTTAACCACGGCTCCACGACTCCAAAACTGCCATATTTGCACACACGACTATGCTGCCGTACGGTCGGTTCCTACGCGTCCTATGGCTCCCGGCACTGAGTCAAGCATGCCCGTATGCCATGGTTAAATCATTTTGACACCTCTGGCCTATCTACCATAGTGTTTCCCGTGGGTCAAGAGCCCGAATGGCCCTTAACCATGGCTCCATGGCTCCAGAACTGCCATATTTGCACACACGACTATGCTGCTGCATGGGCGGTTCCTACGCATCCTATGGCTCCCGGCACTGAGTCAATCATGCCCGTACGCCATGATTAAGGCACTGAGCCAAGCATGCCCATCGCTCGAGAGCCCGAACGGCCCTTAACCACGGCTCCACGGCTCCAGAACTGCCATATTTGCACACACAACTTTGCTGCCGCACGGCCGGTTCCTGCGCGTCCTACGGCTCCTGGCACCAAGTCAAGCATGCCCATGCGCCATGGTTAAGGCATTTTGACACCTCTGGCCTCTCCACCACATTGTTTGCTGCCGCCTGAGAACTCGAATGGCCCTTAACCATGGCTCCACAGCTCCAGAACTGCCGTATTTGCACTCATGACTATGCTGCCGCACTGGCGGTTCCTATGCATCCTATGGCTCCCAGCACTGAGTCAATCATGCCCATATGCCATGATTAAGGCACTGAGTCAAGCATGCCCATCACTCGAGAGCCCGAACGGCCCTTAACCACGGCTCCATGGCTACAGAACTGCCATATTTGCACACACGACTATGCTGCCGCACGGCTGGATCCTGTGCATTCAACTGCTCTCAGAACTGGGTCAAGCATGCCCGTACGCCATGGTTGAGCCATTTTAATGCCTCTCACCTCTCCACCATAGAGCTTTCCATCACTCGAGGGCCTGAAGGGCCCTTAACCACGGCTCCAAAATTTCCATATTTGCACACATGACTATGCTGCCGCACGATCGGTTCCAACGCGTCCTATGGCTCCCGGCACTGAGTCAAGCATGCTCGTACTCCATGGTTAAGGCATTTTGATTCCTCTCATCTCTCCACCATAGAGTTTTTCATCACCCGAGAGCCTGAAGGGCCCCTAACCACGGCTCCATGACTCCAAAACTGCCATATTTGCACACACGACTATGCTGCCGCACGGTCGGTTCCAATGCGTCCTATGGCTCCCGGCACTGAGTCAAGCATGCTCGTACTCCATGGTTAAGGCATTTTGATTCCTCTCATCTCTCCACCATAGAGTTTGCCATCACCCGAGAGCCTGAAGGGCCCTAACCATGGCTCCATGACTCCAAAACTGCCATATTTGCACACACGACTATGCTACCGTACGGTCGGTTCCTACGCGTCCTATGGCTCCCGGCACTGAGTCAAGCATGCCCGTACGCCATGGTTAAGTCATTTTCACACCTCTGGCCTCTCTACCATAGTGTTTCCCATGGGTCAAGAGCCCGAATGGCCCTTAACCACGACTCCACGGCTCTAGAACTGCCATATTTGCACACATGACTATGCTGCCGCATGGGCGGTTCCTACACATCCTATGGCTCCTGGCACTGAGTCAATCATGCCCGTACGCCATGATTAAGGCACTAAGTCAATGTCGATGAAATATTGGCGGCAGTCTACCTAGGGTATGCCTAAGGTAGTAGATTGATTGGTAAGGCACGCTAGATGACGAACAAGATGTAATCAAGAGGCACAAGACGCTGTATTTATACAGGTTCGGGCCACGATACGTGTAATACCCTACGTCCTGTGCTCTTGATCGAGTCTGTATATTAATGTGGAGATGAGTTTTGGGAGGGTGTCCTGCTCGCCTTATATAGTGGGGGAGCAGGATTACAAGCCCGATATTTCCGGGGCGCAAATGTACATATAAGGTAACAACCTTTATCCGATCCTATCTCCTGTGATCGATATCTTCACCGCCGACCAGAGGCGCCAATTAGTCCACCCTTCCTTCCTTGTCCTCCAAGGTAGCCGACCAGAGTTGGGCCCTGGTCGGCCTTGCGCTCTTGGGCCAAGGGTCTCTGTCCGAGCAGGCCTAAAGTCGGGTCGTGCGGGTATAGGGGTTTATACCCCCACAGCTAGTCCCCGAGCATCATGTGTCTTGAGGCGTTGGAAGACTTGCATGCATCCGACCAGTAACTGGTCAGGCACTTTGAGCTTCTGCATGCTGTTTTGAACGAAAGATGCATGTTGCTCTTTTGGTGCAAAAAGAAAAATTTACCAATCATCCCATGACGTGGGCCCACAGTCTCAAGAAAAAAGTTTTCTTGACTGCATAAAAACAATCATGCCATCGTGGAATGCAGCATAAAATTTAGCCCAAGTCACTGCGAAGTGACATGGGCCCACGTAGTCCCCGAGCCTGATATAAGGTGTGGAACAAGTTGTATCAGGATCTAGAGAGAGCCTATTGTACCGAATTCATGACGGCGGCTGTGCCGACCAGTCCCCAGTACTGCAGATGGGACTGAGTTAGCTCTACTAACCAGCCCCCAGGCAAAAAATGGCGGCTTAGCCGACCAGTCCCCAGCAACGGGAATGAGACTGTGCGAGCTCTGCTAACCAGTCCCTACTGACAAAATGGCGGCTTAGCCGACTAGTCCCCAGCAATGGAGATGAGATCGACCACAACTGTGTTGTGTCTAGACATACAGCTTTATAGTTGCCTAGTGAACATGGCCAAAGTAAACGAGATGGTGGAGTAGGGAAAATCGACATTGTCGATTGAATGGGAGGTAGCTTTGCGTACCGACCAAACCCCCAAATGCCATGTGTCGAGGAAGAAATAACATACCCAACACTAGCTCCATGGCTTTATCATGGGGAACACGGTTAGAACCGCACAGTTCCAGTCCTTGACTACGCCGAAGGCTAGCTAGGTGGAAAATGATACACCTTTGATGTATCCTTGCGTAATATGCGATCGGTGTGGGCCCGTGCTAAGCACAAAAAAGCCTCATAGTGGACCACAAGCTGCGCCGTGTTCTGGTCGACGCTATGCATCATTCCAAAAAGCATGGTAGTTATGCCAAAAAGTGAAGAAGAGGAAAATGACTTAGTCATTACTCTAACCGGAGCTTAGCTGGTCGGCCGAGCCCTCTATTACCATGTGTCCATAAATACGCTTTGAACCATCCTAACTTTGTTAGGAGAGATGAAAAAGCTATGCTTTTTGTACTCAGTCCCCAGCTTATTGCCTGTGGACTAGGTCAACAGTGGTCGGAGAAAATAGTGTGGCATGTGGAAAAAATCACACGTGGGCGAAAGTTTAAAAGGCAAGAACTGGCTTTGTGCGCACGTGCGTCCACGTGCGCCTCAAAATGTTTGGATGGAACCGCCAAAAGTAGGGCGAGTCCACCGCTCGGTTCTTGCCAAAGAGGCGCTGCATGCCAAATAAAGTACCGGGCATGGGGATAAAATATGAAGGCCCACCTGTGTCGGCCCATTTAGAAAATGACCCAGGTGGAGTCAACCCTAGGTCCGTGCGGGGACCGTCGATTCGTATAAAAGGGGAAGGCGGCCGCCGCCGCTCAGTCACCTCTTTGCATTTCCAGGCGATTCCACTCCCTTCTTCTTCTTCTCGCTCGAGCGCACCACTCGCTCCTCAAACCCTAACCTCCACTGCCTCCGCCGCGCACCCAATCCCACCGCCCCACAACTTGCCGTCACCCATCTAGCCGAGCCGGGGTCACAGGGCAGCGAGCCGGAGCACGCACCGGAGAAGGGGGCGGAGCAGACCAGAGATGGCGGGCGGGCAGTTGCAGCTATCGGAGCCGGCGAGGCGGAAGCTCATGGCGGAGCATTGGGGCCCGTCGAAGACGACGAGGGAGTCGTTGATGAAACTGGCGGAGCGGGGCCTGCTGCCGCCGGAGGACAGCCGGATCTGGCGAGCGCCGCCGTCAGGTGAGCGGTTTCCGCTTCCCCACGAGGGAGAGATTGTAGTGTTGGAGGATTATTTCGTGCGGGGATTGGGATCGCCGGTTCATCCATTCGTCCGCGATTTGTGCCGCCACTGGGAGATTTCGCTGTGCAACCTCCACCCTAACTCCATCTTGACGCTATCGGAGTTCATCGCCATTTGCGAGGCATTTCTCGGCATTCGGCCGAATTTCAATCTTTTTCGCCATTTTTATTACTTGAAGAAGAAAGGTGAAGGTACCGGCGGGTCCCAAATAGTCGGGGGCTGCTACATTGTGTTGCGGGACGGGATGAAATCCCAATGGGTGACAATCCCCCACTCCACCTCCATGAAGAACTGGTTTGACAAATGGTTCTACATGAGGCAAAATCCGGAGGGGAGGCCGGTCCCTAATGACGTGGCGCTGGTGCCGAAGCCGAATGTGAAATGGTCGGCGAGGCCCAATGCGACGGAGATGGAGCAGGTGGACGAGCTGCTGCCGCTCGTGAATAGGGAATGAGTGCACGGCGTGATGGTGGCGGTGATGTGGTGGCAGCGTCGCTTACAGCCATGCAAGGAAAGGCCCTCCCTGATGTACGAGTACAGGGGGTTGACGGATCCGTCCCGCGAGGGGACGGATTCTGTGGAGGCAAAGGAGATGACCGCTCGGGGCACCGAGTGTTTTCACAATTTTGATCCGGCCAAGATGGCACCAAAGAAGCCTCAGACGCCATATACGGCTACCTATCCGCCGCCAGCGGTATGTTGGCATCTTGCGCTCCTTCATGTGTTGAACTTATGCTTGTGTGGTTATTGATGGTGATATTCTTCTGCAGGGTCGCGCCGTCTACATCTCGGACGTTCCGTCCGAGGAATGGCCCCGCGGCGATGTCCAGGGCTATGAGCGCACGCTGGAAGAGCGTCTTGCTCGGGTGGCGGCCCTTGACGACGAGCCGAGCGATGGGGATGGCGAAGAGGAGGCCACGCAGGGCTCTACGCCACGGGCACAATGGGCACTGCGGCGAGTGGCCGCCAAGCAGCCAGAGTCCCGAGCATCGCCGCCGAAGACCAAGACTCTGACGAAGAGGAGGAGGAGGGCACAGATTTCATTGTCGTCGTCGGGGGGCTCAATGGATGATATTCCATTGAGCCAGCTGTACAAGAAGGCCCGGACCGAGGAGTCGCCGAGTGTAACACCGCCAGCCGCAAGCCCGGAGGTGTCACTGGGAGCTGGCGCACCTGACCTGCCGTCGCTGAGCAGGCTGGCGAGCCGCGAGGCCTCACCGGCGCCGCTACGGCCGGAGGACGTGGGGGCGACTGGTGGCGGAGAAGAGGGGCAGAGCCAAGAGGTGCCCTTGGAAGAGCAGCCCATAACCTCCGAAGCTGTCCAGGATACACCTCTGGAAATGCCACGCGCGGCGGTGGGCGAGAACGCTCCGACCACGGCTATCATCGAAGACCCTGCGGCCACGACAGCCGACCAGGTGGACGAGGCGGATGGGGCCGTGCCGACCACGGGGGATGGTGAGGACCTGGGTGCCACGACGGCGGAGCAGGACTCCGAGGTCGGTAATGCTGCTCCAACCTCGGGAGTCGACGAAATCCCGGCCGCGGCAGTGGCGGAGCAGGTGACTGTGACGGCGGAGCAAGCCGCCGGTGCGCCCTCTCGTGATGGAGGGAGTAGCCATGGTCGTCGGCGTGACCGCTTCCAGTTGACCTTTTCTGTCATGGCGAGGTAATGATCGAGCCTCAGAGTTGTTTGCAAAATATGCGCTGAGTGAACGACTAAAAGGCTGCTTATGACGCACAGGGAAACCGAGGTGGTGCCCGAGCCGACCACTGCCCAGTCCGTCGTTGGCGATGGGGCGGGCGCCGAAGTAAGAACACCACGTGCCGAGCCGGGCACGATGGTGACGTACACTCCGGTGTTTGGCCCGCCACCGCGTCCTAAAGTCACAGCGACCACGCAGGAGACTGGGCAGAGCTCAGGAGGTGGAGCCATTGACGCGGCGGCAGAGGAGGAAATTCCGGAGGACGCCATGCGCCAGATGGAGGGGACCGTGACCAAACTGCTTCGTCAAGTGCAGGTATGTTGGTGCACGGGGAGCCGTTTTTCCTGCTGGCGATGAACATTTATGTAGCCTGACTGACAGTGTATTGGGCAGAGCGTAGGCCGGGCCACCGACCGTCGAAAGCGTGCCTTAGAGCGGCTTGAGGCCACGACGGTGGAGAATACCCATCTGCTCGGCGTGGTCGAGCAGCTGAGGGGCTCCGTGCAGGGGCTGAACGCCCAACTGGCGGCTCGCGCGGCCGAGCAGGAGGAGGTGGCCGAGCATGTGAGGCAGCTGTTACAGCAGAAAAGAGGTATGTAAAGTCCCCGGCATGAGGGAGGCATAGCCCACTTGACGTAGCTGTTATGGTGATGTCTTTGTTTGCACGCAGATATGGAGGAATGCGCCGAGCGGGCAGAGAAGGAAATAGCGGAGGTGCGTCGGCAGATGGAGGAGCAGGTCGCCCGTCATGCGACGGTGCAGCGGGATCTGGAAGGTATGACGCGTTCCCGTAGCTTGAGTTGATGAACAGTTGGAGTTACGTCTTACGTTGCCCGTGATGTGCAGGTCGCATTCGGTCGTCGCAGGAAGAGGTCCAGAGTCTGCGCGCGGATGCCCAGCGCGTTCAAGGTGAGGTGGCGGAGCTCGTCGGTGGCATTGCTCCGGTGTTAAATGTGCTGGCTGAAGACGAAACAGAGGCCATTACAGCGGCAACGCCACTCAACGCAGTTGTCGCGGCGAGTCGATCTTCTTGGTCCCGACTGCAGGAATTTGTCCGGGAGGGTGCCGAGCACGTGGGTTCCCACGTGCTTGCCGTGGTGCGCTCCTACTGTCCCTCCATCAACCTGGAACATCTGCGGCGAGGACTGGCGCCAGGCACTGACACGAGCGCGGCGGAGGAACTCAGGCGCGACTCCTTGGAAACGTCCAAGGCAATGGTGAAGAATATCCGTATAGTGCCCTTAGCGTTGTAATGGCACTTTTGTTGTGGCTTGTTCCGGAGGGCGGAAAAACTTGTTATGGTGTGACGTGGAATATGGTCACTTTTGTTACCTTGCGGCTATGGCCGCGCTATTATTCGTGGACGCGTTTAGCTTTATTTCTTGATCGCGTCTTGTAGAGGTAGGAGTAAAAAATCGCGAATGATGCCCGGAGAAGCACTTTAAACAAGATGAAACAGCATGATCTTTATTCAATCGACTTGAATCGAGAAAATACAAGATAAGTACATGTAACTCTTAGCGCTAGGTGCTACGGGTAGAACTTCCGTAGGTGATCGATATGCCACGAATTCGGGACATCTATCGGGGGGTCGTCCAAGGTGCACAGCCGATATGAGGTCGGCCTTGTGACCGCCTTGATCATGAATGGCCCTTCCCAATGGGAGGCGAGCTTGTGGATGCCGGCGAGGTTTTGTTTTCGTCGTAGAACCAGGTCGCCGACCACGAAGAAAAGTTCTTTGACATTACGGTTGTAGTATCGGCGCATGGAGGCCAAGTACTTGGCCGTGCGCACGCAAGTTTCGAGTCGCTTTTCTTCAACGGAATCGACTTCTAGAGCTCTAGTGTCGTTGGAGATGTCTTCGTCATATTGGACGACACGTGGGGAGCGGAAGGCGATTTCGTCAGGGAGGACCGCCTCGGATCCAAATACCATGAAGTAAGGAGAGACACCAGTGTTGCGACTTGGCTGTGTGCGGAGTCCCCAGATTACGGCCGGGAGCTCTTTGAGCCATCGGCCGGGACGTTGTTCATCTTCGTCATCCTTGTAGAGGCGTTTACATAAGGCGTCGAGTATCATGCCGTTTGCTCGCTCGACCTGTCCGTTGGCCCGTGGGTGGGCAACGGAAATGTATTTTACCTTGATACACTTGATGTCGCAGAAGTCGAAGAAATCGCTGCCGGTGAATGTGGAGCCGAGGTCGGTGATGATGGAGTTTGGGACACCGAATCGATGGATGACGTCGTTTAGCATGTCGGCTGCCTTTTTGGCGGTAGCCTTGACCAACGGCATGTACTCGATCCATTTGGAGAATTTGTCGATGAGTACGTAGACGTATCGAAATCCACCAGGAGCCTTCTTGAAAGGGCCGATCATATCGAGCCCCCAGCATGAGAAGGGCCATGAGGCCGTGATTGTCTGCAGTTGATGAGCCGGAACGTGTGTTTGCTTGGCAAAGAATTGGCAGTTGACGCAGTGCCGAACCAACTGCTCGGCGTCGGCGACGGTGGTTGGCCAGTAAAAACCGGCACGATAAGCCTTGCCGACCAGTGTTCTGGAGGCGGCGTGATTCCCGCACTCGCCGGAGTGTATCTTGTCGAGGAGTTTTATGCCAGCGTCCTGCGTTATGCATTTTTGCAAGATTTCCTGCTTGGCATTTTTCCACATGAGCTCGCCGTCCATGAGGACATAGTGCTTGCTGCGCCGTACTATGCGTTCGCGCAAGATGGGATCGTCTGGCACGTCTTCGTTGGTGATGTAGCGGATGAAGTCCAGACGCCAGTCTGACTGGTCGGGCGTGATTGGCGTGACGTCAGGCGACTGCTCTTGCGGTACCGATGCATCCTCGGCCATGGCGTCTTTGTCGTCGTCGATATCCATCAAAGCGACGTGGTCGGCCGTCACGTTGCTTGCGGCCGGGGCGCGGAGGATTGAGATCCGGCTTTGCTGGGAAGGGAATTTGTGCCTCCGAGGGCACCGAAATGGATGGTTCGAGCAGGTCATGAACGAACACGCCGTGTGGGATGGCGGCTCGGGTGGAGCCAAGTTTTGATAATTTGTCAGCGGCGTCATTATTGTCGCGTACGACATGGTGGAACTCGAGGCCATAGAATTTGTCTTCAAGCTGTCGTATTGCGGCGACGTAGGCCTCCATTCGCTCGCTGGTGGTGTCCCACACCTTATTCACTTGGTTGACGACAAGGAGGGAGTCACCGTATACCATTAGGCGCTTGATACCGAGCTCGACGGTGAGGCGCAATCCGTGAAGCGCAGCTTCATACTCAGCGGTGTTGTTCGATGCCGGGAAATGGACGCGAAGGACGTAGCTGAGCTCGTCTCCCGAGGGGGCAGTAAAATGCACGCCAGCACCCGCGCCATCGATTTTGAGCGAACCATCGAAGTACATTTCCCAGTACTTGTGATTGGACTCGTACCAAGGGGTGGTAAGGTCCGACCACTCAGCCAGAAAATCGGCAAGGGCTTGTGACTTGATGGTGTTGCGATTCTTGAACTTGACAGTGTATGCCATAAGCTCGAGCGCCCACTTGACGATTCGACCACTGGCGTCCTTGTTGTACAGGATGTCGCCTAGCGGGAAGCTTGTGACCACCGTGATCTGCCGAGATTGGAAATAATGTAGAAGTTTTCGCTTGGTAATCAAAATTGCGTATAGCAATTTTTCAATGTGGTGGTAGCGGTGCTTGGAATCGTTGAGCACTTCGCTAACGTAGTAGACCGGGCGCTGGACCGGGTAAACGTGACCAGATTCTGTTCGCTCGACCACTAGTACCGTGCTGACTACTCGGTCGGTGGCCGCGATGTAGAGGAGCATTTCTTCGCCGTCGTTGGGCGCCGTGAGTACTGGCGGGTTGGTTAAGTAAGTTTTGAGTTCCATGAAGGCAGCGTCTTCCTCGGTCGACCATTCGAATTTCTCCTTTGCTTTTAGCAGACGAAAAAATGGCAATCCTTTTTGCCCTAGGCGTGAGATGAAACGGCTTAGGGCTGCCATGCACCCTGTTAATTTCTGGATGTCTTTGACACATTGAGGGGGCTGCATGTTAAGGACGGCTTGAATTTTCTCGGGGTTGGGACGTATGCCGTCTTGGCTCACGACGTTGCCGAGCAGTATGCCGGAGGGTACGCCGAAGATACATTTGGTGGGGTTTAGTTTCCATTGGTATACGTTTAGGGCGTCGAACGTTCGCTGGAGGTCGGCGACCAGGGAGTCGGACTGTGCGGTTTTTACCACCACATCGTCCACATACGCCTCGACAAGGCGATCTCGGATCTCGTCTTTCAGGCAATTCTGGATTGCTCTTTGGTATGTGGCGCCGGCATTCTTGAGGTCGAAGGACATCGTTTTATAGCAGTAGGCACCAAAAGGGGTGATGAAGGAGGTTTTCTCCTGGTCGGCGATAGCTAGGGAAATCTAGTGGTAGCCGGAGTAGCAGTCCAAGAAGGAAAGCAGCTCGCAGCCCGCAGTGGAGCCGACGACTTGGTCGATACGTGGTAGGGTGAAGGGGTCTTTAGGGCAGCATCTGTTGAGAGCGGTGTAATCAACGCACATTCTCCATTCTTTATTCTTCTTGCGTACAAGGACCGGATTGGCAAGCCAATCGGGATGATACACTTCTTTTATAAAGCCTGCGGCTAATAGCTTTGCTACTTTTACCCTAATCACCTCCCTCTTGTCGTTCGCGAACTGTCGGAGCTTTTGCTTCACCGGCTTGGCGGTTTTGGAGACATTCAGGAAGTGCTCGGCCCGTTCCCTGGGAACACCCGGCATGTCTGCTGGTTTCCATGCAAACACGCTGATGTGATCCCGAAGGAACTAGATGAGCGCGCTTTCCTATTTGGTGGAGAGGTTGGCCCCAACCAGGGCGGTTCTTGTTTTGTCTCCCGGGACGAGCTCGATTTCCTTGTACTCTCGGTTCTTCTTGGAGGAGCGTTTGGCCTCCTTGAGGGGTATCTCGAGGTCGGCCGAAGGGATGGCCTTGGCCTCCAGCACCATATCTGCCATGCGGGCTCGGAGGTCGGCGAGGTCAGTGGCGGCGAACGAAGCTGACTCGCAGTGGCACGCCATGAGGACGTTGCTGCGAAGGGAGAGGATGCCCTTCTCCGTGAGCATCTTGAGCACCATGTAGCCGTAATGCGGGACCGCCATAAACTTGGCGATACCAGGTCGGCTGAGGATCGCGTGGTAGACACCTTCGAAGTCGGCGACGATGAAGTTAAGGTACTCGAAGCGAAAATGCTGCTTTGTACCAAACTGGACTCGGAGGGTGGCTTGGCCAAGGGGCATGGAGGGCTTTCCTGGCATCACCCCCCAGAATGGCGAGTCGTAGGGTTCCAGGTCTTCTGTCTTCAGGCCAAGCTCTTTGTATGTCTGTAAAAACAGAATGTTTAAGGCACTGCCGCCGTCGACCAACACCTTCTCGAAGCGGAGGTGCTGGATGACGGGGTCCAGAACAAGGGGGAAGCGACCGGAATCCTCCCCTCGTGCCCACATGTCCACTCGGCTGAAGGAGATTGGCTGCTCCGACCAGGCGGGTGCCTTGACGTCGGCAACGCATTCCTGGTCGGCGCTACTGAAGGCGATTATTGACCGTCGGAGTAGCTTCTTGTCCCTTTGGGACTCCGTGGCGACCTTGCCGCCAAAGATGACAGCGACGTTTCTTTCGGGTTCTTTGAACTCCCAGCGGCCGTCATCGTCCGAGGTGTTGTCGTCTTTCTCCTTTTTGACGTCCTTGTCGGTGTTGCGGTTGTCCTTCCGATTCTTGTTGCCACCCCGCGGTCGCCGCGTGTCGGCTTTTTTGAAGATGTTCGCAAAGCCCCAACATTGACCCATAGTGTGGCCTTTGTTTGGGTGCCTTGGGCAATCTTGGCTAAGGACCTTGTCATAACCAGCATCGTATGGCTTGTCCTGGTTGTTGACGTTGTGGACGCGGTTTCCGCGGTAGCGCTGGCCATCATCTCGTCGGTTGCGCTTGCGCCCGTGCCGATCGTCCTCGCGGTTGCGGCTGCGCCGCTCACGGCGGCGGGAATCGCGTCGGTCATCCTCGCGGCTGCGGCTGCGCCGCTCGGGGCGCCGAGAATCGCGTCTGTCGTCGCGGTTTCCACGGTTCCGTGCGCGATGATCGCGATCGCGGTCATCGTCGTCGTCGCGGCGTGGAGGTCGTCGAGATGTACCATCCTCCTTGCTGGATCGCAAGGCGTCATCAACACGTGTCCATTCACCGGTGATTTTTAGGGCTTCGCCCATCGTCTTCGGCTGGGTTCGGAGGAGTTCGATCTTGCACTTCTCATTGCGGGGTTGGGTGAGCCCCTTGATGAAGAGCTCGACGGCTTCTTGCTGTGTGATGTCCGTTACCGTCGTCCACATGTCATTGAAGCGGCGTATGTACTCGCGTAGAGGTTCGTTGGGGTAGTCGTGGATCTGGGCCAAGGTGTACTTGGTGCCAGGCTGATGACACGTAGCCTTGAAGTGCTCGGACAGCATCTGGCGAAGCTGAGGCCAGCTATGAATTGAGCCCTCGCGTTGGCACATGAGCCAGTTGGTTGGAGATGGGCCCAGGACTACTGGTAAGTAGTTTGCCATCACACTTTCATCGCCTCCTGCTGCTCGGATTGCAGTCTCATACAGGAAGAGCCACTGGTCGGGATTCTTGCGGCCATCGTAGGGCTGCACCTCACCGGCCTTGAAGTTCCGCGGCCAATGCACCTCCCTGAGTCGGTCAGAATATGGCTTGGGGCCGGGGATCTCAAAACGGCCCCCATCGTAGCGCCGATCATCGTCGTCATAGCGATCCCTGCGCCGGTGCTGGTCGGCGTCATCATCACGGAAATCTCGGTGGCCACGCCGCTCCCGGGGTCGTCGTGGTGAGTTATCACGGCGGCGTCTATCCGGCGATCGCCGGCGGCGGTCGCGGTTTATGGATCGTACGTCGCGGCTGGATGAATCAGAACTAGAGTTGCTGGAACGATTTGAAGAGTGCGCCGGTCTGTTGCTTGGGTCTTGATTCGCGGATCTTTCCCCTAACTCTGGGCGGCGGCTGCGTTGAGCGGACGCTGCCGGGACTTCTGGAGGTACCTCGGCCCGGCGCATGCGATTTACCTGCCCTTCAGCTGCCATCAGGTGGTCGATGATTTCTTGGACTGCTGGGGTGTGAGGCATTGCCTCTAACTTGCTCTTTGCCACCGCGATATTGGCTGTCGGAGTTTTGTGAACCCGACGCTGTCTGACCAGATCAAATTCGTCGGCCAAGTTGCGGTTGACATGGCGAGCCTGATCGGCCCGTCATTGCTCTTCGTCTCATTCGCGATCGCGCCGAATAGCACGGTGCACGTTGCGTGCGGTGCGGTCGCGGCGTTGATCGGGAGTCTCATTGTCAACGGACGGCTCGTCATTGCTGACCATGAATATGGTGTTGCCAAAGCCTGGAGGGCATTCGGAGCCATCCTCTTCTCTGCTTGGCTCAGCAACCGACTGGTGAATCTCCTTATCTGGAGTGTTGTTATCGGCGATCTTGTCGACGTCCATCGCCATTGGCGACACTTGTGTCGTCATGGAGCTCGGCGTCTCGGTGGGAGCGGGAGGCATATAGCCGATTGCGTCGAGGAGTTGGCCTGGGGATCCTGCATCGAGAGCTGCCCTTACGGCAGAGGGGAGCGATGGGATGCTCGACTCCTCCATGTCCGATGGATGAGCTGCGCCGTCAGGCGTCCCTCCCGAGGTGATCATGTTAATGAAGTGGGGCGAGGTCGGTGGATGCCTGATCCGGTCGGCGTGCTGAGGGACCAATGGAGGGAATATCTCCTCGTAGGACGCGGCGGCGTTTTTGAGCCCGAACATGAATGGGCTACCTGATTGCGCCGATCTGTCGTCAAGCGTAGGGTGTGGGGGCGGGTTGTTGATTCCCTCGGGCGATTTGATCTGGATAGATCTGGATCTGACCGGGACCCTTGTGTGTTGCAGCGTCTTCGTCGCTGTACGGGGATGAACCCGTCATCGACCCGGAGGTCGGCAAGTTGCTTGAGCACGGATTCCGCGAGGGCGAGAGTCTCCGCCAATCCTTCTCCATGGCGATCAATCATCTCGATCAGATCTGAGTTATCGACCCGGTGTCTCTGATAGCATGGGATCGATGGTCGGACCATCGGCCTTAGCAGCCTCTCCGTGAGGTCGGAGTCTCGTTCTTGTGGTGGAGTTGCGTCCTGAGCGTCGAGTGCGGTCGCCTCGACAGCCGGCGCTACCTTGACTACGTCACAGGAGCCGAAAGAGCCGAAGGTGATCGGAGCGATGTCGTCGAGGTCCATGGAGGCAGGGAACGAAACCATCTTGTTCATCTTGAGATCTGAACACGCACCCCCTACCTGGCGCGCCACTGTCGACGAAATATCGGCGGCAGTCTACCTAGGGTATGCCTAAGGTAGTAGATTGATCGGTAAGGCACGCTAGATGACGAACAAGATGTAATCAAGAGGCACAAGACACTGTATTTATACAGGTTCGGGCCACGATACGTGTAATACCCTACGTCCTGTGCTCTTTATCGAGTCTGTATATTAATGTGGAGATGAGTTTTGGGAGGGTGTCCTGCTCGCCTTATAGAGTGGGGGAGCAGGATTACAAGCCCGATATTTCCGGGGCGCAAATGTACATATAAGGTAACAACCTTTATTCGATCCTATCTCCTGTGATCGATATCTTCACCGCCGACCAGAGGCGCCAATTAGTCCGCCCTTCCTTCCTTGTCCTCCAAGGTAGCCGACCAGAGTTGGGCCCTGGTCGGCCTTGCGCTCTTGGGCCAAGGGTCTCTGTCCGAGCAGGCCTAAAGTCGGGTCGTGCGGGTATAGGGGTTTATACCCCCACGGTCAAGCATGCCCATCACTCGAGAGCCCGAATGGCCCTTAACCACGGCTCCACGGTTCCAGAACTGCCATATTTGCACACACGACTATGCTGCCGCACGGTCGGTTCCAACGCGTCCTATGGCTCCCGAAACTGAGTCAAGCATGCTCGTACTCAATGGTTAAGGCATTTTGATTCCTCTCATCTCTCCACCATAGAGTTTGCCATCACCCGAGAGCCTAAAAGGCCCTTAACCACGGCTCCACGACTCCAAAACTGCCATATTTGCACACACGACTATGCTGCCGTACGGTCGGTTCCTACGCGTCCTATGGCTCCCGGCACTAAGTCAAGCACGCCCGTATGCCATGGTTATGTCATTTTGACACCTCTGGCCTATCTACCATAGTGTTTCCCATGGGTCAAGAGCCCGAATGGCCCTTAACCATGGCTCCATGGCTCCAGAACTGCCATATTTGCACACACGACTATGCTGCTGCATGGGCAGTTCCTACGCATCCTATGGCTCCCTGCACTGAGTCAATCATGCCCGTATGCCATGACTAAGGCACTGAGCCAAGCATGCCCATCGCTCGAGAGCCCGAACGGCCCTTAACCACGGCTCCATGGCTCCAGAACTGCCATATTTGCACACACGACTTTGCTGCCGCACAGCCAGTTCCTGCGCGTCCTACGGCTCCTGGCACCAAGTCAAGCACGCCCATGCACCATGGTTAAGGCGTTTTGACACCTCTGGCCTCTCCACCACATTGTTTGCTGCCGCCCGAGAACTCGAATGGCCCTTAACCATGGCTCCACAGCTCCAGAACTACCATATTTGCACACACAACTATGCTGCCGCACTAGCGGTTCCTATGCACCCTATGGCTCCCAGCACTGAGTCAATCATGCCCGTATGCCATGATTAAGGCACTGAGTCAAGCATGCTCGTTGCTCGAGAGCCCGAACGACCCTTAACCACGGCTCCATGGCTCCAGAACTGCCATATTTGCACACACGACTATGCTGCCGCACGGCTGGATCCTGTGCATTCAATGGCTCTCGGAACTGGGTCAAGCACGCCCGTACGCCATGGTTAAGCCATTTTGATGCCTCTCACCTCTCCACCATAGAGCTTTCCAGCACTCGAGGGCCTGAAGGGCCCTTAACCACGGCTCCACGGCTCCAAAATTTCCATATTTGCACACACGACTATGCGACCGCACGGTCGGTTCCAACGCATCCTATGGCTCACGGCACTGAGTCAAGTATGCTCGTACTCCATGGTTAAGGCATTTTCATTGCTCTCATCTCTCCACCATAGAGTTTGCCATCACCCGAGAGCCTGAAGGTCCCTTAACCACGGCTCCGTGACTCCAAAACTACCATATTTGCACACACGACTATGCTACTGTACGGTTGGTTCCTACGCGTCCTATGGCTCCCAGCACTGAGTCAAGCATGCCCGTACACCATGGTTAAGTCATTTTCAGACCTCTGGCCTCTCTACCATAGTGTTTCCCATGGGTCGAGAGCCCGAATGGCCCTTAACCACGACTCCACGGCTCCAGAACTGCCATATTTGCACACACGACTATGCTGCCGCATGGGCGGTTCCTACGCATCCTATGGCTCCCGGCACTAAGTCAATCATGCCCGTATGCCATGATTAAGGCACTAAGTCAAGCATGCCCATCACTCGAGAGCTCGAACGGCCCTTAACCACGGCTCCACGGCTCCAGAACTGCCATATTTGCACACACGACTATGCTGCCGCACGGTCGGTTCCAACGCGTCCTATGGCTCCCGGCACTGAGTCAAGCATGCTCGTACTCCATGGTTAAGGCATTTTGATTCCTCTCATCTCTCCACCATAGAGTTTGCCATCACCCGAGAGCCTGAAGGGCCCTTAACCACGGCTCCACGACTCTAAAACCGCCATATTTGCACACACGACTATGCTGCCGTACGGTCGGTTCCTACGCGTCCTATGGCTCCCGGCACTGAGTCAAGCATGCCCGTATGCCATGGTTAAGTCATTTTGACACCTCTGGCCTATCTACCGTAGTGTTTCCCATGGGTTGAGAGCCCGAATGGCCCTTAACCACGGCTCCACGGCTCCAGAACTGCCATATTGCACACACGACTATGCTGCTGCATGGGCGGTTCCTACGCATCCTATGGCTCCCGGCACTGAGTCAATCGTGCCCGTACGCCATGATTAAGGCACTGAGCCAAGCATGCCTGTCGCTCGAGAGCCCGAACGGCCCTTAACCACGGCTCCATGGCTCCAGAACTGCCATATTTGCACACATGACTTTGCTGCCGCACGGCCGGTTCCTGCGCGTCCTATGGCTCCTGGCACCAAGTCAAGCACATGCCATGCGCCATGGTTAAGGCATTTTGACACATCTGGCCTCTCCACCACAGCGTTTGCTGCCGCCCGAGAACTCGAATGGCCCTTAACCATGGCTCCAGAGCTCCAGAACTACCATATTTGCACACACGACTATGCTGCCGCACTAGCGGTTCCTATGCATCCTATGGCTCCCGGCACTGAGTCAATCATGCCCGTATGCCATGATTAAGGCACTAAGTCAAGCATGACCGTCGCTCGAGAGCCCGAACGGCAATTAACCACGGCTCCATGGCTCCAGAACTGCCATATTTGCACACATGACTATGCTGCCGCACGGCTGGATCCTGTGCATTCAACGGCTCTCAGAACCGGGTCAAGCACGCCCGTACGCCATGGTTAAGCCACTTTGATGCCTCTCACCTCTCCACCATAGAGCTTTCCATCACTCGAGGGCCTGAAGCACCCTTAACCACGGCTCCACGGCTCCAAAATTTCCATATTTGCACACACGACTATGCTACCGCACGGTCGGTTCCAATGCGTCCTATGGCTTCCGGCACTGAGTCAAGCATGCTCGTACTCCATGGTTAAGGTATTTTGATTCCTCTCATCTCTCCACCATAGAGTTTGCCATCACCCGAGAGCTTGAAGGTCCCTTAACCACGGCTCCATGACTCCAAAACTACCATATTTGCACACACGACTATGCTACCGTACGGTCGGTTCCTACGCGTCCTATGGCTTCCGGCACTGAGTCAAGCATGCCCGTACGCCATGGTTAAGTCATTTTCACACCTCTGGACTCTCTACCATAGTGTTTCCCTTGGGTCGAGAGCCCGAATGGCCCTTAACCACTGCTCCATGGCTCCAGAACTGCCATATTTGCACACACGACTATGCTACCACATGGGTGGTTCCTACGCATCCTATGGCTCCCAGCACTAAGTCAATCATGCCCGTACGCCATGATTAAGGCACTAAGTCAAGCTTGCCTGTCGCTCGAGTGCCCGAATGGCCCTTAACCACGGCTCCACGGCTCCAGAACTGCCATATTTGCACACACGACTGTGCTGCTGCACGGTCGGTTCCAACGCGTCCTATGGCTCCAGGCACTGAGTCAAGCATGCTCGTACTCCATGGTTAAGGCATTTTGATTCCTCTCATCTCTCCACCATAGAGTTTGCCATCACCCGAGATCCTGAAGGGCCCTTAACCATGGCTCCATGACTCCAAGACCGCCATATTTGCACACATGACTATGCTGCCGTACGGTCGGTTTCTACGCGTCCTATGGCTCTCGACACTGAGTCAAGCATGCTCGTACGCCATGGTTAAGTCATTTTGACACCTCTGGCCTATCTACCATAGTGTTTCCCATGGGTCGAGAGCCCGAATGCCCCTTAACCACGGCTCCATGGCTCCAGAACTGCCATATTTGCACACACGACTATGCTGCTGCATGGGCGGTTCCTACGCATCCTATGGCTCCCGACACTGAGTTAATCATGCCCGTACGCCATGATTAAGGCACTGAGTCAAGCAAGCCCATTGCTCGAGAGCCCGAACGGCCCTTAACCATGGCTCCATGGCTCCACAACTGCCAAATTTGCACACACGACTTTGCTGCCGCACGGCCGGTTCCTGCACGTCCTATGGCTCCTGGCACCAAGTCAAGCACGCCCATGCGCCATGGTTAAGGCGTTTTGACACCTCTGGCCTCTCCACCACAGCATTTGCTGCCGCTCGAGAACTCGAATGGCCCTTAACCAAGGCTCCACAGCTCCAGAACTACCATATTTGCACACACGACTATGCTACCGCACGGGTGGTTCCTATGCATCCTATGGCTCCCGGCACTGAGTCAATCATGCCCGTATGCCATGATTAAGGCACTAAGTCAAGCATGCCCATCACTCGAGAGCCTAAACGGCCCTTAACCACGGCTCCATGGCTCCAGAACTGCCATATTTGCACACACGACTATGCTGCCGCACGGCTGGATCCTGTGCATTCAACGGCTCTCTCGGAATCGGGTCAAGCACGCCCGTACGCCATGGTTAAGCCATTTTGATGCCTCTCACCTCTCCACCATAGAGCTTTCCATCACTCGAGGGCCTGAAGGGCCCTTAACCATGGCTCCACGGCTCCAAAATTTCCATATTTGCACACACGACTATCTTTGCCGCACGGTCGGTTCCAACGCGTCCTATGGCTCCCGGCACGGAGTCAAGCATGCTCGTACTCCATGGTTAAGGCATTTTGATTCCTCTCATCTCTCCACCATAGAGTTTGCCTTCACCCGAGAGCCTGAAGGGCCCTTAACCACGGCTCCACGACTCCAAAACTGCCATATTTGCACACACGACTATGCTGCCGTACGGTCGGTTCCTACGCGTCCTATGGCTCCCGGCACTGAGTCAAGCATGCCCGTACGCCATGGTTAAGTCATTTTGACACCTCTGGCCTATCTACCATAGTGTTTCCCATGGGTCGAGAGCACGAATGGCCCTTAACCATGGCTCCACGGCTCCAGAACTGCCATATTTGCACACACGACTATGCTGCTGCATGGGCGGTTCCTACGCATCCTATGGCTCCCGGCACTGAGTCAATCATGCCCGTACGTCATGATTAAGGCACTGAGTCAAGCATGTCCATCGCTCAAGAGCCCGAACGGCCCTTAACCATGGCTCCACGGCTCCAGAACTGCCATATTTGCACACATGACTTTGCTGCCGCACGGCCGGTTCCAGCGCGTCCTATGGCTCCTGGCACCAAGTCAAGCACACCCATGCGCCATGGTTAAGGCATTTTGACACATCTGGCCTCTCCACCACAGCATTTGCTGCCGCCTGAGAACTCGAATGGCCCTTAACCATGGCTCCACAGCTCCAGAACTGCCATATTTGCACACACGACTATGCTGCCACACTGGCGGTTCCTTTGCATCATATGGATCCCGGCACTGAGTCAATCATGCCCGTATGCCATGATTAAGGCACTGAGTCAAGCATGCCCGTCGCTCGAGAGCCCGAACGGCCCTTAACCACGGCTCCATGGCTCCAGAACTGCCATATTTGCACACACGACTATGCTGCCACATGGCTGGATCCTGTGCATTCAACGGCTCTCGGAATCGGGTCAAGCACGCCCGTACGCCATGGTTAAGCCATTTTGATGCCTCTAACCTCTCCACCATAGAGCTTTCCATCACTCGAGGGCCTGAAGGGCCCTTAACCACGGCTCCACGGCTCCAAAATTTCCATATTTGCACACACGACTATCTTTGCCGCCGCACGGTCGGTTCAACACGTCCTATGGCTCCCGGCACGGAGTCAATCATGCTCGTACTCCATGGTTAAGGCATTTTGATTCCTCTTATCTCTCCACCATAGAGTTTTCCATCACCCGAGAGCCTGAAGGGCCCTTAACCACGGCTCCACGACTCCAAAACTGCCATATTTGCACACACGACTATGCTGCCGTACGGTCGGTTCCTACGCGTCCTATGGCTCCCGGCACTGAGTCGAGCATGCCCGTACACCATGGTTAAGTCATTTTGACACCTCTGGCCTATCTACCATAGTGTTTCCCGTGGGTCGAGAGCCCGAATGCCCTTAACCACGGCTCCACGGCTCCGTAACCGCCATATTTGCACACACGACTATCTTTGCTTGCATGGGCGGTTCCTACGCATCCTATGGCTCTCGGCACTGAGTCAATCATGCCCGTACGCCATGATTAAGGCTCTGAGTCAAGCATGCCCGTCGCTCGAGAGCCCGAACGGCCCTTAACCACGGCTCCACGGCTCCAGAACTGCCATATTTGCACACACGACGGTGTTGCCGCACGATCGGTTCCTGCACGTCGTATGGCTCCCGGCACGGAGTCAAGCATGCCCGTACGCCATGGTTATGGCATTTTGATGCCTCTGGCCTCTCCACCACAATGTTTGCCGTCACTCGAGAGCCTGAAGGGCCCTTAACCATGGCTCCACGACTCCAAAACTGCAATGTTTGCACACGCGACTATGCTGCCGCACGGCCGGTTCCTACGCGTCCTATGGCTCCCGGTACTGAGTCAAGCATGCCCGTACGGCATGGTTAAGGCATTTTTATGTCTCTTGCCTCTCCACCATAGCGTTTGCTATCACCCGAGAGCCCGAACGACCCTTAACCATGGCTCCACGGCTCCAGAACTGCCATATTTGCACACAAGACTGTGCTGCCGCACGGTCGAATCCTGCGCGTCCTATGGCTCGCGGCACTAAGTCAATCATGCCCGTACGCCACGGTTAAGGCACTGAGTCAAGCGTGCCCATCGCTCGAGAGCCCGAATGGCCCTTAACCGCGGCTCCATGGCTCCAGAACTGCCATATTTGCACACACGACTATGCTGCCGCACGGTCGGTTCCAACGCGTCCTCTGGCTCCCGGCACTGAGTCAAGCATGCCCGTACGCCATGGTTAAGCCATTTTGATGCCTCTCACCTCTCCACCATAGAGTTTGCCATCACCCAAGAGTCTGAAGGGCCCTTAACCACGGCTCCACCACTCCAAAACGGCCATATTTGCACACACGACTATGCTGTCGCACGGTCGGTTCCTACGCGAACTATGGCTCCTAGCACTGAGTCAAGCATGCCCGTACGCCATGGTTAAGGCATTTTGACACATCTGGCCTCTCTACCATAGCGTTTACCGTTGCTTGAGAGCCCGAACGGCCCTTAACCTTGGCTCCATGACTCCAAAACTGCAATGTTTGCACACACGACTATGCTGCCGCACAGCCGGTTCCTACGTGTCCTACAGCTCTCGGCACTAGGTTAAGCATGACCATATGCCATAGTTAAGGCGTTTTGATGTCTCTGGCCTCCCCACCACAATGTTTGTCATCACCCGAGAGCCCGAACAGCCCTTAGCCACAGCTCCACGACTCTAGAACTGCCATATTTGCACACACGACTGTGCTGCCACACGGCTCGATCCTGTGCATTCAAAGGCTCTTGTTACCGGGTCAAGCATGCCCGTACGCCATGGTTAAGCCATTTTGGTGCCTCTAACCTCTCCACCATAGAGCTTTCCATCACTCGAGGGCCTGAAGGGCCCTTAACCATGGCTCCAAAATTTCCATATTTGCACACACGACTATGCTGCCGCACGGTCGGTTCCAACGCGTCCTATGGCTCCCGACACTGAGTCAGGCATGCTCGTACTCCATGGTTAAGTCATTTTGATTCCTCTCATCTCTCCACCATAGAGTTTGCCATCACCCGAGAGCCTGAAGAGCCCTTAACCACGGCTCCACGACTCCAAAACTGCCATATTTGCACACACGACTATGCTGCCGCACGGTCGGTTCCTACGCGTCCTATGGCTCCCGGCACTAAGTCAAGCATGCCCGTACACCATGGTTAAGGCATTTTGACACCTCTGGCCTCTCTACCATAGCGTTTCCCATGGGTCGAGAGCCCGAATGGCCGTTAACCACGGCTCCACGGCTCCAGAACTGCCATATTTGCGCACACGACTATGCTGCTGTATGGCCGGTTCCTACGCATCCTATGGCTCCCGGCACTGAGTCAAGCATGCCCGTACGCCATGGTTAAGGCATTTTTATGTCTCTCGCCTCTCCACCATAGCGTTTGCCGTCACCCGAGAGCCCGAACGATCCTTAACCATGGCTCTACGGCTCCAGAACTGCCATATTTGCACACAAGACTGTGCTGCCACATGGTCGATTCCTGCACGTCCTATGGCTCGCGGCACTAAGTCAATCATGCCCATACACCATGGTTAAGGCACTGAGTCAAGCATGCCCATCGCTCGAGAGCCCGAATGGCCCTTAACCATGGCTCCATGGCTCCAGAACTGCCATATTTGCACACAAGACTGTGCTGCCTGTGGAGATATAAACTCCATATACCCTCACGGCCTAGTTTGGGCCGACACACTATCGCCAGGCCGGCCCATCAAGCTTCAAGACCGATCAGTTCAGGCTGGTCGGACAGCCTAAAACAGGCAAGAATATCGAAGACCGACAAGGAGGACAAGACCTAGCTGAGATAGGAAAGTTTAGGCTTGTAAAGTATATAAACTTAGTACCAGATAGGCTAGTTCCGACTTGTAACCTTGCTCCCCGCGATATATAAGGAGAGCAACGACCCCCATGCCGGAGGACGGAATGCGGCATAACGCACGACTCATACATCCACATCATAATCGAAACGAGAGAGCGGGACTAGGGTTTTACGCATCTTTGCGGCTGAACACAGGGTAAACCTCGTGTGATTGCTCCCCGTTTACGTCTTGCTCGCAATCTCGTGCGCCTTCCGCCAATCCATTACCGGTCGGGGCATACCCCTGGTCGGACTATCGCCGATATTTCGTCGACGGTGGCGCGCCCGAGGTAGGGGTGCGCACCGAGATTTCACGTCGATCAAGATGGTTTCCTTCCCGGCTTCCATGACTTTCGAAGCCGGCCTCACCTTCAACTTCGGAACATTCACTGGACTTCCAACTCGGCAAGCGCTACTACAACTCTCACGCCTCCGGCTATCACGCCGACAATGGCACCAACAATGGTGGCTGCGCCAAACCAGATCCAACTCATCCCGGTGACCACCATTGCTGTCCCAACCAATCCACCACTGATAGTTGACGGCACGGCGTCAACACCTCCGACCGATCCTAACCAAAGGAGGCATGTCAGCAACACGGATCTACTCCGTTTGATCCATCAACAAGACATGAGGTTGACAGAAACCCATGCCAACTTTGAGTCGCTCCGACGACGCGTCAGTCGCGATCTACAAACCGCGCGACAACAACAAGTTCCTAATCCGTCAACACGAGGACAAAACAACCGTCGCAGAGTAACTTTTGGGCGCTCCGAACGGCCACGTTCGCAGCCGGCAAATCTACGACGTCACATTCCAACAAATCCTCGTGGCAACCGTACACAAACAGGTGGCGGAAGAAACTCACAGCGGCTCCGACCACGGCCAACCATCGTTCGTAGTGGTCGGAGAGGCCAGCCGAGCAATATACGGCGAGAATCTTAGCCGATATTCAAGATCGAGAGAGAGGACTTCACAACAAGCCTCACGGAACAACAGCGAGTCCAGCTCGAGATGACACAAACTACCCGACACGATGTACCTAGTCGAGTTACGCGTCAACGATGATAAGCGAAACGCCCGTCGCAACGAACGACGGCGACGCCGCGAGAAATTCGACGATCCGGTCGGAACCCACCAACCGCACCTACTCTTTGCGACACAGGCAAGAACAATCTGCGGGAATCAACACATCCAACGCTCGGTTGTTTGCGGAACGTCTTGAGCTAGCTGCCGCCCTTCGTCATGGCGACCGGTCCGAAGGGATGAACAATGAAGGGAAAGACGACGGCAAGAGAATTTGACTGCCATGGCAACATCAGGTGCAACGGAGCAAAGAGCAGAACGGCCACGAGCACGATCAACTCAGTCTCCCTCAATGACGAGGGCGTCTACACACAGGGCCAGGGCACTTGCTGACCGACACCAAGACGTAGAAAGAAAACGAAGGGAAGAGCGCCAAAAACACATGGCAGCAATCAGAGAAAATCGCCGCAGTTTTGGCATGAACCCATTAAGGGATGGCACGAGGGATTCACCTAACATGGATGAGCCTCGTTGTTGTAACCAACCCATAGAAACGACCACTGTATACAAACGTGCTCGGAGTCCTCCCCCGGTCGAACGGTTCCATCCGTCCAAACAAACCGCAATGGTTTTATCACTCCTTTCTTGGACAATTTGCTTGACTCGAGAACCAAACCGGAGGCTCCCCCCCAACTCCTCCCGAGGATAGGATACCGCCGCACACCGAGCACATATTCCCTAATCCAATAAACCCGGCTAACCTTCGGCGCATCGAACGGTTCGATCACCGGGCGCAAAACATCGAAGGCATGTTTATCAACGGCGAGTGGTACGAAGTAGTTCAAAAGGAAGCCGGTTTGAGAAAAACTCAAGCTCCTTAGATTCCTTTACTGAGATGTGCCTTTTCCAAAAAAGGACAATCTCAATACTACTCGGAACGGGATAAGTATATCCGACCACGCCCGACGCCGAGACGATCAAGTCTTGGACGATGACGACCTACTACTCTGCACCGAAGAAGATCCGATCATGATTCATGACTTGGAAGAAGGAGAAGCAGGGCCGGAAAACTAAAAAGAATGAGAGATACGTCCTCCTCTTTTATCAGCACAAGTTTTCTTTTTAGGCGATTTCCCTTTCAAGGTTTAAGTTAGCGTCAGTCGTACACATCGTTGTAAGTCATTCTAATGACAAAAAAGCAATCTAATGTGTACTATTTTATAATGAGAAATCAAGTTCTTCGTGTCAAACACTTGAGCACATGAATTTTTCTTGTCATTCAAAGGAAAATCATCCCTCGATCCGACGCGTTACGACATTCTCTAAACAAAGGATTCCAAATCCACGAAACAAAATCCTACGGCATAAACATGACAAAGTCATAAAATAGGATCAAAATAAAGAGATAAATAAAAGGAATCTCGAAGGATTCCGGCACAAGACACATCTCAAAAGATCCAATTCTTTCATTAAAAATATAAAAATTTTTACAAAACGGGGACGGATGCATCTAAGCAATCTAGTCATCCCCGAAAAGCTTGCCGACCACCAGGTCGACGAGTCGCGGCAACGACGGCCTCCGCTGCCCGGCCCGAACTCGACGGCGCCGCCCTCCATGGCGTCATGCGCCGCCACCGACTTGACTCCATCTTTGCGGACGTCGACACCGGAGATGGCATCGACGGTAGCATAGGCGGCGGAGGCACCATGGCGGACGCCATGAAGCGCCACGCCGGCCACCTGGCCGGGATCGCCGCCCGCCCGCGTGACCACGTCGCCACCACGGGCGTTCACCGCGTCCGCCGCGCCATGCGCGGCCTCCTGCAGCTGCTCCGGCTGCTCCGTCGGCCCGCAAAAACGAGTAAAACTTAGAACAACAAGCACCAAAGTAAAATAGGGAATATGAACGAAAAAAGGAAACGACACTCACCGCCGACCACGGGTGTCGGCGGCTTCACGCTGCCGAAGTAACGTGTCCACACGGACCTTGCGGGCCAACCTCTCGTCCGCCGCCTCATTGACGGCGGCGTTGGCCTCGCGTCGAAGTCGGCGACCCGCCGCTTCTCCGCCTCTAGCTCCTCCCGGGCGGAGGAGAGTGCGTTCGAGGACAGTCGGCGTTCGCCTCCGCCCCCGGTTGCTTGGTGGCCTCGGAATAGAGATCCACGACGTGCTGCGGCTTCGCCCTCGGCGGTCGAGCGCGGACGCCGGAGTTCGCTGAAACGCTGCTCGCCGAACGCGGCGTGGAGACACCGCGGCCACCGCCGCCTCTTCCACCGCCGCCTCTTCCGCCGCCGCCTCCTCCGCCACGACGGGAGCCGCCGCTCCGCCGCGGCAATGGCGGCTCCGGCCTCCACGATCCGAAGCCACCTGC
Source organism: Themeda triandra (assembly GCA_018135685.1). NCBI lineage: Eukaryota > Viridiplantae > Streptophyta > Magnoliopsida > Poales > Poaceae > Themeda > Themeda triandra. The sequence goes on along the minus strand of JAENPR010000067.1, from coordinate 257,358 downwards.
TCGGGGCCGCGGCCCCGGCACCACCCGTCGCTCCTCCGCTGCTCTTCTTGCCGCCTCGGCGGCGCCGCGCGGAGGTACCGGCCGTGCCTCCAATGGTCAGGAGGGTATACCTACATTGCGAACGACGAATTGCGGTTACACCAAAAGAAGAAAACCCCAAGATTAGTCAAGGAAAAACTCCAATCCAAGCTCACCTCCTTCGCTGCCCCACCTCCCGAGGGGAGTTCACCGACTCCTCCTCGTCCGCCGGGCGCTTACCGTGACGGCGATCCATCTAAGAAGGTGGCGGCGCGAGTATGAGATCTAAAAACCCTAAATCTTGAAGGCAGAAGAGCAAGAACAGAGAATGCGCTGCATGTACAGAACTCCCAGCGCAGGCCATAATTTATAGAAGAGGTCAGAGGATTCGAGAAGGCAACTGACGAGATCGTGGGTAATCAAAAACCCCGCGGCCCTCTCGTTCCCCGAGAGCACGAAGCGACGAAAACCGCTCCACTAGCACGATATGCATTTATACGTTTCCCTCGCATCGGGAACCCCCCGCGCGCTCGCTAACTCACATCGTCAGGGAGTTGGAGCGATTGAGTCACTGACATCTCGATCCCACGCCAACAAAGAGAATTGACCCGACGGGAGTCCAAAAATGTACCCCAGATGGACGTGACAGGGTCGGTTGCCGATGCACGGTTGCATCGGCAAGCGAATATTTTTGCTCCACACGCGATCGTGACGTGACACAACGGACTAAAAGATAAGTATCCAACATCTCTAATAAATTTTCTATTTTATTTATCCATCCATTTCAAAAGACCACACTTTGGAAAAACCAGTTCTTCACAAATCTTTTTCTCAAACACGAAGCAAGCCGAACGCACCGTCTCGGTCTCACTCGCTACGTGTTAACAGCACCACGCTCAAACAACACAGAGTGCGCCAGCGGTCGCTCCCAAAGGAAAAGGGCTCCAAACACTCCGGCACCGTGCTGTTTGTTTAGGATCATCTAATCCCTAAGGCCTGGTCGGCTCTTGAATGAGAAAGAGACTAGTTTTGCTGGCAATTTTTTCTTCTAAATCTATAACAAGCATAACTTAGCCTTCTGCATGATAAGAAAATCTTACACACCACATGACCATTCTTTCAGGAACAAAGGCATGATCAAAATCCACCACGGGAAGACGGTGGCTCACAAAGCAAAAATACGAGATAAGTGCTCTCCTAACCTAACATACATGCCCTCACCAATCTTTTTTCACAAAAGATTTCTTTACACGAACTACTTCAAAGTACGTTCAAAACATCTTTACAAAGCTAAAAACATCCTCTTTTCTTTGTACCAAATGGCCAAGTACGTCACCCCTCCAACGAAAAACAATCGGCATGCCTTGTCTCGATCAATCCCGCTACGTGTTCACGGCTCCAACGCTATACAACACGGGGATGACAGTCGCTTCCAACGGAAATAGGGCCCTAAGTGATTCGGCAACGCTATTCACTATAGGTCATCTACACACACGAGGACGATTAACTCTAAGGAGAGGCGATTACCAAGACTATTCTTAAATAATACATCCCGATACAACTTCGTGTCATAGATTATATCAAATCAATACGATTCAGCATACCTCATCAAAACATTCACTCATACCAAATTTTCTCTTTGCGGCAACAACTCGAAGAAGCGTTCCAACCCGCGTAACAAAGTTACGGTATAGCATCAACAATTCAACCCACACAATCCGACAATGAGTTGGATTTTTTCGCCAATGATACCGGTTATTACGGCACACAAATAGCTAAGCTATTTCATGGGTTTAGATTCAAAACCATGGTCTCACGGCCACGGCTGGGACGAGTTAAGTAGCAAAGCCCTTAACTTAATCATGACAAAGTCATGGCATGGTTCAAACCGACCAGCCCAAATGAAATTTGGCTGCTCGGTCTCACTCAAAGAGTGGTCGGAAACACATAAAGCACGATATAATGATCGGTTGTCTTCTTTTTTAGACCACGACATAACGTGTTCCACCTCATCTCGGGCTCGGGGACTACGTGGGCCCACGTCACTGAGAGGTGACATGGGCTAGATCCTTCTTTTAGAGCTTGCTTTGCAACATATACTATCTTACGGCAACCTCGGGGACTACGTGGGCCCACGTCATTTGCATGACTCGGCCTGATCCTTTCTCTTTACAAAGAGTTTAGTTTCAAAACTAAGCTAAGGCAACGACCAATCACGACAGATACCACGTGATGGCAGGCATCACACACTAACGTGGGCCCACGTCTCCAGATTTAGGACCCTTTCAAAATTCTTTTTTCTTTTCAGGAGCATCATAAATCTTTCGGTCAAAACCGAAAACGTCAACCAAGTGTAAGCAAAGTGTGGTCGGAAGCATTAGACGGTCCTCCGCCTGCTCGGACCACATGTCGAACGTGTGTCCGACCACCCTTTCTCATTCAACCAAGCAAGACGGTGTTTTTTCCCTCAAGATCCATGATGCTCGGGGACTAGGCGTGGAGGTATAAACTCCATATACCCTCACGGCCTAGTTTGGGCCGACACGCTATCGCCGGCCAGCCCATCAAGCTTCAAGACCGATCGGCTCGGGGCGGTCGGACGGCCTAAAAACGAGCAAGAATATCGAAGACCGACAAGGAGGACAAGACCTAGCTAAGATAGGAAAGTTTAGACTTGTAAAGTACATAAACTTAGTACCGAGATAGGCTAGTTCCGACTTGTAACCTTGCTCCCGCGATATATAAGGAGAGCAACGACCCCCATGCTTGGAGGACGGAATGCGGCATAACGCACGGACTCATACATCCACATCATAATCGAAACAGAGAGAAGCGGGACTAGGGTTTTACGCATCTTTGCGGCCTGAACCTGGGTAAACCTCGTGTGATTGCTCCCTGTTTACGTCTTGCTCGCAATCTCGTGCGCCTTCCGCCAATCCATTACCGGTCAGGGCATACCCCTGGTCGGACTATCGCCGATATTTCGTCGACACTGCCGCACGGTCGATTCCTGAGCGTCCTAGGGCTCGCGGCACTAAGTCAATCATGCCCGTACACCATGGTTAAGGCACTGAGTCAAGCATGCCCGTCGCTCGAGAGCCTGAATGGCCCTTAACCGCGGCTCCATGGCTCCAGAACTGCCATATTTGCACACACGACTATGCTGCCGCACGGTCGGTTCCAACGCGTCCTCTGGCTCCCGGCACTGAGTCAAGCATGCCCGTACGCCATGGTTAAGGCATTTTGACACCTCTGCCCTCTCTACCATAGCATTTCCCGTGGGTCGAGAGCCCGAACGGCCCTTAACCACAGCTCCACGGCTCCAGAACTGCCATATTTGCGCACACGACTATGCTGCCGCACGGCCGGTTCCTACGCATCATATGGCTCCCGCCTTCGAGTCAATCATGCCCGTACGCCATGATTAAGGCACTGAGTCAAGCATGCCCATCGCTCGAGAGCACGAACGGCCCTTAACCACGGCTCCACGGCTCCGGCGCCATATTTGCACACACGACGGTGTTGCCGCACGGTCGGTTCCCGCACGTCCTATGGCTCCCGACGGAGTCAAGCATGCCCGTACGCCATGGTTATGGCATTTTGATGCCTCTGGCCTCTCCACCACAATGTTTGCCGTCGCTCGAGAGCCTGAAGGGCCCTTAACCATGGCTCCACGACTCCAAAACTGTAATGTTTGCACACACGACTATGCTGCCGCACGGCCGGTTCCTACGCGTCCTATGGCTCCCGGCACTGAGTCAAGCATGCCCGTACGCCATGGTTAAGGCATTTTTATGTCTCTTGCCTCTCCACCATAGCATTTGCCATCACCCGAGAGCCCGTACGACCCTTAACCATGGCTGCACGGCTCCAGAACTGCCATATTTGCACACATGACTGTGCTGCCGCACGGTCGATTCCTGCGCGTCCTATGGCTCGCGGCACTAAGTCAATCATGCCCGTACGCCACGGTTAAGGCACTGAGTCAAGCGTGCCCATCGCTCGAGAGCCCGAATGGCCCTTAACCGCGGCTCCATGGCTCTAGAACTGCCATATTTGCACACACGACTATGCTGCCGCACGGTCGGTTCCAACGCGTCCTCTGGCTCCCGGCACTGAGTCAAGCATGCCCGTACGCCATGGTTAAGCCATTTTGATGCCTCTCACCTCTCCACCATAGAGTTTGCCATCACCCAAGAGCTTGAAGGGCCCTTAACCATGGCTCCACCACTCCAAAACTGCCATATTTGCACACACGACTATGCTGTCGCACGGTCGGTTCCTACGCGAACTATGGCTCCTAGCACTGACTCAAGCATGCCCGTACGCCATGGTTAAGGCATTTTGACACCTCTGGCCTCTCTACCATAGCGTTTACCATTGCATGAGAGCCCGAATGGCCCTTAACCTTGGCTCCATGACTCCAAAACTGCAATGTTTGCACACACGACTATGCTGCCGCACAGCCGGTTCCTACGTGTCCTACAGCTCTCGGCACTAGGTTAAGCACGACCATATGCCATAGTTAAGGAATTTTGATGCCTCTGGCCTCCCCACCACAATGTTTGTCGTCACCCGAGAGCTCGAACAGCCCTTAACCACAGCTCCACGACTCTAGAACTGCCATATTTGCACACACGACTGTGCTGCCGCACGGCTGGATCCTGTGCATTCAATGGCTCTTGTTACCGGGTCAAGCACGCCCGTATGCCATGGTTAAGCCATTTTGGTGCCTCTCACCTCTCCACCATAGAGCTTTCCATCACTCGAGGGCCTGAAGGGCCCTTAACCATGGCTCCAAAATTTCCATATTTGCACACACGACTATGCTGCCGCACGGTCGGTTCCAACGCGTCCTATGGCTCCCGGCACTAAGTCAAGCATGCTCGTACGCCATGGTTAAGGCATTTTGATTCCTCTCATCTCTCCACCATAGAGTTTTCCATCACCCGAGAGCCTGAAGGGCCCTTAACCACGGCTCCACGACTCCAAACTGCCATATTTGCACACACGACTATGCTGCCGCACGGTCGGTTCCAACGTGTCCTATGGCTCCCTGCACTGAGTCAAGCATGCTCGTACGCCATGGTTAAGGCACTTTGATTCCTCTCATCTCTCTACCATAGAGTTTTCCATCACCCGAGAGCCTGAAGGGCCATTAACCACGGCTCCATGACTCCAAAACTGCCATATTTGCACACACGACTATGCTGCCGCACGGTCGGTTCCTACGCGTCCTATGGCTCCCGGCACTGAGTCAAGCATGCCCGTACGCCATGGTTAAGGCATTTTGACACCTCTGGCCTCTCTACCATAGCGTTTCCCATGGGTCGAGAGCCCGAATGGCCCTTAACCACGGCTCCACGGCTCCAGAACTGCCATATTTGCGCACACGACTATGCTGCCGTATGGCCGGTTCCTACGAGTCCTATGGCTCCCGGCACTGAGTCAAGCATGCTTGTACGCCATGGTTAAGGCATTTTTATGTCTCTCGCCTCTCCACCATAGCGTTTGCCGTCACCCGAGAGCCCGAACGACCCTTAACCATGGCTCTACGGCTCCAGAACTGCCATATTTGCACACAAGACTGTGCTGCCACATGGTCGATTCCTGCACGTCCTATGGCTCGCGGCACTAAGTCAATCATGCCCGTACACCATGGTTAAGGCACTGAGTCAAGCATGCCCATCGCTCGAGAGCCCGAATGGCCCTTAACCATGGCTCCACGGCTCCAGAACTGCCATATTTGCACACACGACTATGCTGCCGCACGGTCGGTTCCAACGCGTCCTCGGCTCCCGGCACTGAGTCAAGCATGCACGTGCGCCATGGTTAAGCCATTTTGATGCCTCTCACCTCTCCACCATAGTTCACCGGAGAGCCTGAAGGGCCCTAAACCACGGCTCCACGACTCCAAAACTGCCATATTAGCACACACAACTATGCTATCGCACGGTCGGTTCCTATGCGTCCTATGGCTCCTGGCACTGAGTCAGGCATGCCTGTACGCCATGGTTAAGGCATTTTGACACCTCTGGCCTCTCTACCATAGCGTTTGCCATTGCTCAAGAGCCCGAACGGCTCTTAACCTCGGCTCCGCGGCTCCAGAACTGCCATATTTGCACACACGACTATGCTGCCGCACAGCCAGTTCCTGCGCGTCCTATGGCTCCTGGCACCAAGTCAAGCACGCCATGTGCCATGGTTAAGGCATTTTGACACCTCTTGCCTCTCCACCACAGCGTTTGTTGCCGCCCAAGAACCCGAATGGCCCTTAACCATGGCTCCACAGCTCTAGAATTGCCATATTTGCACAGACGACTATGCTACTGCACAGCCGCTTCCTGTGTGTCCTACAGCTCTCGACACTAGGTCAAGCATGACCATATGCCATGGTTAAGGAATTTTGATGCCTCTGGCCTCCCCACCACAATGTTTGTCGTCACCCGAGAGCCCGAACGGCCCTTAACCACAGCTCCACGACTCTAGAACCGCCATATTTGCACACACAACTGTGCTGCTGCACGGCTGGATCCTGTGCATTCGACGACTCTTGTTACCAGGTCAAGCACGCCCGTACGCCATGGTTAAGCAATTTTGATGCCTCTCACCTCTCCACCATAGAGCTTTCCATCACTCGAGGCCCTGAAGGGCCCTTAATCACGGCTCCACGGCTCCAAAATTTCCATATTTGCACACACGACTATGCTGCCGCACGGTCGGTTCCAACACGTCCTATGGCTCTGTTGATGGTAGATAACTCCTATTTTTTATCATCAATAAATAGCTAAAAAGGGCATAATTGTAATATCACCATAGACTTAGGGGTTTAACTGACAAATTTCCACAAGTTTTGGTGAATATCTATTTCTGCAGGGGGCTATCTGAAAAGAGCCAAAAAGAGCCCACATGTCATGTTTACATAGAGACAAAGGAGGAGGGCCCACATGTCATGTTTACATAGAGACAAAGCAAGAGGGCCCACTTGTCATAGAGGCTAAGGTGGCGCGCCCTCCTCTAGCCAATAGGAGACAGTCTCCTGGATTGATGACATGGCGCTTCACGCGGATCGATGACGTGGCGACTCCAGGGGCTACTCTACCCGGGCTATATAAGGAGGGCGTCCCCCCTAGGGTTTGCCACCATTATTCTTCTACGAGATCAAAAGCTAGGGTTTCATCCTCCATCCTAGTAGAAGAGGGTCCCTCTAGTTCATCTAGATCTCTCTAGTTCATCTAGTTCTAGTTCTAGTTCGTCTAGTTGTATCTAGAAAATAGAGAGAGATAAGAGGAGAGAGCGGAGGAGGAGCCGGGTTGTCGGATCTTCCTCAACATTGTACTTTTGCAGCATCTAGTTCGTCTTCCGGCTACTCTCCAGGTTCATCAATTCTTAATTCCCGAGTTCTTTATTTACTTCCAGCATTTACTTTCAAGTTATTTATTGGATTCCCGCTTGCATCAAGTGCTCTAGTCTTTGCAACGCTAGAGTAGTAATTAATAGATTAGGCGTGGTGCTTAGTCTGGCGATTACCTGGAATTGCACCCAATCCTGCGGATTGTTGTGGTAGCCCTAGGGTAGTGACAGCCCTAATGGCCGACGTATTCCACCTCGTTCGGATTGGTGTCTGTAGGACCGTAGTCAGAGCTTCCTAGCCCCCATCTCATCCCTTTCTGTGGTTAGTGTTCTGATGTCCCAAAATAAGTAATCTTGAAGTAACCTTGATTTCTAGATCAATCTAGAGAACTCATAGGAAAATACTTTCTTTCTCTCCACAAAAACATATAGTTATCCTTGGGCGTTCTTGAACCTCAACTAGTGCACTTCACGTTCCCCGTGGAAAATCGATACCTTGGAATACTCCCGGGTGAAAGCTACATCGGTATCCGTGCGCTTGCGGATTATTTCGTGTGCGTTTAAAATACCCAACAAGCTTTACGGCGCCGTTGCTTGGGGAACGGTAGGCGTGCTAGTTTCGAGCCAAGTCGTCCGTGTATCCTTTTTACTTTCCTTTTACCACCTTTCTCACCTCACCACAAACATCTACCACATGGATTCCACACCTATCTATAAATTCTTTGCTCCAAAGGGCGAGTTGTTGGAGCCTCCACCATCATCGAACCCCATTCTTACGGATGCCTATGAGCTTCGCCTTTCATAGACATGTTTCGGGAGTTATCCTTCTCTCGGGTTAGTAGATGAAGATCCATACACCCACCTTAGGGAATTTGAGCAATTGTGTTCTTGTCGGACTATTGCCGGCATGACACAAGAGACTCTTAAATGGAAATTGTTTCCATTCTCGCTTTCGGGAAGAGCGAAAAAAATGGCATGCTCATTCCGTAAGAGGTGTAAATGGAAATTGGGAGGAACTTCAAGAAAAGTTTTCTCTTGCTTTCTTCCCCTTTATAAAGTCGGCAACCTTAGAATAGAAGTTCTTAAATTCCAAAAGAGAAGGAGACATTAGGAGCAGCTTGGGCTAGATTCTCAGCCTTACTATATTTTGTCCAAACCTTGCCTTGCCCGACCATGTCTTGCACTATCACTTTTATCGTGGTCTTAACAAGGAAGCTGCTCTACATCTCGACCTTGCTTCGGGAGGTTCATTCTCGCATAAACTCATTAGTGAAGGGAAAGCCATCCTAGAGAGAATACTTGAAAACACCCCTTACACCGGCATTTTTGATGAGTTTCCCGAAGAAGAAAAAGAAGTCGAGCCCATTCCCGAACCAAAAGAGGAGGAAATCACAACCGAATTAGCAATTCCAATTGCCTCTTCTAATAATGTGGTTGTTGAGAAACCTCCCATTAAGGGAAAGCAAGCTCAACTAGAGGATGATGAACCATCTCCTTTAGAGCTTCCCTTTGAATTCGAGGAAGATCTCTTTGAAGATTATGGAAATGCCTCGAATTTTCCAATCCAAGCGAGACCTCGAGCAAAGACCACTCCATCTAATCAACAAAAAGAATTGATGGCCATAGAACATATTCAAAGCCTTTCGGCTATCATGAGTTATGAATGGCTAAGAGAAGCGAGTTATCTCCCGAGGTAGCTCGAATCACTTTTCCATCCACCATTCTTCGTGCCAAATTAGAAGATCGGCTAGAAGAGTCCACTACAATCCTTCTGTCGGGATAAACATTATTTCAAAAGAGTTAGCTAGAACTCTTTATCCCGACACATCCTTAACCCCATCTCAAAAACTTTTACAAGATCCATCAGGATTTATTTTAGAAAGTCATGGGGTATTGAGGACCATTCCTATCGAATCAAGAACTCTGGGATATGTCTAGATTTTCACATCTTTGACATTCCAGAGATTCCTCTCTTGATTGGCGACCAATCATGAGACTACTACAGAAACAACCATTACAAGGTCATTTAGACTTCAAGGTTGGGAATTCCACTATTGTTGTTCCTCTTGATCGATCAGTTAACACGATAGTGGAACCCAAACCTGAACCCGACCCTATTGAGGAGGTCTTAATGGTGTCTCAAGAGGAGATGACTCAACCATTCTTCGATGTAGAACACTTTGTTCAAAAAGATGAGTCGGCCCCATTGAGCTAGACATAAATGAACAACCTCCACCTCCTATGATAGAGCTAAAACCTCTTCCTCCTGGCCTTAAATATGTCTTTCTTCACAACAACCCAAACACTCCAGTAATCATCAGTGACAAGCTTTCTAAATTTGAAGCACAACAACTTGTCACTGTCCTTGAAAGACATAGATCAGCTTTTGGCTACTCACTCGAAGACCTCAGGGGCATTAGTCCCGCTCTTTGCACGCATCGTATCCCTACGGATCCCAATTGTACACCCTCAAGGGAGCCATAGCGTAGACTTAACAATGCTATGCGAGAGGTTGTTAAGAAAGAGGTCCTTAAACTCCTACATGCTGGGATTATTTATCCCGTGCCACATAGCAAGTGGGTTAGTCCCGTCCAAGTAGTGCCAAAGAAAGGAGGAATGACAGGTTGTTGAGAATGAGAAGAATGAACTCATCCCTCAACGAATAGTCACTGGGTGGCGTATGTGCATTGATTATAGAAAACTCAACAAGGCTACAAAGAAAGATCACTTCCCGTTACCCTTCATTGATGAAATCTTTGGAACGGCTTGCAAATCACTCTTTCTATTGTTTCCTTGATGGTTAATCTGGATATCACCAAATCCCAATCCACCCGGATGACCAAAATAAGACAACTTTCACATGCCCCTATGGAACTTTTGCATACCGACGAATGTCGTTCGGGTTGTGCAATGCTCCAGCTTCTTTCCAACGGTGCATGATGTATATTTTCTGTGACATGATCGAGAAAATCATGGAAGTGTTCATGGATGACTTTACCGTCTATGGCAAAACCTTTGATCATTGTCTGGAGAATATAGATAGAGTCTTACAGCGGTGTGAAGAAAAGCACTTAGTCCTGAATTGGGAGAAATGTCATTTTATGGTTCAGGAAGGAATAGTGCTAGGACATAAGGTGTCGGAAACGTGGGATAGAAGTGGATAGAGCAAAGATTGAAGTTATTGAAAAACTTCCACCTCCCATAAATGTGAAAGGAATCCGTAGCTTCTTGGGACATGCGGGGTTCTATAGGCGATTTATAAAGAATTTCTCTCAAATCGCTAGACCCTTGACTAGTCTCCTAGCTAAGGATGCACCTTTCATCTTTGATGATGAGTGTCATGAATCTTTTCAAATCCTCAAAGAAGCACTCATGTCAGCTCCAATCATCCAACCACCTGATTGGGAGCTTCCTTTTGAGATCATGTGTGATGCTAGCGATTTTGCGGTTGGTGCCGTTTTAGGCCAAACCAAGGATAAGAAACATTATGCCATATCCTACGCTAGCAAAACCTTGTCCAGACCACAGCTCAATTATGCTACAACTGAAAAGAGCTATTAGCTGTTATCTTTGCTATAGACAAGTTTAGATCTTACTTAGTGGGGGCAAAGGTAATTGTCTATTCGGATCATGCTGCTCTTAAGTACCTCCTCACTAAGAAAGATGCTAAGCCTCGGCTAATTCGATGGATTCTTCTACTCCAAGAGTTTAACTTAGAAATCCGAGATAGAAAGGGAGTAGAAAATTCTGTAGCCGACCACTTGTCTAGGCTTCAGTATAAGGAAACACATGAGCTTCCCATCAATGACTACCTAAGGGATGACACCCGCTCAAAATTCAAGACTTTGATCCATGGTACGCGACATCGTAAACTTTATAGTGAAAGGCTATGTCCCACCCGGTGCAAACAAAAGAAAATTGGTACATGATAGCCGTTTTCACTATTGGGATGAGCCTTACCTTTTTTGAGTCTCGCGCCGATGGATTGTTGAGGAGATGTGTCCCTATGGCTGAGGCTATTCAAATTATGGATAGATGCCATTCCTCGCCATATGGAGGACACTATGGAGCATTTCGGACACATGCCAAGATCTGGCAAAGTGGTTTCTTCTGGCCAACGATGTATGAAGATACAAAGGAGTTTGTCAGGAGATGCCACCGATGTCAAAAACATGGGAATATCAACTCACGAAATGCAATGCCTCTCACAAACAATCTCCAAGTTGAACTCTTTGATGTTTGGGGCATTGATTTCATGGGACCATTCCCTATGTCCGGAAATTGTGAGTACATCTTAGTAGCAAGTGGACTATGTGTCCAAATGGGTAGAAGCATTGCCCCGTCGTAAAAGCTATTCAAAACATGCCAAGAGAATGTTCCATGAAGTAATCTTTCCTCGCTTTGGTACACCCCGGATAGTCATAAGCGATGGAGGTTCCCACTTCATCGATAGACTCTTCCGAAGTATCTAGCGGATCATGGAATTCGTCACAATGTCGCTACGGCATACCATCCTCAGACTAGCGGTCAAGCAGAAACATCCAATAAACAAATTAAGAATATTCTGCAAAAGACCGTAGATGAAATGGGTAAAGGATGGAAAGACAAACTCCCTGATGCACTTTGGGCTTACCGAACTGCATACAAGACACCTATAGGCATGTCACCTTATCAACTTGTATATGGGAAGACGTGCCATTTGCACGTGGAATTAGAGTTCAAAGCTCACTGGGCAATCAAGAAATGGAACATGGATCTCCACCTAGGCGGCAAGAATCGTCGATGCAATTATCGAGCTAGAAGAGTGGAGAGAAAAGGCCTACCATAGTTCCAAGATCTATAAAGATAGAACCAAAAGATGGCACGATAAGAGAATCAAGCACAAGGAGTTTAAACCTGGAGACAAGGTTCTACTACTCAATTCTAGAGTAAACTCTTTGGACATGGGAAGTTGCGAAGTAAGTGGGATGGCCCATTGTTGACGGTCGTTAAGTATCAATTTTATACCGTCAACGCAGCAAGAGAAAGGACTAATATGAGTTCACCTGTTAGATATAGGGGTTACACCGATGTAATTCCACGAGTTTTGGTGATTGTCTATTTCGCGGGGGGTTATCGAAAGAGAACCAAAGGAGGCCCACATGTCATGATTACATAGAGATAAAGACCGAACGGGTAAAATTGTATAATCTAGAAGACTCCGAAGGCAAACCCTGGAAGCGGGGGCCCACTCGGGGGTGGCCGGTCGGCCCAGGGGGAGTCGGTCGACTCCCCACCTCCACCAATCGGCGTGGAGTCTCGTGGATCCCGCCTCCACCGCCTTTGAGGATGAATAATTATCGTCCATTTAGGTCGGTTTGATCCGAGGGCCGTGGTTCATCCTAGGGGGCTATATATTCGAGCCCCCGGCCCCGGGTGAAACCCTAAGCTAATTCATTCAAGAGTTCATTCTCTCATCGAGAGGATTCGAAGCCGAGCCACCATCTCAATTAGAGCTCCATAGTTTAGTAGCATAGCTACATAGGAATAGATCTAGAGGGAATCAAGCCTAGCTTGGAGTCCGGATCTGTCGGAGTTCTTGGTAATTCCCCTCTACATTCTTGTAATATTCATCATTGTTCGTGATACTATGAGTAGTACTTTATTCTATTCTATTAGATCATACTTGACTTTGCTCTATTTGATTATATTCTCAATTATATTGTTCTTAGTTTACTTTGATTATATGTTTAGCATAGTTGGACTAGAATTATGTTTATGCATAGGATCGTATAGCGCTTACTCATTAGATCGATGGGTGAGTGGTAAATATTGTGTAGGCGTGGTGCTTAGACCGTATTTATCTCCGATTACACCCTATTGGCCGGGTCGTGTGGTAGATCGCGGAAGTGACGGTTCCGTTGAGTCCTTTGTATTCCATCCCCGTTGGTAGGTCTTAGTAGAACAACCTATTACATTGAAGTCATTGCTATGTCTCTTGTCTTCTCTCGGTAATATCACTATGCATAGATGTAACCTTTTCCCGCCATGATTGCTAGATGTTCTTGCACTAATCATTGTATGCTTTGACCTTATAGTTAGAATAACATAGGATTATACCCTAGATCATCCTAGTCCATGCTAGTGTTATAAGCTTAGAGTGCTAAGTTGAGATGGCTTATTACTATTATTTTATGTGGCTAATTGCTCTCATTTATCTTATGTCATTTATCATTCATTCCTATATTTTATGTGACACTTACCCCGTATGAGATGATCGATACGGACAAGGTTAAGCTCTCCATTATCGCATGTGCATTGCTCATCACTCATTATCCAAAGTGCATTCCCTTCCCAAAGTGGTAAAAATATAAATAACGATACCTGGATACTCCCGGTTAAAATGCTACATCGATATTATCGATATATTTATTTCTAGTAGCGCATTATTTAGTACCCTCATTTTTCGCCATGTTGGGGATGACAACCTAACAGACGTTAGAAATGTCAACAAGCATTTTTGGCGCCGTTGCCGGGGAAGGTTGAAAGCCAATGGATAATGAGCAGCATTGCACTACATAATGAGATTGAGCACTTGTCACCATTCTCTACTCATACACCTTACCCTTGTTTTTCGTCTATTCTTATATCTTATGCGGGGTAATGTATGAAAAAGACAATTCTTCCGATAATTATATTGACGATCCGAAGCTTTATTCGGGAAGGCCGGAAGCAAGTTGAAGAAGACCAATCAATCATCATCATCATCAACTCAACTTGGAAGCTTGTCGGAAGCGAAAGTCAACCTTTCGTTCGAGACTTGACACCAGCGTTTGAAGCCATGGCAAACAAGTCACTCCGCGAGTTCTCGGCTCCAACTACGGACAACATTCGTCTTGGACCAGCTGCGGACATCGAAGGAGCTTTTGAGCTCAAGCCTGCGCTAATCAACATGGTGCAAGCAAGCCGGTTCGTGGGAAGGCCCATGAAGATGCTAGTGCTCATCTCCAACACTTTACGGAGATTTGTAGCACATTCACTATCAAGGATGTCCCCCGAGATGCTATACTACTTCGCCTCTTCCCATTCTCACTCTTGGGGAGAGCGAAGCGGTGGTTCTACGCCAATAAGGAGAAGAATACTACGTGGGCACTATGTTCCACCAATTTCTTGGCGAAATTCTTCCCAATGGGCAAGACAAATGCTCTTCGTGGGAAGATATCAAGCTTTCAAGAACATCATGATGAGAATGTCCCGAAGCTTGGGAGCGCTTTCAAGATTACATCCTCGAGTGTCCTCATCATGGCATGGAGAATTGGCCGCTCATGCGGACATTCTACCATGGGCTCAAAGAACAAGACACACGTGAGACGATGGATGCTTTGCTGCTGGAGGTGCATTCTTATCACTCACTATTCCTCAGGCCACATCTCTTGTGGAGAAGATGGCATCCAACCAAGGTTGGAGTGAAGAACGAACGCAGACCCGCAAGAGAGGTGGAGGAATGCACCAGCTGAAGGAGGTAGACATGCTGTCTGCCAAAATGGATCTGCTAATGAAGAGGCTCGATGAGAGAGCCATAGAGAAGAAAGAAGTCATGCATATACATGATGCTCGCATGACATGTGAAGAGTGTGGAGAGACTGGGCACACAGGTGCTAACTGCCCAGAGCTGAAGGAGGACGTGAACTACCTCAACAACAACAATAATTACTATCGTCCTCAGCAGAATCAAGGTTGGAATCAGCAGCAGAGGCCTAACTACTCAGGCAATTATTCAGGCAACTATCAAGGTAACAACTCCTCCTACAATAATTACAACCACCGCCTTTGAGAGAGTTAGTGCTTGAATCAAGGCAAGATGATGGACAATCTGTCCAAGAAGCCGACATCAAATGACAAGGTCCTAGAGACACTCGGCAATGGAATGGATGGCTTTTCCAATGCCATCAAGAGTCGCCTTCAGCTTCAACAAGATACTTGAGTCGCAGTGTACAACAGCTTGTCAACCTTGCTCCCTCCACCGGTCAAGGTAAACCGGCGGACAACCCGAAGAGCTCGAGACTGCAAATCTTGTTGATATATTCAATGTAGAAGATAGCCGGAGTGATCCATCGAAGGGGTCATGGATTGACTCAACTCGCCAATCAAGAAGGGCGATCCAGGAGACCAGTCATTCCGATCTCCATTGGAAGTACTAACTTTAATGAGGCAATGTGATGATTCGGTGCAAGCATCAACATCATGCCAAGAGTGATATATGAGAAGCTATTTAGATGCCCCTTAGCATACACAACCATGTGCTTGCAGCTTGCAGATCAGTCACTCCGTGTTCCTTTGGGAGTACTAGAAGATATATGTGTACGAGTGGGCAACTCATATGTTCCAGCAGACTTCGTGATAATGGATACAGGCAGTGATGAAAGGTCCCCTATCATTTTGGGACGACCATTCTTGAACACTGCTGGAGCCATCATGTATGCCAACACTGCCAAGATCATCTTCAACATCAAGGGCAAGAGAGAAACCTTCTTCTTCAAGAACGTGCTTTGCGCCTCCCAAGACACCCTCATCAACGAACAGTGAGAAGAAGAAGAGTCCAGCTAAGAAGAGCAAGAACAAGAATAAGAAGACCAAGAAGACGAGACGGTGAGGATGGTCACCGCAGTCCACAAGGAGCATGACCACTTACTCGTCCCCACGTCGATCAAGAAGGATGACCCGGTGTCCCAACCATTCAATGCTCCATCAACGAAGCTCTTTCAATAAAGCATGCCCGTGACACCGGATCGGGCGTCAACATTATGGCCAAAGTAACTTATGAGTATCTATATGGCACTATGCCTTTGGAGCCTACCTATGCACAAATGCCGGATGGCGGACGGACATTCCGCTTCGTCGAAGGAGAAGTAAAGGATGTCCTCATCCGATAGATGACCATTATGTCCCTACGACTTCCTAGTCATTGACATGGGAGATGACTATGATCCTCCAATCATCCTAGGAAGACCATTCCCGAACACCACCAAAGCTATCATCTACATTAGGACAGGGAGAGATTCACTTCCACTTTCCCACGAGAAGGTACGCCGCTACTTCAATAATAATTATATAATCACCGAGGAGCCCAAGAAGAACAGAACAAGGAGAAGGCAGCGTACCGTCGCGTAACAAGAAGAACATCACTAAAGATGGATGGGCCGACTATGAGGGAGAAGTATTCAAGATATGAAGATCGGTACCCGAAGAAAAAACATTGTAAAAGAAGAAGAGGTGCTACCAACAAGAAAACCAAGTGCCCCAAGAAACTTCCTCCTCAAGGTCATCTTCTCCAACAAAGAAGGTGTGGAAGGTAAAAGCAAAATCGAATCAATTCCTACACACGAGGCGACATCATCGAGGCGCCGGCCAAAATGCACCCCTTGAAAAATAGCGAACATGACAAGTCCCGTCGGAGGACTTAAAACCACCGAACGCCGCGCCAAGAGGTAACTTGGTATTTATCAGGCAATTACTTTTTCAGCATTGTAATTTTACCTTAGCATATTTATTTCCTACTTGCATCTTAGTTGCATCTTTACTCTTTTATCTCGCATTAGAAAAGAAAATAAAAATGTTGTGCATTTGCATCCAAAAAAAACTTTAAGCCCCATGTGAATATTCATTCACCGTGGTGGCACAAAAATAATTTCTCGATATTTATTTTCCCTGTCTCGCATTCCTTAAATAATAAAAAGATAAAAATATTTCTTGTGATCCCGTTAGAACAAGTCTAAGTTAAGAAAGTTCTAGACAACCGGGGCCTAGAGGTTTTATCACTAACACTTAATCGGTTCCACAAGCTTTGTTGTCTATTTGAGCTTCACAAAACATCAAGGATCATGAAGAGCTAACAGGCGAAGGACATCCAGGTCCCCTGTCGGAGTGCTTGCCGCGACAATTGAATGCTTGTCTCCAACGGCAACTATCTACGACACTCCCGGAGGACTAGAACGTCTTCATTGCCTTTCGGCAACATCGGCGAGACTATGTCAACATCCAGCTTGGGGAGAGCATCCCCCATGTACCAAGCTAAGTGTTTCCAACTTATCTATTTATGCTTTATTAGAATGTGCTTTGATTAAAACAACTAAAAAAGATGCATAACCATAGAAACCCGAAAGATTTCCTTATTTATCTTTTCTACTTTTGGAGAGCTCTTGCAATTTGTCTTTAAAAGTGATCCCTAGAATAAACTCTACATGGAGATGATGAATAGTTGCTCTGCTGTAATTCCTTTCAAGTACCTAGTTTTCAACCTTGCACTCTCCCGAGTTTTGGACACAATTGTTTAGATTTGAGATTTGCTCAACCCGAAACTTGTGGGTAGCGAACACTTGATCTAAGTCTAGGTGGTTGACGGGTATGATATGGGAAGGTTTTGAGCTCTTGTCCATCTTGTTCCTAGAGATACTAGAGTTCGAGAATTTATCTTTGAAAATATTAAATTCCTGCATGATGAGTTCCTTTATGATGAGAGTTTAAATTCCTACCACACCATATATTCATGCTTACTAGATTAGGAAAACCCATCTCTGTTTAAATAGATCATATTGTAGGCTTGAGTGTAGTCTTTATAGGCATTGAGTGTGGTTATGCTTGTGGACCCATAAGGAATTAGTCATGCGGTTAAAGTCAATACTATGTGCTCTCCATCCATTGATCTATGCTACTTACGTCCTCGAAGCATGCACCCATTTTATAACTACTACATTCATTTTTTTGCTACTTCGTCCCTAGAAGTACCACCCACATATAGATCCATATCCACCACATATCGTGCTATCTCTACCCCGGAGATACGCACCTATGCTACTCCTACCCCGGAGTACGCATTCTCCACTCCTATCTCTACCCCGGGAGTATGCATCCATCCATCCATTCATCCATCCACATATACATACACCATTCCTTTCACTTCATCTAGAAAAGGTTCTACTCCTATCCCGGGAGTGAACATCTAGACATAATCATCGCCGTTCTATTTGCCTACATAAAAGCTCCAGTTATTATCATTTCAAGTTATATGAATCCCCGTTGCTAAAGTTTTGTTTCCGGAGGATTGGTTGCTCTAAAAAAAAAAAAAAAAAAAAAAAAAAAAGAGAGAGAAAAAGAAGAAAAAGAAAGAAAAAAGAAAAAGAAAGAGTAGCCAAGTCTTTCCATTTAAGAAGTTTCAAGGTTTCCAAATAAAGAGAGTCATGTTATCCCCGAAGGAGCAAGTGTAGAAGTAGATGTTCACCAAGTGATACCCCTCATAATCATTTCCTTATCACCATCATCCTATCATCTTTTCATCCATTCCATTTCCTCATTCACATGCACATATGACTTTATTATTATTTTAGTTCCTATTGGATCCATGTCTTAACTGTGCAATATATGCAAGTGAGTTTGAGTGTCTCCCCACCTATGAGCTCCACATAAGCCTATTAGAAAGTAGGGTGAGAGAGAGAAGGCACTTTCCACTATGCCTTAGTTCCACAAATACCACATATTCTTGAGAGAAGAGAGAAAAGGCATACACTACTCATGCCTTGGAAAGGATCCAAAATACCACAAATGAGAGACTTGAAAGGTTCATACAAGGAACTCGAGTTTTATTTCAAAACCTTGCAAAAACTCCGGGATAATAGTTGATCAAAGAGCGAGAAACATGGCGCTTGACTTGACCGTTCTATCTTTCAACTACTCAAGACCCAAGTGACGGTTACAAGCCCCATGGTGAAAGGTAATATGAGTGAGTTTTGAGTCGGGATAGTTCACTCGATCCGGAGGAGAGTTCTTGTTTGAACGCATGTGTACTTGTGAGAATGAAAGTATTATAGCAACTCCTGATCCATCACTGAGTCTATCTTTGCTCAGGGATGAGCAAAAGGTAAGCTTGGGGGAGTTTGTTGACGGTCGTTAAGTATCAATTTTATACCGTCAACGCAGCAAGAGAAAGGACTAATATGAGTTCACCCGTTAGATATAGGGGTTACACGATGAATTCCACGAGTTTTGGTGATTGTCTATTTCTACGGGGGTTATCGAAAGAGAACCAAAGGAGGCCCACATGTCATGATTACATAGAGATAAAGACCGAACGGGTAAAATTGTATAATCTAAAGACTCCGAAGGCAAACCCCGGAAGCGGGGCCCACCGCGGGGGTGGCCGGTCGGCCGACCCGGGGGGGGAGTCGGCCGACTCCCCACCTCCACCAATCGGCGGAGTCTCGTGGATCCCGCCTCCACCGCCTTTGAGGATGAATAATTATCGTCCATTTAGGTCGGTTTGATCCGAGGGCTGTGGTTCATCCTAGGGGGCTATATATTTAGAGCCCCCGGCCCCCGGGTGAAACCCTAAGCTAATTCATTCATTCATTCTCTCATCGAGAATTCAAAGAAGCCAGAGCCACCATCTCATTAGAGCTCCATAGTTTAGTAGCATAGCTACATAGGAATAGATCTAGAGGGAATCAAGCCTAGCTTGGAGTCCGGATCTGTCGGAGTTCTTGGTAATTCCCCTCTACATTCTTGTAATATTCATCATTGTTCGTGATACTATGAGTAGTACTTTATTCTATTCTATTATATCATACTTGACTTTGCTCTATTTGATTATATTCTCAATTATATTGTTCTTAGTTTACTTTGATTATATGTTTAGCATAGTTGGACTAGAATTATGTTTATGCATAGGATCGTATAGCGCTTACTCATTAGATCGATGGGTGAGTGGTAAATATTGTGTAGGCGTGGTGCTTAGACCGTATTTATCTCGCGATTACACCCTATTGGCCGGATCGTGAGGTAGATCGCGGAAGTGACAGTTCCGTTGAGTCCTTTGTATTCCATCCCCCGTTGGTAGGTCTTAGTAGAACAACCTATTACATTGAAGTCATTGCTATGTCTCTTGTCTTCTCTGGTAATATCACTATGCATAGATGTAACCTTTTCCCGCCATGATTGCTAGATGTTCTTGCACTAATCATTGTATGCTTTGACCTTATAGTTAGAATAACATAGGATTATACCCTAGATCATCCTAGTCCATGCTAGTGTTATAAGCTTAGAGTGCTAAGTTGAGATGGCTTATTACTATTATTTTATGTGGCTAAATGCTCTCATTTATCTTATGTCATTTATCATTCATTCCTATATTTTATGTGACACTTACCCCGTATGAGATGATCGATACGAGACAAGGTTAAGCTCTCCATTACGCATGTGCATTGCTCATCACTCATTATCCAAGTGCATTCCCTTCCCGGTGGTAAAAATATAAATAACGGATTACTCCTGGTTAAAATGGATACTCCTGGTTAAAATGCTACATCGGTATTATCAACTCGTATATGGAAAAACATGTCATTTGCGGATCCCATATTTATTTCTAGCTAGCAAGAATCGTTGCATTATTTAGTACCGAAAAGGCATTTTTATAAAGAGAGCGCCATGTTGGGGATGACAACCTAACACTGAGTGGCGTTAGAAATGTCAACACCCATACAAAGTCATTGACACTTCAACCCATGGGGCCATTACCATCCAAGACGATGTAGGAAACACTTCTAAAGTAAACGGCCAACGCTTGAAAGTGTATCTTGAGCCACAAATCAACACGGTTGAGGAACTCGATGTTATTGAGTTCATAGAATTCTCGCATTAAAACTCAATCAACTGAAGCTCTAGACAACTATTGCTCGATTATCTAACCCTTAACATGCTCCACGAGTTTTGTTGTCTATTTGAGTTCTGCAGGATTTGCGAAGTTGAGAAGAGTGAGACCTACATCAACCCATAAGAGTGAATGACTATGCCAACATCCAGCTTGGGGGAGAGCACCCCCATGTATCTAGCTAAGTATTTCTTGTTCCCATCTTATTTATTTTAATTTGCTTGCTATATTTATTTTTGTATAATGTTTAAGTTTGTTAAATAAAAAGAAAGTGTACAAGTTTTTGCTTGCTAAAATAAATCCCTAGAATAAACTCTTTGGAAGTGATGAATAGTTGCTCTGCCGTAATTCCTTTCAAGTGCCCGTTTTCAACCTAGAACTCTCCCAAGTTTTGGACACCTTTGTTTTGATCTAAGATTTGCTCTGAACCTGAAACTTGCGGGTAGCGAATGCTTGATCTAAGTCTAGGTAGTTGACGGGTATGATATGGGAAGGTCTGAGCTGTTGTTTATCTTGTTCTAAGTGATACTAGAGTTCTGGAGAATTTATCCTTTGAAAATTCAAAATGTTGCATGATGAGTTCCTTATGACGAGAGTTTAAATTCCTACCACTACCATATATGCATGCTTGATAGACTAGGAAGTCCACTTATACTTACTTATGCTTTGAGTGTGTCTTTATAGGCATTGAGTGTGGTTATGCTTGTGGACCCATAAGGAATCGATCATGCGGTTAAAGTCAATACTATGTGCTCTCCATCCATTGATCTATGCTACTTCTGTCCTCAGAAGCATGCACCCATTTTATAAATGTTACATTCATTTTGTGTTACTTCTGTCCCTAGAGGTACCACCCACATATAGATCCACATCCACCACATATTATGCTGCTCCTACCCTGGGAGTACGCATTTCCCCACATACTGTGCTATCTTTACCCTAGAGATACGCACCTATGCTGCTCCTACTCTAGGAGTACGCATCCATCCATCCATTCATTCATCCATCCACATATACATACGCCATTCATTTCACTTCATCCAGGAAAGTTACTCCTATCCTGGGAGTGAACATCTAGAAATATTCATCACCATCCTATTTTTCCTACATAAAAGCTCCAAATCACTATCATTTCAAGTTATACATTCCCCATCGCTAAGTTTTATTTTCGAGAGGATTGGTTGCTCAAAAAAAAAAAAAAAAAAAAAAGAAGAAAAAAAAAGAAAAAAAAGAAAAAGAAAAAAGAGAAGAGAAAGAGTAGCCAAGTCCTTCCTTTCAAGAAGTTTCAAAGTTTCTGAATAAAGAGAGTCATGTTTTCCCCAAAGGAGCAAGTGTAGAAGTAGATGTTCACCAAGTGATCACCCCTCATAATCATTTCCTTACCATCATCGTCCTATCATTCATCCCATTCCCTCATTCACATGCACATATGACTTTATTACTATTTTAGTTCCTTTGGATCCATGTCTTAACTATGCAATATATGCAAGTGAGTTTGAGTGTCTCCCCACCTATAGCTCCACATAAGCCTATTAGAAAGTAGGGTGAGAGAGAAGGCACTTTCCACTATGCCTTAGTTCCACAAATACCACATATTCAAGAGAGAAGAGAGAAGGCATACACTACTCATGCCTTGGAAAGGATCCGAAATACCACAAATGAGAGACCTGAAAGGTTCATACAAGGAACTCGAGTTTTATTTCAAAACTTTGCAAAAACTCCCAGAATAATAGTTGATCAAAGATCGAGAAACATGGCGCTTGACTTGACCGTTCTATCTTTCAACTACTCAAGACCCAAGTGACGGTTACAAGCCCCATGGTGGAAGGTAATACGGGTAAGTTTAAAGTCAAAATAGTCCACTCTAATCCGGAAGAGAGTTCCTGTTTGAACGCATGTGTACTTTTGAGGCGTGAAAGCATTGTAGCAACTCCCGATCCTTGGCTGAGTTTAGCTTTGCTCAGGGACGAGCAAAGGGTAAGCTTGGGGGAGTTTGTTGATGGTAGATAACTCCTATTTTTTATCATCAATAAATAGCTAAAAAGGGCATAATTGTAATATCACCATAGACTTAGGGGTTTAACTGACAAATTTCCACAAGTTTTGGTGAATATCTATTTCTACAGGGGGTTATCTGAAAAGAGCCAAAAAGGGCCCACATGTCATGTTTACATAGAGACAAAGGAGGAGGGCCCACATGTCATGTTTACATAGAGACAAAGCAAGAGGGCCCACCTGTCATAGAGGCTAAGGTGGCGCCCCCTCCTCTAGCCAATAGGAGACAGTCTCCTGGATTGATGACATGGCGCTTCACGCGGATCGATGACGTGGCGACTCCACCCAGGGCTATATAAGGAGGGCGCCCCCTAGGGTTTGCCACCATTATTCTTCTACAGATCAAAAGCTAGGGTTTCATCCTCCATCCTAGTAGAAGAGGGTCCCTCTAGTTCATCTAGATCTAGCTCTAGTTCATCTAGTTCTAGTTCTAGTTCGTCTAGTTGTATCTAGAAAATAGAGAGAGATAAGAGGAGAGAGCAGAGGAGGAGCCGGGTCTGTTGGATCTTCCTCAACATTGTACTTTTGCAGCATCTAGTTCGTCTTCCAGCTACTCTCCGAGGTTCATCAACTCTTAATTCCTGAGTTCTTTATTTACTTTCAGCATTTACTTTCAAGTTATTTATTGGATTCCGCTTGCATCAAGTGCTCTAGTCTTTGCAACGCTAGAGTAGTAATTAATAGATTAGGCGTGGTGCTTAGTCTCGATTACACTGAATTGCACCCAATCCTGCGGATTGTTGTGGTAGCCCTAGGGTAGTGACAGCCCTAACGGCCGACGTATTCCACCTCGTTCGGATTGGTGTCTGTAGGACCGTAGTCAGAGCTTCCTAGCCCCCATCTCATCCCTTTCTGTGGTTAGTGTTCTGATGTCCCAAAATAAGTAATCTTGAAGTAACCTTGATTTCTAGATCAATCTAGAGAACTCATAGGAAAATACTTTCTTTCTCTCCACAAAAACATATACTCTCCACAAAAACATATAGTTATCCCTGGGCGTTCTTGAACCTCAACTAGTGCACTTCACGTCCCCCGTGGAAAATCGATACCTTGGAATACTCCCGGGTGAAAGCTACAGCGGTATCCGTGCGCTTGCGGATTATTTCTGTGTGCGTTTAAAATACCCAACAGGCTCCCGACACTGAGCCAAGCATGCTCATACGCCATGGTTAAGGCATTTTGACAGCTCTGGCCTCTCTACTATAGCGTTTCCTGTGGCTCAAGAGCTCGAATGACCCTTAACCACGGCTCCATGGCTCCAGAACTGCCATATTTGCACACACGACTATGCTGCCGCACGAGCGGTTCCTACGCATCCTATGGCTCTCGGCACTGAGTTAATCATGCTCGTACGCCATGATTAAGGCAGTAAGTCAAGCATGCCCGTACACCATGGTTAAGCCATTTTGATGCCTCTCACCCCTCCACCATAGAGTTTGTCATCACCTGAGAGCCTGAAGGGCCCTTAACCACGGCTCCATGACTCCAAAACTGCCATATTTGTACACACAACTATGCTGCCGCACGGCCGGTTCCTACGCATCCTATGGCTCCTGGCACTGAGTCTAGCATGCCCGTATGCCATGGTTAAGGCATTTTGACACCTCTGACCTCTCTACCATAGCGTTTGCCATTGCTCGAGAGCCCGAATGGCCCTTAACCACGGCTCCATGGCTCCAGAACTGCCATATTTGCACACACGTCGACTATGCTACCGCACGGCTTGATCCTGTGCATTCAATGGCTCTCGGAACCGGGTCAAGCACACCTGTACGCCATGGTTAAGCCATTTTGATGCCTCTCACCTCTCCACCATAGAGCTTTCCATCACTCGTGGGCCTGAAGGGCCCTTAACCACGGCTCCAAAATTTCCATATTTGTACACACGACTATGCTGCCGCACGGTCGGTTCCAACGCATCCTATGGCTCCCGGCACTGAGTCAAGCATGCTCGTACTCCATAGTTAAGGCATTTTGACTCCTCTCATCTCTCCACCATAGAGTTTGCCATCACCCGAGAGCTTGAAGGGCCCTTAACCACGGCTCCACGACTCCAAAACTGTCATATTTGCACACATGACTATGCTGCCGCACGGTTGGTTCCTACGCATCCTATGGCTCCCGGCACTGAGTCAAGCATGCCCGTACGCCATGGTTAAGTCATTTCGACTCCTCTGGCCTATCTACCATAGTGTTTCCCATGGGTCGAGAGCTCGAATGGCCCTTAACCACGGCTCCACGGCTCCAGAACTGCCATATTTGCACACACGACTATGCTGCCGCATGGGCAGTTCCTACGCATCCTATGGCTCCCGGCACTGAGTCAATCATGCTCGTACGCCATGATTAAGGCACTGAGTCAAGCATGCCCGTCGCTCGAGAGCCCGAACATTCCTTAACCACGGCTCCACGGCTCCAAAACTGCCATATTTGCACACACGACTTTGCTGCCGCACGGTCGGTTCCTGCGCGTCCTACGGCTCCTGGCACCAAGTCAAGCATGCCCATGCACCATGGTTAAGGCATTTTGACACCTCTGGCCTCTCCACCACAGTGTTCGCTACCGCCCGAGAACTCGAATGGCCCTTAACCATGGCTCCACAGCTCCAGAACTGCCATATTTGCACACACGACTATGCTGCCGCACGGGCGGTTCCTACGCATCCTATGGCTCCCGGCACTGAGTCAATCATGCCAGTACGCCATGATTAAGGCACTGAGTCAACACACCGTGCGGCAGCATAGTCGTGTGTGCAAATATGGCAGTTCTGGAGCCGTGGAGCCGTGGTTAAGGGCCATTCGGGCTCTCGAGCAATGGCAAACGCTCTGGTAGAGAGGCCAGAGGTGTCAAAATGCCTTAACCATGGCGTACGGGCATGCTAGACTTAGTGTCAGGAGCCATAGGACACGTAGGAACTGACCGTGCGATAGCATAGTCGTGTGTGCAAATATGGCAGTTTTGGAGTCATGGAGCCGTGGTTAAGGGCCCTTCAGGCTCTCAGGTGATGACAAACTCTATGGTGGAGAGATGAGAGGAATCAAAATGCCTTAACCATGGCGTACGAGCATGCTTGACTCAGTACCGAGAGCCATAGGAAGCGTTGGAACCGACGGTACGGCAGCATAGTCGTGTGTGCAAATATGGAAATTTTGGAGCCATCGAGCCGTGGTTAAGGGCCCTTCAGGCCCTCGTGTGATGGAAAGCTCTATGGTGGAGAGGTGAGAGACATCAAAATGGCTTAACCATGGCGTACGGGAGTGCTTGACCCGGTACCGAGAGCCGTTGAATGCATAGGATCCAGTCGTGCGGCAGAACAGTCGTGTGTGCAAATATGGCAGTTCTGGGGTCGTGGAGCTATGGTTAAGGGTCGTTCGGGCTCTCGGGTGATGACAAACATTGTGGTGGTGAGGCAAGAGGCATCAAAACGCCTTAACCATGGCGCATGGGCGTGCTTGACTTGGTGCCAGGAGCCGTAGGACGTGCAGGAACTGGCCGTGCGGCAGCAAAGTCGTGTGTGCAAATATGGCAGTTCTGGAGCCGTGGAGCCGTGGTTAAGGGCCGTTCGGGCAGTCAAGCGACGGACATGCTTGACTCAGTGCCTTAATCATGGCGTACGGGCTTGATTGACTCGCCGGGAGCCATAGGATGCGTAGGAACCGCCCGTGCGGCAGCATAGTCGTGTGTGCAAATATGGCAGTTCTGGAGCCGTGGAGCCGTGGTTAAGGGCCATTCGGGCTCTCGAGCAATGGCAAACGCTATGGTAGAGAGGCCAGAGGTGTCAAAATGCCTTAACCATGGCGTATGGGCATGCTAGACTCAGTGCCAGGAGCCATAGGACACGTAGGAACTGACCGTGCGATAGCAAAGTCGTGTGTGCAAATATGGCAGTTTTGGAGTCATGGAGCCGTGGTTAAGGGCCCTTCAGGCTCTCAGGTGATGACAAACTCTATGGTGGATAGGTGAGAGGCATCAAAATGGCTTAACCATGGCATACGGGCATGATTGACTCAGTGACGAGAGCCATAGGACGCGTTGGAACCGACCGTGCGGCAGCATAGTCGTGTGTGCAAATATGGCAGTTCTGGAGCCATGGTTAAGGGCCATTCGGGCTCTCAACCCACGAGAAATGCTATGGTAGAGAGGCCAGAGGTGTCAGAATGCCTTAACCATGGGGTACAGGCATGCTTGACTCAGTGCCGGGAGCCATAGGACGCGTAGGAACCGACCGTACGGCAGCATAGTCATGTGTGCAAATATGGCAGTTTTGGAGTCGTGGAGCCATGGTTAAGGGCCCTTCAGGCTCTTGGGTGATGGCAAACTCTATGGTGGAGAGATGAGAGGAATCAAAATGCCTTAACCATGGCGTACGAGCATGCTTGACTCAGTTCCGGGAGCCATAAGACGCGTTGGAACCGACCGTGCGGCAGCATAGTCGTGTGTGCAAATATGGAAATTTTGGAGCCATCGAGCCGTGGTTAAGGGCCCTTCAGGCCCTCGTGTGATGGAAAGCTCTATGGTGGAGAGGTGAGAGGCATCAAAATGGCTTAACCATGGCGTACAGGAGTGCTTGACCCGGTACCGAGAGCCGTTGAATGCATAGGATCCAGTCGTGCGGCAGAACAGTCGTGTGTGCAAATATGGCAGTTCTAGGGTCATGGAGCTATGGTTAAGGGCCGTTCGGGCTCTCAGGTGATGACAAACATTGTGGTGGTGAGGCTAGAGGCATCAAAATGCCTTAACCATGGCGCATGGGCATGCTTGACTTGGTGCCAGGAGCCGTAGGACGTGCAGGAACTGGTCGTGCGGCAGCATAGTCGTCTGTGCAAATATGGCAGTTCTGGAGCCGTGGAGCCGTGGTTAAGGGCCGTTCGGGCTCTCAAGCAACGGACATGCTTGACTTAGTGCCTTATTCATGGCGTACGGGCATGATTGACTCGGTGCCGGGAGCCATAGGATGCGTAGGAACCGCCCGTGCGGTAGCATAGTCGTGTGTGCAAATATGGCAGTTCTGGAGCCGTGGAGCCGTGGTTAAGGGCCATTCGGGCTCTCGAGCAATGGCAAACTCTATGGTAGAGAGGCCAGAGGTGTCAAAATGACTTAACCATGGCGTACGGGCATGCTAGACTCAGTCCCAGGAGCCATAGGACACGTAGGAACTGACCGTGCGATAGCATAGTCGTGTGTGCAAATATGGCAGTTTTGGAGTCATGGAGCCGTGGTTAAGGGCCCTTCAGGCTCTCAGGTGATGACAAACTCTATGGTGGATAGGTGAGAGGCATCAAAATGGCTTAACCATGGCGTACGGGCATGCTTGACTCGTGTGGGAGCCATAGGACGCGTTGGAACCGGCCGTGCGGCAAAGCATAGTCGTGTGTGCAAATATGGCAGTTCTGGAGCCATGGTTAAGGGCCATTCGGGCTCTCAACCCACGGGAAATGCTATGGTAGAGAGGCCAGAGGTGTCAAAATGCCTTAACCATGGGGTACGGGCATGCTTGACTCAGTGCCGGGAGCCATAGGACGCGTAGGAACCGACCGTACGGCAGCATAGTCATGTGTGCAAATATGGCAATTTTGGAGTCGTGGAGCCATGGTTAAGGGCCCTTCAGGCTCTTGGGTGATGGCAAACTCTATGGTGGAGAGATGAGAGGAATCAAAATGCCTTAACCATGGCGTACGAGCATGCTTGACTCAGTGCCGGGAGCCATAGGATGCGTTGGAACCGACCATGCGGCAGCATAGTCGTGTGTGCAAATATGGAAATTTTGGAGCCATCGAGCCATGGTTAAGGGCCCTTTAGGCCCTTGTGTGATGGAAAGCTCTATGGTGGAGAGGTGAGAGGCATCAAAATGGCTTAACCATGGCGTACGGGAGTGCTTGACCCGGTACCGAGAGCCGTTGAATGCATAGGATCCAGTCGTGCGGCAGAACAGTCGTGTGTGCAAATATGGCAGTTCTGGGGTCGTGGAGCTATGGTTAAGGGCCGTTCGGGCTCTCGGGTGATGACAAACGCTGTGGTGGACAGGCCAGAGGTGTCAAAACACCTTAACCATGGCGCATGGGCGTGCTCGACTTGGTGCCAGGAGCCGTAGGACGCGTAGGAACCGGCCGTGCGGCAGCATAGTCGTGTGTGCAAATATGGCAGTTCTGGAGCCGTGAAGCCATGGTTAAGGGCCATTCAGGCTCTCGAGCGACGAACATCCATGACTCAGTGCCTTAATCATGGCGTACGGGCATGATTGACTCAGTGCCGGGAGCCATAGGATGCGTAGGAACCGCCCGTGCGGCAGCATAGTCGTGTGTGCAAATATGGCAGTTTTGGAGCCGTGGAGCCGTGGTTAAGGGCCATTCGGGCTCTCGAGCAATGGCAAACGCTATGGTAGAGAGGCCAGAGGTGTCAAAATGCCTTAACCATGGCGTACGGGCATGCTAGACTCAGTGCCAGGAGCCATAGGGCACGTAGGAACTGACCGTGCGATAGCATAGTCGTGTGTGCAAATATGGCAGTTTTGGAGTCATGGAGCCATGGTTAAGGGCCCTTCAGGCTCTCAGGTGATGACAAACTCTATGGTGGAGAGGTGAGAGGCATCAAAATGGCTTAACCATGGTGTACGGCCATGCTTGACTCAGTGATGGGAGCCATAGGACGTGTTGGAACCGACCGTGCGGCAGCAGAGTCGTGTGTGCAAATATGGCAGTTCTGCAGCCATGTTTAAGGGCCATTCGGGCTCTCCACCCACGGGAAAAGCTATGGTAGAGAGGCCAGAGGTGTCAAAATGCCTTAACCATGGCGTACGGGCATGCTTGACTCAGTGCCGGGAGCCATAGGACGCGTAGGAACCGACCGTACGGCAGCATAGTCGTGTGTGCAAATATGGCGGTTTTGGAGTCGTGGAGCCGTGGTTAAGGGCCCTTCAGGCTCTCGGGTGATGGCAAACTCTATGGCGGAGAGATGAGAGGAATCAAAATGCCTTAACCATGGCGTACGAGCATGCTTGACTTAGTGCCGGGAGCCATAGGACGCGTTGGAACCAACCGTGCGGCAGCATAGTCGTGTGTGCAAATATAAAAATTTTGGAGCCGTCGAGCCGTGTTTAAGGGCCCTTCTAGCCCTCGAGTGATGGAAAGCTCTATGGTGGAGAGGTGAGAGGCATCAAAATGGCTTAACCATGGCGTACGGGCGTGCTTGACCCGGTGCGAGAGAGCCATGAATGCATAGGATCCGGTCGTGCGGCAAAGACGTGTGTGCAAATATGGCGAAGTTCCGAGCCGTGGAGCTATGGTTAAGGGCCGTTCGGGATCTCGGGTGACGACAAACATTGTGGTGGTGAGGCTAGAGGCATCAAAACGCCTTAACCATGGCATATGGTTGTGCTTGACCTAGTGCCGAGAGCTGTAGGACACGCAGGAACCGGCTGTGCGGTAGCATAGTCGTGTGTGCAAATATGGCAGTTCTAGAGTTGTGGAGCCATGGTTAAGGGCCATTTGGGTTCTTGGGCGGCAGCAAACGATGTGGTGGAGAGGCCAGAGGTGTCAAAATGCCTTAACCAATGCCCATGGGCGTGCTTGACTTGGTGCCAGGAGTCGTAGGACGCGCAGGAACCGGCCGTGCTGCAACATAGTCGTGTGTGCAAATATGGCAGTTCTGGAGCCACGAAGCCGTGGTTAAGGGCCGTTCGGGCTCTCGAGCGATGGGCATGCTTGACTCAGTGCCTTAATCATGGCGTACGGGCATGATTGACTCAGTGCCGGGAGCCATAGGATGCGTAGGAACCGCCCGTGCGGCAGCATAGTCGTGTGCGCAAATATGGCAGTTCTGGAGCCGTGGAGCCGTGGTTAAGGGCCATTCGGGCTCTTGAGCAATGGCAAACGCTATGGTAGAGAGGCCAGAGGTGTCAAAATGCCTTAACCATGGTGTACGGGCATGCTAGACTCAGTGCCAGGAGCCATAGGACACGTAGGAACTGACCGTGCGATAGCATAGTCTTGTGTGCAAATATGGCAGTTTTGGAGTCATGGAGCCGTGGTTAAGGGCCCTTCAGGCTCTCAAGTGATGACAAACTCTATGGTGGAGAGGTGAGAGGCATCAAAATGGCTTAACCATGGCGTACGGGCATGCTTGACTCACTGACGGGAGCCATAGCACGCGTTGGAACTGACCGTGCGGCAGCATAGTCGTGTGTGCAAATATGGCAGTTCTGGAGCCATGGTTAAGGGCCATTCGGGCTCTCGACCCAGGGGAAATGCTATGGTAGAGAGGCCAGAGGTGTCAAAATGCCTTAACCATGGCGTACGGGCATGCTTGACTCAGTGCCGGGAGCCATAGGACGCGTAGGAACCGACCGTACTGCAGCATAGTCGTGTGTGCAAATATGGCAGTTTTTGAGTCGTGGAGCCGTGGTTAAGGGCCCTTCAGGCTCTCGGGTGACGGCAAACTCTATGGTGGAGAGATGAGAGGAATCAAAATGCCTTAACCATGGTGTACGAGCATGCTTGACTCAGTGCTGGGAGCCATAGGACGCGTTGGAACCGACCGTGCGGTAGCATAGTCGTGTGTGCAAATATGAAAATTTTGGAGCTGTCGAGCCGTGGTTAAGGGCCCTTCTAGCCCTCGAGTGATGGAAAGCTCTATGGTGGAGAGGTGAGAGGCATCAAAATGGCTTAACCATGGCGTACGGGCATGCTTGACCTGGTACTGAGAGCCGTTGAATGCATAGGATCCAGTCGTGCGGCAGCACAGTCGTGTGTGCAAATATGGCAGTTCTGGAGTTGTGGAGCTATGGTTAAGGGCCGTTCGGGCTCTCGGGTGATGACAAACATTGTGGTGGTGAGGCTAGAGGCATCAAAATGCCTTAACCGTGGCATATGGTCGTGCTTGACCTAGTGCCGAGAGCTGTAGGACACGCAGGAACCGGCTGTGCGGTAGCATAGTCGTGTGTGCAAATATGGCAGTTCTAGAGTTGTGGAGCCATGGTTAAGGGCCATTTGGGTTCTTGGGCGGTAGCAAACGCTGTGGTGGAGAGGCCAGAGGTGTCAAAATGCCTTAACCAATGCGCATGGGCGTGCTTGACTTGGTGCCAGGAGTCGCAGGACGCGCAGGAACCGGCCGTGCTGCAACATAGTCGTGTGTGCAAATATGGCAGTTCTGGAGCCGCGAAGCCGTGGTTAAGGGCCGTTCGGGCTCTCAAGCAACGAGCATGCTTGACTCAGTGCCTTAATCATGGCGTACGGGCATGATTGACTCAGTGCCGGGAGCCATAGGATGCGTAGGAACCGCCCGTGTGTTGATACTAGATACGCACACGAAAGAATCAAAGAGAAATAATCCGCAAGCGCACGGATATCGGTGAGCACTTCACCCGGGAGATATTCCAGAGTATCGTTATTTATTTATCCGCTAGGAGAAAACGTGCATCTGACTAACCCAAGTCTATACTTAACCCCTGAGCTACAAACAAGGTAATGAGCGATATAGAGAGGATTACTACCACAGTCTTCTTCCAACCTATGGCAAGCTTTGCAACTATTACTCTATGGGAGCACCTAAGAAAAGACACCACGAGAGGATGCTTAACCTAGCACTTTTGGACCTACCTTACCTACGACGGAAGTGGATTACAAAGGTAACAAAGGGATTGTCACTTCCCTCGATACTACCACGGTTCCGGCGGATAGGGAGCATCTACGAGTGAACCTAGCCCAAGCACCACGCTTACGCCATGAACGATTACTCTATTCCCAACCTAAGCGAATAAAGTAAACTCGTAAACCAAAGAGCAATAATAACAAGAACTTACTAGTATCGAAGTTGAATTGCGTAATAATCCTAGAACCAAGCCTCGGGTTAGGAGACTTGATCCCGCAGTACAACCGGAGAGGAGACACCAACATGCCGGGCTTCCTCCAACTCTACCTTCACCCTATACTCTCTCTATCTATCTTGAATGCTAGGCTCTAGGAGGAGATCCATTCAAGGGACCTCTCTCACCCGATCCTCTCGGAAATAATGAATTAGGGTTTCAAGGATGCCTCCTCCAGGGGCCAGGGGCCCTGCTTTATATAGCCCCCTAGGATGCACCGCAGCCTCGGATCAAACCGACCTAAACGGACGATTATTATTCATCCTCAAAGGCGGTGGAACAGGGATCCGCGAGGCTGACGCTGATTGGCTGAAGTGGGCAGTCGGCCGCCTAAGGTGGGGAGTCGGCCGACTCTCCACCGAGCCCGTTCGGGCTCCCGTTTGGTCCGAGCCTTCTCGAACCTTCCGACATACAGAATTTTCACCGGTTCCCGATTATCTCTATGTAAACCCGACATGTGGGCCTTCCTTGGGTATTTTCACCGACACCTGCGAAATGTACATTCACCAAAACTCGTGGAATTCCATTAGTGTAAGCCCTATATCTAGATGGTAATTATATTTAGGTCCTTTTTCATGTCTAGTTGACGGTAAAAATTGGCACTTAACGATCGTCAACAACTCCCCCAAGCTTACCCTTTGCTCGTCTCTTAGCAAAGATAAACTCGATGATGGATCAGGAGTTGCTACAATGCTTTCACGCCTCAAAAGTACACATGCATTCAAACAAGAACTCTCCTCCGGATTAGAGTGAACTATTCTGACTCAAAACTTACTCATATTACCTTTCACCATGGGGCTTGTAACCGTCACTTGGGTCTTGAGCAAAATGAAAGACGTAACGGTCAAGTCAAGCGCTATGTTTCTCGCTCTTTGATCAACTATTATTCCGGAGTTTTTGCAAGATTTTCAAATAAAACTCGAGTTCCTTGTATGAACCTTTCAGGTCTCTCATTTATGGTATTTTTGGATCCTCTCCAAGGCATGAGTAGTGTATGCCTTCTCTCTTCTCTCGAATATGTGGTATTTGTGGAACTAAGGCATAGTGAAAAGAGCCTTCTCTCTCTCACCCTACTTTCTAATAGACTTATGTGGAGCTCATAGGTGGGGAGACACTCAAACTCACTTGCATATATTGCACGCTTAAACCATGGATCCAACAGAACTAAAATAATAATAAAGTCATATGTGCATGTGAAGGAGGAAATGGGATGAATGATAAGATGATGATGATAAGGAAATGATTATGAGGGGTGATCACTTGGCGAACATCTACTTCTACACTTGCTCCTTTGGGGATAACATGACTCCCTTTATTCGGAAACCTTGAAACTTCTTGAAAGGAAGGAATTGGCTACTCTTTCTTTCTTTCTCTCTTTTTATTTTTTTTTTTTTTTCTTCTCTTTTTTTAGAGCAACCAATCCTCTAAAAATGAAACTTTAGCAACGGGAGTGTATAACTTGAAATGATAATGACTGGAGCTTTTATGTAGGCAAATGGAACGGCGATGATTATTTCTAGATGTTCACTCCCAGATAGGAGTAGAACCTTTTCTCGGATGAAGTGAAATGAGTGGCGTATGTATTTTGTGGATGGATGGATGGATGGATGCATGCGTACTCCCGGGGTAGGAGCAAAGATAAGCGCGTATCTCCGGGTAGAGACAAGACAATATGTGGGGGAATGCGTACTCCCAAGGTAGGAGCAAGATAAGTGTGTATCTCCGGGGTAGAGATAGCACAATTTGTAGTGGATATGGATCTATATGTGGGTGGTACTTCTAGGGACAATAGCACGAGAATGAATGTAGTATTTATAAAATGGGTGCATGCTTCGAGGACAAGTAGCATAGATCAATGGATGGAGAGCACATAGTATTGACTTTAACCGCATGATCGGTTCCTTATGGGTCCACAAAGATAACCACACTCAATGCCTATAAAGACTACACTCAAGCCTACAATATGATCTATATAAATAGATGGGTTTTCCTAATCTAGCAAGCATGAATGTATGGTCATGGTAGGAATTTTTAACTCTCGTCATACAGGAACTCATCATGCAGAAATTTTAAGATTTTAAAAGATAAACTCTCCGAGAACTCTAGCATCTCTAGGAACAAGATGGACAGACTGACTCAAAACTTTCCCATATCATATCCGTCAACTACCTAGACTTAGATCAAGCATTCGCTACCCACAAGTTTCGGTTCGAGTAAATCTCAAATCTAAACAGTTGTGTCCAAAACTCGGGAGAGTGCAAGGTTGAAAACTAGGTACTTGAAAGGAATTACGGCAGAGCAACTATTCATCATTTCCATATAAGAGCTTATTCTCGTAGGGTTCATTTTAGCGTCAAAAGTAGGATACTTTTCACATACTCTCCTCTATTTTATTTTTGCAAACTTAACAAATAGATAGATAGATAAGCTAGTGATACTTAGCTTGGATACAAGGGGGTGCTCTCCCCAAGCCGGATGTTGATGTAGTATGTTGGTGTTGCCGATCGCGGTGAAGGCGTCTTGCCCCTCCTAGAGTGTCGGGGATAATGGTCAGAGAGATAAGCACTCATGACTGTTGAAGACAAAGACTCCGACAAGGGACATGACGACCTTCTCGCTTTAGCTCTTCTTGATCCTTTAAGTTCTGTCAGGCTCAAATAGACAACAAAGCTTGTGGAACTGATTTAAGTGTTAGTGATAAACCTCTAAGCCTTGGATGTCTAGAACCTTCTTAACATAAAATCTTTTCAGGAGGATCTTAATATTTTTTGCAATTTTTTATATTTTATGATATGCGATTTAAAAATGCAACTAAGATGAAAACTTATTTTTATGCCACCACGAGGATATCTTTGTGGGCCGTCGCACCACAAAATTATTCACATGGGGCTTAGTATTTTCTAGATGCAATGCAAGATAAAATTATTTTCTTTTCTAATGTAGATGTAGCAAAGCAAATATGCAACAAGAATTAATTATTCGCAAAGTAAATATGCTAAAGGAAAAACTTATGCAATGCTAAGTGGGAAATATGGATAACTACCAAGTTACCTCCTTGGCGAGGATTCGGTGTTTTAAGTCCTCTTGAATAGGACTTATGTTCAATCCTTCGGTGCATCATTTGATCCAAAAGGTAGAGACCTTGAGAACTGCACCTCTTGAGTTGATAACTCTTGAGGAAGGTGTCACCTATGTTCTTTCCTTGTCCAACGGTCGAACCTTTAATTGTGATGCCGGAGCATCGTGTTTAGTGTGCATATTGCGGGTTCGAACTTTATCACCGTAGAGCACCCCGTGATGAAGAGTAGATGTTTCTAGTGGTCCTTTCCCTAGAACTTGTGCTCCACTTATTGTTTCTTCTCTACGAGAGGATTAGTGGACAACACATACCCGAAGGAATATACAAATAATAACAAGGGTAGATTTGTCATAGAACTAAAGGTCATATTTTATGCAACAAAAAGTTGGGTTGAAAATTTTAATTAGCATGGAACATTTACTCAACATTACTTCTTCTCTTAAGGATTGATTTTATTTTGTCTAAAGCTTGATTGGTGTATGAAATCTATAGAAAACACTCAAACTTATAGAGAGGAAGTAATTGCGAGTGGAGGGATTTGCAAACCATTGTGCCAAAGTGACGAGGGCTTGAGAAAAGGAAGAACATTGTTGGATCATCATTAGAGGAGTTGGCAGACTTCCTTCCCCAAGCTTGTTGTTGCTCGTCACTGGAAGCCAAATGTGTGTGTTGAATCATCCCTCGAAGTGTGTTGTAATAACTCCATGTTCTTTAGACATTGTCCGTCCTCTATTCTTAAATCTCATCGGAGAGGGATCTTGATTCTAGGTCCATTGAGCAAAGATCTCTCCTTTGCATTCTTCTTTTCTTTGGACTATCCAATCTAGGACGGACGGTTGCACGATCTTCTTTTGTCAACCATTCTTGATTTTTGCTTGAGCCTTGGTCGACTAATTGATGTTCATTGGAGATGTAGACTCGAGTTCTTCCTTGATGGTCTTCGTCTTCTAGCAAAGCATGGCGAAGAGTTGCGCTTAATGATACGCCATCCGTCTTGATGATCAAGGAAGGGACATCATTAATTGTATGCAGGCTTCATCTCCAAATGGCATAGGGACATCATCTTGCAAATGTAGTTGTTCATGGTCTTCTTGGGCTTGGTCGGTAGTCAACCCTTGATGGTGATTGGTTGACACAAGGATGCATGCTATCATGACATGCTTGTCTTTGCTACCGACGTGCAAGATGGTGTCTTCAAGAACACAAGAGTAGGTCTTTGAATGGCCAAAATGAGGCGAGTTGCTCCCAACTTCTCATTGGTGTCCTAGCTCGAGTTTTGGGCTCAATGCTATGATGTCTTCAAGGTTGCTCATAGCTTGTCACCTTGTTCATCCACTTCCTTTGGGTGAGTGCTATTGATGTAGATTGTAGCACTCTTGTCTCCTTTGTTCCATCACCGAAGTGGTGATTTGGTAGGTTCACCATGAATAGGCATGCCCTATATTCTTTCAATTCTTTCTTGGATGATGAATGAGTTGTGTCTTCTATGCGAAGTATTGTTGGAGTTCATCATATGCCTTGATTCATCTCCGATGTGAGTTCATCTCGGACTTTCCCAATTTGGATTTGGATGTTTTTTCTCATAGGGTTAGTCCAACAAAATATACCAATATCTACTACGGCAGTTTTTAGTTCAATAACCAAACTAGACTCCATGTCTAATCGGATTAAGGAAGGCTATTTAACCTAAGCACCACGCTTAATTTAAAAGCCAATAGAAGCATGTCCATTAGTACTTCTAAACCAACACTTACTATGGTAGATAAAGGTAACATGAAAGCACTATAGAGATTTACTCAAACAAAGTGATGGCAGAGCATGATTGATGTTTAGCAAATTGAGCATGCCAAAGGTAGGGACAACCAAGATAATGTAGCAACATGGCAAGGAATCTATTTATGGATTTATATCCCCCAAGCTTGAATTTGGCAGAAATCAAGATTGGATGAATGTAATTTAATGTTGCATAATGATTGGTTGTACATACCTTGCAATTGTTATTCCTTCGATCTTTTTGCTTCGAACCTGGAAAGGTTAGTGACACGAATACCCGAAGGAACATTTTCATAATTATAACTCTATGCTCATTTAACAAGGACAACACAATAAAAGGTGAACAATCATGTCATGGTCTAAACGGTGCTTGTTTTAGGACACTAAGCTTGTCCTTGGGAAACCTTCAAGATGTGAATTGGTGAAATGGTTCCCCCTCCAACACCAATCTATGTGTACTATCTCAAGATTCAACACAACGAGATCTGCAATGTTTATGGAAAACATATGCATCTACAACCACCCTTTCAATATCTCTAGAAACAAGGAGCATGAGGGGTTGAAGATATCATGTGTGGTAATGTTGGAGAGACTAAGTGAATCGGAGATTTTTCATATGAGCAAGGTCTTGATGGGGTGTTTAAGAAGTAACTACTTTGCTCATTGAAGCCTCCATCATCTTCCACTTCCAAGGGTGACTCGACATAAATGTCCAAAATTCCCCTTGGATCATCTATCGAAATGATCTCATCTAAGGCCTTGTCCATCCATTCAATGGCAATAGCACATAGGTTTTTAATGCTCTCTAGCCATGGATGTTGCTCTTCAAGATCCTCTATATGGTTTTGATGACTCCTATGCATGGGATAGCTAGATGGACTTCTAGGATCATCGGGAGGTTTAGGAGGAAGGGCATAGAATGAGTTATAGGGGTCAAGGATGGGTTTAAAGATAGGTTCATATTCTATGTCGATGTGGGCATAGAAGGGGAGAACATAAGTGTGGATTCTAGATGGCTTCGCTCTCCTTCTATGGCATCACTTGACATGCCATCCTTGAATCTTTCTAAATGTCCTTCAAAGGGATTGGATGTGAGATGCTTTCTAAAAGATCTCTTCCGAGAAGATTGACAATGTATGCACTAAAAGATCTCTTATGAAGCGGGAAGTTTATGCTCCTCTCAAACTTGCCATCAAAAAGAATTTCTAAGGATAGAATTACTTCTTTCCTTAGAGAATTTTGGAGTACTACTGGTTTGGAATGGATAGCCAAATCATGGGATTGAAATGTTTGTGAAGTGGCTATTAAAACTTCCTCTTCTAGTTTGGGGGATGATTCCTTCTCTACCTCTAGGATGTTATCATGAAGGCTAGAGCAAGGAGTGTGTCCATTAATAATAAGGACAAACCTCACTTCACTAAAGGGTAAAGAAAGGAAAACTCCTCCAATGACAATATTATCAAGACCCATATAAAAATGTTGAAGAAGAACATGGTCTTGTAAGGCTAGGTCTAAACCTAAGTTTATAGGAAAATTGGAAGATTCCCTAAGTGTAGCAAAAAGTTCATTACCTACTTGATCGAAGATAGGACTTTGGGTTCATTACCTTCTCCATGGTTAGAAGATAGGACCTTGGGTACAATACCCTCTTGATTAGAAGATAGGACTCTAGCTGTAGAAAAGGGTTGGCTTTGACCTATTGCAACCACGCAGTTGGTGTAGCTCATAGCTAGATGTGAAAATCATGGGTTCTAGAGGCTCTAAGTATGTGCTCATGGGTGCAAGATATTGGTGGATAGGCGTGGAATTTGGGTTATCTATAATGATAGAAAATAAAATGCAAAAGAAAACAAGAAAAAAGATAAAAGAACAATACATGGTTAAGCGACTTAGGTTATCTCAAATGAGCCGTCTTTCTCCCGCAACGGCGCCGAAATGCTTGTTGATACTAGATACGCACACGAAAGAATCAAAGAGAAATAATCCGCAAGCGCACGGATATCGGTGAGCACTTCACCCGGAGATATTCCGAGTATCGTTATTTATTTATCCGCTAGGAGAAAACGTGCATCCGACTAACCCAAGTCTATACTTAACCCCGAGCTACAAACAAGGAAATGAGCGATATAGAGAGGATTACTACCACAGTCTTCTTCCAACCTATGGCAAGCTTTGCAACTATTACTCTATGGGAGCACCTAAGAAAAGACACCACGAGGATGCTTAACCTAGCACTTTTGGACCTACCTTACCTACTGCGACGGAAGTGGATTACAAAGGTAACAAAGGGATTGTCACTTCCCCGATACTACCACGGTTCCGGCCCGGATAGGGAGCATCTACGAGTGAACCTAGCCCAAGCACCACGCTTACGCCACGAACGATTACTCTATTCCCAACCGGAAGCGAATAAAGTAAACTTGTAAACCAAAGAGCAATAATAACAAGAACTTACTAGTATCGAAGTTGAATTGCGAGAATAATCCTAGAACCAAGCCTCGGGTTAGGAGACTTGATCCCACAGGTACAACCGGAGAGGAGACACCGACATGCCGGGCTTCCTCCAACTCTACCTTCACCCTATACTCTCTCTATCTATCTTGAATGCTAGGCTCTAGGGAGGAGATCCATTCAAGGGACCTCTCTCACCCGATCCTCTCTCGGAAATAATGAATTAGGGTTTCAAGGGATGCCTCCTCCAGGGGCCGGGGCCCCGTTTATATAGCCCCTAGGATGCACCGCAGCCCTTGGATCAAACCGACCTAAATGGACGATTATTATTCATCCTCAAAGGCGGTGGAACAGGGATCCGTGAGGCCGACGATTGGCCGAAGTGGGCGGTCGGCCGCCCAGGTGGGGAGTCGGCCGACTCTCCACCGAGCCCGTTCGGGCTCCCGTTTGGTCCGAGCCTTCTCAAACCTTCCAGACATGAATTTTCACCGGTTCCCGATTATCTCTATGTAAACCTGACATGTGGGCCTTCCTTGGGTATTTTCACCGACACCTGCAAAACGACATTCACCAAAACTCATGGAATTCCATTAGTGTAAGCCCTATATCTAGATGGTAATTATATTTAGGTCCTTTTTCATGTCTAGTTGACGGTAAAAATTGGCACTTAACGACCGTCAACACCGTGCGGCAGCATAGTCGTGTGCGCAAATATGGCAGTTCTGGAGCCGTGGAGCCGTGGTTAAGGGCCATTCGGGCTCTCGAGCAATGGCAAACGCTGTGGTAGAGAGGCCAGAGGTGTCAAAATGACTTAACCATGGTGTACGGGCATGCTAGACTCAGTGCCAGGAGCCATAGGATGCGTAGGAACCGACCGTGCGATAGCATAGTCGTGTGTGCAAATATGGCAGTTTTGGAGTCATGGAGCCGTGGTTAAGGGCAATTCAGGCTCTCAGGTGATGACAAACTCTATGGTGGAGAGGTAAGAGGCATCAAAATGGCTTAACCATGGCGTACGAGCATGCTTGACTCAGTGACGGGAGCCATAGGACGCGTTGGAACTGACCGTGCGGCAGCATAGTCGTGTGTGCAAATATGGCAGTTCTAGAACCGTGGTTAAGGGCCATTCGGGCTCTCGACCCACGGGAAATGCTATGGTAGAGAGGCCAGAGGTGTCAAAATGCCTTAACCATGGCGTACGGGCATGCTTGACTCAGTGCCGGGAGCCATAGGACGCGTAGGAACCGACCGTACGGCAGCATAGTCGTGTGTGCAAATATGACAGTTTTGGAGTCGTGGAGCCATGGTTAAGGGCCCTTCAGGCTCTCGGGTGATGGCAAACTCTGTGGTAGAGAGATGAGAGGAATCAAAATACCTTAACCATGGTGTACGAGCATGCTTGACTCAGTGCCGGGAGCTGTAGGACGCGTTGGAACCGACCGTGCGGCAGCATAGTCGTGTGTGCAAATATGGAAATTTTGGAGCCATCGAGCCATGGTTAAGGGCCCTTCATGCCCTCATGTGATGGAAAGCTCTATGGTGGAGAGGTGAGAGGCATCAAAATGGCTTAACCATGGCGTACGGGAGTGCTTGACCCGGTACCGAGAGCCGTTGAATGCACAGGATCCAGTCGTGAGGCAGCACAGTCGTGTGTGCAAATATGGCAGTTCTGGAGTCGTGGAGCTATGGTTAAGGGCCGTTCGTGCTCTTGGGTGATGTCAAATATTGTGGTGGTGAGGCTAGTGGCATCAAAATGCCTTAACCATGGCATATTGTTGTGCTTGACCTAGTGCCGAGAGCTGTAGGACACGTAGGAACCGGCTATGCGGTAGCATAGTCGTGTGTGCAAATATGGCAGTTCTAGAGTTGTAGAGCCATGGTTAAGGGCCATTTGGGTTCTTGGGCGGCAGCAAACGCTGTGGTGGACATGCCAGAGGTGTCAAAATGCCTTAACCATGGCGCATGGGCGTGCTTGACTTGGTGCCAGGAGCCGTAGGACGCGCAGGAACCGGCCGTGCGGCAGCATAGTCGTGTGTGCAAATATGGCAGTTCTGGAGCCGTGGAGCCGTGGTTAAGGGTCGTTCGGGCTCTCGGGTGATGACAAACATTGTGGTGGTGAGGCTAGAGGCATCAAAATGCCTTAACCATGGCATATGGTCGTGCTTGACCTAGTGCCGAGAGCTGTAGGACACGCAGAAACCGGCTGTGCGGTAGCATAGTCATGTGTGCAAATATGGCAGTTCTAGAGTTGTGGAGCCATGGTTAAGGGCCATTTGGGTTCTTGGGCGGCAGCAAACGCTGTGGTGGAGAGGCCAGAGGTGTCAAAATGCCTTAACCAATGTGCATGGGCGTGCTTGACTTGGTGCCAGGAGTCGTAGGACACGCAGGAACCGGCCGTGCTACAACATAGACATGTGTGCAAATATGGCAGTTCTGGAGCCGTGAAGCCGTGGTTAAGGGCCGTTCGGGCTCTCGAGCGACGAGCATGCTTGACTCAGTGCCTTAATCATGGCGTACGGGCATGATTGACTCAGTGCCGGGAGCCATAGGATGCGTAGGAACTGCCCGTGCGGCAGCATAGTCGTGTGCGCAAATATGGCAGTTCTGGAGCCGTGGAGCCGTGGTTAAGGGCCATTCGTGCTCTCGAGCAACGGCAAATGCTATGGTAGAGAGGCCAGAGGTGTCAAAATGACTTAACCATGGCGTACGGGCATGCTAGACTCAGTGCCAGGAGCCATAGGATGCGTAGGAACCGACCGTGCGATAGCATAGTCGTGTGTGCAAATATGGCAGTTTTGAAGTCATGGAGCCGTGGTTAAGGGCCCTTCAGGCTCTTAGGTGATGACAAACTCTATGGTGGAGAGGTGAGAGGCATCAAAATGGCTTAACCATGGTGTACGGGCATGCTTGACTCAGTGACGGGAGCCATAGGACGCGTTGGAACCGACCGTGCGGCAACATAGTCGTGTGTGCAAATATGGAAATTTTGTAGCCGTCGAGCCGTGGTTAAGGGCCCTTCAGGACCTCAAGTGATGGAAAGCTCTATGGTGGAGAGGTGAGAGGCATCAAAATGGCTTAACCATGGCGTACGGGCGTGCTTGACCCGGTACCGAGAGCCGTTGAATGCACAGGATCCAGTCGTGCGGCAGCACAG
Source organism: Themeda triandra (assembly GCA_018135685.1). Taxonomy (NCBI): domain Eukaryota; kingdom Viridiplantae; phylum Streptophyta; class Magnoliopsida; order Poales; family Poaceae; genus Themeda; species Themeda triandra. Next base: position 213,937 of record JAENPR010000067.1, on the reverse strand, counting down.
TCGTGTGTGCAAATATGGAAGTTCTGGAGTTGTGGAGCTATGGTTAAGGGCCGTTCGGGCTCTTGGGTGAGGACAAACATTGTGGTGGTGAGGCTAGAGGCATCAAAACGCCTTAACCATGGCATAGGGTCGTGCTTGACCTAGTGCCGAGAGCTGTCGGACACGTAGGAACCGGCTATGCGGTAGCATAGTCGTGTGTGCAAATATGGCAGTTCTAGAGTTGTGGAGCCATGGTTAAGGGCCATTTGGGTTCTTGGGCGGCAGCAAATGCTGTAGTGGACAGGCCAGAGGTGTCAAAACGCCTTAACCACGGTGCATGGGCATGCTCGACTTGGTGCCAGGAGCCGTAGGACGCGCAGGAACCGGCCGTGCGGCAGCATAGTCGTGCGTGCAAATATGGCAGATCTGGAGCCGTGGAGCCGTGGTAAAGGGCCGTTCAGGCTCTCGAGCGACGGACATGCTTGACTCAGTGCCTTAATCATGGCGTACGGGCATGATTGACTCAGTGCCGGGAGCCATAGGATGCGTAGGAACCGCCCGTGCGGCAGCATAGTCGTGTGTGCAAATATGGCAGTTTTGGAGCCATGGAGCCATGGTTAAGGGCCATTCGGGCTCTCGAGCAATGGCAAACGCTATGGTAGAGAGGCCAGAGGTGTCAAAATGCCTTAACCATGGCATACGGGCATGCTAGACTCAGTGCCAGGAGCCATAGGGCACGTAGGAACTGACCGTGCGATAGCATAGTCGTGTGTGCAAATATGGCAGTCTTGGAGTCATGGAGCCATGGTTAAGGGCCCTTCAGGCTCTCAGGTGATGACAAACTCTATGGTGGATAGGTGAGAGGCATCAAAATGGCTTAACCATGGCGTATGGGCATGCTTAACTCAGTGACGGGAGCCATAGGACGCGTTGGAACCGACCGTGCGGCAGCATAGTCGTGTGTGCAAATATGGCAGTTCTGGAGCCATGGTTAAGGGCCATTCGGGCTCTCGACCCATGGGAAATGTTATGGTAGAGAGGCCAGAGGTGTCAAAATGCCTTAACCATGGCGTACGGGCATGCTTGACTCAGTGCCGGGAGCCATAGGACGCGTAGGAACCGACCGTACGGCAGCATAGTCATGTGTGCAAATATGGCAGTTTTGGAGTCGTGGAGCCATGGTTCAGGGCCCTTCAGGCTCTCGGGTGATGGCAAACTCTATGGTGGAGAGATGAGAGGAATCAAAATGCCTTAACCATGGCGTACGAGCATGCTTGACTCAGTGCCGGGAGCTGTAGGACGCGATGGAACCGACCGTGCGGCAGCATAGTCGTGTGTGCAAATATGGAAATTTTGGAGCCGTCGAGCCATGGTTAAGGGCCCTTCGGGCCCTCGAGTGATGGAAAGCTCTATGGTGGAGAGGTGAGAGGCATCAAAATGGCTTAACCATGGCGTACGGGGGTGCTTGACCCGGTACCGAGAGCCGTTGAATGCATAGGATCCAGTCGTGCGGCAGCACAGTCGTGTGTGCAAATATGGCAGTTCTGGAGTTGTGGAGCTATGGTTAAGGGCCGTTCGGGCTCTCGGGTGACGACAAACATTGTGGTGGTGAGGCTAGAGGCATCAAAATGCCTTAACCATGGCATATGGTCGTGCTTGACCTAGTGCCGAGAGCTGTAGGACACGTAGGAACCGGCTATGCGGTAGCATAGTCGTGTGTGCAAATATGGCAGTTCTAGAGTTGTGGAGCCATGGTTAAGGGCCATTTGGGTTCTTGGGCGGTAGCAAACGCTGTGGTGGACAGGCCAGAGGTGCCAAAATGCCTTAACCATGGCGCATGGGCGTGCTCGACTTGGTGCCAGGAGCCGTAGGACGCGCAGGAACCGGCCGTGCGGCAGCATAGTCGTGTGTGCAAATATGGCAGTTCTGGAGCCGTGGAGCCATGGTTAAGGGCCGTTCAGGCTCTCGAGCGATGAACATGCTTGACTCAGTGCCTTAATCATGGCGTACGGGCATGATTGACTCAGTGCCGGGAGCCATAGGATGCGTAGGAACCACCCATGCGGCAGCATAGTCGTGTGTGCAAATATGGCAGTTTTGGAGCCGTGGAGCCGTGGTTAAGGGCCATTCGGGCTCTCGAGCAATGGCAAACACTATGGTAGAGAGGCCAGAGGTGTCAAAATGCCTTAACCATGGCGTACGGGCATGCTAGACTCAGTGCCAGGAGCCACAAGGCACGTAGGAACTGACCATGCGATAGCATAGTCGTGTGTGCAAATATGGCAGTTTTGGAGTCATGGAGCCATGGTTAAGGGCCCTTCAGGCTCTCAGGTGATGACAAACTCTATGGTGGAGAGGAGAGAGGCATCAAAATGGCTTAACCATGGTGTACGGGCATGCTTGACTCAGTGACGGGAGCCATAGGACGTGTAGGAACCGACCGTACAGCAGCATAGTCGTGTGTGCAAATATGGCGGTTTTGGAGTCGTGGAGCCGTGGTTAAGGGCCCTTCAGGCTCTCGGGTGATGGCAAACTCTATGGCAGAGAGATGAGAGGAATCAAAATGCCTTAACCATGGCGTACGAGCATGCTTGACTTAGTGCCGGGAGCCATAGGACGCGTTGGAACCGACCGTGCGGCAGCATAGTCGTGTGTGCAAATATGAAAATTTTGGAGCCGTCGAGCCGTGGTTAAGGGCCCTTCTAGCCCTCGAGTGATGGAAAGCTCTATGGTGGAGAGGTGAGAGGCATCAAAATGGCTTAACCATGGTGTACGGGCGTGCTTGACCCGGTACCGAGAGCCGTTGAATGCATAGGATCCAATCGTGCGGCAGCACAGTCGTGTGTGCAAATATGGCAGTTCTGGAGTTGTGGAGCTATGGTTAAGGGCCGTTCGGGCTCTCGGGTGACGACAAACATTGTGGTGGTGAGGCTAGAGGCATCAAAATGCCTTAACCATGGCATATGGTCGTGCTTGACCTAGTGCCGAGAGCTGTAGGACACGCAGGAACCGGCTGTGCGGTAGCATAGTCGTGTGTGCAAATATGGCAGTTCTAGAGTTGTGGAGCCATGGTTAAGGGCCATTTGGGTTCTTGGGTGGCAGCAAACGCTGTGGTGGAGAGGCCAGAGGTGTCAAAATGCCTTAACCAATGCCCATGGGCATGCTTGACTTGGTGCCAGGAGTCGTAGGACGCGCAGGAACCGGCCGTGCTGCAACATAGTCGTGTGTGCAAATATGGCAGTTCTGGAGCCACGAAGCCGTGGTTAAGGGCCGTTCGGGCTCTCGAGCGATGGGCATGCTTGACTCGCCTTAATCATGGCGTACGGGCATGATTGACTCAGTGCCGGGAGCCATAGGATGCGTAGAAACCGCCCGTGCGGCAGCATAGTCGTGTGCGCAAATATGGCAGTTCTGGAGCCGTGGAGCCGTGGTTAAGGGCCATTCGGGCTCTTGAGCAATGGAAAACGCTATGGTAGAGAGGCCAGAGGTGTCAAAATGCCTTAACCATGGCGTACGGGCATGCTAGACTCAGTGCCAGGAGCCATAGGACAAGTAGGAACTGACCGTGCGATAGCATAGTCGTGTGTGCAAATATGGCAGTTTTGGAGTCATGGAGCCGTGGTTAAGGGCCCTTCAGGCTCTCAAGTGATGACAAACTCTATGGTGGAGAGGCGAGAGGCATCAAAATGGCTTAACCATGGCGTACGGGCATGCTTGACTCAGTGACGGGAGCCATAGGACGCGTTGGAACCGACCGTGCGGCAGCATAGTCATGTGTGCAAATATGGCAGTTCTTGAGCCATGGTTAAGGGCCATTCGGGCTCTCGACCCACGGGAAATGCTATGGTAGAGAGGCCAGAGGTGTCGAAATGCCTTAACCATGGCGTACGGGCATGCTTGACTCAGTGCCGGGAGCCATAGGACGCGTAGGAACCGACCGTACGGCAGCCTAGTCGTGTGTGCAAATATGGCAGTTTTGGAGTCGTGGAGCCATGGTTAAGGGCCCTTCAGGCTCTCGGGTGATGGCAAACTCTATGGTGGAGAGATGAGAGGAATCAAAATGCCTTAACCATGGTGTACGAGCATGCTTGACTCAGTGCTGGGAGCCATAGGACGCGTTGGAACCGACCGTGCGGTAGCATAGTCGTGTGTGCAAATATGAAAATTTTGGAGCTGTCGAGCCGTGGTTAAGGGCCCTTCTAGCCCTCGAGTGATGGAAAGCTCTATGGTGGACAGGTGAGAGGCATCAAAATGGCTTAACCATGGCGTACGGGCGTGCTTGACCCGGTACCGAGAGCCGTTGAATGCATAGGATCCAGTCGTGCGGCAGCACAGTCGTGTGTGCAAATATGGCAGTTCTGGAGTTGTGGAGCTATGGTTAAGGGCCGTTCGAGCTCTTGGGTGACGACAAACATTGTGGTGGTGAGGCTAGAGGCATCAAAACGCCTTAACCATGGCATATGGTCGTGCTTGACCTAGTGCCGAGAGCTGTAGGACACGCAGGAACCGGCTGTGCGGTAGCATAGTCGTGTGTGCAAATATGGCAGTTCTAGAGTTGTGGAGCCATGGTTAAGGGCCATTTGGGTTCTTGGGCAGCAGCAAACGCTGTGGTGGAGAGGCCAGAGGTGTCAAAATGCCTTAACCAATGCACATGGGCGTGCTTGACTTGGTGCCAGGAGTCGTAGGACGCGCAGGAACCGGCCGTGCTGCAACATAGTCGTGTGTGCAAATATGGCAGTTCTGGAGCCGTGAAGCCGTGGTTAAGGGCCGTTCGGGCTCTTGAGCGATGGGCATGTTTGACTCAGTGCCTTAATCAAGGCGTACGGGCATGATTGACTCAGTGCTGGGAGCCATAGGATGCGTAGGAACCGCCCGTGCTGCAGCATAGTCGTGTGGGCAAATATGGCAGTTCTGGAGCCGTGGAGCCGTGGTTAAGGGCCACTCGGGCTCTCGAGCAATGGCAAATGCTATGGTAGAGAGGCCAGAGGTGTCAAAATGACTTAACCATGGCGTACGGGCATGCTAGACTCAGTGCCAGGAGCCATAGGACGCGTAGGAACCGACCGTGCGATAGCATAGTCGTGTGTGCAAATATGGCAGTTTTGAAGTCATGGAGCCGTGGTTAAGGGCCCTTCAGGCTCTCAGGTGATGACAAACTCTATGGTAGAGAGATGAGAGGCATCAAAATGGCTTAACCATGGCGTACGGGCATGCTTGACTCAGTGACGGGAGCCATAGGACGCGTTGGAACTGACCGTGCGGCAACATAGTCGTGTGTGCAAATATGGAAATTTTGTAGCCGTCGAGCCATGGTTAAGGGCCCTTCAGGCCCTCAAGTGATGGAAAGCTCTATGGTGGAGAGGTGAGAGGCATCAAAATGGCTTAACCATGGCGTACGGGCGTGCTTGACCCGGTACCGAGAGCCGTTGAATGCACAGGATCCAGTCGTGCGGCAGCACAGTCGTGTGTGCAAATATGGAAGTTCTGGAGTTGTGGAGCTATGGTTAAGGGCCGTTCGGGCTCTTGGGTGATGACAAACATTGTGGTGGTGAGGCTAGAGGCATCAAAACACCTTGACCATGGCATATGGTCGTGCTTGACCTAGTGCCGAGAGCTGTAGGACACGTAGGAACCGGCTATGCGGTAGCATAGTCGTGTGTGCAAATATGGCAGTTCTAGAGTTGTGGAGCCATGGTTAAGGGCGATTTGGGTTCTTGGGCGGCAGCAAATGCTATAGTGGACAGGCCAGAGGTGTCAAAATGCCTTAACCACGGCGCATGGGCGTGCTCGACTTGGTGCCAGGAGCCGTAGGACGCGCAGGAACCGGTCGTGCGGCAGCATAGTCGTGTGTGCAAATATGGCAGATCTGGAGCCGTGGAGCCATGGTAAAGGGCCATTCAGGCTCTTGAGTGATGGACATGCTTGACTCAGTGCCTTAATCATGGCGTACGGGCATGATTGACTCAGTGCCGGGAGCCATAGGATGCGTAGGAACCGCCCGTGCGGCAGCATAGTCGTGTGTGCAAATATGGCAGTTCTGGAGCCATGGAGCCGTGGTTAAGGGCCATTCGGGCTCTCGAGCAACGGCAAACGCTATGGTAGAGAGGCCAGAGGTGTCAAAATGCCTTAACCATGGCGTACGGGCATGCTAGACTCAGTGCCAGGAGCCATAGGACGCGTAGGAACCGACCGTGCGACAGCATAGTCGTGTGTGCAAATATGGCAGTTTTGGAGTCATGGAGCCATGGTTAAGGGCCCTTCAGGCTCTCAGGTGATGACAAACTCTATGGTGGAGAGGTGAGAGGCATCAAAATGGCTTAACCATGGCGTACGGGCATGCTTGACTCAGTGACGGGAGCCATAGGACGCGTTGGAACCGACCGTGCGGCAGCATAGTCGTGTGTGCAAATATGGCAGTTCTGGAGCCATGGTTAAGGGCCATTCGGGCTCTCGACCCACGAGAAATGTTATGGTAGAGAGGCCAGAGGTGTCAAAATGCCTTAACCATGGTGTACGGGCATGCTTGACTCGGTCTTAGGAGCCATAGGACGCGTAGGAACCGGCCGTACGGCAGGCATAGTCATGTGTGCAAATATGGCGGTTTTGGAGTCATGGAGCCATGGTTCGGGGGCCCTTCAGGCTCTCGGGTGATGGCAAACTCTATGGTGGAGAGATGAGAGGAATCAAAATGCCTTAACCATGGCGTACGAGCATGCTTGACTCAGTGCCGGGAGCTGTAGGACGCGATGGAACCGACCGTGCGGCAGCATAGTCGTGTGTGCAAATATGGAAATTTTGGAGCCGTCGAGCCATGGTTAAGGGCCCTTCAGGCCCTCGAGTGATGGAAAGCTCTATGGTGGAGAGGTGAGAGGCATCAAAATGGCTTAACCATGGCGTACGGGCGTGCTTGACCCGGTACCCAGAGCCGTTGAATGCATAGGATCCGGTCGTGCGGCAAACGATCGTGTGTGCAAATATGGCGGTTATGGAGTTGTGGAGCTATGGTTAAGGGCCGTTCGGGCTCTCGGGTGACGACAAACATTGTGGTGGTGAGGCTAGAGGCATCAAAATGCCTTAACCATGGCATATGGTCGTGCTTGACCTAGTGCCGAGAGCTGTAGGACACGTAGGAACCGGCTATGCGGTAGCATAGTCGTGTGTGCAAATATGGCAGTTCTAGAGTTGTGGAGCCATGGTTAAGGGCCATTTGGGTTCTTGGGCGGCAGCAAACGCTGTGGTGGACAGGCCAGAGGTGCCAAAATGCCTTAACCATGGCGCATGGGCGTGCTCGACTTGGTGCCAGGAGCCGTAGGACGTGCAGGAACCGGCCGTGCGGCAGCATAGTCGTGTGTGCAAATATGGCAGTTCTGGAGCCGTGGAGCCATGGTTAAGGGCCGTTCAGGCTCTCGAGCGATGAACATGCTTGACTCAGTGCCTTAATCATGGCGTACGGGCATGATTGACTCAGTGCCGGGAGCCATAGGATGCGTAGGAACCACCCGTGCGGCAGCATAGTCGTGTGTGCAAATATGGCAGTTTTGGAGTCGTGGAGCCGTGGTTAAGGGCCATTCGGGCTCTCGAGCAATGGCAAATGCTATGGTAGAGAGGCCAGAGGTGTCAAAATGCCTTAACCATGGCGTACGGGCATGCTAGACTCAGTGCCAGGAGCCATAAGGCACGTAGGAACTGACCATGCGATAGCATAGTCGTGTGTGCAAATATGGCAGTTTTGGAGTCATGGAGCCATGGTTAAGGGCCCTTCAGGCTCTCAGGTGATGACAAACTCTATGGTGGAGAGGTGACAGGCATCAAAATGGCTTAACCATGGTGTACGGGCATGCTTGACTCGTGGACGGGAGCCATAGGATGTGTTGGAACCGGCCGTGCGGCGGCATAGTCGTGTGTGCAAATATGGCAGTTCTGGAGCCATGGTTAAGGGCCATTCGGGCTCTCCACCCACGAGAAATGCTATGGTAGAGAGGCCAGAGGTGTCAAAATGCCTTAACCATGGCGTACGGGCATGCTTGACTCTGTGCCGGGAGCCATAGGACGTGTAGGAACCGACCGTACAGCAGCATAGTCGTGTGTGCAAATATGGCAGATCTGGAGCCGTGGAGCCATGGTAAAGGGCCATTCAGGCTCTTGAGTGATGGACATGCTTGACTCAGTGCCTTAATCATGGCGTACGGGCATGATTGACTCAGTGCCGGGAGCCATAGGATGCGTAGGAACCGCCCGTGCGGCAGCATAGTCGTGTGTGCAAATATGGCAGTTTTGGAGCCATGGAGCCGTGGTTAAGGGCCATTCGGGCTCTCGAGCAATGGCAAACGCTATGGTAGAGAGGCCAGAGGTGTCAAAATGCCTTAACCATGGCGTACGGGCATGCTAGACTCAGTGCCAGGAGCCATAGGGCACGTAGGAACTGACCGTGCGATAGCATAGTCGTGTGTGCAAATATGGCAGTTTTGGAGTCATGGAGCCATGGTTAAGGGCCCTTCAGTCTCTCAGGTGATGACAAACTCTATGGTGGATAGGTGAGAGGCATCAAAATGGCTTAACCATGGCGTACGGGCATGCTTAACTCAGTGACGGGAGCCATAGGACGCGTTGGAACCGACCGTGCGGCAGCATAGTCGTGTGTGCAAATATGGCAGTTCTGGAGCCATGGTTAAGGGCCATTCGGGCTCTCGACCCACGAGAAATGTTATGGTAGAGAGGCCAGAGGTGTCAAAATGCCTTAACCATGGCGTACGGGCATGCTTGACTCAGTGCCGGGAGCCATAGGACGCGTAGGAACCGACCGTACGGCAGCATAGTCATGTGTGCAAATATGGCAGTTTTGGAGTCGTGGAGCCATGGTTCAGGGCCCTTCAGGCTCTCGGGTGATGGCAAACTCTATGGTGGAGAGATGAGAGGAATCAAAATGCCTTAACCATGGCGTACGAGCATGCTTGACTCAGTGCCGGGAGGAGCTGTAGGACGCGATGGAACCGACCGTGCGGCAGCATAGTCGTGTGTGCAAATATGGAAATTTTGGAGCCGTCGAGCCATGGTTAAGGGCCCTTCAGGCCCTCGAGTGATGGAAAGCTCTATGGTGGAGAGGTGAGAGGCATCAAAATGGCTTAACCATGGCGTACGGGCGTGCTTGACCCGGTACCGAGAGCCGTTGAATGCATAGGATCCAGTCGTGCGGCAGCACAGTCGTGTGTGCAAATATGGCAGTTCTGGAGTTGTGGAGCTATGGTTAAGGGCCGTTCGGGCTCTCGGGTGACGACAAACATTGTGGTGGTGAGGCTTGAGGCATCAAAATGCCTTAACCATGGCATATGGTCGTGCTTGACCTAGTGCCGAGAGCAGTAGGACATGTAGGAACTGGCTATGCGGTAGCATAGTCGTGTGTGCAAATATGGCAGTTCTAGAGTTGTGGAGCCATGGTTAAGGGCCATTTGGGTTCTTGGACAGTAGCAAACGCTGTGGTGGAGAGGCCAGAGGTGTCAAAACACCTTAACCATGGCGCATGGGCGTGCTTGACTTGGTGCCAGGAGCCGTAGGACGTGCAGGAACCGGCCGTGCGGCAGCATAGTCGTGTGTGCAAATATGGCAGTTCTGGAGCCGTGGAGCCATGGTTAAGGGCCATTCGGGCTCTCGAGCGATGGACATGCTTGACTCAGTGCCTTAATCATGGCGTACGGGCATGCTAGACTCGATCTTAGGAGCCATAGGATGCGTAGGAACCACCCGTGCGGCAGCATAGTCGTGTGTGCAAATATGGCAGTTTTGGAGTCGTGGAGCCGTGGTTAAGGGCCATTCGGGCTCTCGAGCAATGGCAAATGCTATGGTAGAGAGGCCAGAGGTGTCAAAATGCCTTAACCATGGCGTACGGGCATGCTAGACTCAGTGCCAGGAGCCATAAGGCACGTAGGAACTGACCATGCGATAGCATAGTCGTGTGTGCAAATATGGCAGTTTTGGAGTCATGGAGCCATGGTTAAGGGCCCTTCAGGCTCTCAGGTGATGACAAACTCTATGGTGGAGAGGTGACAGGCATCAAAATGGCTTAACCATGGTGTACGGGCATGCTTGACTCAGTGACGGGAGCCATAGGATGTGTTGGAACCGACCGTGCGGCAGCATAGTCGTGTGTGCAAATATGGCAGTTCTGGAGCCATGGTTAAGGGCCATTCGGGCTCTCCACCCACGAGAAATGCTATGGTAGAGAGGCCAGAGGTGTCAAAATGCCTTAACCATGGCGTACGGGCATGCTTGACTCTGTGCCGGGAGCCATAGGACGTGTAGGAACCGACCGTACAGCAGCATAGTCGTGTGTGCAAATATGGCGGTTTTGGAGTCGTGGAGCCGTGGTTAAGGGCCCTTCAGGCTCTCGGGTGATGGTAAACTCTATGGCGGAGAGATGAGAGGAATCAAAATGCCTTAACCATGGCGTACGAGCATGCTTGACTTAGTGCCGGGAGCCATAGGACACGTTGGAACCAACCATGCGGCAGCATAGTCGTGTGTGCAAATATGAAAATTTTGGAGCCGTCGAGCCGTGGTTAAGGGCCCTTCTAGCCCTCGAGTGATGGAAAGCTCTATGGTGGAGAGGTGAGAGGCATCAAAATGGCTTAACCATGGTGTACGGGCGTGCTTGACCCGGTACCGAGAGCCGTTGAATGCATAGGATCCAGTCGTGCGGCAGCACAGTCGTATGTGCAAATATGGCAGTTCTGGAGTTGTGGAGCTATGGTTAAGGGCCGTTCGGGCTCTCGAGTGACGACAAACATTGTGCTGGTGAGGCTAGAGGCATCAAAACGCCTTAACCATGGCATATGGTCGTGCTTGACCTAGTGCCGAGAGCTGTAGGACACGCAGGAACCGGCTGTGCGGTAGCATAGTCGTGTGTGCAAATATGGCAGTTCTAGAGTTGTAGAGCCATGGTTAAGGGCCATTTGGGTTCTTGGGCGGCAGCAAATGCTGTGGTGGAGAGGCCAGAGGTGTCAAAATGCCTTAACCAATGCCCATGGGCGTGCTTGGCTTGGTGCCAGGAGTCGTAGGTCGCGCAGGAACTGGCCGTGCTGCAACATAGTCGTGTGTGCAAATATGGCAGTTCTGGAGCCGCGAAGCCGTGGTTAAGGGCCGTTCGGGCTCTCGAGCGACGGGCATGCTTGACTCAGTGCCTTAATCATGGCATACGGGCATGATTGACTCAGTGCCGGGAGCCATAGGATGCGTAGAAACCGCCCGTGTGGCAGCATAGTCGTGTGCGCAAATATGGCAGTTCTGGAGCCGTGGAGCCGTGGTTAAGGGCCATTCGGGCTCTTGAGCAATGGAAAACGCTATGGTAGAGAGGCCAGAGGTGTCAAAATGCCTTAACCATGGCGTACGGGCATGCTAGACTCAGTGCCAGGAGCCATAGGACAAGTAGGAACTGACCGTGTGATAGCATAGTCGTGTGTGCAAATACGGCAGTTTTGGAGTCATGGAGCCGTGGTTAAGGGCCCTTCAGGCTCTCAAGTGATGTCAAACTCTATGGTGGAGAGGCGAGAGGCATCAAAATGGCTTAACCATGGCGTACGGGCATGCTTGACTCAGTGACGGGAGCCATAGGACGCGTTGGAACTGACCGTGCGGCAGCATAGTCATGTGTGCAAATATGGCGGTTACTGAGCCATGGTTAAGGGCCATTCGGGCTCTCGACCCACGGAAAATGCTATGGTAGAGAGGCCAGAGGTGTCGAAATGCCTTAACCATGGTGTACGGGCATGCTTGACTCGTCTTAGGGAGCCATAGGACGCGTAGGAACCGGCCGTGCGGCAGCATAGTCGTGTGTGCAAATATGGCAGTTTTGGAGTCGTGGAGCCATGGTTAAGGGCCCTTCAGGCTCTCGGGTGATGGCAAACTCTATGGTGGAGAGATGAGAGGAATCAAAATGCCTTAACCATGGTGTACGAGCATGCTTGACTCAGTGCTGGGAGCCATAGGACGCGTTGGAAACGACCGTGCGGAAGCATAGTCGTGTGTGCAAATATGAAAATTTTGGAGCTGTCGAGCCGTGGTTAAGGGCCCTTCTAGCCCTCGAGTGATGGAAAGCTCTATGGTGGACAGGTGAGAGGCATCAAAATGGCTTAACCATGGCGTACGGGCGTGCTTGACCCGGTACCGAGAGCCGTTGAATGCATAGGATCCAGTCGTGCGGCAGCACAGTCGTGTGTGCAAATATGGCAGTTCTGGAGTTGTGGAGCTATGGTTAAGGGCCGTTCGAGCTCTTGGGTGACGACAAACATTGTGGTGGTGAGGCTAGAGGCATCAAAACACCTTAACCATGGCATATGGTCGTGCTTGACCTAGTGCCGAGAGCTGTAGGACACGCAGGAACCGGCTGTGCGGTAGCATAGTCGTGTGTGCAAATATGGCAGTTCTAGAGTTGTGGAGCCATGGTTAAGGGCCATTTGGGTTCTTGGGCGGCAGCAAACGCTGTGGTGGAGAGGCTAGAGGTGTCAAAATGCCTTAACCAATGCGCATGGGCGTGCTTGACTTGGTGCTAGGAGTCGTAGGACGCGCAGGAACCGGCCGTGCTGCAACATAGTCGTGTGTGCAAATATGGCAGTTCTGGAGCCGCGAAGCCGTGGTTAAGGGCCGTTCGGGCTCTCGAGCGATGGGCATGCTTGACTCAGTGCCTTAATCATGGCGTACGGGCATGATTGACTCGTCTTAGGAGCCATAGGATGCGTAGGAACCGCCGTCTTTGCCGGCATAGTCGTGTGCGCAAATATGGCAGTTCTGGAGCCGTGGAGCCGTGGTTAAGGGCCATTCGGGCTCTCGAGCAATGGCAAACACTATGGTAGAGAGGCCAGAGGTGTCAAAATGCCTTAACCTTGGCGTACGGGCATGCTAGACTCAGTGCCAGGAGCCATAGGACACGTAGGAACTGACCGTGCGATTGCATAGTCGTGTGTGCAAATATGGCAGTTTTGGAGTCATGGAGCCGTGGTTAAGGGCCCTTTAGGCTCTCAGGTGATGACAAACTCTATGTTGGAGAGGTGAGAGGCATCAAAATGGCTTAACCATGGCGTACGGGCATGCTTGACTCAGTGACGGGAGCCATAGGACGCGTTGGAACCGACCGTGCGGCAGCATAGTCGTGTGTGCAAATATGGTAGTACTAGAGCCATGGTTAAGGGCCATTCGGGCTGTCGACCCACGGGAAATGCTATGGTAGAGAGGCCAGAGGTGTCAAAATGCCTTAACCATGGCGTACGGGCATGCTTGACTCAGTGCCGGGAGCCATAGGACGCGTAGGAACCGACCGTGCGGCAGCATAGTCGTGTGTGCAAATATGGCTGTTTTGGAGTCGTGGAGCCGTGGTTAAGGGCCCTTCAGGCTCTCGGGTGATGGCAAACTCTATGGTGGAGAGATGAGAGGAATCAAATGCCTTAACCATGGCGTACGAGCATGCTTGACTCAGTGCCAGGAGCCATAGGACGCGTTGGAACCGACCGTGCGGTAGCATAGTCGTGTGTGCAAATATGAAAATTTTGGAGCCGTCGAGCCGTGATTAAGGGCCCTTCTAGCCCTCGAGTGATGGAAAGCTCTATGGTGGAGAGGTGAGAGGCATCAAAATGGCTTAACCATGGCGTACGGGCGTGCTTGACCCGGTACCGAGAGCCGTTGAATGCATAGGATCCAGTCGTGAGGCAGCATAGTCGTGTGTGCAAATATGGCAGTTCTGGAGCCGTGGAGCCATGGTTCAGGGCCGTTCGGGCTCTCGGGTGATGACAAACATTGTGGTGGTGAGGCTAGAGGCATCAAAATGCCTTAACCATGGCATATGGTCGTGCTTGACCTAGTGCCGAGAGCTGTAGGACACGCAGGAACCGGCTGTGCGGTAGCATAGTCGTGTGTGCAAATATGGCAGTTCTAGAGTTGTGGAGCCATGGTTAAGGGCCATTTGGGTTCTTGGGCGGCAGCAAATGCTGTGGTGGAGAGGCCAGAGGTGTCAAAATGCCTTAACCAAGTGGAAGGAGCACAAGTGTCTAGCTAAACCATCCTATGCATGCTAGTTATCAAATCATCAGTCAAAACTATGACTAGCATACACCACACAAGCATTGCATATTGAATTTAAAAACAAAGCAAATGCAAGCAAGCACATGAATATGCACATATCAAATGCAATCAATCAAGTTCATGAGCTTGCTCCCCCTACTTGTGTGCTTCTCTTGTCCAAGAACTTTGATCCTCTTCAATGTTGCTCTTCTCGGCTATGTCCATCTTCTTCTCCCATTTGTATGCATCTTGCATATCTTTGTACCATTCTCTCCCCTTTGTCATCAAAGACCATAAAGGGTCCAAGACCACTTGTATGATACTTCATGTAAGACAAACTTCTTGATGCAAAGGATTGGAGGCTTGGGGTTGATGGTTGATTCTTGAATCTTCCTTTTGATGGACACACCATATGTTGGAATGACACCACTTGTAAACTTCACATGTAGTTGCATGAACCCACTTGCCACTATGCATTGGGCACTCTCCCTTTGTCATAGCACTAAAGATATCACATGTGTAAGTCACTTTCAAGATCTTTGCCTCTAATACCAATGAAGTGGGGCTCCTCCCCCTATGACAAAGCATGGGTCACACCAAATGACAATCTTGAGCAAATCTTGATTTGATCACTTAAAGTTGAGGATCACTTGTGGAACCACCTTGTTGGAATATGCATGAATACCACATTCTTGAACTAGATTGTTTTTCATGAGCTTCTTTCTCTTGAACTTGAGCTAACTTGATTTGCACATGAGCTTCCAAATCCGGTTTGAACCAATGACAAGATTCTTCACACCTTACTAGAAGGGTTATCTTTCCAATGTTGGACTTGTAGCTAATATGCAACTCAAACTAGATCAAGTACTTGGGTTCACTAGCTCCTGAACATGTTATATGTTACCACTAGAACAAGTAAGGCATAGAAACAATAGTGGCACCATATAAACATCAAAATCTTTTGATTTTTCATGAATGCTCCAAGATATCATGACTATATGCACTAAACAAGTCCTTAGCAAAATATGTATGCATATGTCAATCAATGTCACCTTTGCTATCTTGAAGTAGAGGATAGTCATGAGATTCCAATTTCATTACTCCAATAGCAATGTGAAGTCCATTCAATAGCTTGGTGAAGCCAATAGATATCCATGAAGAATTGCATGCTTCACCCATATGAAATGAGAACCACTTATGATCAAGTGCATCTCTTGTTGTGGTTGGCTTGCATCTTCTCTTGATCTTTGCTTGCATGAGAGAACACTACAAGTAATATCACTTGATTTGTCATGTATTGCTCTCTATTTGGATGTTGCTTGCTTTCTTGATCAATCTTCTTGATATCTTCAACTAAGCATCTTGAATCCCCTTAGATCATCACCTCCATGTCTGCCTTCCAAGCTCACTTGTCAATCCCATCTCTCATGGGCGGCACACCTCCTCGATGGAGAGAAGCGATCTCACTAAGAACAATCCTTGACACTCAATTGAATTGTCATTCATTTGATTGATCCTTGGACTTGATCTTGATCTTTTATAACCAAACATAGGTTCCTCAACCACTTATAATCATGTTTCCAACTTGAGGACCTTTCAATGTGAGTGACACTAGATATATCCAATGTTTGTCACTTTTTTGGCAGATTCTGCAACCTTCAAAGATTGACTCATATCTCCCAATGTATAGCTCCAAATGACATGAAATTTGGTCGAGATGAGCATCACTAAGTATTCATGCAGCTTTAAAAAATTGAGCTACATTGGCCTTCTAGATTGCTGCCAGATTTCACATCTTCTCACACTGCTACATGCTGAAAACTGCTGCACTATAGCTGAAAAGACCTACTCCAAAACTGTAGCAATCCTTATCCAATTCTCATGAAATTTGCACAGCATATTGACTCATAAGCATAGAGCATGCATACCAAATTTCAAGCCATTTCAATAAGATTTGATCCATCAAACTCAGACTTGATCACAGCGCTCAGATTTCAGAATTTAGACAGATTTAAGCAATTGAGCTATGCTTCTTCAAAAATGACTCAAACTTGATGTCAACTTGTTTGAACACTCCCACAAGACATATATCCAGTCAAACTACTTCACTAAAGGTCATCTTGTGACCATATTCTCCCAAACTAACTCAAATTTGAATACTAGGCATTGAATCTATTCAAACATCTCATAGCAAGCAACCAATGCATATATATCCAAATCAATCAACTCATATGCATCCAAATGAATGTGATCAACAAAATATTTACCTTGGTAGCACATGATCTTCCAATAGCAAGCTTCAACTCATTACAATTGCAAGCCATCACATATGACAATTGATCACCACAACTTGAATCATGCACTTGTATATTTTAGCACTTGGACTTCACTTGTCATGACTTGGCATTGGGATAAGAATAGCGCTAAGCTTCAATACTTGATTCATTCACATGATGAAGGATATGAACTCAATTGAATCAAGCCTCCAATGCCATGGTACCTACAAACATTCATCCACTTGTTGATGGTACCCAAACTAGTTTGGGTCCTCTCAAGTTAGGAGCAACATACTTAGGCAAAGCCTTAGTATGAGTAGCGGGATGTTTTGCAATAGCAACCGAAGAGATACCATTACCATCATTTCTAAGCATATTAGTATCATCAATTGAACTAAGCTTAGAAGTTTTACCTAGGGGACATGAATATGCCATGTGTCCCCTTTCCCGGCATGAATAGCATCTTCTCTTTGCTTGAGCCTTTTCTTCATTGCTCATGTGATGCTCTTCATGGTCTTGCCTCTCATGAGTTGCTTGAGCCTTCTTCTCAAGCTTGTTGGAACACTTTGAGGCAAAGTGTCCCATGTCACCACACTTGAAGCACTTGATGTGAGCATGAGTGTTCTTCTCTTGAATCTTGCTCATCATCATCTTGGCATCTTGGATATGAGTTGGATGCCTTGCTCTTCCACCCCTTCTTGTCTTCTTCTTCATCATCTTCAAGTCATCAACTTTGGCTTCATGGTTGATCTTGACTTGAGCTTGGGGTGTTGATCTTGGCTCAACTTGAGGCTTCTTGGTAGGGCAATCCTTGGCTAGATGTCCCATTTCACGGCATTTGAAGCACATGAAATGAGATAGCTTCTCTTCTTCTAGCTTCTTCATTGTTCTCTCAAATTTCTTCTTGCCCCATCTTTTGCCTTTGATGTTGGTGTTGTTGTAGTTGATGCCATTCAAATTGCCATACTTCTTGTAACTCTCCAAGAGTTGAGAGTGAGAGACTTTTGGCAATCCACCCAACCCAACATTCTTCTTGTTGTAGCCAAGACCACTCATGTCACCAAATCTTCTCTTGTTCTTCAACAAATGATCAAGAGCGACATGAGAGTTGGTCCACCTCTCTAGCTTGTTGCTCAAATTCTTCACTTGATTTTTGAGCTCATTGTTCTCCTTCAAAAGGTTAGTCTCACAAGACATAGAAGAAGAACAAGCATCTAAATGTGAAGAACATGGCATAGATAATAAATCATCACAAGAGGTGGATACATGCTTCTTGCCTACATCACAAGGGTTAGTAACATGAGGTTGATCATTTGACCCAAGTGATGAGCTCTCACTAGTTTTAGCTTCTTCATTGCAAAACTTCTTAGTGAGAAAAGCATGTTCTTGCACCAAGTTATCATGAGCAACACTAAGTTCCTCATGAGCCAATTTTAGCACATCATGTGAACAAGTAGTAACATAAAGTAGATGCTCTTGTTGTTCACATGTGTTCTTTAGAAGAGAGTTTTCTTTTTCCAATTTGCTTGTTTTAGCAAACTCCTTTTCTAAAGCTCTTGACAACTTAAACACAAGCTCAAGACTTGGATCATCACAATCAAAGATCACATTGCCAATTTTTACCTTGCGGTCACCATGTGACATGTAGCAATGTGATGAAGTCGGTGAGCTTGTAGTAGAGTCATCACCCTCATATGCATCATCAAGTGAGCTTGTAGTAGAATCTTCACTTGCTTCACTTGAGGCATCATCATCATCATCGTCAAGTGAACTTGTGGTAGGAAGTTCATCATCTTCACTTGACCTTGAGGTGGAGCAATCCTCCACAACAACCTTGTTGTGGTCATGCTCAACATCCTCAAGTGGCATTACCTCGGGCTCCTCCACCTTGAACTTTCCATCATCCCATGTGGAGGCATCACCATAGGTGTGCTTGATGGATTCCCACATGACATGAGCGGAGACACTAGAATCCACCTTCTCATACACATCAAAGCTCAAAGTATCATATAAGAACAATAAAGCACTTGAATCAAGATCAAAGAGAGCCTTTTGAGCTTTGGTGAGGTTCTTGTGATCCATGGCGACATTGATCCCACTAGTGATCACCCACCACACCTTAGGTCCCGAGGCACGAAAGTGATCAAGCATATGGTGTTTCCACCGTGCAAAGTTTGTGCCATCAAAAGTGTGCGTGTCACAAAAGCACTCAACATCTATCCCTCTAGTTGCCATCCTCTCGAGTCGGTGAAGACCACTAAAATGAGAAACCTGGCTTTGATACCACGTGTAGGGTCGAGATGGACTAGAGGGGGGGGTGAATAGTCCTTCCTAAAAACTTACGCACCGGCTAACCAAAACAAATGCGGAATTAAAACTATCGGTCTAGCCAAGACTAACCCCCACTAACTACAACTCTAGTAGCACCTTGTAAAAGATCCTAAACAAGAAGCAAGGTGCTAAACTAGCTAGTGCTCACCTAAACAATTCTAGCTTGCAAGGTCACACAAACCTAAGCAACTAGTACTTTAGCGAACCGGGGAGCACCTACACAATTCTAATGAGCAAAAGCACTAAGCCAAACCTAAGCTCACTAGATGCTCAAGGACAAGGCTACACAAGCCGAACCCAAGAGCGCAATTCACTTAACTACACAAGCTAAGCAAGACACTAAAACTACTTCTAGCTACACAAGCAAGAAGGTGCTCAACTAGCTACACAAGCAAACGAGCACAAGAGCCACTACTCAAGCTAAGCAAGAATGTAACAAATGTAAATGCAAGCTTGAGCTAGAGGGGATGCAAACCACCGCAAAGAGTGGACACACGAAGTCGCGGCGGTGGCGAATCACCGGGCGTAGAGACCAACCACCTGCACACAATCACAAGGGAGGTCGAAGCCTCACACACAAGCACAAGGAGGTCGAAGCCTCGGCAATCACAAATCGACACACGATTTTTCCCCTGGTTCACTTGGTCGCCACCAAGCTACGTCCAGTTGTGGCGATACACCGACTTGGTGATGAGATGGCCGCTCAAGTTGGCTCACTGCCAACAACCCCTCTAGGGAGCCCCAACTCCAATCAACACAAGAACGGGATCCTCCAAGCCACACTCAACTAGAGTAGCCAATTCGCGCTCCGCGGGGAAGGCTCAAGAACCCCTCACAAATCCTCCTTCGGAGCACCACACAATCTCCACGCGGTGCTTCAACGAAGTCTCTTGCCACCAAGCCGTCTAGGAGGTGGCGACCTCCAAGAGTAACAAGCACACCGGCTTGCAACACGATCACCTAGTGCCACTCGATGCAAATCTCTCAATGCAACGCACTAGAATCGCTCACTCACTCGATCGGATGATCTATATCAAGCTCAAGTGAGTAGAGGGCTCTCCAAGCACTCTCCAAGGTGGACACCAAGTCCCCAAGGTGCTAAGCAACCAGCCATGGCCGAGCAAGGCAAGTATTTATAGGCCAAAGCCCAAAACTAGCCGTTGACCCCACGGCGGCAAAAAGACGGACGCGCCGGGACGCGTCCGGCCTCAACCGTCGGACGCTCAAGCCGCGTCCGCGCTCCAAGTCGCGCCACGTGTCCCGACCGTTTGAGCTCGACCGTTGAAGCCCAACGGCTATCTCCCGATCCCCGCTCGAAGCCACTGCGCGGACGCGTCCGGCGCTCTTCGCCCGCGAAAAAGTCTGCGCAACACGCGCCGACGCTCAACGATGTTTGCGCCGCGTCCGCCGCTGCGTCCGGAGCGCGTCTGCGACCCCACTCGCGCGACACTCGGCACCCGAAGTTTCGGTCCGAGTCCGGCGCGTGCGGACGCGCGCCTCCCGGCGTCCGACGCCTCTGGCGACGCCGGCCGACCTCCCGGCAGGCCACCATGCGCCGGACGCGTCCGGCCCGCCTGGCCGCGCGTCCGGCCGCCGCGTCCGGCGCCCACTGAACAGCGTTTTCTAACCCACCTCGAACGCCAACTTCTCCAACAATTTGCATCCGGCGCAATAGAAAATATGCCTCCAATTTTCCCGAAAGCGCCGAATCCCGCCTCGCAAGCTCGGCGGGAGGGAGAGAGGGACCCAAACCCAACTCTACCCTACAAACCAAAGCGCGATCAAAACCATCGCTCCACTGCCTCGACTTGTCCTTCACACACCCTCCGGTCTCGAGCCAAGCATCATCTCGATCTTCACCATCGGTCACATGACTCCATGTCATGTCACATATTCAATGAAGCTCCTTCATCTCACATTCACCTGTGGACTAAATCCCTGTGTATTCTCATGATCACACAATTAGTCCACCTAAGTTGTCACTCAATTATCAAAACCACACAAGGGACCTTTCACCGTGCTGCAACATAGTCATGTGTACAAATATGGCAGTTCTGGAGCCGTGAAGCCGTGGTTAAGGGCCGTTCGGGCTCTCGAGCGACGGGCATGCTTGACTCAGTGCCTTAATCATGGCGTACGGGCATGATTGACTCAGTGCCGGGAGCCATAGGATGCGTAGGAACCGCCCGTGCGGCAGCATAGTCGTGTGCGCAAATATGGCAGTTCTGGAGCCGTGGAGCCGTGGTTAAGGGCCATTCGGGCTCTCGAGTAATGGCAAACTCTATGGTAGAGAGGCCAGAGGTGTCAAAATGCCTTAACCATGGTGTACGGGCATGCTAGACTCAGTGCCAGGAGCCATAGGACACGTAGGAACCGACCGTGCGATAGCATAGTCGTGTGTGCAAATATGGCAGTTTTGGAGTCATGGAGCCGTGGTTAAGGGCCCTTCAGGCTCTCAGGTGATGACAAACTCTATGGTGGATAGGTGAGAGGCATCAAAATGGCTTAACCATGGCGTACGGGCATGCTTGACTCAGTGACGGGAGCCATAGGACGCGTTGGAACCGACCGTGCGGCAGCATAGTCGTGTGTGCAAATATGGCAGTTCTGGAGCCATGGTTAAGGGCCATTCGGGCTCTCGACCCACGGGAAATGCTATGGTAGAGAGACCAGAGGTGTCAAAATGCCTTAACCATGGCGTACGGGCATGCTTGACTCAGTGCCAGGAGCCATAGGACGCGTAGGAACCGACCGTACGGCAGCATAGTCGTGTGTGCAAATATGGCAGTTTTGGAGTCATGGAGCCGTGGTTAAGGGCCCTTCAGGGTCTTAGGTGATGACAAACTCTATGGTGGAGGGGTGAGAGGCATCAAAATGCCTTAACCATGGCGTACGGGCATGCTTGACTCAGTGACGGGAGCCATAGGACACGTTGGAACCGACCGTGCAGCAGCATAGTCGTGTGTGCAAATATGGCAGTTCTGGAGCCATGGTTAAGGGCCATTCGGGCTATCGACCCACGGGAAATGTGTTAACACTGAAATTTGGTAAGGAAGATGACAGGTGGACCCTTATTCGGCAAAGAGAAGGATTCGGCAAAGTATACATGCGGTTGGCTAAATCTCCACGTTTCGGCAAATGTTCGAGCGGTCAGTTATCCTCGGCAGAACGACATTTCCATTCAGGAAGTGAAGGGTGACCAAGGAGGAAAGAAAGGAGTGGTGAAAAAGAATTCCGACAAGGTTTAGAGTTAGAAGTTTTTATTAGTTTTCTATATTTGTAAATCGTAATCTTTTAGGACTCATGTTTTGTCCAGGGTATAAATATAAACCCTCGACCATTGTAATAGATATACACAATCAAATCAATACAAACCGGCCCCACGCCACCTTTCGAGTCCTTTTCGTCGTGTCGTCGAGTTCTTCGAGAGGAATCATCGATCCGTCAACCTCCATAAGTCCCGGCAACCTTGCTATCATGTCTAGTATCATTCGGTGGATTTAGATCGTGATGCAAGTAGTATCATCCGTTTTGCTTAGTATCGTGCGGCGGATTTAAGCTTAATGATGGGAGGTTTTTGCTTGTGCCTTGTATCGTGCGGCGGATTAAGTCATGAGTAAAGATAGTTATCGGCTCTATTAGATTTGGCAAGATCTACTAGATTCATTAAGTTATCACGTGTTACATGATCCTTTATTGTTTTATTATTATTTGTAACACTCTTTGCCCAACCTAGATTGATATTGTTCGGCTCTTGAAGGTCTTTTCATTATTATTTACTATTAAGTAGATCAAGTGCTCGGATAGCCGAATTAGATCAATCAAGGTTGTTACATGTTGCGGGTTCATGCACGTTAGAGCGTTTAGATCTTAGACAAGGCTGGATATCGTGCGGCAGATGTAGGCTTTGCTTAGCTCTAGATTGTAATGTCTTGCTTGTTCCTTCTTCATGGACCCTGATTCGGCAATTTTGCCGATACGGTTATGCTTACACGAGTAATGAGTATTTATGAATCTATTTAGACAATTGCATGCTTTTAGCTTCTTATTATTAGATTGTATCATGCGGTGGATTGATCTAGTTGTAAGAAGTGGCGTAGATTCATAGCAAGCGGTATCATGCGGTAGATTAACTTGTTTAGGTCTACACTCGACGGGTTCATGAAAGCTAGACGTGCGGCAGACTAGTTGAATTGGGCCTATGCATGTATTATCTTTGTAGATTTATAGTTGCAAATTACTTATCTTTAGTTCATCACATCTTGACGATGTACCTGTCTGAATTCATGTTTTATGTGTTAATCAATTTTCACTTGTTCAAACATGTCTTCTCATAAATGCGTATTCGGCAATCAGTACTTCATACATTTCTGTGTTATATTAGCCGAATGACTTGCAAACCTGATTGGCAGATAGCTTCCATAGCTATATGTCGTCGTAAGTGGCTTCAGGGCCGTAAATATGGAACTATCTGGTCTCACCCGGCACGTTCCAGTTTTGATCTCACTATTTTATCCCTTGTCGATTTTTAGGTCAAATCGACTGGCACGCTTCCGGATTCAGAAATGCCCGGGCACCCGATTGAAGCCACGCTTTCCGGCTTGCTGTGTGTGAGACACAGTGCGTCACATTTTGTGTCAACACACTTTTTGGCACGCTCGGTGGGACCAATTCCAAATTCAAGATGTCAGGATCTGAGATCAGCAATCAGCATGTTCTGGATGTGACTCTGGAGGAGTTACCAGCGGATCGTAGAACGCTGATAGAGCAAGCAACTGAACAATTCCAACAGAAGTACTTGATGTCTTTCTCCAAGAATAAAAGCAACAAGATCATTCAGAAGCAGTCGCCGCCAAGGGTTCTTCTTCCACATCAAACTGATGCTACTGATGAAGACGAGATGCGGAAAGTAGTAGATATTATTCACAAGGCTATGGGAGATACTATATTGAATCACAATACAACTTTTTTGAACACTTTTCGGACGATTATGATCGACACTTTTGGTCCAATAGTTGACAAACGTTTTGAGGAGATCACCGGTGCACCTGGTGGACCAGTATTCTTCAACACACAGAAGACTTCAGGAAAACCGATTGAAGGAGAAGATATAATCGGTTCAAGTAAAAATGAAGTAGTTCATACTGAGAAGCAACAAACCCATGGGCAAGTAGCATTTGGTGCAACAGGAGAAATACCAGCGTCTGCTTATAAGATCTCTCCAATGGCAAACAAATTGCAAAAGAACATGCATGGAGATGGGTATCATGAATTCACTGATTACAATGCCCTCAATGCTTTGCCTAATCCAGGGTACAAGAGTGCATCAGGTTTGCCTTCAGGAGGACAATTGCAAGGAAACCAGGGTTCAAATGTTGATGTTCTCTTGCACAAGATGGCCGATATGATGCAAAATCAATTCGGCTTGAAGCCAAAGTACACAAACTATTCTTACAAGTCTCCTTTTCTAGAATGGTACAACAGGGTGGCACGTCCACCAAGAGTGAAACCTCCAACAGATTTGACCAAATTCTCTGGTCAAGATGATACTAGCACCATAGAGCATATTAGTCGATACTTGATGCAACTGGGAGAAGCTACTGGAGATGAGGCCTGGAGGATCAGATACTTTCCTATGTCTCTTACAGGGCCGGCTTTCACCTGGTTTGCGTCCCAGCCGGCTAATTCCATTGGTACATGTGCAGAATTAGAACAGAAATTTCATGCATATTTTTACACAGGCACCAATGAGAAGAAGTTGGTTGATCTTTAGGGCATGAGGATGAGAGCTAATGAGACGCCTATGGATTATCTTCGCATATTCAGAGAAGCTAAAAACATGTGTTACTCTCTGAATATACCTGATAATCAACTTCCCGAATTGGTCATTGCAGGCATGTTGCCACATATTAGGGATAAGCTATTTGGTATGGAGTTTGAAGACCTTGGTCAACTTGCACAAAAGTTGACAGCTATGAATAATCAGGCTCAAGGGTTCAGGAGAGATGCTCATTTTCAGAAGAACAACGCTACTATTGATGTATATCAAGGTTTTCTAGAAGAAGCATCTGAATATGATGATGAGGATGAAATCGCTGCTGCAGAATTTACCTGGGCAAAGGAACCTACTCTAGTCAGTCAGCGTTGGGTAAAACAGCAGAAGGGAGCATATGATTTTGATATTACTAAGGCAGACAAGCTTTTTCTGTTACTGGTTAGAGAAGGACGTATCAAATTGCCGGAGGGACATCCCATGTTACGCCCCGAGGGGTGAAAGACAAGAAATATTGTGGATGGCATAATACCGGTTCTCATCACATCAATGATTGCCGAGTGTTCAGGGTGAAGATTCAGAAGTCTATTCAGGATGGCCATTTGAGATTTGATGGCAAGACGCAAGTGGAACGACAACCTTTTCCTCAGAACATGGTTTCTTTCCCTATTAATGTGATCGCAGTTGAAGATAAAGGCAAGATGAAGGTTTTGACTTCTGACAGGGCTAAAGAAAACGGTGCCGTAGACCCTAATTGGCAAGTTACCATAGAAGAAATGCAACGACGGAGTTGGAGTCATGATAGCCGAATGAGGAAGAACCAAGCTCCAAAGTCTAAAGTTACAGCACGTCACTTGTTGAATAAATGGTGAAGAGAGAGAGAATTGGAGTATGATGAAGAGCAGCGGTTCATTGAGGAAGAGCGTGAGTTCATGGCAGAACGTTGAAGATATGAAGAAGAAGTTTACCAAAAGGAATAAGAGGAGTATAGAAGAGAGCAAGAGCAGTCTCATTGGAACTATTCATTCTTCAGACACTGTTGGAATGAAGGCTTGAAATTACCTGCTAGAAACAATTGTCCAGAATGCAGTGATCAGTATTCAGAGTACAGGCAATCTCGAGTCAACCGCTGTCCCGTCCATGATAGACTTGGATTTCGATTTCCTGAGGACGATCGACGCTTAAAAATAAATAGTCTTGAAGGACAGCAAAGGAAAAGGTTTGCAGATCAAGCCTGGAGTCACAGCAGAGTTCACAGCAGAGAAGAAAATTCTTATAGGTGGCAAAAAGATCAATGGTGTCCTCCAGGGTTAAGGAAAAGCCAGAAGAGGAGAGTCCAACGTCTGAGGAATCAGGAGTTGAAACAAGAGATAGCCGGAAAGAAGCAAGCCTGGTGCCCCAAGAAAAAGGATAATGAGCATGGTCCTTCGGCTGATGCTAGTATGGTATTCTTCATCCCACCAGAATTCATGGCTCCCGAGGATCAGGATGTTCAGGATGAAGTATACTCAGATTTTGATGAAACTGAATATCAAGATTTAATGGCTCAACTCATGTTGACTCGACAAGCAGTTTTTGACAAGCCAGTGAAAAATCGTCACCTGAAACCGCTGTATTTAAAGGGATATGTGAATGGTAAACCTCTGACCAAGATGCTTGTTGATGGAGGAGCTACTATCAATATTATGCCTTATACTACTTTTAGAAAGCTCAGGATGACAAGTGAGGATCTATTACAGACTGATATGGTACTCAGAGATTTTGCTGGCAATCCTTCTGACACTCGTGGAGCTGTACACGTTGAGCTGATGATTGGGTCCAAAACATTGATTACTACTTTTTTCGTTATTGATGGCAAGGGGGCATATAGTATGCTTCTAGGAAGGGATTGGATCCATGCAAATTGCTGCATACCTTCAACCATGCACCAAATTCTGATTCAATGGATTGGGGACGACGTGGAAGTTGTTCACGCCGATGATTCGGTAAGTGTTGCTGCTTCAGAGCCTGTTTATTGGGAGTATGATGGATTAGACTGCCTTTCGGGTAAGGTATGGAAAGAAGGTCCTGTGAATGTATTCAACAGAGATCAACAGCCGATCCAAGCAGTCGGCTCTCATAGTAATTTTTAATGGATAATCCAATTGATGGCAATAAAGAGAAGCTGGGTCGAGGTTTTATGTTGGCTGATAAGTTGGAAGAAATTGATGTTGGTGATAGTTCAAAGCCGAGGCCAATGTATATTAGTGCAAATCTAGACCCAGAATACAAGTCAAAATTAATAAGTTTGCTAAAAGAGTTCAAAGATTGTTTTGCCTGGGATTACACAGAGATGCCTGGATTGGATCGTTCTATTGTTGAGCACAAATTGCCTATGAAACCTGGGTTTTGTCCTTTCAAACAACCTCCACGAAGAATTTACAAAATAGAGGTATTGGCCGATGTGAAGAAAGAAGTTGAAAGATTGATTGAAGCGAACTTCATTCGGCCATGTAAATATGCAGATTGGATTTCAAACATAGTACCCGTGTACAAGAAAAATGGTAAAATGAGAGTCTGCATAGATTTCAGAGATCTTAATAAAGCTACTCCGATGGATGGCTATCCAATGCCAGTTGCCGATTTGCTAATAGATGCAGCGGCAGGATATGAGGTGATCAGTTTCATGGATGGCAATGCTGGTTATAATCAAATTTTTATGGCGGTAGAAGACATTGCAAAGACAGCCTTCAGGTGTCCTGGTCATATAGGCTTATTTGAGTGGATAGTCATGACATTTGGGTTGAAAAATGCCGGTGCAACTTATCAAAGGGCCATGAATTACATTTTTCATTTGTTGATCGGCAAAATTGTGATCTATATTGATGACGTGGTGGTGAAGTCCAGAGATCATGAAGGTCATTTAGCTGATTTGCGAAAAACTCTAGAGTGTACAAGAAGGCATGGTTTAAAGATGAATCCAAACAAGTGTGCCTTTGGGGTGTCGGCTGGTGAGTTTTTAGGATTCTTAATCCACAAAGGAGGGATAGAAGTTGGGAAAAAGAGCATGGAAGCAATAGATAAAGTTGTGCCTCCAACTAATCTAACAGAGTTACAATCATTGTTGGGTAAAATCAACTTCATGAGAAGATTCATATCCAATTTGTTGGAAAGAGTATTGCCTTTCTCACCACTTTTGAAGCTCAAGAAGGATCAGACATTTGTTTGGGGTGACATACAGCAGAAGGCTTTCGACGAAATCAAACAGTATATGAAGGCACCACCAGTATTGGTACCTCCACGACTTGATAAGCCTTACAAGCTGTATGTGGCGGCCGATAACCTAACAATAGGATCGGCCCTTATGCAAGAGTTTGATGGAAAGGAAAGAGTAATAGCTTACCTTAGCCGAAAATTGTTGGATCCAGAAACGAGGTATTCGGCCATAGAAAAACTTTGTCTATGTGTTTATTACTCGTGTACCAAACTTCGGCACTATCTGTTAAATGCCGAATGTATCGTGGTGTCTAGTTTTGATGTAATTAAACACATGTTATCAATGCCAATTTTGAATGGAAGGATTGGCAAATGGGTGTTGGCATTATCAGAGTTTGATCTGAAGTATGAATCGGCTAAAGCAGTAAAAGGCTAGGTAATTGCCGATTTCATTACTCAACACCGTGATCTTTCTGTTAAAGCAGTAAGCATTGCTCCATGGGCTCTATTTTTTGATGGATCATCATGTGACAAAGGTGGTGGTGCTGGTATTGTCTTAATATCGCCACAAGGGAAAATATTTGAATATGCTTTTCCAATTGAATCCCATGTCACTAACAATCAAGCAGAGTATGAAGCGTTGCTCAGAGGACTTCGACTACTTATAGAGGTCAGAGCCACTGCTGTGGAGATATTTGGTGACTCTGAGTTGGTGATCAATTAGTTGACTGGGCAATATGAATGCAAGAATGATATATTAAGGAAATATCATGAAAAGTGCCAGGAACTTCTGAAGAATTTTTCGGTAGTAACATTGCATCATATCCCTAGAGAACACAATGGAGAAGCAAACAAGTTAGCTCAAACTGCTTCTGGGTATCATGAGAATCGGGAAGTCTTTGCCATAGAAGAAAGTATTCTCAGTGCTGATCAAGAGGATGATGATTGGAGGCATGAAATTGCTAGTTATTTGAAGGATCCGTCTCAGAGAGTTTCCCGAAAGCTCAGGTACAAAGCCCTTAAGTTTGTACTTCTTGATGATCAATTGTACTACAAATCTATAGATGGAGTGTTGCTCAAGTGCTTGAATCAAGAAGAGGCCAAAAAGATGATGTTTGAAGTTCATGAAGGATTATGCGGTGCGCATCAGTCGGCTTACCGAATGAAATGGATAATCAGGAGGACCGGGTATTTTTGGCCGACCATGCTGGAAGATTGTTTCGAATATTATAAGGGATGTCATGATTGCCAAAGATTCGGCAACATTCAAAAGGCTCCGGCATCGGTTATGAACCCTATCATCAAACCATGGCCATTCAGAGGATGGGGTATAGATTTAATTGGTCAGATTAATCCTCCGTCCAGCAAGGGACATAAGTTCGTCCTCCTGGCCACAGATTATTTTACCAAGTGGGTTGAAGCTATCCCATTGAAGAAAGTTACATCGGAAAATATGATCGGTTTTGTTAAGGAGCATATAATTCACAGGTTTGGAATTCCTCAGAGTATAACAACTGATCAGGGATCTCAGTTCACTTCTTCAGAGTTTTGTAGTTTTGCCGAAGATATGGGAATCAAATTATATAATTCTTCTCCTTATTATGCACAAGCCAATGGACAGGCAGAAGCATCAAATAAGATCATGATCAAGATCATCCAGAAGAAGATTGATGAGAAGCCAAGAAGATGGCACTTGGTCCTAAATGAAGCGCTATGGGCTTACCGAATGGCATGTCATGGATCCACACAGGCATCCCCGTATGAATCAGTTTATGGGCATAATGCTATATTGCCATGGGAATTACAATCAGGATCAAGACGGGTTATGCTACAAAAAGACTTGGCAGAGAAAGACTATAAAAATTTGATGATGGATGAATTGGAGGATCTACAATTGATTCATCTCAAAGCGTTGGAAAGCATCGAGAAAAACAAGATACGTGTTGCCAAGTATTATAACAAGAAAGTCAAGGTGAAGCAATTTGCAGAAGGAGATTTGGTTTGGAAAACCATATTGCCGATTGGTACCAAGGACAGGACATTCGGCAAGTGGTCACCCAATTGGGAAGGACCCTTTCGGGTAGTGAGTTGTGCACCTAGTAATGCGTATATATTGAAGACTTTGTTTGGGGAAGAGCTCACGAGGGCTATCAATGGCAGATATCTTAAAAAGTATTATCCGAGCATCGAAGTTGGTTCATGAGAATTGGATTCAAGATAGCCGATTGTTTAATCGCCTTCAGACTAAAAAGAAGTTGAAAGAAATAGCCGATATCGTGCATATCGCCTTTAGCACAAAATAGCCGATGCAAGTCGTATCGCCTTCAGCAATTTTTTTAAAGTATTTTTGTGTGGCCAGAATAATTTTGAACGTTTTCTCAACTGGTAGGTTTATCGGGAGAAGGGAAAGTGGAAATTAATTGCTACATGATGAGTGATGCCAATTACAGCGCAGTTGGAGATCTAATCGGCTAGTATGACATCACGCGTTCGAGAAGTTATCACTTTGAAAAAACCGTCGCATTCGAAATTTTAACTAAGGAACAGATGTCCCGTAAGAAGATTGTTGCAATCAAGCATCATTGGAGACAAACAGAGAGATCAAAGCATTCTTCATAAAAATTTTTATTAACACCCACATCAACCCTAATACAAGCTACTCAGAATCTTCATTTTCAATGAAAAGCTTGTTAAGGACAGATTGGGGGTTAGTGGCCTCGGCGATGGCGGTGGCGTGGTCCTCGTACTCCTCCAGACGAGTGCCGATGTCCTCGATCTCATCTGGGCGCCCACCGCGTAAACCAACCGGTTGGACGGAGTAGTCCTCGTTGGTATGAGACGACATTGCCACCAATCCAAGGGAGACGCCAAGGTGCACACCTTGGATGATGGCCTGATCAATCTGACCAGGCACCACCTCAAGACGAGCCTCAGCCGTGTCTCCCTCGGCGTTCACCTTGTCGGTGATCGTCTTCGCCGCCGCCTTCAGACGGTCGAGCTCGGCGGAGAGCTCTGAATACCAAAAGAAGGGAATAAGATGGCAGATAAACGGAATCGGAAATGAAGAAGTTTAAGCAGGAATATTGAACCTGAAATAGCAGTACAAAACTGCTTCCGCTGGTCCTCCCACTCGAGCTGGGCGATTCCGAACTTCTTGGTCTCCTCACCAAGAAGCTCCTTGGCCTCTTCCCGCTCCCGGAGGAAGATGAGGGCGTCGTCGCCGTTGTACGGATTCGGCTGACCCGCGTACGGGTCCTCCTCACCCGACCTCACCGGACCCCATGGATGGGGATGGTATGAACTGCCAGAGGCAGAATCCGGCGAGGCAGGAGCAGGAGCAGGAGCGGGAGCAACTGCCGCAGCCGTCATAGCCGGCGGAAGGAGGTGGTATTGGCCGGAGCCGATCCTTGCAACCCTGAAAATGAAGAAGAAAATTAAGATCGGCTAATAAAAAACGCGAGGAAGATAAGAAGACTAATCGGTTACCTCTGGCGTCAGCCGCCGTGGTTGCTTCCTTCCGCCTCGTCTGCGGCAGGAGCAGGAGCAGGAGCCATCACCGGACGATTGAAGAAGTAGCGTTCGGTGATCCCTACGCCGCTGAAAAAGCAGAAAGGAAAAATCAAATCAGGAAGATGAACAGAAAGATGACTGCTAGGGGGCAAAAGATTGGTTTTTCACCGTCGGCGCCGCTCGCCCCGAGCACGACTGCTCTCCGCTTCGTCCTCGGCGGGGCGTTTTCCACGATTGTCGCTGCTTGCCATGGAGAAGGCTAGGGTTTGGAGGGCTCTGGTTGAAGATGGAAGGTGAGGAGATGATAATGGCAGATGCTCGATGAGATTGGTGATGGAAGCCAAAGACTAGGGGTCTATTTATGAAGACCAGGAGCCATGGCGGATGCTTCGGGAAAGCCAAACGGTGGTAGGGTTTCTTTCGCCACCGTGGGCCGATATTGGGCTGGGCCGAGCAAGTTAACAATGTCGTCGCTTCGGTTCCTGGAGTACATTCGGCTAAGAGGTATGAGCAGGTGGATCAAATGCAGATCTGGACGGAAGAGCAGTTATAATTCAAAAACTGATGGCATTCGGCTAAAGGTGATTATCGATGGAAGGATAAAGTTATCATTCCCCGAAAAAGGTAAAATGGAAAAGATTCAAGATACACATTGCTTTGGAGACATGTATTTACATCAGGGATACAAAATTGCTGATTCACCTATTCAAGAATGAATTAATTGCATCCATAGCATCAGTCCTAATTCGGCTAATATCATCAAGCACCTTTCGATCATCTTCCTCAGAGCTTTGGATCTTGGACAGTCTGGTCTTGATTTGCTGATGCTCTTTGATAGCCGAAGTTATCTTTACCTTAGATGCTTCAATGGAGGTTGGTAAATCGGCAATTTTCAATCTATGGGTTTGAATTTTGGCATTTAGTTGGGCCAGTTGAGCTTCCAATCTGCTTTTCTCTTCCTTCATAGCCTGCAACTCCGGCTCAAAGATTTCCAAGGAATGTTTGGCCAACTTGATCTCAGAATGCAGTTCCTTGACCTGTTGTTCCTTAACTGATTTGTCATGCTGCAGAGTGGCCCTGACAGCTATGCTCTTGCTTGCTCTCCTAACAGTTGCAAAGTGGTCATCAAGATGAGAAATGGAATCCAGCGAGACCTTCAGGGTAGATGGAATTTCCTGATCAATAAGTTCAATAATGTCCCTTATCTGATCTGCATCTTGGACCAAGGAGTTGATGTCCTTGTTTAGGAGTGAAATTATGTTTGTTAGCCGAGCCTGGTTTTCTGCTGACAACTGCTGTTGAGATGAAGCTTCTTCACCCCTTTCTTCAGCATATTCATCAGCAATGAGAGAGTAGCTGGCTTTTGGCTGAGTGTCATCCTTTTCACAAAAGAAGAGGCACCATTAGCCGAATGCATCAACTTAGTGAAAAATAGTTAAGAGAACAGAAATGTTACCTTTCCTCCAGATGCTTGGTCAGTCACATCCTGGGTAGGTTCAATGATCTGAGTGCTTAATGCAGGAATCACCTCAGGATAAACAACATCATGGCCTGTTGAGGTAACTTGAATAGCTAGAGTTGGTGAATTCGAGACCAGATGAATAGGTTCCTCGGCTATTTCTTCTTGATCATGTGAATCATAAAAGGAAAATAGCGATAAAATGCCTGATAAGGGAGAAAAGGAAAAGAGAAGCAAGAAGAATTACCAGTATGGCTGACAACTTGAGGATCTGCTGGAATGAAGGGAGTCCCAGGAGGATCTTCCAAGTCAACCAATATAGCCGAGCCCTGGGGACTGGCTTGCCCCTGTTACAGAATAATAGATGTGAGGACATCAAACATCACTAATACAGAAGAATTGGGGATATCCATACCTGAGGGAGTGGTTTAGCTTTCCTGGTCCTTGGCTTCTTGGGTGTAGCCATGTCTTTGCTTGGGGCAAGAAGAGCTTTCCTTTTATAGTATTTCAGGAGCACCTCATCTTTGGCAGAGGTTCTCTTAAAAATTGCCAGAGTCGGAGCATTGTGTCCCAAGGCAGCAATAGGCCCAGCGGTGTAGTACTGGACTGCCTGAGGACTTAGGGGTGCAGTATCCTATTTAAGAAAGAAGTGTTCAAAACAGGAACAGAAGACAAGGAAAGCTGAATGGTTCAGGAAAAGAGATGTTGCAAAAGAAATACCTCACTATCAAAAGAAAATTGAGGGGATAGGCTCTGGCATAAGGGATGCACTTGAATGCTAAAGATATGAGAATGCCATTCTTGCCACCAAGAAGTAAATGTAGGATGAGCAACCTCAATTAATCCAAGAGGATTGGGTGCATATGTTGGGAGATTCCACCCCAGTTCAAAGACTTTGTTGGCCTCTACATTATCTGACAGTTTTTCTCTCGGCCTTATAATATTGGAGAAATATAGCCTTGGGGGCAATTGGCCGAGTCCCAACTGTCTGGCAGACATATTTGGATTGTAAAATTCATAGGTGGAGTTAACCAATCTGCCATGGTGGAATTCTGCTGGTAAAGTACAAGGCTTGACAAAGGAATTGAAAATTTCTATAGCCACATCATCTGAACAGCCCGACTCATAGTTGAACTTGCAAGGGAGAGTTAAGTTTTCATTCTCTCTATAAGGAAACCAGTTTACCTTGCTGAAACCTCTGTAAAAGATTTTGAAGAGATGACCAAGATCTATGTCAATGACAATAGATGATGTAGCTTCACCATATGTCTGACAAGCCTTCTGTGTATTATCTTCACCTTCATCATAGTTAATTGATGGAAAGCCCAGATTGTGAAGGTCTACTGAGATGATTTGATGCATGTACAATTGAAGCCACATCTGGACCAGCCACCATGGGCCATTGACACAGGCAATTTCTCCATGTTGACGCATTTGGATAGTAATCTGATGCAACATGTGATAGACGGCTCCCAAAAGATATCTGCCCAAAGGGATCAACTGACCTGCAGCCAAATCTTCAGCCATGACTATGTGGTTCAAAGTCGGTTCGTTAGACTTGCTGCAAAAAATAAATCTGCACAACCACATGTTCATGAAGGCTCTGTATTCCTTGTCAGATACAGCACCAGTGGAAGCATACGTTTGGATATACTTGGTCCATCCACCTCCTGATTTGACTGATTTCTGAGTGCTGGTACCCTTGTACTTGGTTGGGTATGGTATCTTGGTGACGTTCAGTCCAGTCATCATGAAAATGTCTGCGAGAGTGATGAGGCCATGACCAAAAACGAAGGCATTGATGGCGTCAGACCAAAAGTGAGATGCAGCTATCAGAAGAGAATCGTTTCTGGGCATGTCAGCTAAGGACAATTCTAAACAATGTTGAATATCCTGTGTTTCCCAAAGGCTGCTATTCTTCGCTTGCATTCTGCGATACCAATTCCGCCAACCTGCAATAGAAGGGAGGGCCATGTTTTGAAGGTATTCGGCCATCTGTTTGGTGGAGCAAGTCCAGATTTGAAAGGAATTCTCAGAGTTTCTTTCTCAATAAATTCCTTCAGATCAGGGTTCCCCATTGGACCAAGGAAATAAGAATCAGGTTGTGCAAGGTGAGGAATCAAAATATCGTCTTTAAGATCCTTCAAACAAGAATAGAGAGATTGAGCGAAAAGTATGGCGGAAATTGGTCTGAAAATTGCCGAATGAGTGGAGCAGGTAGGTTTACCTCCAGGATTTCTTCTTGAGTTCCCGTTGAGAGGATGGAGCGGATTGAAGCCTCCGGGGTCGCCATCAAGGAGAGTAGAGAAGATCGAAACAAGATGGATTTCTCAAACGGCGGCTGCAACTGGAAACAGTGTTGACCTAGGTGAAGTACGCTCGCAGTCAATTTCAGAATAAAATCCTTTTTATCCTAAAATTGAGGGGGCATGTGTTAACACTGAAATTTGGTAAGGAAGATGATAGGTGGACCCTTATTCGGCAAAGAGAAGGATTCGGCAAAGTATACATGCGGTCGGCTAAATCTCCACGTTTCGGCAAATGTTCGAGCGGTCGGTTATCCTCGGCAGAACAATATTTCCATTCGGGAAGTGAAGGGTGACCAAGGAGGAAAGAAAGCCGTGGTGAAAAAGAATTCCGACAAGGTTTAGAGTTAGAAGTTTTTATTAGTTTTCTATATTTGTAAATCATAATCTTTTAGGACTCATGTTTTGTCGAGGTTATAAATATAAACCCTCGACCATTGTAATAGATATACACAATCAAATCAACACAAACGGGCCCCGCGCCACCTTTCGAGTCCTTTTCGTCGTGTCGTCGAGTTCTTCGAGAGGAATCATCGATCCGTCGACCTTCGTAAGTCCCGGCAACCTTGCTATCATGTCTAGTATCATCCAGTGGATTTAGATCGTGATGCAAGTAGTCTCATCCGTTTTTCTTAGTATCGTGCGGCAGATTTAAGCTTAATGATGGGAGGTTTTTGCTTGTGCCTTGTATCGTGCGGCGAATTAAGTCATGAGTAAAGATAGTTATCAGCTCTATTAGATTTGGCAAGATCTACTAGATTCATTAAGTTATCACGTGTTACATGATCCTTTATTGTTTTATTATTATTTGTAACACTCTTTGCCCAACCTAGATTGATATTGTACGGCTCTTGAAGGTCTTTTCATTATTATTTACTATTAAGTAGATCAAGTGCTCGGATAGCCGAATTAGATCAATCAAGGTTGTTACATGTTGCGGGTTTATGCACGTTAGAGCGTTTAGATCTTAGACAAGGCTGGATATCGTGCGGCAGATGTAGGCTTTGCTTAGCTCTAGATTGTAATGGCTTGCTTGTTCCTTCTTCATGGACCCCGATTCGGCAATTTTGCCGATACGGTTATGCTTACATGAGTAATGAGTATTTATGAATCTGTTTAGACAATTGCATGCTTTTAGCTTCTTATTATTAGATTGTATCATGCGGTGGATTGATCTAGTTGTAAGAAGTGGCGTAGATTTGTAGCAAGCGGTATCATGCGGTAGATTAACTTGTTTAGGTCTACACTCGACGGGTTCATGAAAGCTAGACGTGCGGCAGACTAGTTGAATTGGGCCTATGCATGTATTATCTTTGTAGATTTATAGTTACAAATTACTTATCTTTAGTTCATCACATCTTGACGATGTACCTGTCTGAATTCATGTTTTATGTGTTAATCAATTTTCACTTGTTCAAACATGTCTTCTCATAAATGCGTATTCGGCAATCTGTACTTCATATGTTTCAGTGTTATATTAGCCGAATGACTTGCAAACCTGATTGGCAGATAGCTTCCATAGCTATATGTCGTCGTAAGTGGCTTCAGGGCCGTAAATATGGAACTGTCTGGTCTCACCCGGCACGTTCTAGTTTTGATCTCACTGTTTTATCCCTTGTCGATTTTCAGGTCAAATCAACTGGCACGCTTCTGGATTCAGAAACGCCTGGGCACCCGATTGAAGCCACGCTTTCCGGCTTGCTGTGTGTGAGACACAGTGCGCCACATTTTGTGTCAACAAAATGCTATGGTAGAGAGGCCAGAGGTGTCAAAATGCCTTAACCATGGCGTACGGGCATGCTTGACTCAGTGCCGGGAGCCATAGGACGCGTAGGAACTGACCGTACGGCAGCATAGTCGTGTGTGCAAATATGGCAGTATTGCAGTCGTGGAGCCGTGGTTAAGGGCCCTTCAGGCTCTCGGGTGATGGCAAACTCTATGGTGGAGAGATGAGAGGAATCAAAATGCCTTAACCATGGCGTACGAGCATGCTTGACTCAGTGCCGGGAGCCATAGGACGCGTTGGAACCGACCGTGCGGCAGCGTAGTCGTGTGTGCAAATATGGAAATTTTGGAGCCGTCGAGCCGTGGTTAAGGGCCCTTCTAGCCCTCGAGTGATGGAAAGCTCTATGGTGGAGAGGTGAGAGGCATCAAAATGGCTTAACCATGGCGTACGGGCGAGCTTGACCCGGTACCGAGAGCCGTTGAATGCACAGGATCCAGTCGTGCGGCAGCACTGTCATGTGTGCAAATATGGCAGTTCTGGAGTTGTGGAGCTATGGTTAAGGGCCGTTCGGGCTCTTAGGTGATGACAAACATTGTGGTGGTGAGGCCAGAGGCATCAAAACGCCTTAACCATGGCATATGGTCGTGCTTGACCTAGTGCCGAGCTGTAGGACACGCAGAAACCGGTTGTGCGGTAGCATAGTCGTGTGTGCAAATATGGCAGTTCTAGAGGTGTGGAGCCATGGTTAAGGGCCATTTGGGTTCTTGGGCGGCAGCAAACGCTGTGGTGGAGAGGCCAGAGGTGTCAAAACACATTAACCAATGCGCATGGGCATGCTTGACTTGGTGCCAGGAGTCGTAGGACGCGCAGGAACCGGCCGTGCTGCAACATAGTCGTGTGTGCAAATATGGCAGTTCTGGAGCCGCGGAGCCGTGGTTAAGGGCCGTTCGGGCTCTCGAGCGACGGGCATGCTTGACTCAGTGCCGGGAGCCATAGGATGCGTAGGAACCGCCCGTGCGGCAGCATAGTCGTGTGCGCAAGTATGGCAGTTCTGGAGCCGTGGAGCCATGGTTAAGGGCCATTCGGGCTCTCGAGCAACGGTAAACGCTATGGTAGAGAGGCCATAGGTGTCAAAATGCATTAACCATGGCGTACGGGCATGCTAGACTCAGTGCCAGGAGCCATAGGACGCGTAGGAACCGACCGTGCGACAGCATAGTCGTGTGTGAAAATATGGTAATTTTGGAGTCGTGGAGCCATGGTTAAGGGCCCTTCAGGCTCTCAGGTGATGAAAAACTCTATGGTGGAGAGGTGAGAGGCATCAAAAAGGCTTAACTATGGCGTACGGGCATGCTTGACTCAGTGACGGGAGCCATAGGACGCGTTGGAACCGACCGTGCGGCAGCATTGTCGTGTGTGCAAATATGGCAGTTCTGGAGCCGTGGAGCCATGGTTAAGGGCCATTCGGGCTCTCGAGCGATGGGCATGCCTGACTTAGTGCCTTAATCATGGCGTACGGGCATGATTGACCCAGTGCCAGGAGCCGTAGGATGCGTAGGAACCGCCCGTGTGGCAGCATAGTCGTGTGTGCAAATATGGCAGTTCTGGAGCCGTGGAGCCATGGTTAAGGGCCATTCGGGCTCTCGAGCAATGGCAAACGCTATGGTAGAGAGGCCAGAGGTGTCAAAATGCCTTAACCATGGTGTACGGGCATGCTTGACTCAGTGTCGAGAGCCATAGGACGCGTAGGAACCGACCGTACGGCAGCATAGTCGTGTGTGCAAATATGACAGTTTTGGAGTCGTGGAGCCGTGGTTAAGGGCCATTTAGGCTCTCGGGTGATGGCAAACTCTATGGTGGAGAGATGAGTGGAATCAAAATGCCTTAACCTTGGCCAATGAGCATGCTTGACTCAGTGCCGGGAGCCATAGGACGCGTTGGAACCGACCGTGCGGCAGCATAGTCGTATGTGCAAATATGGCAGTTCTGGAGCCGTGGTTAAGGGCCATTCGGGCTCTTGAGCGACGGGCATGCTTGACTCAGTGCCTTAATCATGGTGTATGGGTGTTGACGGGAATAAAGACCAGTTTTGGTACACTCAGAAACCCGTCAACAGTCCTCGATAGAAGGAAGATAAGCATTACATGAGCATATTTATCACTAATAAAGTTCCACTTGTATTCTTAGCTTGTGAAATACAGGAAAGCTGGAAACAGGCCCTGTAAGACCGAAACCCAGGTCTACTAACCTGATTCTGGTCTCACCAGGATCTGACCACCAAGCAGGGTCCCTGAATTCTACAGGAGAGCCTGATCCTGGATCCAAATGTACCACACATCAACATTCCACCTGATTGGTACATTGGACCAAGGATCCACATAGAAGCAAGCAAGATATCAAGTGAACCCAACTTCAGACAAGACTACATGTGACAAGCCAGGACAGCACTAGGAAGCTGCCATGTGGACCAGGGGCCCAATGCCAGGTCGGCCGACCAACATTTGGTGGCATGACACCTTGGCATTGCTCCCACTGCCACCTGGACCTTCTAGAAGGGGAATGGGACCCACAGGTCAGCCAGACCCAGGTCGGCCGACCTGCAAGTGGGCCCCACTCAAGGTCGGTTTGCTTCCACCGCCTTCCTGCATGACTCCCACGTGTCCTGCACCGAGAGACGTCCATTTAAGTCGGTGGAAGGTCGGTTTGATCCAACGGCGCATGGCGGAGAGCACACGGATCGCTGACGTGGCGCTGGAGTAACCCCTACTCCACCTCCACTATAAATACCCTCCTAGTCCCTCATTGTAAAGTGTCCCCAAGTAGTTCACAATAGTGTTCTCAAGCTCAAGCTCTCTTGGGAGATCAAGAGTAGTGTAGTCTAGTCTGGAGTGGGAGTTAGAGTCGAGTCGAGCGAAGCTCGGGTCTCCGGAGTCGTCTTCTGGAGAATCTGGTATAGCTCTTGTACCTTTACTTTCGAAGTACTTTTCTTATATTAATATAGTCTTGCTTTACTTTATTAAGTATTTACTTTGAGTACTTTACTTTCAGTATTTACTTAGTGCACTGCTATACTAGTGTAGTAGTGTTGTGTCTTAGTCTCATTAGTGTAGAGTCTCGAACTAGTTTAGTGTCTAGATCCTTTGTGTGTGTTTCATTACCAACTCAACCGAGGTTACTTATGTGGTAGCCGGAGTCTTAAGACTAGATTAAGCGAGGTGCTTAGGCTAGTGCTTAATAGTGGATACACCCTATCGTTGATTGGTATATCCATTCACTTTCCGACGTATATTAGCGGGTGCGGTTGTGACGAACGCAGACCCCGGTTGGCTCTATTTGCGTCGAGGGGATAGGGCATAGGGCGCCCATTCAAGTCAAAGGTTATTTGGAACGAGGGGATGAACCCTCCCCGTTTGTCACCGACTTCCCTATCATGCGGATTGTCTAGGCATTAGTTTAGTTAAGTCATTACACTAGTAAGATCGAACACGGAGTATAGTTAGATACATAGGAGTCCTTACTCACTCGTTGTCCTCCCACCTAGCTAGCTACCTACTAGTTACCTTTAGTTCATCACTCATAATCAACACCTACCCCTTTATCAATATCAATAGCTTAGATTGAGTAGAACCACCACGGGTTTCCATCACCCATTTGCTAGAGAGTCTTAATCCGCTTCCCGTGAGCGAACTACAAATTCAACACCTGTTGGTATAAATTAAGTGCAACTAAAATATAAAGGATTCCGCAAGCGCACAGAACATACCATTGTAGCATTTTACCGGGAGTAAACCGGGTATCGTTATTTATATTTTACCACGGGAAGCAAGGGTTAAAGAATCGATAACTCACCATCATGTATCTACTAACTTAGTAAATCAACTAGACTAAAGCGAGGGTAAATGATATATATATAAATAAGGTAATATAAATAATAAAACACACATGAGAATTCTATGATAAATGAGTAGCTAGCTAGAGTGAGAGGACAACGGGAGAGATCAAGGTTCCTATATACTTTTCTACTACTTTGGTTCTATAATAACAGGGGATGGATAAATATAGCAATCATACAATAGCACTTTGGGACATCGGAGCACTAGCCACGGACATGGATGAGAAGGGGCTAGGAAGGTCCGACTACGGTCCTACAAACACCAACCCGAACGAGGTGGAATACGTCGGCCGTCAGGGCTATCACTACCCTGGGGCTACCACAACAATCCGTAGGATTGGGTGCAATCTCAGGTAACCTCTAGTCTAGACACCATGTCTACACTATTAATTACTACTCTAATCTCATGAAAACTAGAGCACTCGATGCGAGCGAAGATCCCATACTAAAGCATAACTACTATACTAACAATCACAAGATAGGCATAAAAGTAAATAGAGAAGATAAATATATTAGACCATAAGTCTTACAAAGAGTAGATACAAAGACATACCAAATCTCTCGAAGACTTCTCGAAACCGGAGCGCAGCTCCGCTCTCCCTAACTCTCATCTAGATCTAATCTACTACATTGGAATGTCTAGCTCTAATTCTCTAGAGAAGAGAAGTCATCCATTCAAGGGACGCCTCTACAACTCGATCCCGCGGGAGATAATGAATTAGGGTTTAAGGGATGCCTCCTCCAGGGGCCAGGGGCCCTGTTTATATAGCCCTCTAGGATGCATCACAGCCCTCGGATCAAACCGACCTAAACGGACGATTATTATTCATCCTCAAAGGTGGTGGAACAGGGATCCGCGAGGCTGATGCTGATTGGCTAAAGTGGGCAGTCGGCCGCCCAAGGAGGGGAGTCGGCCGACTCTCCACCGAGCCCGTTCGGGGTCCCGTTTGGTCCAGAGCCTTCTCGAACCTTCCAGATTACAGAATTTTCACCGGTTCCCGATTATCTCTATGTAAACCTGACATGTGGGCCTTCCTTGGGTATTTTCAGTGACACCTACTTGAAAGCAGGACATTCACCAAAACTCGTGGAATTCTCGGTATAACCCCTATATCTAGTTGGTGAACATATTTTAGTCCTTTCTCATGTTTAGTTGACGGTAAAAATTGACACTTAACGACCGTCAACAACTCCCCCAAGCTTACATTTTGCTCGTCCCTGAGCAAAGATAAACTCAGTATGGATCAGGAGCTGCTACTATGCTTTCACGCCTCAAAAGCACACATGCGTTTAAACAAGAACTCTCCTCTGAATTAGAGTGAACTATTCTGACTCAAAACTTACTCATATTACCTTTCACCATGGGGCTTGTAACCGTCACTTGGGTCTTGAGCGGTTGAAAGACGAGACGGTCAAGTCAAGCGCTATGTTTCTCGCTCTTTGATCAACTATTATTCCGAGTTTTTGCAAGATTTTCAAATAAAACTCGAGTTCCTTGTATGAACCTTTCGGGTCTCTCATTTGTGGTATTTTTGGATCCTCTCCAAGGCATGAGTAGTGTATGCCTTCTCTCTTCTCTCGAGAATATGTGGTATTTGTGGAACTAAGGCATAGTGAAAAGAGCCTTCTCTCTCTCACCCTACTTTCTAATAGGCTTATGTGGAGCTCATAGGTGGGGGAGACACTCAAACTCACTTGCATATATTGCACAGTTAAGACATGGATCCAATAGGAACTAAAATAATAATAAAGTCATATGTGCATGTGAATGAGGAAATGGAACGGATGATAAGATGATGATAGGATGATGATAAGGAAATGATTATGAGGGGTGATCACTTGGTGAACATCTACTTCTACACTTGCTCCTTTGGGGATAACATGACTCCCTTTATTCGGAAACCTTGAAACTTCTTGAAAGGAAGGACTTGGCTACTCTTTTCTTTTCTTTCTTTTCTCTTTTTTTTCTTTCTTTTTTCTTCTTCTTCTTCTTCTTTTTTAGAGCAACCAATCCTCTGAAAACAAAACTTTAGCAACGGGGAGTGTATAACTTGAAATGATAATGACTGGAGCTTTTATGTAGACAAATGGAATGGCGATGATTATTTCTAGATGTTTACTCCCAGGATAGGAGTAAAACCTTTTTCTGGATGGAATGAAATGAGTTGTATATGTATATGTGGATGGATGGATGGATGGATGGATGCGTACTCCCAGGGTAGGAGCAGCATATGTGCGTATCTCCAGGGTAGAGACAGCACAATATGTGGTGGATGTGGACCTATATGTGGGTGGTACTTCTAGGGACAGAAGTAGCACAGAATGAATGTAGTAGTTATAAGATGGGTGCATGCTTCTGCGGACAGAAGTAGCATAGATCAAAGGATGGAGAGCACATAGTATTGACTTTAACTGCATGACTGATTCCTTATGGGTCCATAGCATAACCACACTCAATGCCTATAAAGACTACACTCAATGCCTACATAATGATCTATATAAATAGATGGGTTTTCCTAATCTAGTAAGCATGAATATATGGCTGTGGTAGGAATTTGAACTCTCGTCATAAAGGAACTCATCATGCAATAATTTAAGATTTTCAAAGATAAATTCTCCAGAACTCTAGTATCTCTAGGAACAAGATGGACAGCAGCTCAAAACCTTCCCATATCATACCCGTCAACCACCTAGACTTAGATCAAGTGTTTGCTACCCACAAGTTTCAGGTTCAGAGCAAATCTCAAATCTAAACAGTTGTATCCAAAACTCGGGAGAGTGCAAGGTTGAAAACTAGGTACTTGAAAGGAATTACGGCAGAGCAACTATTCATCATCTCCATGTAGAGTTTATTCTAGGGATCACTTTTAAGACAGACTACAAGAACTCTCCAAAAGTAGAAAAGAAATCTTTCTGGGTTTCTATAGTTATGCATCTTTTTTAGTTGTTTTAACAAAACAAGCTCTATGAATAAATAGACAAGTTGGAACACTTAGCTTGATACACGGGGGATGCTCTCCCCCAAGCTGGATGTTGACATAGTCTGCGGATATTGCTGACAGGCAGCGAAGACGTTCTAGTCTTCCTGGAGTTTCGTAGATATTTGCTGTTGGAGACAGCGTTCAACTGTTGAGGGCAGCACTCCGACAGGACACTGGACATCCTTCTGTCTGTTAGCTCTTCTTGATCCTTTATGTTCTATGAAGCTCAAATAGACAACAAAGCTTGTGGAACTGATTAAGCGTTAGTGATAAAACCTCTAAGCCTTGGTTGTCTAGAACTGACTTAACTCAAATGTCTTCTAACAGGATCACAAGAAATATTTTTATCTTTTTATAATAAAAGGATGCAGACAGACCAAATAGATATGCTGAAAAAAAATTACTTTTATGCCACCATAATGAATGATTATTCACATGGGGCTCAGTAGTTTTCTGGATGCAAATGCACAACATCTTTATTTTCTTTTTCTAATGCAGAGATAGTAAAGTGAAGATGCAATTAAGATGCAAGTAGGGAAAATAAATATGCTTAAAGGAAAATGCAATGCTGAAAAGGGCAATGCTGATAAATACCAAGTTACCTCCTTGGCAAGGGTTCGGTGATTTAATTCCTCTGAACAGGACTTCTTGTCATGTTCACTCCTTCAGTGCATCATTTGATCCCAAAGGTAGAGACCTTGAGAACTTGTGATGAAGAGTAGATGCTTCTAGTGGCCCTTTACTTCTTCTTGGAGTTTCCCTTGCTTGGTTGTCCTCTCTCCTTGAGCATCTTGTCTTCTAAAATTGCACTCCTTCCTTTTTCTTTGTTCCACCAATGATGAAATTTGTGAGTGGTGCAGCATCTATGTTCATCACTTGTGAAGTGATTTGAAATTCTTGTGACGACGACCTTTTCTTCATTCTGTGAAGTGGCAGGGTTCCAATGTTGATGAATGTTGAATGTTGGGGGACCCTGGGCTCTTCAATGTCTTGTGGAAACTTGTCGGAAGGTCGAAACGACATCTTTTGTCCTGTCTATTCCACACTCAACAGAACAAGGGGTAATCCTACTAAAGCTAGTGGTACACTAAATTAGCGATATCAAGATCATTATCAAAAACTTAACACCAATTGTTTCCCCGGCAACGGCGCCAAAAATGCTTGTTGGTATAAATTAAGTGCAACTAAAATATAGAGGATTCCACAAGCGCACAGAACATACCATTGTAGCATTTTACCGGGAGTAAACCAGGTATCGTTATTTATATTTTACCACAGGGAAGCAAGGGTTAAAGAATCTGATAACTCACCATCATGTATCTACTAACTTAGTAAATCAACTAGACTAAAGCAGGGGTAAATGATATATATATAAATAAGGTAATATAAATAATAAAACACACATGAGAATTCTATGATAAATGAGTAGCTAGCTAGAGTGAGAGGACAACGGGAGAGATCAAGGTTCCTATATACTTT
Source organism: Themeda triandra (assembly GCA_018135685.1). Classification (NCBI taxonomy): domain Eukaryota; kingdom Viridiplantae; phylum Streptophyta; class Magnoliopsida; order Poales; family Poaceae; genus Themeda; species Themeda triandra. Next base: position 168,987 of record JAENPR010000067.1, on the reverse strand, counting down.
TCTACTACTTTGGTTCTATGATAACGGGGATGGATAAATATAGCAATCATACAATAGCACTTTGGGACATCGGAGCACTAGCCACGGACATGGATGAGAAGGGGGCTAGGAAGGTCCGACTACGGTCCTACAAACACCAACCCGAACGAGGTGGAATACGTCGGCCGTCGAGGCTGTCACTACCCTGGGCTACCACAACAATCCGTAGGATTGGGTGCAATCTCAGGTAACCTCTAGTCTAGACACCATGTCTACACTATTAATTACTACTCTAATCTCATGAAAACTAGAGCACTCGATGCGAGCGAAGATCCCATACTAAAGCATAACTACTATACTAACAATCACAAGATAGGCATAAAAGTAAATAGAGAAGATAAATATATTAGACCATAAGTCTTACAAAGAGTAGATACAAAGACATACCAAATCTCTGAAGACTTCTCCAGAACCGGAGCGCAGCTCCGCTCTCCCTAACTCTCATCTAGATCTAATCTACTACATTGGAATGTCTAGCTCTAATTCTCTAGAGAAGAGAAGTCATCCATTCAAGGGACGCCTCAACAACTCTGATCCCGCTGGGAGATAATGAATTAGGGTTTAAGGGATGCCTCCTCCAGGGGCCAGGGGCCCTGTTTATATAGCCCTCTAGGATGCACCACAGCCCTCGGATCAAACCGACCTAAACGGACGATTATTATTCATCCTCAAAGGCGGTGGAACAGGGATCCGCGAGGCTGACGGTGATTGGCAAGTGGGCGGGCGGCCGCCCAAGGAGGGAGTCGGCCGACTCTCCACCGAGCCCGTTCGGGCTCCGTTTGGTCCGAGCCTTCTCGAACCTTCCAGACACAGAATTTTCACCGGTTCCCGATTATCTCTATGTAAACCCGACATGTGGGCCTTCCTTGGGTATTTTCAAATGACACCCTGAAACAGGACATTCACCAAAACTCGTGGAATTCGTCGGATAACCCCTATATCTAGTTGGTGAACATATTTTAGTCCTTTCTCATGTTTAGTTGACGGTAAAAATTGACACTTAACGACCGTCAACAACACCGGAATACTCACCCGGTTGAAGTGCTACGGGTACTGTGCGCTTGCGAGTTACCCTTGGTCGGTCTTACGTTGTCACTAGGATATAGCGTAGCTTAGCATTCTTAGGCTGTTGCCGGAAGAGGAATTATGACACCCTCTCTCTAGTGGTAGTTCGGGTTTGCAGTAGGCTTAGCTATCAGACGCCATTCGTATTTATCTATTTCTAGTGATTGCGCTAAGATCTGCCAACAAGCATTTCTGGCGCCGTTGCCGGGGAATAGATTATTTATCTAATTCTGGTAACTGCGTAAAGACTACCAACAACTCCGTGCCGAGAGCCATAGGATGCATAGGAACTGACCGTGCGGCAGCATAGTCGTGTGTGCAAATATGGCAGTTTTGGAGTCGGAGAGCCATGGTTAAGGGCCCTTCAGGCTCTCAGGTGATGGCAAACTCTATGGTGGAGAGATGAGAGGAATCAAAATGGCTTAACCATGGCGTAGAGGCGTGCTTTACCCGGTGCCGAGAGACGTAGGATGCACAGGATCCGACCGTGCGGTAGCAAAGTCGTGTGTGCAAATATGGTAGTTCCGGAGCCGTGGAGCCATGGTTAAGGGCTGTTCGGGCTCTCGAGCGATGGGAATGCTTGACTCAGTGCCTTAATCATGGCGTATGGGCATGATTTACTTAGTGCCGGGAGCCATAGGATGCGTAGGAACCGCCCATACGGCAGCATAGTCGTGTGTGCAAATATGGCAGTTCTGGAGCCGAGGAGCCGTGGTTAAGGGCCATTCGGGCTCTCGGCCCATGGGAAACGCTATGGTAGAGAGGTCTGAGGTGTCAAAATGACTTAACCATGGTGTACGGGCATGCTTGACTCGGTCTTAGGAGCCATAGGACGTGTAGAACCGACCGTACGGCGGCAAGATAGTCGTGTGTGCAAATATGGCGCTTTGGAGTCATGGACCCGTGGTTAAGGGCCCTTCGGGTTCTCGGGTGATGCCAAACTCTATGGTGGAGAGATGAGAGGAATCAAAATGCCTTAACCATGGAGTATGAGCATGCTTGACTAAGTGCCGGGAGCCATAGGACGCGTTGGAACCGACCGTGCGGCAGCATAGTCGTGTGTGCAAATATGGAAAGAAATTTTGGAGCTGTGGAGCCGTGGTTAAGGGCCCTTCAGGCCCTCGAGTGATGGAAAGCTCTATGGTGGAGAGGTGAGAGGCATCAAAATGGCTTAACCATGGCGTACGGGCGTGCTTGACCCGGTTCGGAGAGCCGTTGAATGCACAGGATCCAGCCGTGCGGCAGCACAGTCGTGTGTGCAAATATGGCAGTTCTGGAGTCGTGGAGTTGTGGTTAAGGGCCGTTCGGGCTCTCGGGAGACGACAAACATTGTGGTGGTCAGGCCAGAGGCATCAAACAACCTTAACCATGGCATATGGTCGTACTTGACCTAGTGCCGAGAGCTGTGGGACACGCAGGAACCAGCTGTGCGGTAGCATAGTCGTGTGTGCAAATATGGCAGTTCTAGAGCTGTGGAGCCATGGTTAAGGGCCATTCGGGTTCCCGGGCGGCAGCAAACGCTGTGGTGGAGAGGCTAGAGGTGTCAAAACACCTTAACCATGGCGCATGGGCGTGCTTGACTTGGTGCCGGGAGCCATAGGACGCGCAGGAACCGGCCGTTCGGGCTCTTAAGCAACAGGCATGCTTGACTCAGTGCCTCAATCATGGCGTACGGGCATGATTGACTCAGTGTCGGGAGCCATAGGATGCGTAGGAACCGCCCGTGCGGCAGCATAGTCGTGTGTGCAAATATAGCAGTTCTGGAGCCGTGGAGCCGTGGTTAAGGGCCATTCGGGATCTTGAGCAACAGCAAATGCTATGGTAAAGAGGCCATAGGTGTCAAAATGCCTTAACCATGGCGTACGGGCATGCTAGACTCAGTGCCAGGAGCCATAGGATGCGTAGGAACTGACCATGCGACAGCATAGTCGTGTGTGCAAATATGGCAGTTTTGGAGTCGTGGAGCCGTGGTTAAGGGCCCTTCAGGCTCTCAGGTGATGACAAACTCTATGGTGGAGAGGTTAGAGGCATCAAAATGGCTTAACCATGGTGTACGGGCATGCTTGACTCAGTGACGGGAGCCATAGGACGCGTTGGAACCGACCGTGCGGCAGCATAGTCGAATGTGCAAATATGGCAGTTCTGGAGCCGTGGAGCCGTGGTTAAGGGTCGTTCAGGCTCTCGAGCGACGGGCATGCTTGACTTAGTGCCTTAATCATGGCGTACGGGCATGATTGACTCAGTGCTGGGAGCCATAGGATGCGTAGGAACCGCCCGTGCGGTAGCATAGTCGTGTGTGCAAATATGGCAGTTCTGGAGCCGTGGTTAAGGGCGATTTGGGCTCTTGAGCCACGGGAAACGCTATTGTAGAGAGGCCAGAGGTGTCAAAATGCCTTAACCATGGCGTACGGGCATGCTTGACTCAGTGCCAGGAGCCATAGGACGCGTAGGAACCGACCGTGCGGCAGCATAGTCGTGTGTGCAAATATGGCAGTTTTGGAGTCGTAGAGCCCTGGTTAAGGGCCCTTCAAGCTCTCAGGTGATGGCAAACTCTATGGTTGAGAGATAAGAGGAATCAAAATGGCTTAACCATGGCGTACGAGCGTGCTTTACCCGGTACCGAGAGACGTAGGATGCACAGGATCCGGCCGTGCGGCAGCAAAGTTGTGTGTGCAAATATGGCAGTTCTGGAGCCGTGGAGCCGTGGTTAAGGGCCATTCCGGCTCTCGAGCGACGGGCATGCTTGACTTAGTGCCTTAATCATGGCGTACGGGCATGATTGATTCAGTGCCGGGAGCCATAGGATGCGTAGGAACCGCCCGTGCGGAGTCGTGTGTGCAAATATGGCAGTTCTGGAGCCGTGGAGCCATGGTTAAGGGCCATTCGGGCTCTCGAGCAACGGCAAACGCTATGGTAGAGAGGCCAGAGGTGTCAAAATGCCTTAACCATGGCATACGGGCATGCTAGACTCAGTGCCAGGAGCCATAGGACGCGTAGGAACTGTCACCAGCTAAATATGGCAGTTCCTACGTTGGCATGTGTCACAGATAGCGACATAGTCTGCCACATCTCTCTTCAAACCAACCCACCAATATTTTTCCTTGAGATCCAGGTACATCTTAGTACTTCCAGGATGAATAGAATAAGCGGATTCATGTGCTTCTCGCAATATTGCATCACGAATGGTTTTCACTTCAGGCACACATATTCTCTTCCCAAACCATAGAGTACCCTTCTCATCTATGAGGAAACCTGGTGCTTTTCCAATTACTACATTCCCAGCTATCTCCTTTAATTTCTCGTCCTCTAACTGACCCTTACGTATCTCTTGCTCTAAAGTAGGTGTCACTTCTATTTCCATAGAATTAACAACAATACCAAGGTTCAGATGCGCAAACTCGGCACACAAATCATCTGACACAGGTGTCGTCCGAAGCATGTTGGCATATTTCTTCCTGCTAAGTGCATCGGCCACGACGTTTGCTTTCCCGGGATGATAATGCACATCCAAGTCATAATCCTTGATCAGCTCCAACCAACGATGCTGCCTCAAGTTAAGATCAGACTGGGTAAAGATGTACTTCAAGCTCTTATGGTCAGTAAAGATATCAGTCTTATGACCAACCAAATAATGTCTCCAAATCTTCAAAGCATGAACCACCGCTGCTAACTCCAAATCGTGAGTAGGATAGTTCAATTCATGCTTCCTTAGTTGCCTCGATGCATAAGCAACAACTCTACCTTCTTGCATGAGAACACATCCCAATCCTAGACGAGATGCGTCAGAATAGATGGAGAATTTCTTATTGAAATCTGGCAGTATCAACACTAGAGCTGTAGTTAATCTCTTCTTCAACTCTTCAAAACTTGCTTGACACTTATCAGACCACACGAACTTGGCATTCTTCTCCAATAGAGAAGTCGTGGGTTTAGCAAGTTTGGAGAATCCTTCAATGAATCTTCTGTAGTAGCCAGCTAGACCAAGAAAACTACGAATCTCGGTTGCATCAGTAGGTGGCTTCCAATTCAACACATCCTTCACCTTGCTTGGATCCACTGCTATTCCACCATTAGAAACAATATGACCAAGGAAAGAGATTTCCTTTAACCAGAACTCACACTTGCTTCACTTAGCATACAACTTATGCTCTCTGAGCTTCTATAAAACCAACCTTAGATGCTCAGCATGTTCTTCTTCTGTCTTGGAGAATACTAGGATGTCATCGATGAATACCACCACGAACTTGTCAAGGTACTCCATAAACACCTTATTCATCATGTACATGAAGTAGGCAGGTGCATTGGTCAAACCAAAAGACATAACGGTGTACTCATACAACCCATACCTCGTGGTAAATGCTGTCTTGGGTATATCTGCAGATCGAATCTTTAGCTGGTGATACCCAGAACGAAGGTCAATCTTGGAGAACACACAAGCACCCTTCAATTGATCGAATAAGTCATCGATCCTGGGCAATGGGTACTTGTTCTTGATGGTAACCTCATTGAGTGATCGATAATCAACACACATTCTCTGAGTACCATCCTTCTTATCAACAAAAATAACCGGCGCTCCCCAAGGTGAAGAACTAGGATGAATGAAACCTTTTTCTTGCAATTCTTTTAATTGTTTCTTAAGTTCTTCTAATTCATTAACCCCCATTCTATATGGACGCTTAGCTATGGGTGCAGTGCCAGGTAATAACTCAATAATAAACTCAATGTCTCGATCAGGTGGCATACCTGGCAAGTCATCGGGGAAAACATCTGGAAAATCCTCCACAACCTGGTCCTGAGGACTAGCATCATCACCCAATAGATTCACTATGGCTGTAGGTGGTGCTTGCACTGCAACATCAACATTAATCCGATCTCCCTTAGGCGAAGTCAGGACTACCACCTTCTCTTTACACTGTATTGAAGCTAGGTGCTCTTTCATCCAATCCATACCCAGAATTAGATCAATGCCAGATGACCTCAACACGATAGGGCTAGCTTTAAAATCTACCCTTAAAGAAATATTGGTGGTGGGGCAAAAATATGATGCTGGAATACCACCCCCCGGTGAATTTACCATCATTTGATTCTTCATGGCAACTACTGGAATGCTATGGTTCTTAACGAATGCATGCGAAATGAAAGAATGTGAAGCTCCAGAATCAAAAAGGACAGTGGCAGAGATAGAGTTGACACTGAACGTACCCAGCATAATTTCTGGTCCCTCCTGAACTATATCAGTGGACACATGGTTCACCTTCCCATAGTGTGGTGGTCTCTGTCCCTGGGGATTTTGTTGATTCACCTTTTCTTGACAGTTGAAAGACATATGGCCCTCTTTCCCACAGCGAAAACACCTGTTTGACATGTTGGAGGAATTGTTCTTCATGGGATTAGCATTGGAGTTCTGACCTCCCTGCTGGTGGTTCTGGAGACGTTACTGGAAATGAGGGCATTGATTCCCATTCTGCTGCTGATACTGAGGACGTTGTTGGTTCTGATTGTGGCTCCACTGACCAGACTGTCCATGGTTCCTCTGCTGGAAACCCTGGTGAGAGTTGGGATGAAAACGAGAGTTGCTTCCAGAGCCTTGCCCACTATTCCACTTTCTCTTCTTATCTTGCGCTAGACATTCATTGTCTAGCACAATAGCACGGTTCACCAGCTGCTCAAAAGTGGCATATGTGTTGCCCTTCAACTGCAGTCTGAGATCATAATATATGCCATTTAGAAAATGGCGCTGCTTATCAGCGTCTTCACGAACCTCATTAGGAGCATAGCGAGCCAAATCCTCGAACTTATCATGATATTCACTCATAGTCATAGAGCCCATCCTGAGGTTTCTGGATTCTTCTTGCTTCTGCTCAACCAAGGCAGCTGGAATATGACGAGCTTTGAAGTCCCTCACAAAAACATCCCAAGTGATTGCAGGAGCGTTGTTGGGACGAGCAGCTTGATAGGAGTCCCACCATGTCTGAGCATTACCCTGAAGTTGCCCAGAGGCATACAACACCTTCTCCTGATCATTGCACTGAGCAAGGTCCAACTGCTTCTCCATAGCACGCAACCAGTCATCTGCCTCGAAAGGCTCTTTGGCATGAGAAAACACAGGAGGATGTCCGTACATGAACTCCTTGTGCTTATCTCTAGGTGGTTGGGCAGGTCCAGCTTGTATATTTTGCACAACCTGCATCATGGCTTGCATGGTCTGCGTCTGGTTTTGCATCATCTGATTTTGGTTCTGCATCATTTGTGCCTGCATCGCCAAAAACTGCTCTGCTGTCATTGGTGGTGGTGGTGGTGGCATGTCATCGTTGGCTTCTGCATTGCCTCTTTGTCTACGTCTGTCTCCACCCCAAGGTATCTGTTTTGCCACAACAAATGTTCAAGGTTTAGAGAATTCCAAATTAAATGAGGCTTCCATAATTCCAAGACAAATATCGCTATATAATATATGGAGTGAACTAAAAACCTTCTGGGCAATTTCCAATGTTAGAGATACAAAGAAAACTGCCATATGTTGAGTCCTAGGTATCCAACAGGGTGATCTTTATATATATAAAGGAAATTTATGAAATTATCTACCCAAATATCTATTCATTAGTTCTAACATCTTAAGCCTATAATGAAATTGTAGATGAAGTCCAAAAAAATCATTGCAATCATTCAAAGAGCCAAATCAAACATATTCATAATAACAATTTAACCAAGCAATAAAGATGCACTATTCAAACATGACTCAAATTGTGATTACTATCGTTCTTTTTAGGTTAAGGGTAAAGATCCTAAAATTCCTATTCTAAGAACGCAGAAAAAGATAACAAAAGATCCCTAGAAGCATGATATAAGGCAAGATGAGATTAGAATTTTAAAATAAGCAACAAGGAAAGAGGAAAAACAGAAATAGGGTAAGATATACAAGAAAATATCATGGTCTTTTAGAGCAAGGATTTTTTTTTTGTGGTAAATTTCTAAACTCTAAACGACCAGTTCTACCAGGCTTGCGTCCTACAGTCGACATTGAGCTGATACCAATCTGTCATACCCAAATTTTGAAGGAACAAAATAGGATATATTAAACCTTATGTGCGCCCCAGATTGGTGACTCACATAAGTGACAAATTATGGGAATGTATCATCACAATGCTTAATACATAACAAATAGTTTCGAATACAAATTCTTAAATTTATTACAGCGGAAACTATGATCACTCTCAACGCGGAAGCTCCAAGCACGGGTACGTCGACCGGTTGGCCACAAGTCTAGTACTCCGGCGGTAATCCTCATTGTAGTCTTGATCTGGTGTGGGTAGGAAAAGCAAGGGTGAGTACAAACGTACTCAACAAGTATAGCAAGTAGGTTGATCCGATGGACTTATGAACACTGTAACATAAATAAGATAAAGCATAAAACGGTAAAGAAATGAACATATTAACAAATAAGTCATTATCTTAATGTAAATGTGTCAAGGTCACCCTGTCCGTGGGCACGGACGATATATCGTTTTAAACTCTGCGCAGAGGTGTACACTTTCACTATGAGTCATGATTTCCAAATGCATGGGTTTGCAAGGTCCAAACACCGGAAATCATATAAAGCCATTTAAAAGTTCGTCTAACATGTTAGGGCCGCTAAGGTGTTTGAGCCTGCGAATGTAAGACTCCCCTTCTCGATGGCACAATGACGCGCAGCCTATACACATAAACACAGGGGCTCGCACTACACCCAACTCGGACACACCCCTGCGCCCTTTCGGGGAACCTCTAACAAGCTAGAAAAGGTCTCTTAAATAACTAGAGCCAGAGGCATATAGCCCTCATAGTTGTACGGAAAATCCATGAGAAATCACTTACGGATAAATCCTCAAATTGCTAAAATGTCATTTTTATCGTTTGTTGCTTAAACATTAATTAAGTCACATGGATCATAGTCATAGAAAAAAAACCCCAAACTATACTTGCCTTGATTATCAAATTTCTGCTGGCACTACTGATCTTCAAAATATTGCTCCTGCTCAACGTGATATAGCTCACCGTCTATACTCGATAATACATCCACATAAAATCATCCATAGGCAATCATGCACGAAGAAAATAATTCTATAATTAGAACAGTACACCAACAGTGATAAAACAAATAGTAAATCCTATAAAATTAATCTACGCGTTGCTACGAACACAAAGACGCGAAAATCACCAAAATCGGACTTAAAACGAAAAAGTTACGAATTTACAAAGATTTTCTATTATAAAATAATGAATTAAATATAAGTTCGAATTTTATAAGTTGAGAACAGTGCCAACAGTGGTACTAACATAAAAATTACGAAATTACGAATCTAACGAAATTTGAACGGTTCAAAACGGAGTTAAAATGAGGACTTTGTAAGCATTTGATTTTCAGTGGCAATTCTGTAAATAAGATTTCGAATTTTTAAGAATAAATAAAACTGAAACAGATTGAACTGCGGCGCCAGGCATGAACATGCGTATTTCCAATGTATTTTCAGAATTGTTTTTCGGAAGAAAAACGGCCATAAATCAATGGCATGTCATCATGACGGCATCCTTACGTCATCAAACTAAGAAACTGGCAAGGCACCGCACAGCGGCGTTGCGTGCTCTTGCTCTGCCTGCGTGTGGCTTGCCGGCGACGAGCATTTCGCGTGTGTGCATGTGCGCCGCTAGGATGCAGGTGTAGGGGCTTATGTGCTAGTGCAGTAAACTTGGGTCTCCATGCCCGTGACAGCGCCATGGCTGCTGCCCGCGGTGAAGTTCGCCGGTGTAAAACCAACTCCGCTACACAAGGCTGGGAACGTACGTGGATGGAAGGGTTGGACTCGGAATGGCACAGGGAGAACGAGAATACGAACTCACCTCAGGGCGACTATGAGAGCAGAGACGGATCGTGGACGGCTGGCGGCTATGAGGGGGCGGCCGGCGGTGATCTGCACAGACCGGCGACGTCGGGTGAGCAAGATAGTGCAAGAAATAGAGAAATGAATGGGCTCGCGTCCTCGAGAACCCAACACGAAGCTCGTCAATGTCCTTACCACGGCAGTGACGCGACAGAGTGGCGGATGCGCGTGCGGCGGCCGGTGGCGAGGTCTTGTGGCGGCACTGCAGCGCTAGGTGTGATGGCGAGAGGGAGAGGTGGAGCGGTGGGGAGCTTCTAGATGGTGGTGACGTGAGTGAGTCTATGGCCTCGCTATGAAGAACAACTGACAGAGAAGTGGAGGGAGATGGAGACCGCTTGGCTGAGCCATGAATGGTGGATCAGGGTTTGAACGGGTCTGTTCTAGGAGTGGAGCGGGGCGCCTGCATGCGGGCGGTGCAGGTTGGCTTGGTCCTCACGAGTCCCCGGCTTGCACGGGTGCTCGGTCACTGCTGTGATGCGGCAGAGGTGGGTCGGGGACGACCAGTTGCTGCAGCTGCATGCTAATGGGTCAAGGCCCGCGGTAGAAGGAAGGGCCGTGCTGGCAGTGACGTGAGGGAGAGAAAGGAGAAATCATTTCCTTTTACTTAAACTATATTTTTTTAACCTTGTTTTAAATAAATTTTGAATGCCTCTTTAGAGTTTTGGCAAATCAAAGCAATACAAAAAATACAAATGCACCAGAATGAATGCAAAAACATGCGTCTAGCCTTATATTTGATATTATTTTCATAAAAATTATTATTTTGCCTATGTTAAATACACCCAAATATTGCGTAATTAAATCATTTTAACTATTTTAAAATATTGCAAAATTTTGGGTGTTACAGGAACCAACCGTGCGACAGCGTAGTCGTGTGTGCAAATATGGCAGTTTTGGAGTCGTGGACCCGTGATTAAGGGCCCTTTAGGCTCAGGTGATGACAAACTCTATGGTGGAGAGATGAGAGACATCAAAATGGCTTAACCATGGCGTACGGGCATGCTTGACTCAGTGACGGGAGCCATAGGATGCGTTGGAACCGACCGTGCAGCAGCATAGTCGTGTGTGCAAATATGGCAGTTCTGGAGCCGTGGAGCCGTGGTTAAGGGCCATTGGGGCTCTTGAGCGTCGGGCATGCTTGAGTTAGTGCCTGAATCATGGCGTACGGGCATGATTGACTCAGTGCCGGGAGCCATAGGATGCGTAGGAACCGCCCGTGCGGCAGCATAGTCGTGTGTGCAAATATGGTAGTTCTGGAGCCGTGGAGCCGTGGTTAAGGGCCATTCGGGCTCTCGAGCCACGGGAAACGCTATAGTAGAGAGGCTAGAGGTGTCAAAATGCCTTAACCATGGCGTACGGGCATGCTTGACTCAGTGCCGGGAGCCATAGGACGCGTAGGAACCGACCGTGCGGCAGCATAGCCGTGTGTGCAAATATGGCAGTTTTGGAGTCGTGGAGCCGTGGTTAAGGGCCCTTCAGGCTCTCGGGTGATGGCAAACTCTACGGTGGAGAGATGAGGGGAATCAAAATGCCTTAACCATGGAGTACGAGCATGCTTGACTCAGTGCCGGGAGCCATAGGACGCGTTGGAACCGACCGTGCGGCAGCATAGTCGTGTGTGCAAATATGGAAATTTTGGAGCCGTGGAGCCATGGTTAAGGGCCCTTCAGGCCCTTGAGTGATGGAAAGCTCTATGGTGGAGAGGTGAGAGGCATCAAAATGGCTTAACCATGGTGTACGGGCATGCTTGAACCGGTTCTGAGAGCCGTTGAATGCACAGGATCCAGCCGTGCGGCAGCACAGTCGTGTGTGCAAATATGGCAGTTCTGGAGTCATGGAGCTGTGGTTAAGGGCCGTTCGGGCTCTCGGGTGACGACAAACATTGTGGTGGTGAGGCTAGAGGCATCAAAATGCCTTAACCATGGCTGTGCGGTAGCATAGTCGTGTGTGCAAATATGGCAGTTCTAGAGCTGTGGAGCCATGGTTAAGGGCTATTCGGGTTCTCGGGTGGCAGCAAATGCTATGGTGGAGAGGCCAGAGGTGTCAAAATGCCTTAACCATGGTGCATGGGCGTGCTTGACTTGGTGCCATGAGCCGTGGGACGCGCAGGAACCGGCTGTGCGGCAGCATAGTCATGTGTGCAAATATGGCAGTTCTGGAGCCATGGAGCCGTGGTTAAGGGCTGTTCAGGCTCTCGAGCGATGGGCATGCTTGACTCAGTGCCTAAATCATGGCGTACGGGTATGATTGACTCAGTGCCAGGAGCCATAGTATGTGTAGGAATCGCCCGTGCGGCAGCATAGTCGTGTGTGCAAATATGGCAGTTCTGGAGCCATGGAGCTATGGTTAAGGGCCATTCGGGCTCTCGAGCAATGGCAAACGCTATGGTAGAGAGGCCAAAGGTGTCAAAATGCCTTAACCATGGCATACGGGCATGCTAGACTCAGTGCCAGGAGCCATAGGACGCGTAGGAACCGACCGTGTGACAGCATAGTCGTGTGTGCAAATATGGCAGTTTTGGAGTCATTGAGCCATGCTTAAGGGCCCTTCAGGCTCTTAGGTGATGATAAACTCTATGGTGGAGAGGTGAGAGGCATCAAAATGGCTTAACCATGGCGTACGGACATGCTTGACTCAGTGACGGGAGCCATATGACGCGTTGGAACCAACCGTGCGGCAGCATAGCCGTGTGTGCAAATATGGCAGTTCTGGAGCCGTGGAGCTATGGTTAAGGTCCATTCGGGCTCTCGAGCGATGGGCATGCTTGACTTAGTGCCTTAATCATGGCGTACGGGCATGATTGACTCAGTGCCGAGAGCCATAGGATGCGTAGGAATCGACCGTGCGGCATCATAGTCATGTGTGCAAATATGGCAGTTTTGGAGTCGTAGAGCCGTGGTTACGGGACCTTCAAGTTCTCAGGTGATGGCAAACTCTATGGTGGAGAGATGAGAGGAATCAAAATGGCTTAACCATGGCATACGGGCGTGCTTTACCCGGTGCCGAGAGACGTAGGATGCACAGGATCCGGCCGTGCGGCAGTAAAGTCGTGTGTGCAAATATGGCAGTTCTGGAGCCGTGGAGCCGTGGTTAAGGGCCATTCGTGCTCTCAACCCATGGGAAACGCTATGGTAGAGAGGCCAGAGGTGTCAAAATGACTTAACCATGGTGTACGGGCATGCTTCACTCAATGCCGGGAGCCATAGGATGCGTAGAAACCGACCGTACGACAGCATAGTCGTGTGTGGAAATATGGCAATTTTGGAGTTGTGGAGACATGGTTAAGGGCCCTTCAGGCTCTCGGGTGATGGCAAACTCTATGGTGGAGAGATGAGAGGAATCAAAATGCCTTAACCATGGAGTATGAGCATGCTTGACTCAATGCCGGGAGCCATAGGACGTGTTGGAATCGACCGTGCGGCAGCATAGTCGTGTGTGCAAATATGGAAATTTTGGAGCTGTGGAGCCGTGGTTAAGGGCCCTTCAGGCCCTTGAGTGATGGAAAGCTCTATGGTGGAGAGGTGAGAGGCATCAAAATGGCTTAACCATGGCATATGGGAAGTCCCTTAACCACGGCTCCACTGTTGGGAATATGCCCTAGAGGTAATCATAGAGATGATGATATTCTGCCTGTATCCATGATATGTAATGTGTCCAATGAATATCCATTAAAGACAACTTGTATTAATTGGCAATTATGTGAATTGTTTGTGGAACTCTTTTACTTGTATGGTTATTCTATATTTGTCCCTGGTCGGAGTTCATGTGAGGACACACATGAATACTAGACTAGCACATGTATTAGTTGATGACTATGTTTCACAAGTCATGGACATGGGGATGTAGAACTAATAATGTGGGCACATGTATGACATCTAGGCTGGACTGACCCAACATGAGATTGTCTCTATACACATCATATATGTTATGTCCTTCGACCTGAGATTGTTGTATGTGCTCGAGATGTGTATCGACTTGCTTAAGGACTGACAAACGCTACTCCGTTACTGGGTAGTTATAAAGGACGTCTTCGGGTTTGTCGAGAAACATGCTATGAGACATAGACAATCAAGATGGGACTTTCCCCTCTCTGATGAGAGTGATATCACTGGATCACTCAAGTGATTGGATCAATAAATGCATCGCCGTGCTTGGGTTAAGTGTTAACCCACGAGTTGAACCAAATATCATGAGGCAATGGAGTAACATGTATGTGGTCGTGGTGGTTCGTCTGATATGATTATTTGCGTGCACATAGGAGTTTTCATGCCTTGCTAGAGGCCGCTGTCAGCTATTGGGTGAATAGGAGTATTCGGCCCATGTCTATGTGTGCGTGAACCCATAGGGTCGCACGCTTAAGGGGCTGGAAGCCTAATTCGGGTTGGACCCGAATTAGACAAGGCTTAGGGTTTTCTAATGGGCCTCCAACTCGGGAGCACATGAGAGATGCCTATATAAGTAGAGGGGAGGGTCGTGTCCAGACCTAATCAACATCCTTTGGCTGCAGCCGTCGCCCTCCATGCTCTCGCCTTCGCTCCTCGCGGACCTAGCAGTCCAGAGGCGCATCGCTTCTTCCTCGTACGTGTGGGACACCTTGGAGGTGCTGCATCTGGAGCACGAGGACGAATCGCAAGTGGTAGGAGGAGTTGCTGGATGACCACGCAACTGCACGGCACTGCTGCGACGCGTTCGACTACATCGAGTCATCTTCCGCTGCATCTGCACGTCTAGTGGTAATCCCGTAACCTGTAACTAGTAGTAGATCCTGGGATATGAGGTAGAAAAGTTTTGCTTTTGGCTAGCGTAGCACCCTCATAACCCTTCATCCACGGCTCCAAAACTGCCATATTTGCACACACGACCATGCTGCCGCACGGTCGGTTCCAACGCGTCCTATGGCTCCCGGCACTGAGTCAAGCATGCCGATACGTCATGGTTAAAGCATTTTGACACCTCTAGCCTCTCTACCATAGCGTTTGCCATCGCTCGAGAGCCCGAACAGCTCTTAACCTTGACTCCATGGCTCCAGAAATGCCATATTTGCACACACGACTTTGCTACCGCACGGCAAGTTCCTGCGCGTCCTACGGCTCTTGGCACCAAGTCAAGCACACCCATGGGCCATGGTTAAGGCGTTTTGACACATCTGGCCTCTCCGCCATAGCGTTTGTTGCCGCCCAAGAACCCGAGTGGACCTTAACCATGG
The DNA here is from genome assembly GCA_018135685.1 of Themeda triandra. Lineage (NCBI taxonomy): Eukaryota > Viridiplantae > Streptophyta > Magnoliopsida > Poales > Poaceae > Themeda > Themeda triandra. The sequence continues at coordinate 153,762 of JAENPR010000067.1, read as the reverse complement.
CTCCACAGCTCTAGAACTGCCATATTTACACACACGACTATGCTACCGCACAGCCGGTTCCTGCGTGTCCTACAACTCTTGGCACTAGGTCAAGCACGACCGTATGCCATGGTTAAGGTGTTTTGATGCCTCTGGCCTGACCACCACAATGTTTGTCATCACCCGAGAGCCCGAACGGCCCTTAACCACAGCTCCACGACTCCGGAACTTCCATATTTGCACACACGACTGTGCTGCTGCATGGCCAGATCCTGTGCATTCTACGGCTCTTGGCACCGGGTTAAGCACGCCCGTACACCATGGTTAAGCCATTTTGATGCCTCTCACCTCTCCACCATAGAGTTTTCCATCACCCGAGAGCCTGAAGGGCCCTTAACCATGGCACCACGGCTCCAAAACTACCATATTTGCACACACGACCATGCTGCCGCACGGTCGGTTCCAACGCGTCCTATGGCTCCCGGCACTGCGTCAAGCATGCCCGCACGCCATGGTTAAGGCATTTTGACACCTCTAGCCTCTCTACCATAGCGTTTGCCATCGCTCGAGAGCCCGAACGGCCCTTAACCTCGGCTCCACGGCTCCAGAGTTGCCATATTTGCACACACGACTTTTGCTTTGCCGCACGGCCGGTTCTGCGCGTCCTACGGCTCCTAGCACAAAGTCAAGCATGCCTATGCGCCATGGTTAAGGCATTTTGACACCTCTGGCCTCTCCACCACAGCGTTTGTTGCCGCCCAAGAACCCGAATGACCCTTAACCATGGCTCCACAGCTCTAGAACTGCCATATTTACACACATGACTATGCTACCGCACAGCCGGTTCCTGCGTGTCCTACAGCTCTCGGCACTAGGTCAAGCACGACCGTATGCCATGGTTAAGGCGTTTTGACGCCTTTGGCCTCACCACCACAATGTTTGTCATCACCCGAGCTGGCACTAGGTCAAGCACACGACCGTATGCCATGGTTAAGGCGTTTTGACGCCTCTGGCCTCACCACCACAATGTTTGTCATCACTTGAGAGCCTGAACGGCCCTTAACCACGGCTCCATGGCTCCAGAACTGCCATATTTGCACACACGACGTGCTGCCGCCGGATCCTATGCATCCTACGGCTCTCAAGACCGGGTTAAGCACGCCCGTACGCCATGGTTAAGCCATTTTGATGCCTCTCACCTCTCCACCATAGAGTTTTCCATCACCCGAGAGCCTGAAGAGCCCTTAACCATGGCTCCACGGCTCCAAAACTGCCATATTTACACACACGACTATGCTGCCGCACGGTCGGTTCCAACGCGTCCTATGGCTCCCGGCACTGAGTCAAGCATGCCCGTACGCCATGGTTAAGGCATTTTGACACCTCTAGCCTCTCTACCATAGCATTTGCCGTCGCACGAGAGCCCGAATGGCCCTTAACCTCGGCTCCACGGCTCCAGAACTGCCATATTTGCACAGATGACTTTGCTGCCGCACGGCCGGTTGCTGCGCGTCCTACGGCTTCGGGCACCAAGTCAAGCACGCCCATGCGCCATGGTTAAGGCGTTTTGACACCTCTGGCCTCTCCACCATAGCGTTTGTTGCTGCCCGAGAACCCGAATGGCCCTTAACCATGGCTCCACAGCTCTAGAACTGCCATATTTACACACACGACTATGCTACCGCACTGCCTCGGTTCTTTGCGTGTCCTACAGCTCTCGGCACTAGGACAAGCACGACCGTATGCCATGGTTAAGGCGTTTTGACGCCTCTGGCCTCACCACCACAAAGTTTGTCATCACCCGAGAGCCCGAACGGCCCTTAACCTTAGCGCCACGACTCCAGAACTTCCATATTTGCACACACGACTATGCTGCCGCACAGCCGGATCCTGTGCATCCTACGGCTGTCAGCACCGGGTCATGCACGCCCGTACGCTATGGTTAAGCCATTTTGATGCCTCTCACCTCTCCACCATAGAGTTTTCCATCACCCGAGTGCCTGAAGGTCCCTTAACCACGGCTCCACGGCTCCAAAACTACCATATTTGCACACACGCCATGCTGCCCCACGGTCAGTTCCAACGCGTCCTATGGCTCCCGGCACTGAGTCAAGCATGCCCGTACGCATGGTTAAGGCATTTTGACACCTCTGACCTCTCTACCATAGCGTTTGCCATCGCTCGAGAGCCCGAACGGCCCTTAACCTCGGCTCCACGGCTCCAGAACCACCATATTTGCACACATGACTTTGCTACCGCACGACCGGTTCCTGCGCGTCCTACGGCTCCTGGCACAAAGTCAAGAACGCCCATGAGCCATGGTTAAGGCGTTTTGACACCTCTGGCCTCTCCACCACAATGTTTGTTGCCGCCTGAGAACCCGAATGGCCCTTAACCATGGCTCCACAGATCTAGAACTGCCATATTTGCACACACGACTATGCTACCGAACAGCCGGTTCCTGTGTGTCCTACAGCTCTCGGCACTAGATCAAGCATGACCGTATGCCTTGGTTAAGGCATTTTGACGCCTCTGGCCTCACCACCACAATGTTTGTCATCACCCGACAGCCCGAACAGCCCTTAACCACGGCTCCACGGCTCCAAAACTGCCATATTTGCACACACGACCATGCTGCCGCACGGTCGGTTCCAACACGTCCTATGGCTCCCGGCACTGAGTCAAGCATGCCCGTACGCCATGGTTAAGGCATTTTGACACCTCTGGCCTCTCTACCATAGCGTTTGCCGTCGCTCGAGTGCCCGAACGGCCCTTAACCTCGGCTCCACGGCTCCAGAACTGCCATATTTGCACACACAACTTTGCTGCCGCACGGCCAGTTCCTGCGCGTCCTACGGCTCCTAGCACAAAGTCAAGCACACCCATGCACCATGGTTAAGGCATTTTGACACCTCTGGCCTCTCTACCACAGCGTTTGTTGCCGCTTGAGAACCCAAATGGCCCTTAACCATGGCTCCACAGCTCTAGAACTACCATATTTACACACACTACTATGCTACCGCACAGCCGGTTCCTGCGTGTCCAACAGCTCTCGACACTAGGTCAAGCACGACCGTATGCCGTGGTTAAGGCGTTTTGATGCCTTTGGCCTCACCACCACAATGTTTGTCATCACCCGAGAGCCCAAACGGCCCTTAACCACAGCTCCACGACTCCGGAACTTCCATATTTGCACACACGACTGTGCTGCCGCACGGCCGGATCCTGTGCATCCTACGGCTCTTGGCACCGGGTCAAGCACGCCCGTACGCCATAGTTAAGCCATTTTGATGCCTCTCACCTCTCCACCATAGAGTTTTCCATCACCCGAGAGCCTGAAGATCCCTTAACCATGGCTCCACGGCTCCAAAACTACCATATTTGCACACACCACCATGCCGCGCACGGTCGATTCCAACGCGTCCTATGGCTCCTGGCACTGAGTCAAGCATGCCCGTACGCCATGGTTAAGGCATTTTGACACCTCTGGCCTCTCTACCATAGCGTTTGCTGTCGCTCAAGTGCCCGAATGGCCCTTAACCTCGACTCCACGGCACCAGAACTGCCATATTTGCGCACACGACTTTGCTGCCGCACGGCCGGTTCCTGCGCGTCCTACGGCTCCTAGCACAAAGTCAAGCACGCCCATGCGCCATGGTTAAGGCATTTTGACACCTCTGGCCTCTCTACCACAGCATTTGTTGCCGCCCGAGAACCCGAGTGGCCCTTAACCATGGCTCCACTGCTCTAGAACTGCCATATTTGCACACATGACTATGCTACCGCACAGCCGGTTCCTGCGTGTCCTACAACTCTCGGCACTAGGTCAAGCACGACCGTATGCCATGGTTAAGGCATTTTGACGCATCTGGCCTCACCACCACAATGTTTGTCATCACCCGACAGCCCGAACGGCCCTTAACCACAGCTCCACGACTCCAGAACATCCATATTTGCACACACGACTGTGCTGCCGCACGGCCGGATCCTGTGCACCCTACGGCTCTCGGCATCTGGTCAAGCACGCCCGTACACCATGGTTAAGCCATTTTGATGCCTCTCACCTCTCCACCATAGAGTTTTCCATCACCTGAGAGCCTGAAGGGCCCTTAACCACGGCTCCACGGCTCCAAAACTGCCATATTTGCACACACGACCATGCTATCACACGGTCGGTTCCAACACATCCTATAGCTACTAGCACTGAGTCAAGCATGCCCGTACACCATGGTTAAGGCATTTTGAAACCTCTAGCCTCTCTACCATAGCGTTTGCCGTCGCACGAGAGCCCGAATGGCCCTTAACCTCGGCTGCACGGCTCCAGAACTGCCATATTTGCACACATGACTTTGCTGCCGCACGGCCGGTTGCTGCGCGTCCTACGGCTCCTGGCACCAAGTCAAGCACGCCCAAGCGCTATGGTTAAGGCATTTTGACACCTTTGGCCTCTCCACCACAGCGTTTGTTGCCGCCCAAGAACCCGAATGGCCCTTAACCATGGCTCCACAGCTCTAGAACTGCCATATTTACACACACGACTATGCTACCGCACAGCCGGTTCCTGCGTGTCCTACAGCTCTCGGCACTAGGTCAAGCACACGACCGTATGCCATGGTTAAGGTGTTTTGATGCCTCTGGCCTCAATACCACAATGTTTGTCATCACCCAAGAGCCCGAACGGCCCTTAACCACAACTCCACAACTCCGGAACTTCCATATTTGCACACACGACTGTGCTGCCGCACGGCCGGATCCTGTGCATCCTACAGCTCTTGGCACCGGGTTAAGCACGCCCGTACGCCATGGTTAAGCCATTTTGATGCCTCTCACCTCTCGACCATAGAGTTTTCCATCACCTGAGAGCCTGAAGATCCCTTAACCACGGCTCCACGGCTCCAAAACTACCATATTAGCACACACGACCATGCTGCCGCACGGTCGGTTCCAACGCGTCCTATGGCTCCCGGCACTGAGTCAAGCATGCCCTACGCCCATGGTTAAGGCATTTGACACCTCTAGCCTCTCTACCATAGCGTTTGCCATCGCTCGAGTGCCTAAACGGCCCTTAACCTCGGCTCCACGGCTCCAGAACTGCCATATTTGCACACACGACTTTGCTGCCGCACGGCCGGTTCCTGCGCATCCTACGGCTCCTAGCACAAAGTCAAGCACGCCCATGTGCCATGGTTAAGGCATTTTGACACCTCTGGCCTCTCTACCACAGCGTTTGTTGCCGCCCGAGAACCCGAGTGGCCCTTAACCATGGCTCCACTGCTCGAGAACTGCCATATTTGCACACATGACTATGCTACCGCACAGCCGGTTCCTGCGTATCCTACAACTCTCGGGACTACGTCAAGCATGACCGTATGCCATGGTTAAGGCATTTTGACACATATGGCCTCACCACTGTTGGCGGTCCTTATCGACACATTTTAACCGCCAACTTAAGATAGAAAAGGGAGAAATACATGTTCTTATACGCATATACTTGTGCTATTAACCGAATTCCACTTGTACCTGGAGTTCAGCAATGTTTACAGGAAAAACTCCAAGTACATGGAATTTTATACAGAAAAGGCGCTTTCCGGCAAAGCGTAAAAGAGGCACAAGTAGGAGACAGGCCCAACCAGAGCAGAAATGGGCCAAAACACCACACCTGATAGGAGAGGCCCACCGGCCAAGGTCGGTTGGGGGGCAGCTCCAACCTGGCGCGCTCGCGCCAGGGGCGCGCTCGCGCCCCCCAGCCTGACAGGTGGGCCCTGCTTCCTGGAGGCGGTTCCATCAATGCAAAGGAGGGCGGTGCGCTAGTGTTCCTTCCATATCTAGCTCCGAACCGACCTGCTCAAGATATAAAAGGGGAGAAATTAGTATTTTCCAAACACATATTCATTTGAGCCATTCTCCTCTACTCTTGTTCTTTAGCCTAGTCTAGTAGCTTAGGAGCTAGGTTGAGCTATCAAGGAGGGCTTGTCTCCTAGGAAGAAGATTCATCACTTGGTAATCTATTATGGAGTGTTCTTCCTATTTCAAGTTCTTGTTCTTACTATGTAGCCTTGTTCATGAACTAGAGTATAGTTGTGTTCTTGCTAAACCTGATTCATATGAACTAGACCAAGGTTCTTATGATCATTGCTTAGCATGTTCTTCGTTGTTCTTAGATGATCATATACTTTATAGGATTAGAGGTCCTGATGAGAATGGAGTAATGGTTCGTCGTTCCTTCGGGTTTGCCTATGTTCTAGCTCGTCCATCTCGTAGGGTGGGAGTCCGCGGGAATGTAGGTAGTTCTCTAATATGCGGACGTGGTGTCCGGATACGAGAGAGCCTTCGGATATGACGGCATGCCACGGTTGAGGGTAGGCGGGTGGTGACATGCCAGTTCGTCCTTTGTAATCCCCACGTCCGCATGTCGTGTAGGAGTTTGTAAATGCCTCTATCGGGCGGCCGGGACCCAGTACTGCGGGGGTCTCCCCGTTACTTTAGGCTCGACCCATCTCTAACCCCGTAGACTATATCAATTAGTCTGTTCATGACATTGCTATGTATGACCTACTGCTCCACTTAGATTTATTCTTTATTCGTTCATTCGTTTATTCTTTCTTTTATACTTTATCCTTGAGTTTGGCCAAATGTGTGTCCACTATCTTGCGTAACCATTATACTTACCCCTATATAGCACTAAAGTCACATTTCGATGATGTGAAGTCAAGTATCCATATCCATGTTTAGACACCTTTACACCATGCCTTCCTATGGGAAATATAAATAACGATACCACGAGAATACTCCCTAGGGTGAAATGCTACAATGATAGATCCGTGCGCTTGCGGATATTATCTATAGAACACGACTATCACCTGGTGTTTCTTGGCGTGACCACTGGGATGTAACAATTCTAGTGATTGCGCTAAGAAATGTGAACAAGCATTTCTGGCGCCGTTGCCGGGGAAGGCATTGATTGAAAAGAATCTAGCATAAACATGGATATGAATTGACTTCATTAGAAATGGACATAGTCTATGCAGGCTAACTTTCATGTTTTCGTCTATTGTGGATGAAAATAGGATAGTGCAGGACTGGTTCATTTGCCAGAATTTTGATACGAATCCAGAGGCAGCTCTGCTGACAGTTGAAACAGTACCATCCACACCATCAAAGATGGCCCAGAAGTCAATCCACGAGTTCTCAGCTCCCGCTATTGCCCGTGTGCCCACGGGGCCCATTGTCGACGCAGCGGAAAAGAACTTTGAGCTCAGGACTGGACTATCACGATGGTGCAATCTAGTCCATTCTCTGGACTACCCAATGAGGATGCAAATGCTCATTTGCAATGCTTCATGGAGCTCTGTGACACAGTCATCATTAAGGACATATCTGCTGAAGTCATCAAGCTCCGTCTGTTTCCCTTCTCCCTCTCAGGGAAGGCGAAGCAGTGGTTTTACAAGGATAGAGAAGCGGTGAGCACGTGGAACAAGTGTTCCGCGGCATTCCTCGCCAGATTCTTCCCAATGGGCAAAACAAATGCCCTAAGAGGAAGAATTACCAACTTCCAGCAAACGCAGCACGAATCCATCCCTGAGGCATAGGAAAGACTCCAAGATTATATTCAAGATTGTCCTCATCACGGGATGGAGGAGTGGCTGGTGCTCCAGAATTTCTACAATGGGTTAACACCCATGTCAAAAGGGCACCTTGATGCCGCTGCTGGAGGAGCATTCCTATCGCTCACAGTTGACAAAGCTACGCTTTAGTCAACAAAATGGTGGAAAACCAAGCTTGGGGGAAGTTAGGACCCCAACCAAGAATGTAGGGCATGCACACGGTCAAGGAGAGACGATATGCTTGCCGCTAAGATAGAGCTACTCCTCAAGAAGATGGAGGAATGTGCTACAGCTAGCATGCCCGACTCCGTCAAAACCATGGACTCTCGCATGACTTGTGAAGTCTGTGGTAATGTTGGCCACTCAGGAGGTGACTGCCCTGAGACCCGTGAAGAAGCAGCATACATCAACAACGGGTTTCGCCAACAACAAGGAGGAAACAGTGGCTATTCTCGACCACCATTCCAAGGTAATTCGAATTATAACTCCAATTATAACTCAAATCAGCCTTCGTTCAAAGACCTAGTCCTTGGGCAAGCCAAGATCAATGAAAACCTGACTAAAAAGTTGCTCGACAATGATAAAATTCATGGAAGCATAATAAGATAGAAGGCTTATCTTCTGCCGTTAGAGATCACCGGGCTTCAACAAAATGATAGAAACCCAGTTAGCCCGGATAGCCGTATCTCTCCCAAACAATAGTGGCTTAGGAGGAATACCCAGGCAACCCGAGATCTCACTTGAAACAAGTTAATATGATCTCGACATGGCCGGTAAGCCATGTCCCGATTGGGGTTCTCTTGGAAAAGAAGGGAGATCGAGGCCGACCGACTATCACCATCGCAATAGGCCCACACACCATTGATAATGCCTATTGCGACCTCGGAGCAAGTGTCAACATGATGTCCAAGGCAACATATGAGAAAGTGTTGGGAGGACCTCGTCCCCGCCGGCATTTATGATGCGGATGGCGAGATCGGACTATCACACGGCCGAGGGGATAGCAAAGGATATCCTAATTAGGATCCGGGATGAGTATGTCCTGGATTTTGTCATCCTCAACACAGGGGACACAGAAGAAGGACCACTCATTCTTGGTCGACCATTCCTCTTCACCACCAAGGCAGCACTATATGTCGGGAAGGGCATAGCCAGTTTTCACTTCAAGCAAAAGGTGATCAATCTTTGATTCAATGGCTATCCCAAACCAGCAGAATTAAAGAAGAACCCGCCAAAGAAGCGACAACCCAGGTGTTGACACTAGATACGCACACGAAAGAATCAAAGAGAAATAATCCGCAAGCACACGGATATCGGTGAGCACTTCACCCAGGAGATAAGTCCTGAGTATCGTATTTGTTTTTATCCGCTAAGAGAAAACGTGCAATAGACTAACCCGATCTTTACTACTACCCCCCGGGGTGCTAGTCAAGTGAGAATTAAGCGATATAGAGAGAACTCCTTCGTCGGTCTTCTTCTAACCTATGGCAAGCTTTGAGACTACTTTTGTTCTAAGGGGGTACCCGAGGAATAGACACCACGAGGATGCTAAACCGGGCACAAAGGACCTACCTTACCTACCAACGGGAAGTGGATTACAAAGGTAATAAAGGGATTGTCACTTCCCTCACTACTACCACGGTTCCGCCGAATAGGGAGCATCTACAAGTGAACCTAGCCTAAGCACCATGCTTATGCTAAAGAACGATTACTCTATTCCCAACGCGAAGCGAATAAAGTAAACTTGTAAACCAAAGAACAATAATATCAATGAACTTACTAGTATTAGAAGTTGAATTGCCGAATGATTAAAAACCAAGCCTCGGGTTAGGAGACTTGATCCCGCAGATACACTGGAGAGGAGACACCGACAGGCCGGGCTTCCTCCAAATCTACCTCCACTCTATACTCTCTCAATCTCTCTTGATACTAATACCCTATAAAGATAGATCCATTCGAGGGACCCTTCTCTATCTAACTCTCTCTCTCTGGATTGAAGTCTTGAATGAATTGAAGAATGAATTAGGGTTTCACCCAGGGGCCAGGGGCTCTGCTTATATAGCCCCCTAGGATTAACCACAGCCCTCGGATCAAACCGACCTAAATGGACGATAATTATTGATCTTCAAAGTCGGTGGAGGCAGGATCCGCGAGACTCCACCTAATTGGTGGAGCGGGGAGTCGGCCGACTCCCTCCCCGGGCCTCGGCCGACCCGGCCTCTCGCCGTGGGCCCCGAGCTTCGTGTGTTGCCTTCGGAGTCTTCTAGATTATACTTTTTCACCCGTTCGGTCTTTCTCTCTATGTAAACCCGACATGTGGGCCATCTTGGGTAGTTTTCAGCCGTCACCCCGCGAAATAGATATTCACCAAAACTCGTGGAATTCTGGTGGTAACCCTATATCTATCAAGTATTTATGAATAGGTCCATTTGCATGCTAAGTTGACGGTTAATTTTATGAGTTAACGACCGTCAACAAACTCCCCACACTTGTCTTTTACTCGTCTCGAGGAAAAGGATGGATTACTTTAAGCATAGCCTCAAACCAAGACATCAACATTAGATTATCCCTCGATCATACCATCTCAAGGGATTCAAAGTGTCTACCATTGAACTTTGGGGAGTTGAAAGATGGAACAGCGCAAAGTAGAGATCCTTCTTCTATCAATCCTGTCACTCGGAGTTTTTATAACATTTTTGCAAAGAAAAACTTAGCTTTACCCTTCTCCATCATGTAGCACACTCGAATCACTCATTATATGTGGTATTTGTGGAACTCATCATTATGTATAGAGCACTCAAATCTCTCAATGTATGTAGTATTTTGGAACTCACTTGAGGCATGTGAAAGGGTATGCCTCCTATTCTACTAAGGCTTATGTGGAGTTTAAGGTATGTCAAGGAATAGCATTTTTACCCGTGCATATTGATTAGTCAAAAACGGGAACCAAGGAGAGGGGACCTTACTCTAGATCAAGTGTGTGCAAGTGTGTGGAATATTTGGTGGCTAAATTGATGATAATAATGCTCCTTCCCTCTCTTGCACACTCTTCTCTTGAACATTGCTTTGCTTGATCTTTTCTTGAATAGCTCTTTGAGCTTCTTTGAACTTTCCTTCTCTTGGGATCACAATACTTAAGAGCTCATGGGCTATCTCTTTTCTTTCTTTTCTTCTTCTTTCTCTTCTTTTTTTTTAACATTATTTTTGCATAGCCCATGTCTCACTCTCGGACACAATAACTTTCTTGAATACGATGATGATGTTGACGATAATAATCGACAACTGGATGATGATAACAATTCTTGGAGCATATAGAAATCCTAGAAAGTGTATGTATCCTTCTCCCAGTGTAGGAGATGGATGAATGGCGGAAAGCATGTTTTTGCGTACCCCTAGTGTAGGAGGAGCAGATATATATGTGGGTGTAAGTGCACTTGATCATATGAGTAAGAGACCCTTCTCTAAGGCTCTAATACCGCCAAGACTATTCTCAACACAAATAAAAAGCTTATGTCTTTGGTCTTTCGAAATTTTGTCGACGAGGCTCTATAGGCATTTATAACCACGGAGGAGAAGTATAGCTAACATTTTAAGATTTTCGAAAAGAAATTCTCCAAGCAACTAGATATAAAGAAATCGGGTTCTCATGGTCCATGCTATATCACTGTCCTCAACAACTTAAGTAAAATGGGGTCCCTATAAAATACGTTCCCAACAAAGAACAGGGATTCCCGGGAATTATCATGGTGTGAGTCTATCTTGGGGTCATGATTAAAATAATCTACCTTCTCGGATATATATATAGCAAGTGATTTAATTCAAAGTGTTCCCCAAACGAATCGGAAAAATGTGATCGGTATAAAATTTGGAACGTAGGGAAGCAAACCCGATCGTGGACGAAAATCCTGGAGCCAAGCGGGCCCGGCCATGGGCGGCCGACCCTAGATATGGGGTGGCCGACTACGCGGTGGCCCCTCGGGGTCCGCTTCGTCGTGCGTGATCTTTACGTTGTATATTCTCAAATATGTTTGCTTTTCATTCGATATCCGTTAGTTTCGTCGTCGGTTGCCTCCCCCACACTAGATTCCTGTTATCTTCATTCACAACAAGGTGGAGACAAAAGAGGCAACACATATGCAATAATAAATATAACTAAAAACTTTATTTCATCTTCATTAAGGCCTGGATTACAAGTATTGAAAGGAACTAAGATCGAACTAAACTTTAACTAAGCATTCTTGCAAACTAAAACTTTTAATCTAAACACACTAGGCCTTTCTGATGCTAAGACAAATCTCATCTAATCAACTCGCTTTTCTAGAGCGTCTAACCTCTTTTCTAACTTATCCGTCCTCTTCTCTTGCGCACGAAGTCTATCTATGAGAGTGACAATGCTACTGCTCTGGATATGTTGGGAGTTTCGCGAGAGATGCAATAACGTCGCGCGAGTTTCTAACTCCTTCTCTAAGTCTCGCAACGGTCTTGCGACGCTTCCTTGGAGCTTCGAGGCGGCGAGAGCCGCTTTTGGGGCTTCTTTTGGAGGGACGAACTTCACTTTGCTCGGGTGAGCACGGACTCCCTCAAAATACTAGCGCTCTCCGAGTGCTATACTTAGCACGAGACGATCTCTCCTTGCTTGTTGGTCTTCACTCCCATAAGCATCTCATTGTGCTTAGGAGGGAGGATCTTGGTGCCTTCCGGGAGCTTCACAATAGGACCCTTTGGTGGAGGTCCATCTAGGAGCAAAGGCTTGGGTGTGGCGATGACCGGTTGGGCGAAGTAGCTATGGTCAGTAAACTTGAGGCTTTGGAGGAATAGAGGCTAGGGGTTTGGGCTTAGCAAGAACGATGCCCTTGCTCTCGGGCTCCTCTCTTGGGATGGTATTGAGATCAATCCGAAGCGGATCAATCTCCTATCTAAGTTTTGCTCGGGCTTCACCATTGCCGTAGCAAGCTTGATGCTAGGAGGAGGAGGCTTTAGATGGAATGAGGTTGGCTCGAGGCTTTCTTTATATAGGGGGATGGAGAGGCATCTAAAGGGAATCTCCGAAGGAATAACGCGTCAACGTGATCTCAAAAACCCTAATCGGCAAAAATTCTGAAGGAAGAGTATGGAAGGATCACGAATGCAAAAGCCGGCGGTGAATGGGGGAGTCCATGGGTGGCCGACTCCCCCTATGGGGCGGCCGACTCGGGCAGTGGACCCCCGCGCGGGGCTTTTCGCAACCTATTTAGCGTATTTTTGTCATTCGGAAAAATACCCCGGACCCCGAAAAATGAAAAGTAAAAAGGTCGGGCCCAACTACCTAATTGAGAAAGAAGTTTAATTCATCTATTTCACCTATTTCCTCAATGGGCTCTAGAAATATTTTAAGACGTTGACCATTTACCTTGAATATCGTACCTTCGTTGTTGCGAAGCGTAACGGCTCCATGCGATGATGAGCTTACTACTTCGAACGGTCCTTCCCATTTGCTTCGAAGCTTTCCTTGCTCGAAGAGTTTGACCTCGGAATTAAAAAGTAATACCTTGTCTCCGGGTGTGAACTCCTTGATCTTGATTCTCTTGTCGTGCCATCTTTTCACTCTTTCTTTGTATATCTTGGCGTTGTGATAGGCTTTCTCTCTCCATTCTTCTAATCTAGAGATTTGCATCTTCCTTTCTCTCCCGCCGCTTCTAGGTCCATATTCCATTTTTTGATGGCCCAAAAGCTTTGAATTCCAGCTCTTGGCAAGTGGCGGAGTCTTTCCATAGACTAGTTGATATGGTGACATCCCGATGGGTGTCTTGTATCTTGTCGATATGCCCATAGTGCATCGAAGCTTGTCCTTCCATGCAGTTCCCATTTCATTCACTGTCTTCTCGAAGAATATTCTTGATCTCGCTTATTTGATGTCTCGCTTGGCCACTTGTCGAGGGTGATACGGAGTAGCAACATTATGGCGTACTCCATGCTTCAATAAGTATTGCTCAAAGCGTTTGTCGATGAAATGTGATCCTCCATCACTTATGACTATCCTTGGGACACCGAATCTTGGGAATATTATTTCTTCGAACATCTTTTTGGAGCTTGAGCTATCTCGCCTTTTTGCATGGCGAAGCTTCGACCCATTTGGACACATAGTCCATCAAGCTACGGGGATGTATTCACATTTCTTCGACGGTGGAAATGGTCCCATGAAATCAACTCCCGGACATCAAAGAGCTCGATCGAAGGTTGTTGATAAGTGGCATGGCATCTCTTGAGTTAATGTTGCCATGTCTTTGACAAGGACCGCATCTCCGAATGAAATCTTTGTGTCTTCATACATTGTTGGCCCGAAAAAATCCGCATTGCCAAATCTTCGCATGTGTACGGAACACCCCATAATGGCCTCCATATGGTGATGAGTGGCATCTTTCGATGATTTTGATTCCTTCTTCAAATTGGCACACATCTTCGAAAGCGGACCATCGAGCACACTCGGAAGAGGTAAGGCTCATCCCATATGTGAGTACGACTCTCCCGGATAAGTTTCCTTTTGTTGCCTCCCGGTGGTACGTAACCCGTAACCATAAAATTAACAATATCTGCATACCGGGGTCGATCGTTGATTCCGTAGAGCATGTCGTCCGGTGCGTCGTCGATGGGTAGTTCCCGTGGTTTCTCAACGCATTCTAGACAAGTGATCGGCAACGAGTTTTCTACTCCCTTTTTAACTTTTATTTCTAGATCAAATTCTTGGAGTAATAAAATCCATCTTATCAAACGAGGTTTAGCATCTTTCTTAGTGAGCAAATATTTTAAAGCGGCATGATTAGTGTAAACAATCACTTTGGCACCCACTAAGTAGGATCTAAACTTATCAATAGCAAAGACAACGGCTAGGAGCTCTTTTTTCGGTGGTAGCATAATTAAGCGAGGTCCGATCAAAGTTTTGCTAGCGTAAGCTATTGCATGATGCTTCTTATCCTTAGTCTGTCCCTAACACTGCTCCTACGGCGTAGTCACTTGCATCACACATAATTTCAAAAGGTAAAGTCCAATCGGGGGTTGAATGATTGGAGCGAGAGATGAGCACTTTCTTAAGGATCTCAAATGATTGTAAGTAGGCATCATCAAAGTCAAAAGGAACATCCTTAGCCAATAAGCGGGTAAGAGGTCTAGCGATGTAAGAAAAATCTTTTATGAATCTACGATAAAAACCAGCATGACCAAGGAAACTTCTAATTCCTTTCACATTGATAGGAGGAGGCAGTTGTTCAATAACTTCTATTTTGGCTCTATCTACCTCGATGCCTCTTTCGGACACTAAGTGTCCTAGCACTATTCCTTCTCTAACCATGAAATGACACTTTTCCCAATTAAGGACTAAGTGTTTTTCCTCACATCTTTGTAAAACTCGATCTATGTTTTCAAGACACTCATCAAAAGTTTTTCCATAAACGAAAAATCATCCATGAAAACTTCCATAATCTTTTCAATCATATCGGAAAATATAGACATCATACATCTTTGAAAAGAAGCTGGTGCATTACATAACCCAAAAGACATCCTACGATAAGCAAAGGTTTCATAAGGGCATGTAAAGGTCGTTTTGTTTTGATCATTAGGATGGATAGGGATTTGATGATATCCGAATATCCATCAAGGAAGCAAAAGTAAGAATGGTTGGCTAATCGCTCAAGCATCTCATCAATGAAAGGCAAAGGAAAGTGATCCTTTCTTGTTGCCTTATTAAGCTTTCTATAATCTATGCACATTCGCCATCCCGTGACGGTTCTTTGAGGGATTAACTCATTCTTCTCATTTTGGACAACAAGCCATGCCTCCCTTCTTGGGCACAACTTGGACAAAGGGGCTGACCCACTCACCGTGTGGCACGGGGTAAATAATCCCAAATAATGCAACGGTTTTAAAACTTCTTTCTTAACAACTTCCCTCATCGCATTATTGAGCCTACGTTGGGGTTCTCTAGATGGTGGAATATCGGGATCTGTGGGAATGCGATGGGTACAAAGGGCAGGACTAATTCCTTTGAGGTCCTGGAGTGAGTAGCCAAAAGCTTTTTTATGTTTTTCTAGGACAGCCATTAAGCGAAAAGTCTGCTCCCGAGTGAGAGTATCACTTATGATGACGGGAGTGTGCGGATCATTTCCTAGAAAGGCATATCTAAGACCGGGCCGGTAAAGGTTTGAACTCAATAGGAGGCCTAGGTGGTAGGGTAAACTCGTCTAATGGTTCATTCTCGTAAGGGTCGGCTTCTTCTTCTATGAAGAATCTAGCTTCGTCTTCTAATTCTCGGTTTAACTAGGAATTCTAGAGAGGCTGCTCTAAATTCCTCCAACGGATCATAATGTGGATGGGGCTCGGTCCTAGCATTTAAAGAGTGTGAAATGGACATTGCAAACTGGAGTTTCTTGCCTAAACAAATGTTTAGTTTCCCAGTTTGTCCTTCATAAAGAAGTCTTCTAAATGGTTGTCCTATCAACAAAAATGGAAATCCCCTATGTCAAAGACATAAAAGCTTAAGTGAACAGGGGTTCCTTCTACCCTAGGAGTGGTAGGACATGTAGGATTCCTAAACAAGGAAGAATTTGTCTTGAAAGATTTCTTATGAACTTCACCGTTGGGGTCAATGTCATGTTTCTTTGCAAATATTTTGCTAGTGTGGTAGACATGATATTTATACCTACAACTGGATTGTAAAGAGCGTCTATGCGATCATTGTTAATCATGCAATGAATGGGAAGAGAAGATGAATCCAAAATTCGAATTATTTTGGAGGAAAGCTCGACTCTTCTAACCACTCATTGCTCATGACAGACACTAACTCTCCCGAGGTTTTTCCCGTTGGAATATCCTCATCAATATTGCATGGCTTTATTGGGTGATATTTGCCTTGTGGCTTCTTCACCTTGTGATAGTTGAAGATGTTTCCAAAATCGGAAAAACAGATCGGGTTCAATATCTAGCATAAAATTAGGAAGTGGAATGTCTTCCTTGTCTTGCTCAAGACATGGATTAGCCGAGGTGGATGGTGTATCGGCAAAGGGTTGTCTTCAAATACTTGAGGTTCTACTTCTAGGAGGTAGTCTAATTCACTGGATAGGATTTGGTCTAGGATTGATCTTGCTTTCTCGCAGATATGCAAGAATGATCCTCCCGAAGTTGTGTCGAGCAATTTTCTACCGTCTCTACTCGACCTTTATAAAAGTGTTGTAAAAGAATGGGATCTCGGTAGACTAAGGTCCGGCTCCGATGCTAAAAGTGTAGTAAAACGATTCCAGGATGAGGCCAAAGATTCTTCGGGTTCTTGCTTAATAGTCGAACCTTGACTCTAAGGTCAACGATTTGGGAGATGGGATAGAAATCTAGGCAAAAGTTGGAGCGTAAGGACCCCCAATCTCCTTGTTGCTTACCTACACTTTATCATACCATTGTCTAGCTTTTCCCTTTAATGAGAAAGGAAATAGCTTCCAACGGAGGGTTTTGTCGGACATGCCCTCTATGCGAAGACAAACATGTTTGCTCAAGGTCTCTAATGTGAAGGTAAGGGTTTTCGTCTCCTTCTCCCGAAAAGGATAGGCTTTGGACCAATGCAATCAACCGCGGACTCAACCTATAGCTAGGTGTTTGGATAGGTTGTGATGACTCATGTGGCACTAGGTGGTCTCCGTGGGTGCGTAAAATTGAAAGATAGGAATGGAATTTGAATTATCCATAAGGATAGAAAAAGATAAAATGTACGGAAAAGTAAAGTGCAAGAAAAAGATAAAAGTATAGGTACAAGGTAGAGCAAGATTTAGGTTATCTAAGCGAGACCGTCTTTCTCCCCGGCAACGGCGCCGAAATGCTTGTTGACACTAGATACGCACACGAAAGAATCAAAGAGAAATAATCCGCAAGCGCACGGATATCGGTGAGCACTTCACCCGGAGATAAGTCCCGAGTATCGTATTTGTTTTTATCCGCTAAGAGAAAACGTGCAATAGACTAACCCGATCTTTACTACTACCCCTGGGCCGCTAGTCAAGTGAGAATTAAGCGATATAGAGAGAACTCCTTCGTCAGTCTTCTTCTAACCTATGGCAAGCTTTGAGACTACTGTTCTAAGGGGGTACCTGAGGAATAGACACCACAGAGGATGCTAAACCGGGCACAAAGGACCTACCTTACCTACCAACGCGAAGTGGATTACAAAGGTAATAAAGGGATTGTCACTTCCCTCACTACTACCACGGTTCCGGCCGAATAGGGAGCATCTACAAGTGAACCTAGCCTAAGCACCATGCTTATGCTAAAGAACGATTACTCTATTCCCAACGCGGCGAATAAAGTAAACTTGTAAACCAAAGAACAATAATATCAACGAACTTACTAGTATTAGAAGTTGAATTGCCGAATGATTCGAAACCAAGCCTCGGGTTAGGAGACTTGATCCCGCTGATACACCGGAGAGGAGACACCGAAAGGCCGGGCTTCCTCCAAATCTACCTCCACTCTATACTCTCTCAATCTCTCTTGATACTAATACCCTATAGAGATAGATCCATTCGAGGGACCCTTCTCTATCTAACTCTCTCTCTCTGGATTGAAGTCTTGAATGAATTGGAGAATGAATTAGGGTTTCACCCGGGGCCGGGGCTCGCTTATATAGCCCCTAGGATTAACCACAGCCCTCGGATCAAACCGACCTAAATGGACGATAATTATTGATCTTCAAAGTCGGTGGAGCGGGATCCGCGAGACTCCACCCGATTGGTGGAGCTGGGGAGTCGGCCGACTCCCCCCCGGTCGGCCGACCACGGCCTCTCGCTGTGGGCCCCGTGCTTCGGTGTTGCCTTCTCGGAGTCTTCTAGATTATACTTTTTCACCCGTTCGGTCTTTCTCTCTATGTAAACCCGACATGTGGGCCATCTTGGGTAGTTTTCAGCCGTCACCTGCAGAAATAGATATTCACCAAAACTCGTGGAATTCTATCGGTGGTAACCCTATATCTATCAAGTATTTATGAATAGGTCCATTTGCATGCTAAGTTGACGGTTAATTTTATGAGTTAACGACCGTCAACACCAGGACTAAGGCAAAGAAATCTGGACCCACTTCTCCCAGGCCGTGAATCATCAAGCAACAATTGATGAGGGAGGAAGTCCCGCTCAACGGACTTAAAAATAGGTGAGCCCCGCCGACAGTAAACCGGCATTATCTTAAAAAATCTTCCTTTATTTACAAAATATTTATTTATTTTATAAAAGTATTTTTCTTTGCACTCACTTTTTTGTCGGCAAATAAAATAAAATTTATTTTCAAAACTTTTTGTCCCAAAAATTCTGAAAATAAGTTAATTAGAAGAAATAAATTTTTCTCGTTATTAAAAACTATTTTTACAATAATTTTTGAAAATTTATTTTTGATCAAATTTTGTTGGAAATTCAAAATTTGGGGAAGATTTAGGCCAGGACAACAACCCCCAACGGCCACATTTTGAAATGGCCGTTGGGGGCGACTCCGCCAAAGGGGACAAGAGGGCGGGCCCGAGCTGGCGCGCGCGCGCCGAGGGCGCGGCTGCGCCAGCCGAGGCGGCTCTGCCCTGCTGCCAGCACCCAACGGCTAGGAGCCGTTGCTCACACCCCCAAGGCCTGGTGTTTGGCCTATAAATAGAGGAGGAGCCGGCGGTGGAGCTCCACCCCTCTGACACTCACTCACTTTCACTCCTCTCACTTCCCCACTTCATTCTTCAAGCAATTTTTCCAACATCTTTTGAGTAGAGCAAGTAGCAAGAGCACTCTTGGGTGTAGAAGTTCATTCTCTACTAACCCTTCACACCCAAGAAGCCGTCTCTACTTGTGAGCCCCGGCAGAATCGGGAGTTTGCTTAGGAGACGCTCCAAGCGTCACCTCAGCGAGACAAGCTCTCAAGTTCCCGAGGCCCCCGTGGAAGAGCAGCAGCCCGAGGAGGTTGAAGGAGCCGGAGAGGAAGAGGTGGCACCGGAAGTGCCACAAGAGCAAGTCATGAATGAGGAGGACAAGCTGTACCTCGACCTGGAAGAAGGTCGGGAGATGCAAGCCTACTTCCACCTCAAAGATCGTCTCTTCCTCCACACTCAAGCCTACGACTCCAACCTCCTCCGCCGCATAGGTATGGATGATGAATTCAATCCTGTGTGGAGGTCTATTGGTTGGGAGGATATTGAACCCGTAGAGGAACAAGGTTCATGCCTCCTAACCATACGCTTCCTCGGCACTTTGCAAGAAACCGATGATGGTGTGATTTTTCGCTTGTTCAACGAGGAGCACGAGCTTACTTGGAAGGAACTTAGTGTTCATTTGGGTTTTAATCGAAGATGCTTCCTCGACCTTGATTTTGCCACCATCGGTTTTGATCGAAACAAGTTTTGGAAAGAGATTTCTGAGAGGGTTGAGTTCCGATCTTTCAAACCCCAGAACACCCAAATCCATCATCCCACTTTGAGATTTATGCATCGTTGGATGTCCATGGTTTTCTTCCCCACTAGTGTTGTTAGATGGGTGCGCATGGCCGAACTCAAGTTGCTCTATGCCATTGTCAAAAAAATCAAGGTATCTCCCGTGAGGGAGATCGTCCGTCATTGGCAAGACATAGTTCGCAACAAGTATCCGGTTTTATGCACTTCTCTTGTCACCTGTGTTGCCACCTCTATGGTTTTTTTGGAGGGTGAGGTTGTTGAGTACATTCCTATTCCTCGACCCATCTGTGATTTGACCACTTTGATCCAAGGGCACACGTTGACTACCCATGGCACAAAGGATGAGCTCTTCTTCTTTTTCCCTGGCTACGAAAATAGGATCCGGTTACCTAACCCGGATTACTATTTGCGTAATTGCCAGTCACTAACCTTTGTGCTCAAGACTGCTGAAGATATTCGCAGGGAAGAACTCACCAGCAGGACACGACGAGGCAAGGCGAAGGACGAAGCAGGCCCCAGTTCCTCGTAGCCTGAGCAATACCAAGGATGGGCCCCCTACCACGACTACACGGGGTACACTCCACAGGGCAGCGGGAGCTGGGACCACTTTGTACCTCCCGCGCCGACCACAGATGCGTGGGCCGAGGTGGGCACGGACGAGTGAGAGCTCCAAAGGCAGCGATACGAAGATATTCCACCACCAGTCCAGCCATGACACAACCCCGAGATAGAAGCCCTCGGCACCCGCATCGGAGAGCTGCAGATCTAGACAGGTGAAATACAGCACTCTCTCACTTCCTTTGTGTAGGAGACCCGCGATTGGCAGGCACATATGGATCAAAGGTGGGACGGCTTGAGTGCACAGATGCAGCACGACCAAGCTCAACATGAGGAGTTCTGGAGGTTCATGGGATATCACCCTGGACAGTGAGCTTCATGCTAGCTTGGGGGAGGACCCACAAAGGTACCTTGCATTACATATTTACTTTCCAAGTAATTTTATTTTCCTTTAGCATATTTAATTCCTGTTCTTATGCATTCAAAACAAAAAAAATATCTTTATTCCTGTGCCTCTTAGTATGTGCTGTAAAAATGTGTAGTTCACCCTTATTGAAATGATGAGGTTGCTCTATCTCTTGTTTCTTTATACCCCAGTTATAAACATTGTTTTCTCCAGATTTGGGTGTATCGGCTAGAAATGTCTCATCCTGAAAAACTTGTATTAGTGGGAGCACTTGTTTTCTCTTGTCTAAGTTATTGCGGGGTATGATATAGTACTATAGCCACCGCTATGATTTTGCTCTAGAGTACGACTTGACTTCCGGAGTTTTCATTTGCAAAACAATCAAAAACGAAAAGTTCCTCAATGATTATGAAATACCCACCAGAGCCATATGATTTATCTGTAGTACAAAACCTTCATACGCTGCTTGTTCGTACATTGAGTTCGGTTGAATCGTTACCAGTGCGAGATTATGACCTTACACCCACGATTGAGATTCACTTGCACCCACCAAATAAACGCCGACTCTTACACTGAGAGTCACACACAACATGCACCCTTTCCATCCGCCAACTCTTACTGAGAGTTGTGCACCACCTTTCCACCAAATAAAAATGCCGATACTTATCCTAAGGATCACGCATTTATTAGCCACCAAAAAAATACTCATTGCATTTCCATCATTACATCTCTCTCCATTTTCATTAATCATTCATCGAGATGGGCTATTCATTCATTCAAAAAAAAGAGAAAAAGGAAAGAAAGAAGGATAGGATAGTGAAATAACTCAACGGGAAAATCTTTAGATCCCCGTTCAAAAAAAGAAAAGAAGAGAAGAGAAAAGAGAAAAAAAAGAAAGAAGTTGTTTCATTCATAGCCCATACTCTTCCTTCATCATCATCATTCAAATAAAAGAGAGACATGATGCATGGAGTACGCAAAAAATATTCAAAAGTTAGGAACCATTTTTTCATCCCACACACTTGCACATCTCAATCAAGGTGTATGGCTTAATCTTCATAAGGTTTGATCCTTGACCTTACAACATATGTGATACAAGTATGCCCACTTACATACCTGCCCAAAACTCCACTCTCAGCTTTATAGTGGTAGGTAGAAGGCAAATTCTCAAAATGCCTTTGGTGAGGTTGCTATACACATTGAGTGATCGAGAGAATCATTTGAGGAACTTAGGAATTATTTTATAAAATTCTTAAAACCTTTAGAAGAATGGTCAAGCTTTGGACGAATGATAAGCACAGGCTGTGGTGCTGTTCTACCTTGCAATCGCCCAAGACTTGGGAGCCAAAAAGCCCCATTGGAGCGAGATAATAAAAGGGTGGATAGAAATGCCGGTTTATTCAAATTTAGTGGAGAACATGCGTATAACTATGGTATATTAGAAATACGATCGGCGTAGAAGCAGCTCCTGATCAACAACTCAAAAAGCCCAACTTTGCTCGGGACGAGCAAAACCAAGCTTGGGGGATCTTGTTGGCGGTCCTTATCGACACATTTTAACCGCCAACTTAAGATAGAAAAGGGAGAAATACATGTTCTTATACGCATATACTTGTGCTATTAACCGAATTCCACTTGTACTGGAGTTTAGCAACATTTACGGAAATACACCAAGTACGGGAATTTTATACGTAAAAGGCGCTTTCCGGCAAAGCGTAAAAGAGGCACAAGTAGGAGACAGGCCCAACCAGAGCAGAAATGGGCCAAAACACCACACCACCTCGACACACCTGATAGGAGAGGCCCACCGGCCAAGGTCGGTTGGGGGGCGGCTCCAACCTGGCGCGCTCGCGCCAGGGGCGCGCTCGCACCCCCCAGTCTGACAGGTGGGCTCTGCTTCCTGGAGGTGGTTCCATCAATGCAAAGGAGGGCGGTGCGCTGGTGTTCCTTCCATATCTAGCTCCGAACCAACCTGCTCAAGATATAAAAGGGGAGAAATTAGTATTTTCCAAACACACATTCATTTGAGCCATTCTCCTCTACTCTTGTTCTTTAGCCTAGTCTAGTAGCTTAGAAGCTAGGTTGAGCTATCAAGGAGGGCTTGTCTCCTAGGAAGAAGATTCATCACTTGGTAATCTATTATGGAGTGTTCTTCCTATTTCAAGTTCTTGTTCTTACTATGTAGCCTTGTTCATGAACTAGAGTATAGTTGCGTTCTTGCTAAACCTGATTCATATGAACTAGACCAAGGTTCTTATGATCATTGCTTAGCATGTTCTTCGTTGTTCTTAGATGATCATATACTTTATAGGATTAGAGGTCCTGATGAGAATGGAGTAACGGTTCGTCGTTCCTTCGGGTTTGCCTATGTTCTAGCTCGTCCATCTGTAGGGTGGGAGTCCGCGGGGAATGTAGGTAGTTCTCTAATATGCGGACGTGGTGTCCGGATACGAGAGAGCCTTCGGATATGACGGCATGCCACGGTTGAGGGGTAGGCGGCAGGTGGTGACAGCCCTGTTCGTCCCTTGTAATCCCCCACGTCCGCATGTCGTGTAGGAGTTTGTAAATGCCTCTATCGGCTGGCAGACCAGCTGCGGGGGTCTCCCTGTTACTTTAGGCTCTGACCCATCTCTAACCCTGTATACTATATGAATTAGCTGTTCATGACATTGCTATGTATGACCTACCTGCTCCGCTTAGATTTATTCTTTATTCGTTCATTCGTTTATTCTTTCTTTTATACTTTATCCTTGAGTTTGGCCAAATGTGTGTCCACTATCTTGCAGAACCATTATACTTACCCCTGTATAGCACTAAAGTCACATTTCGATGATGTGAAGTCAAGTATCCATATCCATGTTTAGACACCTTCACTCCATGCCTTCCTACGGGAAATATAAATAACGATACCCTGAGAATACTCCCCGGGTGAAATGCTACAATGATAGATCCGTGCGCTTGCGGATATTATCTATAGAACACGACTATCACCTGGCGTTTCTTGGCGTGACCACTGGGATGTAACAATTCTAGTGATTGCGCTAAGAAATGTCAACAACCACCACAATGTTTGTCATCACCCGACAGCCCGAACGGCCCTTAACCACAGCTCCACGACTCCAGAACATCCATATTTGCACACACGACTGTGCTGCCGCACGGCCGGATCCTGTGCATCCTACGGCTCTCGGCACCGGGTCAAGCACGCCTGTACACCATGGTTAAGCCATTTTGATGCCTCTCACCTCTCCACCATAGAGTTTTCCATCACCCGAGAGCCTGAAGGGCCCTTAACCATGGCTCCACGGCTCCAAAACTGCCATATTTGCACACACGACCATGTTGTTGCACGGTCGGTTCCAACGCATCCTTTGGCTCCCGGCACTGAGTCAAGCATGCCCGTACGCCATGGATAAGGCATTTTGACACCTCTAGCCTCTCTACCATAGCGTTTGCCGTCGCACGAGAGCCCCAATGGCCCTTAACCTTGGCTCCACGGCTCCAAAACTGCCAAATTTGCACACATGACTTTGCTGCCACACGGCCGGTTGCTGCGCGTCCTACGGCTCCTGGCACCAAGTCAAGCACGCCCATGCGCCATGGTTAAGGCGTTTTGACACCTCTGGCCTCTCCACCACAGCGTTTGTTGCCGCCCGAGAACCCGAATGGCAGTTCTGGATGCACAGGTGACTGTGCTGCCGCACAGCCGTATCCTGTGCATCCTATGGCTCTTGGCACCGGGTTAAGCATGCCATATCTGCACACACGATTATGCTACCGCTCAGCCGGTTCTAGAGCTGTGGAGCCATGGTTAAGGGCCATTCAGGTTATCGGGCGGCAACAAACGCTGTGGTGGAGAGGCTAGAGGTGTCAAAACGCCTTAACCATGGCGCATGGGCGTGCTTGACTTTGTGCTAGGAGCCGTAGGACGCGCAGGAATCGGCCGTGCGGCAGCAATGTCGTGTGTGCAAATATGGCAGTTCTGGAGCCGTGGAGCCGAGGTTAAGGGCCGTTCGGGCACTCGAGCGATGGGAAATGCTATGGTAGAGAGGCCAGAGGTGTCATAATGCCTAAACCAAGGCGTACGGGCATGCTTGACTCAGTGCCGGGAGCCATAGGACGCGTTGGAACCGACCGTGTGGCAGCACAGTCGTGTGTGCAAATATGGAAGTTTTGGAGTCATGGAGCTATGGTTAAGTGCCGTTCGGGCTATCGGGTGATGACAAACATTGTGGTCGTGAGGCCAGAGGTGTCAAAATGCCTTAACCATGGCATACGGTCATGCTTGATCTAGTGCCGAGAGCTGTAGGACACGCAGGAACCGGCTGTTCGGTAGCATAGTCGTGTCTGCAAATATGGCAGTTCTAGAGCTGTGGAGCCATGGTTAAGGGCCATTCGGGTTCTTGGGCGGCAACAAACGTTGTGGTGGAGAGGCCAGAGGTGTCAAAATGCCTTAACCGCGGCTCATGGGCTTGCTTGGCTTTGTGCCAGGAGCCGTAGAACGCGCACGAACCGGTCGTGTGGCAGCAAAGTCATGTGTGCAAATATGGCAGTTCTGGAGCCGTGGAGCCGAGTTTAAGGGCCATTTGGGCTCTCGAGCGATGGCAAACGCTATGGCAGAGAGGCCAGATGTGTCAAAATGCCTTAACCATGGCGTGCGGGCATGCTTGACTCAGTGTCGGGAGCCATAGGACACGTTGGAACTGACCGTGTGGCAGCATGGTCGTGTTTGCAAATATGGCAGTTTTGTAGCCGTGGAGCCATGGTTAAGGGCCCTTCAGGCTCTTGGGTGATGGAAAACTCTATGGTGGAGAGGTGAGAGGCATCAAAATGGCTTAACCATGGCATACAGGCATGCTTGACTCGGTGCCTAGAGCCGTAGGATGCACAGGATGCGGCTGTGCGGCAGCACAGTCGTGTGTGGAAATATGGAAGTTCTGGAGTCATGGAGCTGTGGTTAAGGGCCGTTCGGGCTCTTGGGTGATGACAAACATTATGGTGGTGAGGCCAGAGGCATCAAAACACCTTAACCATGCCATATGGTCGTGCTTGTCCGAGTGCCGAGAGCTGTAGGACACGCAGGAACCGGCTGTGCGGTAGCATAGTCGTGTGTGTAAATATGGCAGTTCTAGATCTGTGGAGCCGTGGTTAAGGGCCATTCGGGTTCTCAGGCGGCAACAAACACTGTGGTGGAGAGGCCAAAG
This sequence comes from Themeda triandra, assembly GCA_018135685.1. Lineage (NCBI taxonomy): Eukaryota > Viridiplantae > Streptophyta > Magnoliopsida > Poales > Poaceae > Themeda > Themeda triandra. The sequence continues at coordinate 127,584 of JAENPR010000067.1, read as the reverse complement.
GTGTCAAAACGCCTTAACCATGGCACATGGGCGTGCTTGACTTGGTGCCAGGAGCCGTAGGACGCGCAGCAACCGGCCGTGCGGCAGCAAAGTCATGTGTGCAAATATGGCAGTTCTGGAGCCATGGAGCCGAGGTTAAGGGCCATTCGGGCTCTCGTGCGATGGCAAACGCTATGGTAGAGAGGCTATAGGTGTCAAAATGCCTTAACCATGGCGTACGGGCATGCTTGACTCAGTGCCGGGAGCCATAGGATGCGTTGGAACTGACCGTGCGACCGCATGGTCGTGTGTGCAAATATGGCAGTTTTGGAGCCATGGAGCCGTGGTTAAGGGCCCTTCAGGCTCTCGGGTGATGGAAAACTCTATGGTGGAGAGGTGAGAGGCATCAAAATGTCTTAACCATGGCGTACGGGCGTGCTTGACCCAGTGCCGAGAGCCGCAGGATGCACAGGATCCGGCCATGCGGCAGCACAGTCGTGTGTGCAAATATGGATGTTCTGGAGTCATGGAGCTGTGGTTAAGGGCCGTTCAGGCTGTCGGGTGATGACAAACATTGTGGTGGTGAGGCCAGATGTGTCAAAACGCCTTAACCATGGCATATGGTCGTGTTTGACCAAGTGCCGAGAGTTGTAGGACACGCAGGAACCGGCTGTGCGGTAGCATAGTCATGTGTGCAAATATGGCAGTTCTAGAGTAGTGGAGCCATGGTTAAGGGCCACTCGGGTTCTCGGGCGGCAACAAATGCTGTGGTAGAGAGGCCAGAGGTGTCAAAACGCCTTAACCATGGCGCATGGGTGTGCTTGACTTTGTGCTAGGAGCCGTAGGACGCGCAGGAACCGGCCGTGTGGCAGCAAAATCGTGTGTTCAAATATGGCAGTTCTGGAGCCGTGGAGCCGAGGTTAAGGGCCATTCGGGCACTCGAGCGACGGCAAACGCTATGATAGAGAGGCCAGAGGTGTCAAAATGCCTTAACCATGGCGTACGGCCATGCTTGACTCAGTGCAGGGAGCCATAGGACGCGTTGGAACCGACCGTGCGGCAACATGATCGTGTGTGCAAATATGGTAGTTTTGGAGCCGTGGAGCCGTGGTTAAGGGATCTTTAGGCTCTCAGGTGATGGAAAACTCTATGGTGGAGAGGTGAGAGGCATCAAAATGGCTTAACCATGGCGTACGGGCGTGCTTAACCCGGTGCCAAGAGCAGTAGGATGCACAGGATCCGGCCGTGCGGCAGCACAGTCGTGTGTGCAAATATGGAATTTCCGGAGTCGTGGAGCTGTGGTTAATGGTAGTTCGGGCTCTCGGGTCATGACAAACATTGTGGTGGTGAGGCCAGAGGCGTCAAAACGCCTTAACCATGGCATACGGTCGTGTGCTTGACCTAGTGCCGAGAGCTATAGGACACGCAGGAACCGGCTGTGCGGTAGCATAGTTGTGTGTATAAATATGGCAGTTCTAGAGCTTTGGAGCCAAGGTTAAGGGCCATTCAGGTTCTCGGGCGGCAACAAACGCTGTGGTGGAGAGGCCAGAGGTGTCAAAACGCCTTAACCATGGTGCATGGGCATACTTGACTTGGTTCCTGGAGCCGTTGGACGTGCAGGAACCGGCCGGGCGACAGCAAAGTCGTGTGTGCAAATATGCCAGTTCTGGAGCCGTGGAGCCGAGTTTAAGGGCCGTTCAGGCTCTCGAGCGACAGCAAACGCTATGGTAGAGAGGCCAGAGGTGTGAAAATATCTTAACCATGGCGTACAGGCATGCTTGACTCAGTGCCGGGAGCCATAGGACGCGTTGGAACCGACCGTGCGGCAGCATGGTCGTGTGTGCAAATATGGCAGTTTTGGAGCCGTGGAGCCGTGGTTAAGGGCCCTTCAGGCTCTCGGGTGATGGAAAACTCTATGGTGGAGAGGTGAGAGGCATCAAAATGGCTTAACCATGGCGTACGGGCGTGCTTGACCCAGTGCCGAGAGCCGTAGGATGCACAGGATTCGGCCGTGCGGCAGCACAGTCGTGTGTGCAAATATGGAAGTTCTGGAGTCGTAGAGCTGTGGTTAAGGGCCGTTCGGGCTCTCGGGTGATGAAAACATTGTGGTGCTGAGGCCAAAGGTGTCAAAATGCCTTAACCATGGCATACGGTCGTGCTTGACCTAGTGCCGAGAGCTGTACGACACGCAGGAACTGGCTGTGCGGTAGCATAGTCGTGTGTGTAAATATTGCAGTTCTAGAGCTGTGAAGCCATGGTTAAGGACCATTCGGGTTCTCGGGCGGCAACAAACGCTGTGGTGGAGAGGCCAGAGGTGTCAAAACACCTTAACCATGGCGCATGGGCGTGCTTGACTTGGTGCTAGGAGCCGTAGGACGCGTAGGAACCGGTCGTGCGGCAGCAAAGTCGTGTGTGTGTTGGTAGTCTTTACGCAGTTACCAGAATTAGATAAATAATCTATTCCCCGGCAACGGCACCAGAAATGCTTGTTGGCAGATCTTAGCGCAATCACTAGAAATAGATAAATACGACTGGCGTCTGATAGCTAAGACTACTACAAACCCGAACTACCACTAGAGAGAGGGTGTCACAATTCCTCTTCCGGCAAGAGCCTAAGAATGCTAAGCTACGCTATATCCTAGTGACAACGTAAGACTGACCAAGGGTAACTCTGCAAGCGCACAGGTACCGCTGTAGCACTTCAACCGGGTGAGTATTCCGGTGTCGAATTTGTAGTTCGCTCACGGGAAGCGGATTAAGACTCTCTAGCAAATGGGTGATGGAAACCCCAAATGCATGGCCGTGCTTGGGTTAAGTGTTAACCCACGAGTTGAACCAAATATCATGAGGCAAGGGAGTAACTTGTATGTGGTCGTGGTGGTTCGTCTGATATGATCATTTGCGTTCATATAGGAGTTGTCACGCCTTGCTAGAGGCCGCTGTCAGCTATTGGGCGAATAGGAGTATTCGGCCCAAGTCTATGTGGGCGTGAACCCATAGGGTCGCACGCTTAAGAGGCTGGAAGCCTAATTCGGGTTGGACCCGAATTAGACAAGGCTTAGGGTTTCTAATGGGCCTCCAACTCGGGAGCACATGAGAGACGCCTATATAAGTAGAGGGGAGGGGCGCGGCCAAACCTAATCCACGCCTTTGGCAGCCGCCGTCGCCCTCCACGCTCTCGCCTTCGCTCCTCGTGGACCTAGCAGTCCGGAGGCGCATCGCTTCTCCCTCGTACGTGTGTGATACCTCGGAGGTGCTACATCTGGAGCACGAGGACGAACCGCAAGTGGTGGGAGGAGTTGCTGAACAACCACGCAACTGCACGGCACTGCTGCGACGCGTTCGACTACATCGAGTCGTCTTCCGCTGCATCTGCGCGTCTAGTGGTAATCCCGTAACCTGTAACTAGCAGTAGATCCTGGGATATGAGGTAGAAAAGTTTTGTTTTCCGGCTAGCGTAGCATCCTCATAACCCAACAGTGGTATCAGAGTGGTACTGCGTCGTTATAGGTTCTGGATATTGCATATGGTGATATGCGCGGTTGTAATGAGTCTCTGATCTTGGTTCATGGTCATGCCGCGTTGGTCTTGTAACGATCTACTCGTACCGGTCGGAATTCCGCCATCCGAGTTAAGTGATACATGTAAATCCAGTCACGGTGAGTTTGAGATCAATCAGATTGATCGAACTGAACCCTAGGTCAAGTGCCTAGTGCATGTGATGCGCGGCGGTGGCAGATTGGATCTGCTGCCGGGCGCCGGGTTGCCGAGAAAAGTTCTGTTCGTAAAACGGCCGTAACTTCTCAACCGTAACTCGGATGGAGATGATCCTTAAATGAAAGTTGTAGACAATTTTGAGATGGATCCAATTGAAAATGAGATTAGAATTGTGAAATAAGGTCCACAAAATAGAGTTTTTTGCGATTTACTTTTGTAGTCGGAATCGGTTAACTCTGTTTTGTAGGATTTCGTGACTGGTATAGCCCTTATGTGTATGTGATGCATGTATGTAATTAATTAATTCATGGCTTGCATGTCATGAGGATGACAATATGGGCTGGAGCCATATAGATATTGTTAAAGTTATTGTAATGGCCTGCGTGCCAATCTGTGATGATCCTATCCGCGATGATGTAATTTTATTTCACTAGCTTTGGCGTTAGTGATAGTTAGTCATGGTGGATTCATCACTGAAGGATGGCATACATAGATTGTGGAGATGGAGATCACCATGATGAACAGATTGATGAGATGGAGATCTCAAAAAAGAACAATGGGCTATACCAAGTCATATCTGTGTTTATGCCGTTCTTACTATGTTCTACTTTCACATGCTATAATGTTTTTGTCTACATTCGTGCGGTAGTGAAGTAGAATGATCCCTCAGTAATGTTTGAGTTCATGTTCCCCCAAACCTTGCACTGTCACTGTCTTGTACAATCGGTGGTGGATCTATGAAATTAGGGTGCCACCGATTTTCCTTGACTAGACAGGCTCGTATCGGATACTTACTGCAGAAGATTTGGTTGCTTGAACAAGGTCATCCTAACGGTTAGGGACCTTGGAGCATAAGAAGTTGGTAACCCAAGCATAGAGATGCTATCCAACAACAAGAGTCATATGCGATATGATTAGCAAAGAGTTGCTTACCGATCTACCATGTCTTCTAGTGGTGATGCTAAAGCTCACTAGTTGACTTGTTAGTTGTGGGTCTTGAATCACTAAGTTTCAATCGAGGGATATTGATTTTAGTGGGAGTAGATTATATTTGATATTATTTACTCTATCATGGATACTTTGTCTTAGTATTTTGCATTACTTTTGTTGTAGATTAAATGGCGTCTTGTAAGCAACCATTTACTTTGCGTTCGATTCTTGAGAAAGATAAGTTGAATGGAACAAACTATGCGGATTGGATCCACAATCTGAGAATTGTTCTCAGGGCTGAGAAAAAGAAGGATTATCTAGACAACCCCTTACCAGATGAGCCTGCTGCAGATGCACCTGCTGCTGAGAAAAATGCTTACAAGAAAGCATGTGATGCTGATCTTGAGATAAGCTGCCTTATGCTTGCATGTATGGAACCCGATCTGCAGATGCAATTCGATAACAATCATTCAGCAAATGATATGATCATGGTGCTTGAGGATATGTTCCAAACTCAAGCTAGGACTGAAAGGTTCAATGTCTCTAAGGCGCTTGCTGAAACCAAGCTAGCAGAGGGTGCAGCTATTGGGCCACACGTAATCAAGATGGTTGGTTACACTCAGAGGTTGGAGAAGCTAGGCTTCCCAATTGGCCCAGAGTTGGCTACTGATTTCATTCTCTCATCTCTGCCGCCCAACTATGGAAACTTCATCTTGAACTACCATATGCATGGGGTGGAGAGGGGTTTGAATGAGTTGTGTGGCATGCTGAAAACAGCAGAGGCAGACATTAAGAAGCAGGTTGGTGGCCAAGTGTTGGCGATCCAAAACAAGCCTAGCTTTAAGAGAAAGAAGGGCTAGGGGAAGAAAAAGGGCAAGGCTAAAGATGAGATCTCCAAGCCAGCTCCGCCCACCCCCAAAGCTGGACCACCAACTGATGCTAAATGTTTTCATTGTGGTGGGGAAGGTCACTGGAAAAGAAACTGCAAGCAGTAATTGGCGTCCTTAAAGAAGGACGGCGGCGATAAAAAAGGTACTCCGCTCGTACGCTTGTTGTTTATGTTACAGACATTTTCCTCGCTAACTCTTATATCAATTCTTGGGTATTTGATACCGGATCGGTTGCTCGTATTTGCAATACGATGCAGGGAATGATGAGAAGTAGAAGCGTGGAGAAAGGAGAGGTTGATTTCCGCGTGGGCAATAATGCAAGAGTTGCTGCGTTGAACGTCGGGACGATGCAACTTCACCTGCCTTCAGGATTTATATTGGAATTGAATAATTGTTATTTTGTTCCTAGCTTAAGTCGAAACATTGTGTCACCTTCATGTTTGATGAAGGATGGTTATTCATTTGCGAGTAAAGACAATGGTTGTGTTATCTTAAAGAATGATATGTTTGTGGCTTTTGCATCCATTGTGAATGGATTATTTATTTTAAATCTTGATGATGCACACATCGTAATGTTAATGCTAAAAGGCCTCGGCTTAATGAGTTAAGTCCTACATATATGTGGCATTGTCGTTTGGGTCATATAAGTGAAAAACGCATGAAGAGGCTCCATGATGATGGACTTCTAACTTCGTTTGATTTTGAATCTTACGAGACATGTGAGGCTTGCCTATTAGGCAAGATGACCAAGACGCCTTTCTCGGGTTTTCCGAGAGAGCGTCTGACTTGTTGGAACTAGTACATACTGATGTATGTGGACCAATGAGCACGACAGCTAGAGGCGGATTTCAATACTTCATAACTTTTACTGATGATTTTAGTAGATATGGCTATGTCTACCTAATGAAGCATAAGTCTGAAACATTTGAAAAGTTCAAAGAATTTCAGAATGAAGTAGAGAATCAACGTGGCAAAAAAATTAAGGCCTTGTGATCTGATCGTGGAGGCGAATATTTGAGCCACGAGTTTAGCAATCACCTTAAGAGTTGTGGAATTGTTCCACAGCTTACGCCACCTAGAACGCCGCAGAGAAATGGCGTGTCTGAGCGACGTAATCGGACTTTGTTGGACATGGTTCGGTCTATGATGAGCCAGTCGGACCTACCTTTATCGTTTTGGGGATATGCTCTAGAAACAGCCGCTTTCACATTGAATAGGGTACCATCTAAGTCCGTAGTTAAGACACCATACGAGATATGGACTGGGAAGAGTCCTAGTTTGTCTTTTCTAAAAATTTGGGGTTGTGAAGTTTATGTCAAACGACTTATATCAGATAAGCTAACACCCAAATCGGACAAATGTTTTTTCGTGGGATATCCGAAGGAAACTTTAGGATATTACTTCTACAACCGCTCAGAGGGCAAAGTGTTTGTTGCTCGAAACGGTGTTTTCTTAGAGAAAGAGTTTCTCAAAAGAGAGAAGAGTGGACAAAAGGTGTATCTTGAAGAAGTTCAAGATGAGCCAGTCGAGAAGGACTCTACGGGTGATGCTAATGTAGCAGAACAAGTTGAGATGCCGTGGCCACTGAGACACCTCCACAGCCACGAAGATCAGCAAGACTTCGCGAATTGCGTGGGGATTTGTTATTGTTGGACGATGATGAACCTGCAACATATGCAGAAGCTATGATGGACTCAGATTCCGAGCAATGGCAGAGTGCCATGAGATCCAAGATAGATTCCATGGGAGATAATCAAGTTTGGAACTTGGTTGACCCGCTTTGATGGTGTTAGACCCATCGAGTGCAAATGGATCTATAAAAAGAAGAAAGATATGGACAGAAATGTTCACGTCTATAAAGCTCGACTTGTCGCAAAGGGTTTTCGGCAAGTTCAAGGAGTTGACTATGATGAGACATTCTCTCTAGTAGCGATGCATAAATCTATCCGGATCATTCTAGCAATAGCTGCCTATTTTGATTATGAGATTTGGCAGATGGATGTTAAAACAACCTTTCTAAATGGAAATTTAGAGGAGGACGTGTATATGATACAGTCCAAAGGTTTTGTTGATCCAAATAATGCTGGAAAAATATGCAAGCTTAAAAAATCTATTTATGGGTTAAAGCAAGCATCTCGGAGTTGGAACATTCGTTTTGATGAGGTTGTCAAAGGGTTTGGCTTCCGTCGGAATGAAGAAGAGCCTTGTGTTTACCAAAAGGCTAGTGGGAGCGCGTTGTGTTTCTAATCTTGTATGTGGATGACATACTATTGATTGGGAATGATATTCCTATGTTGCAATCAGTAAAGACTTCACTTGAATAATAGTTTTTCTATGAAGGATTTAGGAGATGCGAAAAGATACATCTTGGGCATTAAGATCTATAGAGATAGGTCAAAAAGGCTAATAGGATTATGCCAAGATACATACATTGACAAGGTATTGAAATGGTTCAACATGGAGCAATCCAAGAAAGGGTTCTTGCCTATGTCACATGGTATGCGCTTTAGTGACAAACAATGTCCTTCATCAGATGAAGAGCGCAAACGCATGAGTAAGGTTCCATACGCTTCAGCAGTTGGTTCCATCATGTATGCCATGATATGTACTCGCCCAGATGTCTCATATGCTCTAAGTGTTGCGAGCGGTACCAAGGCAATCCTGGTGAGAGTCACTGGACGCCGTTAAAAACATCCTTAAGTACTTGAGAAGGACTAAGGATGAGTTCCTGATCTATGGAGGTGAGGAGGAGCTCGTTGTAAATGGTTACACCGATGCTAGCTTCCAAACTAATGTAGATGATTCACAATCTCAATCAGGTTTTGTGTTCACAGTAAATGGTGGTGCGAAAGGTCGGAAAAGTTCCAAGCGGGAGACAGTGTCCGATTCTACAACAGAAGCCGAGTACGTTGCAGCTTCCGAAGCTGCAAAGGAAGGTGTTTGGATGAGGCGTTTCCTCATTGATCTTGGTGTGTTTCCTAATGCAGCTAGCCCATTGAATCTACATTGTGACAACAATGGGGCGATAGCGCAGCTAAGGAGCCAAGGAATCACCGAAGAACAAATATGTACGGCGGAAATTTCACCTCATTCGACGGTTTATCGGCGAAGGTGAAATTAAGATGTGCAAAATACACACGGATTTGAATGTAGCAGATCCGTTGACAAAGGCCCTTCCACAGCCTAAGCATGAGGCGCACATGAGGTCTATGGGGATTAGACATCTTAGAGATTAACTCTAGTGCAAGTGGGAGACTGTTGGGAATATGCCCTAGAGGTAATCATAGAGATGATGATATTCCGCATGTATCCATGATATGTAATGTGTCCATTGAATATCCATTAAAGACAACGTAGCATCCTCATAACCCTACACATGGAGCCGCGTCTGAGCTCGCCTACGCACCCGCTACTCTCGTCACCACCTCAGGGATCGAGCCGAAGAGCAACGCGGCTCAATTTGGGCAAAAACTCGCCGCCGGCCATTGCCGCTGTCCCGAGTCTCGCCGCCGCCCACTGTGCCATTGTCTTCCCTAAATCATGTCCGAGCTTCGCCACCATCTCCTCTACCCTCGCTGCTGCCTAGTTGCTCGTACCGGCGAACGACGCGGTCCCACCTACCGATTCCGCCGCCGCCGGCGCAAAACTCCGCCGCCACCGCCAAGCTCACCTCTCCGCCGTACCATCCTCCTCCACAACCCCGCCATCGAGTTCGCCACCTCGCTATGCCTCTCCCGCACCACCTTCCTGTCCTCACTCGCCGTCGCAGGCCGCTGCCGGCGAGCAGCCGCGCCGCCGGGCCACTACCGCACGGGGCCACGCCACAACATGGCATCGCGCGCCGCTTGGTGAACCCCGGCGGGTGCGCAAGGTCGCCCACATGCTCCGCCGCCTCTCAGTGGCCTCCGGTGAGGCCCACGGCCGCCGGGAACGGCGAGCCGGCCGCTCCCCTGTCTCTCCTCACCTCGAGGACCAGAGGATCAGAATTAGGTGAAGCCCGAGGTCCTACCTGCAAAAGCGCTAGGTACAACTATTTACAAGTTTGGGCTCAGTTAGTTTCAGGAAACTTCAGGGGCCTAACTGCAAATGCCTTGTCTTATTCGGATAAAGAAAATAGATTTCCAGTAAATCGGTTTAATCTTGCAAAATTCATAGAGGGAGCTAGGAATGTCCAATTGCAGTGATTCAAGTTTCAGCATTTTTCTTATTAGATGAGCTATGCATAGAAAATATGAAATGCCATGTTTGAGATACTTTTATATTGAGTTTAGATTTATTACTTAAAATGCCAGAAATCTTAGGAAATGCATAGTAAATCACAAGTTGCTCAGACAAATGTGATTCTTGTTTTGTTAGCCTTGTATTGTCATACTTTATCTATGATAATTATATCATACATGCTCTCTGTGTAAGTTTATGAAGTTATAATTCGAGTGGCCTCATCGCTTGTTTCTTGGGATAATTCATAAATGATATATAGAGGCCTAGTTTAGAGTTGGTAATTTTTGTAGGCTTCTTATATGATAGTATGTAGCTCTGTAGGTGATTGATTTCATGGTTTGGTCAAGTTGGTAGTGCAAAGTATTTATAGGTCCTATGTTTGGTGCTGCCATGTCTTTTTTGTGTAGGACAGTAGGGTCATCCAAATGGGGTGAAAATTGGATGATGGGCTTGTATTGCTATGTGTATCCTACTGTAATTTTTATATAATTTTAGGATGTGTCTAGCTATAGGTTGCTGTTCAACCTATAGGTGGTTAATTTAGAGTCAATTCCAAGATGCCATGCCTAACCTTATGATAGGTTGGTTTTCTGGGAAATAGGTCTGCATATGATAGGTAGCTGATTAGTGTATCCATCTACTATTGAAATTTGGTGGTCATTGGATCAATAATCTAGGAGATATAGCTGTTGCATTATGGTTGGCAGAAATGTTCCAATGCTGTTTTGTCAGGACCCAGTCCTGATGTTCTCTGTTTTATGCCTAGTTAACTTGAGAATTAGGCTCTGATGTCTTGAGATGATTTATGGGAAATTTTATAAGCTTTCCAGATTATCCTCTTTTGTGTCCATAGAATTTATAAATCTACAGTTATGATTTATTTACTAGACTGCCAGTTGCAGGTCTAAATACTAGTGAAGCTTGAATGAGTGTTGCTTGTATGTAGGGCTTAATGCTAATGGCTTACATGGACCATGCTATGTATGATTGATTGTTAATTAGTATGCCGTGATAATTGGGTTAGGATGATTTTGTTTAGGTGTAAGTCTTTGGCTTTACTGGCTTGTTTGCTAGTGATAAGTGTAGCCGATTAAATAAGCTATTTACCTATGAGCATCTATCATCCTTGATCATCCATGATCATGCATACACCGACAATCACGTGCTCATACATATGCATATGCATCATTCCAGGATCGCGTGTAGAACATCCATTGTGGAGTCGAGGATCCAGAAGGACAAGTCGCGAACGGAGATCCGCACGAGAAGTGCTCCAACACCAGGAACCCAACATGGAATAGTCGAGTACCTGGGGCTCTAACCACGATCTTCTAAATAAGGCAAACCCCGGAGCATTTCTCCTATGTTTGCAAATATCACTTGCGTCCTTTTATATGTTTAATGCATTAAGTTATAGGAGTTGCCTGGAACCCTTGCTGCATATTATCTATTCCTTGTCCACTTAAATATCCTTACCCTGTTAGGTGCAGGACCGATAGTAATGCTTAGCCCTACTCAATTAAGATCGGTAGAAGTGGGTGATTTCTAGTCACCTACACCTTAGGGTGATAAAGATAATTTGGCAAGATGATTATGATGGATATAACCAAGTATGTTGGATAAATTGAGACCGGACGGAATGTGGGGCAATAAGACATGGGTCTTGTGTGCTTGTAGTTTCCGTCTATGTTGATTAAGGACCGATCATTGTCGGCCCTCAAGTCATGTTGAACACAGCCCCACATTTAGTTGGTATCATGGAACCGCGAAGCCTAGTAGCTCTGTTTGGGCCGGTGACCGAAATGTTGGCAAGAACACCGAAGTTTGGGGGAGTGGTAGAGGCCCGAGTGACCGTGGGCAAGAATGCCTGAGCTACCTGGCGTCGTCCCGTGGGCAGACATGTCTTGATCGACCTGGCTCCGGACAACCTCTGGGTGTAGACTTGTCCATAGCGGTCTCACAACTTTACCTGAACAGTACCAATGGTGACCTATCACTCACTTTGGCCAGTGAGTGGGGTTTGTGTGGGGCATATATCACCAACTGGTGAGTAATCGATTACTTGACTTGATTGCCATCACATGGAACAAAAGATCTTGGTTATGTATGATTGACTTGAGCTTCGACCTATGTAGTAATGCTACTATGGAACAAAAGATCTTGGTTATGTGGATGATGTTGGACAATGCCAAATGGACTTGGTTACTATTGAATTGCTTAATAATAACTCAAGTGATTGCTATTAGTATAGGTGTTCACCTAGCATAAATAGGTTATAATGATAAGCTATGCAAGAATAAAATGGAAGGTTCATACTTATACATAACTATAATTGGATAACTTGTGCTTTTCACAAAATGAGTCAGCTAGTCCACTATAAGGCCATGCATACCACCCCAAAGCGTCCTTATTTTCTGGTTTAAGACGGGTAAGTCTAGCTGAGTACCCACGTACTCAGGGTTTTATTCCCACTTGTTGCAGATTGAAGACTTTTGCCGTGGCAACAAGATGGACCCGTATCCCACTAGGGAGGAAATAGACTTTGGGCAAAGTCAACTCTTATATCTCATCTACATGCTATTGATGGAGTCGACCCTGAGCTGGCACAGTATTTAAAATGTTGGTGTGAGTGTAATTTCAAGACTATCTACTTCCGCTGTTTATTTGAAAAGTCTAAGTTGTAATAATATTTTATTTGATACCTATAGTGTAAGTATTCTATTTCTGAACTGTATTATCAAGTGAATGGGAACTGCTAAACTTATGATTTGGGTGTGACGTTGTAAAAGTTCGAGATCCTTTTGGATTTCGCGGACTACCGGGCTGATATGGTTACCGAGTACTAATTAAGTTGCCACGGTGGCTTGATTAGTGCTTCGTAATTATATTAGTTGGTCGGTTCCGCTACATTTACCCGGTGCCGAGAGACGTAGGATGCACAGGATCCGGCCGTGCGGCAGTAAAGTCGTGTGTGCAAATATGTCTGTTCTAGAGCCGTGGAGCCGTGGTTAAGGGCCGTTCGGGCTCTCGACGATGGGCATGCTTGACTCAGTGCCTTAATCATGGCGTACGGGCATGATTGACTCTGTGCCAGGAGCCTTAGGATGCGTAGGAACTGCCCATGTGGCAGCATAGTCGTGTGTGCAAATATGGCAGTTCTGGAGCTGTGGAGCCGTGGTTAAGGGCCATTCGGGCTCTCGACCCACGTGAAACGCTATGGTAGAGAGGCCAGAGGTGTCAAAATGCCTTAACCATGGTGTACGGGCATGCTTGACTCAGTGCCGGGAGCCATAGGACGCGTAGGAACCGTCCGTACGGCAGCATAGTCGTGTGTGCAAATATGGCAGTTTTGGAGTCATGGAGCCGTGGTTAAGGGCCCTTCAAGCTCTCGGGTGATGGCAAACTCTGTGGTGGAGAGATGAGAGGAATCAAAATGCCTTAACCATGACGTACAAGCATGCTTGACTTAGTGCCGGGAGCCATAGGACGCGTTGGAACCGACCGTGCGGCAGCATAGTCGTGTGTGCAAATATGGAAATTTTGGAGCCGTCGAGCCGTGGTTAAGGGCCGTTCAGGTCCTCGAGTGATGGAAAGCTCTATGGTGGAGAGGTGAGAGGCATCAAAATGGCTTAACCATGGCGTACGGGAGTGCTTGACCCGGTACCGAGAGCCGTTGAATGCACAGGATCCAGTCGTGCGGCAGCACAGTTGTGTGTGCAAATATGGCTGTTCTGGAGTCGTGGACCTATGGTTAAGGGCCGTTCGGGCTCTCGGATGATGACAAACATTGTGGTGGTGAGGCTAGAGGCATCAAAACACCTTAACCATGGCATATGGTCTTGCTTGACCTAGTGCCGAGAGCTGTAGGACACGTAGGAACCGGCTATGCGGTAGCATAGTCGCGTGTGCAAATATGGCAGTTCTAGAGTTGTGGAGCCATGATTAAGGGCCATTTGGGTTCTTAGGCAGCAGCAAACGCTATGGTGGAGAGGCCAGAGGTGTCAAAATGCCTTAACCATGGCGCATGGGCGTGCTTGACTTGGTGCCAGGAGCCGTAGGACGCGCAGGAACCGGCCGTGCGGCAGCATAGTCGTGTGTGCAAATATGGCAGTTCTGGAGCCGTGGAGCCGTGGTTATGGGCCGTTTGGGCTCTCGGGCGACGGACATGCTTGACTTAGTGCCTTAATCATGGCGTACGGGCATGATTGACTCAGTGCCGGGAGCCATAGGATGTGTAGGAACCGCCCGTGCGGCAGCATAGTCGTGTGTGCAAATATGGCAGTTCTGGAGCCGTGGAGCCATGGTTAAGGGCCATTCGGGCTCTTGAGCAATGGCAAATGCTATGGTAGAGAGGCTAGAGGTGTCAAAATGCCTTAACCATGGTGTACGGGCATGCTAGACTCAGTGCCGGGAGCCATAGGATGCGTAGGAACCGACCGTGCGATAGCATAGTCATGTGTGCAAATATGGCAGTTTTGGAGTCATGGAGCCATGGTTAAGTTCCCTTCAGGCTCTCGGGTGATGACAAACTCTATGGTGGAGAGGTGAGAAGCATCAAAATGGCTTAACCATGGCGTACGGGCATGCTTGACTCAGTGATGGGAGCCATAGGACGCGTTGGAACCGACCGTGCGGCAGCATAGTCGTGTGTGCAAATATGGCAGTTCTGGAGCCGTGGTTAAGGGCCATTCGGGCTCTCAACCCACGGGAAATGCTACGGTAGAGAGGCCAGAGGTGTCAAAATGCCTTAACCATGGCGTACGGGCATGCTTGACTCAGTGCCAGGAGCCATAGGACGCATAGGAACCGACCGTACGGCAGCATAGTCGTGTGTGCAAATATGGCAGTTTTGGAGTCGTGGAGCCGTGGTTAAGGGCCCTTCGGGCTCTCGGGTGATGGCAAACTCTATGGTGGAGAGATGAGAGGAATCAAAATGCCTTGACCATGGCGTATGAGCATGCTTGACTCAGTGCTAGGAGCCGTAGGACGCGTTGGAACCGACCGTGCGGCAGCATAGTCGTGTGTGCAAATATGGAAATTTTGGAGCCGTCGAGCCGTGGTTAAGGGCCCTTCTAGCCCTCGAGTGATGGAAAGCTCTATGGTGGAGAGATGAGAGGCATCAAAATGGCTTAACCATGGCGTACGGGCGTGCTTGACCCGGTACCGAGAGGCGTTGAATGCACAGGATCCGGTCATGCGGCAGCACAGTCGTGTGTGCAAATATGGCAGTTCTAGAGTCGTGGAGCTATGGTTAAGGGCCGTTCGGGCTCTCGGGTGATGACAAACATTGTGGTGGTGAGGCTAGAGGCATCAAAATGCCTTAACCATGGCATATGGTCGTTCTTGACCTAGTGCCGAGAGCTGTAGGACACGCAGGAACCGGCTGTGCGGTAGCATAGTCGTGTGTGCAAATATGGCAGTTCTAGAGTTGTGGAGCCATGGTTAAGGGCCATTTGGGTTCTTGGGCAGCAGCAAACACTGTGGTGGAGAGGCCAGAGGTGTCAAAATGCCTTAACCAATGCGCATGGGCGTGCTTGACTTGGTGCCAGGAGCCGTAGGACGTGCAGGAACCGGCCATGCTGCAGCATAGTCGTGTGTGCAAATATGGCAGTTCTAGAGCCATGGAGCCATGGTTAAGGGCTGTTCGGGCTCTCGAGCGACGGGCATGCTTGGCTCAATGCTATAATCATGGCGTATGGGCATGATTGACTCAGTGCCGGGAGCCATAGGATGCGTAGGAACCGCCCGTGCGGCAGCATAGTCGTGTGTGCAAATATGGCAGTTCTAGAGTCGTGGAGCCATGGTTAAGGGCCATTTGGGCTCTCGAGCAACAGCAAACGCTATGGTAGAGAGGCCAGAGGTGTAAAAATCCCTAACCATGGCATACGGGCATGCTAGACTTAGTGCCAGGAGCCATAGGACGCGTAGGAACCGACCGTGCGACAGCATAGTCATGTGTGCAAATATGCCAGTTTTGGAGTCGTGGAGCCGTGGTTAAGGGCCCTTCAGGCTCTCAGGTGATGAAAAACTCTATGGTGGAGAGGTGAGAGGCATCAAAATGGCTTAACCATGGCGTACGGGCATGCTTGACTCAGTGACGGGAGCCATAGGACGCGTTGGAACCGACCGTGCGGTAGCATAGTCGTGTGTGCAAATATGGCAGTTCTGGAGCCATGGAGCCATGGTTAAATGCCATTCAGGCTCTCGAGCGATGGGCATGCTTGACTTAGTACCTCAATCATGGCGTACGGGCATGATTGGCTTAGTGCCGGGAGCCATAGGATGCGTAGGAACCGCCCGTGTGGCAGCATAGTCGTGTGTGCAAATATGGCAGTTCTAGAGCCCGAATGGCCCTTAACCACGGCTCCACGGCTCCAGAACTGCCATATTTGCACACACGACTATGCTGCCGCACGGGCGGTTCCTACGCATCCTATGGCTCCCGGCACTGAGTCAATCATGCCCGTTGTTGACATTTCTTAGCGCAATCACTAGAATTGTTACATCCCAGTGGTCACACCAAGAAACACCAGGTGATAGTCATGTTCTAAAGATATTATCCGCAAGCGCACGGATCTATCATTGTAGCATTTCACCCGGAATTATGTCAGGGTATCGTTATTTATATTTTCTCAAAGGAAGGCATGGTGTAAAATACCTCTAGCACATGGATATGGAACTTCATATCATTGAAATAAGCCTTAGTGCTATGCAGGGGTAAGATAAACGGTAATTTGAGGATAGTGGACACACACTTGGCTCTCACTCAAAGATAAAGAGAAATAAGGAATAAAAGAAACGAAAAGAATAAAGATTAAACCTACTGAAGCTAGTTGGTCGTATACAGCTAAGCATAGAACAGCTAAGTCACATGTTAAACGGGACTAGAGACAAGTCAGAGCCTTGAGTAACAGGGAGACCCCCGCAGCTGGTCTGCCAGCCGATAGAGGCATTTACGAACTCCTACACGACATGCGGACGTGGGGGATTACGAGGGACGGACAGGGCTGTCACCACCTGCCGTCTACCCCTCAACCATGGCATGCTGTCATATTCGAAGGCCCTCTCGTATCCGGACACCATGTCCGCATACTAGAGAACTACCTATGCTCCCCCAGGACTCCCACCCTACGGATGGACGAGCTAGAACATAGGCAAACCCGAAAGAACATTGAACCGTTACTTCATTCTCATCGTGGACTCTAGTTCTATAGAACATATGAACGATGAAGAACAGGGATGAACATGCTATGAACTGATCATATGAACTATGCTCTAGTTCATATGCATCAACATGAATATGATCAAGACTATGCCCTAGTTCATACGCTAAGCAATATATAAAGTATAAGAACTTGAATAAGGAAGAACACTCCATAGATGATTACCAAGATGTATCTCTTCTTCCTAGGAGACAAGCTCTCCTTGGTAGCTTTCCTAGCTCTAATCCTACTAGCACTAAGCTAAGGAACAAGTGGAGGTGAGAGAGAGAGAGACCAAATGAATGTGTGTCCTGTAAAACCAATTCTTCTCCCCTTTTATATGTTGCTCAGGTCGGTTCGGGGTCAGGAATGGAAGGAACACCACGCACCGACCTCCCTGGGCATTGATTGCACCACCTCCAGCCGACCGGTCCCACACGTCAGTGGGGAGGGCGCGAGCGTGCCCCTGGCGTGAGCGCGCCAGGGTGCCGCCTCCCCCTGACCGACTTTGGCCGGTGGGCCTCCCCAGGTGAGTGGGCTTCGGTGTTGAGGCGGTTTGGCCCATTTTGGGTCCCAAAGTGGCCCAACTCCTTTTGGGGTGGTTTGGTGCTTTCCAGAAAGCGCCCTTTCGGTGTTTAATCCCTGCACTTTCATATGATTAATGCAATGACAGTATATTTCCTAGTGCACATGGATTTGGGTTAGTTGCACATGTATATGCATATAGGAATATATAATTCACCCTTTTTCATGTCTAATTGGCGGTATAAAATCGTCGATAAGGACCGCCAACAAGATCCCCCAAGCTTACCCTTTGCTCATCCCGAGCAAAGCTCAGCATAAGGTTGTTGATCAGGAGTTGCTACTATGCCGATCATGAATCAAATATACCAAGCGTATAAGCAAGATTTCTACCAAAATTTGAATAAATCGGCATGACTGCTCACCCTGTTATTATCTCAAGACAAAATGGGGCTTTCCAGCTTTCTCGAGTCTTGGGAAATTGCAAGATAGAATAGTTTCACAAGCGTTGCTTATCATCTACCCAAGATCAACCAAGTCTCCGGAGGTTTTGAAAGTTTTGCAAAGAAACTCAAGTTCCTCGAATGATTCTCTCAATCGCTCAAAAAGTGTTTATACCTCACCAAAGGCAGTGTGCTTTTGCCTTTCTTTCTATCCTACTACTATGGCTGAGAGTGGAGTTTTGGGTAGGTATGAAAGGTGGGCATGCTTGGATCACATAGAGTTTGGTGAAGTCAAGGAACGAACCGTCCAAAGATTAAGACCATACACTTTGATTGAGATTTATGCAAGTGTGTGAGGGTGAATAATTCCTATCTAAATGCTTTTGGTACTCCAGGTATCATGACTCCTCTTTATTGGTGGAAGGGAATTTTTGAGAGAGTATGGGCTTGACTTGGGAAAACTAAGATCTTTCTTTTCTTTCTTTCTTTTTTCTCTTTTTTTTCTTTTCTTTTCTTCTCTTCTTCCATTTTTTTTGAACGGGAGACTAGGCTGGGATTCCCGTTTGTCTACTTTGAAGCTTTATTGTTGCCCCTTGGCATTCATTTTCATTTTTTTTTTCAAGAGATGCTAATGCCTAATACTCTCTTTCAGATACGATGAAGATTTTTGGCTGAAAGGAGTCATGATGAAAGAACGAGGAGTGGTTTTTGATGGGTGATGGATACGCGATCCTTAGTGTAAGGGTCGGCATGCTTTATGTGAAAAAGGTGCACAACTCTAGGGTCAAGAGTTGGCATTTTCTGGTGGACTGGATGAAAAGTTAGTTTGCGCAACTCGCAGTGTACAGGTCGGCAAATTTATTTGGTGGGTGCAAGTGAATCTCAATCGTGAGTGTAAGACCATAATCTTGCGGAGGTTACAGACTTCTAGTGATCAAGCAACATATGATAATTGGTTTTTGTATGAGATTGACAGCTACGTCATATGGCCTTGGTAGGTATTTCAAAATCACTGAGGAACTTTTGTTTTGATAATTTTGGAAATAAAACTCCGGAAGTCAGGTTTTCACTCAAGACAGAGTCATAGCATTGCTCGTGACCCTATATCATATCCGGCAATAACTTAGACAAGATCTAGCCTATGCAACCCACTAAGCTCAAGTTTTTAAGGACGAGACAAATTAGCCAAAAAACTCAAACTTTAGAGAAAGCCTAATTATAAACAAGGTACAAGCGAGTCACGAGACAGAGCAACTTTTCATCATTTCAACAAGGGTAGAATTAAATATCTCTATGACACATATATATAGGAAATGATGAAGCATTTTTTTTATATGTGTAAGTGTTAGTAAATTACATACCTCTTATTGGGGGTCCTCCCCCAAGCTTGCTTGGAAATGGGGCCCCTTAAAAAAATTATTCTGAGGTAACAAATTATTTTATTTTATTTTGAGTCTGTCGTCAGGACTTCCTTATGATTGAGGACCATCCTGCAAGATTAGCTCATAGCATACTACCAATATTCCTACTAGTAATCTGTCTCAATGATCAACAAGTTGACCAAGGTAAACTAGCAACCTAAGCACCATGTTCAAGCTACAAGTTTATGGAACATGCTAAGCTAAAACATGTTCCAAAACATCAAACTAAGCGGGAACAGGGGTAGCAAGATAGAACTTTATTTGACAGACTATGTAAGCATAGATAAAATGAAATACTCATAAAAAGATAACTTACCGATTGTCCTGTCGGTCAGGGCTCACAGTTTATAGTCCGTGAAGCGAGACTTCCTCCTGTTCAATTCGAGCTTGATGATGAGGCATCCATCTCAGGAGAAGTAGACGGAGATGCCTGCTTGGGTTTCCACACCATTTTCGTCCTTGGAGGTGTGGTGACAATTGGTGGAGACGGTGGTTGATCATCCTCTTTTGGAGGTGCTTGCGTTTTCTCCACCTTCAACACCTTTGTTTCCTCTTTAGGGACCAATTTTGGTGCCCCAGAGGTTCTGAGTGGAATTGATTTTTCCTTTGATTCCACTCTTTCTTGGGCCGGAGCCTTGCCCTTGTTGTTCTTTTCGTAGGGGTGCGCAGGAATGACCTTTGGTTTTGTTTCTTCTACAGGAGCCTTCTTTCTTTCTTTCTTGGGAGCTCTCTGCTCCTTCTTTTCTTTTGTTTTGGCTCCTGGGTGCCCTTAGTTATTTTCTTGGCTTGTGGCCCTGGCCTCCGTTCCCAGATAATATTGGGAATTCGATTCGCACCGTGAGGTCGGATTTCAACTTCCGTGACCTCCCTTGTGGTTGGCTCATACTTGATGCGAATCATGTTGCACTCCTCCATCTTCCTTGGCCGAAAGTGGAACTTCTCACTCCCATTGATGTTGAACCGGATTTCTCTAGCTCCAACCTCAATCTGTGCTCCAGTGGTACTGAGGAATGGTCGTCCCAAGATGAGCGGTGATTCTTTGGTGGCCTCCATGTCGAGTACCACGAAATCCACCGGGACAAAGTATCCTCGGATCTTCACAGGAATGTCTTCAGCTATTCCCGTTGGGTAGCGTAAGGAGGAGTCAGCCAATTGGAGTGTGATCATTGTTGGTGACAGCCGTGTATAATTCAGCTTGTCAAACACCATCTTGGGCATAACGCTGACGCCGGCACCAAGATCATAGAGTGCGTGGTCAAACTGCTGTCCTCCAATGAAGCAAGTGATAGTGGGGCATCCAGGGTCCTTCTTCTTTTCTGGTAAGTTATTGAGGATTGCCGCACTACATTCTTCTATTAGTTTGACCACAGCTGTGGATGGCAGTGGTCACTTGTTGTTGATGATGTCTTTGATATACTTGGCATAAGAAGGTACATGTAAGACGTCCATGAGCGGAACGCTCACATGTACTTTCTCGACCATCTCAACAAACCGAGCGAACTGATCATTCACAGCTTGCTTTCTGGTCCTCGTGGCGAATGGCACATGTGTCGTGTCTGGATAATCCAGGGTTTTCCCTGATTCTGCCTTGCCTTGCGGTTCAGGTGATGAAGGTTCTTCTTGCTGCGGCGCTGCTTGTTTCCTAGCTGCTTGTTTAGGATATGGTGGATCGTGAGTGGCCTTACCGCCTCTCGTGGTCACATAATTAACATTTTCAAAAGTACTAGCAGCTTGATCCAATGTTTTACCATTGGGATCAACAGGAACATCAGAAGCAATTTGAGCTAGCTGTCTTTCTATCATTTTGTTAAAGCTCAACTGATTCTTAACAACAGAAGTTAAACCTTCTATCTTGGTACTGATGCTCTCTAAGATTTTGTCATTGGCCAGTATCTTTTTGGTGAGGTTTTCATTGATCTTAGCTTGGCTAAGGACTAAATCTTTGAGAGTAGGTTGATTCGGATTATAATTTGAAGTGTAATTCGAATTACCTTGATATTGTGGACGGGACTGATTGTTCCATCCATTATTACCTCCTTGCTGTTTACGATACCCGTTATTGATGTAGGATGCCTCTTCACGGGTTTTGGGGCAATCATTCCCCGAATGTCCATCATTGCCACAGACCTCGCACGTTGTGCGAGATTCTATGGCTTTGACAGTGCCGGATGTATCTCCGGCGGCTCTTTCGTCAAACTTCTGCAAGAGCAGGTCTATTTTTGTGGCAAGCACCTCCGTCTCCTTCACGGGGTATGTGCCTTTTTGTTGCTTGGTTGGGGCCCTTTCTTCCCCCAAGCTTGATTTTCTACCATTTTGTTGATTAACGCCATAGCGTTATCAATAGTGAGTGATAGAAACGCGCCTCCAGCTGCAGCATCGAGGTGCCCTTTTGACATGGGCGTGAGCCCATTGTAAAAGTTTTGGAGCACCAGCCATTCCACCATCCCATGATGAGGACAGTCTAGTATGAAGCTTTGGAGCCTCTGCCAAGCTTCAGGAATGGGTTCCATCTGTGTTTGCTGGAAATTGGCAATTCTTCCCCTCAAGGCATTTGTTTTGCCCATGGGGAAGAACTTTGTGAGGAATGCCGTGGAGCATTTGCTCTATGTGCTCACAGCCTCTTTGTCCTTGTAAAACCACTGTTTCACCTTCCCCACAAGGGAGAAGGGAAACAGCCGGCGTCTGATGATGTCAGCTTCGATGTCCTTGATGACGACAGTGTCACAGAGCTCCAGGAAACGCTGTAAGTGAGCGTTAGCATCCTCATTGGGGAGTCCGCAAAACGGAATCCCCTGCACCATGGTGATCAGGCCAGTCCTGAGCTCAAAGTTCTTGTCCGCTACGTTGACAACGGGCCCGGTGGGCACGTTGGCAGCAGCGGGGACGGAGAATTCGCGGAGGGTCTTCTGAGCCATTGGGATGGTCGTTGAAGGTGCGGAAATGACCGGTTCGACTGCTGATGGAGTAGCAGAAGAAGGAGTAGCTCTAGGCTTCTTCTTCCTTAGGAGTACCTCCGGATTTGGATGGAAATTGTTTGGCAAGGAGAAACTGGACATACACTATCCTGTTTTCACCCACAACAGGGGAAAACATAAAAGTTAGCCTACATAGACTCGGACTATTTCTAATGAAGTTATATCCATGCCATGCTAGATTATTTTAACCAATGTCTTCCCCGACAACGGCGCCAGAAATGCTTGTTGACATTTCTTAGCGCAATCACTAGAATTGTTACATCCCAGTGGCCACGCCAAGAAATGCCAGGTGATAGTCGTGTTCTAAAGATATTATCCGCAAGCGCACGGATCTATCATTGTAGCATTTCACCCGGAAGTATGTCAGGGTATCGTTATTTATATTTTCCCAAAGGAAGGCATGGTGTAAAATACCTCTAGCACATGGATATGGAACTTCATATCATTGAAATAAGCCTTAGTGCTATACAGGGGTAAGATAAACGGTAATTTGACGATAGTGGACACACACTTGGCTCTCACTCAAAGATTGAGAGGAATAAGGAATAAAAAAAATGGAAAGAATAAAGAATAAACCTACTGGAGCTAGTTGGTCGTATACAGCTAAGCATAGAACAGCTAAGTCACATGTTAAATGGGACTAGAGACAAGTCAGAGCCTAGAGTAACAGGGAGACCCCTGTAGCTGGTCTGCCAGCCGATAGAGGCATTTACGAACTCCTACACTACATGCGGACGTGGGGGATTACGAGGGACGGACAGGGCTGTCACCACTTGCCGCCTACCCCTCAACCGTGGCATGCCGTCATATTCGAAGGCCCTCTTGTATCCGGACACCACGTCCGCATACTAGAGAACTACCTATACTCCCTGTTGACGGTCGTTAAGTATCAATTTTATACCGTCAACGCAGCAAGAGAAAGGACTAATATGAGTTCACATTTAGATATAGGGGTTACACGATGTAATTCCACGAGTTTTGGTGATTGTCTATTTCTCGCAGGGGGTTATCGTAAAGAGAACCAAAGGAGGCCCACATGTCATGATTACATAGAGATAAAGACCGAACGGGTAAAATTGTATAATCTAGAAGACTCCGGAAGGCAAACCATGGAAGCCGGGCCCACTCGCGGGTGGCCGGTCGGCCGACCCGGGGAGTCGGCCGACTCCCCACCTCCACCAATCGGTGGAGTCTCGTGGATCCCGCCTCCACCGCCTTTGAGGATGAATAATTATCGTCCATTTAGGTCGGTTTGATCCGAGGGCCGTGGTTCATCCTAGGGGCTATATATTCGAGCCCCCGGCCCCGGGTGAAACCCTAAGCTAATTCATTCAAGAGTTCATTCTCTCATCGAATTCGTAGAAGCCGAGCCACCATCCCAATTAGAGCTCCATAGTTTAGTAGCATAGCTACATAGGAATAGATCTAGAGGGAATCAAGCCTAGCTTGGAGTCCGGATCTGCGGAGTTCTTGGTAATTCCCCTCTACATTCTTGTAATATTCATCATTGTTCG
Organism: Themeda triandra; assembly: GCA_018135685.1. Classification (NCBI taxonomy): domain Eukaryota; kingdom Viridiplantae; phylum Streptophyta; class Magnoliopsida; order Poales; family Poaceae; genus Themeda; species Themeda triandra. The sequence continues at coordinate 103,770 of JAENPR010000067.1, read as the reverse complement.
TGATACTATGAGTAGTACTTTATTCTATTCTATTATATCATACTTGACTTTGCTCTATTTGATTATATTCTCAATTATATTGTTCTTAGTTTACTTTGATTATATGTTTAGTATAGTTGGACTAGAATTATGTTTATGCATAGGATCGTATAGCGCTTACTCATTAGATCGATGGGTGAGTGGTAAATATTGTGTAGGCGTGGTGCTTAGACCGTATTTACCTGCGATTACACCCTATTGGCCGGTCGTGTGGTAGATCGCGGAAGTGACAGTTCCGTTGAGTCCTTTGTATTCCATCCCCCGTTGGTAGGTCTTAGTAGAACAACCTATTACATTGAAGTCATTGCTATGTCTCTTGTCTTCTCTCGGTAATATCACTATGCATAGATGTAACCTTTTCCCGCCATGATTGCTAGATGTTCTTGCACTAATCATTGTATGCTTTGACCTTATAGTTAGAATAACATAGGATTATACCCTAGATCATCCTAGTCCATGCTAGTGTTATAAGCTTAGAGTGCTAAGTTGAGATGGCTTATTACTATTATTTTATGTGGCTAATTGCTCTCATTTATCTTATGTCATTTATCATTCATTCCTATATTTTATGTGACACTTACCCCGTATGAGATGATCGATACGATGACAAGGTTAAGCTCTCCATTACAGATGTGCATTGCTCATCACTCATTATCCAGTGCATTCCCTTCCCGGGTAAAAATATAAATAACGATACCGGATACTCCTGGTTAAAATGCTACATCGGTATTATCGTGCGCTTGCGGATCCCATATTTATTTCTAGTAGCAAAGTTGCATTATTTAGTACCGGCATTTTTGGCGCCATGTTGGGGATGACAACCTAACACCGAGTGGCGTTAGAAATGTCAACAAGCATTTTTGGCGCCGTTGCCGGGGAAGGTTGAAAGCCAATGGATAATGAGCAAAGATTGCACTACATAATTTGATTGAGTAGTCTCGTGTCATACTAACCCGTCTCTGGGATTACCCTTGTTTTGTCTACTTGTGTATCTTATGCGGGGTAATCAAGACAATTCTTCCCGATAATTATATTGACGATCTAGAAGCTTTATTCAGGAAGGCCAGAAGCAAGTTGAAGAAGACCAATCAATCATCATCATCATCAACTCAACTTGGAAGCTTGACGGAAGCGTAAAGTCAACCTTTCGTTCGAGACTTGACACCAGCGTTTGAAGCCATGGCGCACAAGTCACTCCGCGAGTTCTCGGCTCCAACTACGGACAACATTCGTGATCTTGGACCAAATGCGGACATCGAAGGAGCTTTTGAGCTCAAGCCTGCGCTAATCAACATGGTGCAAGCAAGCCGGTTAACTTCAGGAAGGCCCATGAAGATGCTAGTGCTCATCTCCAACACTTTCTGAGATTTGTAGCACATTCACTATCAAGGATGTCCCCGCAGATGCTATACTACTTCGCCTCTTCCCATTCTCACTCTTGGGGAGAGCGAAGCGGTGGTTCTACGCCAATAAGGAGAAGAATCCTACGTGGGCACTATGTTCCACCAATTTCTTGGCGAAGTTCTTCCCAATGGGCAAGACAAATGCTCTTCGTGGGAAGATATCAAGCTTTCAAAGCAACATCATGATGAGACTGTCCCGTAAGCTTGGGAGCGCTTTCAAGATTACATCCTCGAGTGTCCTCATCATGGCATGGAGAATTGGCTGCTCATGCGGACATTCTACCATGGGCTCGGCAACAATTACACGTGAGACGATGGATGCTTTGTAGCGGCGGAGGTGCATTCTTATCACTCACTATTCCTCAAGCCACAGCCTCTTGTGGAGAAGATGGCATCCAACCAAGGTTGGAGTGAAGAAAGAACTCGAGACCCGCAAGAGAGGAGGAGGAATGCACCAGGCGAAGGAGGTAGACATGCTTCTCGCCAAAATGGATCTCTAATGAAGAGGCTCGATGAGAGAGCCACGAGAAGAAAGAAGTCATGCATATACATGATGCTCGCATGACATGTGAAGAGTGTGGAGAGACCGGGCACACAGGTGCTAACCGCCCGTAGGCCGAAGGAGGACGTGAACTACCTCAACAACAACAACAATAATAATTACTACCGTCCTCGCGGGAATCAAGGTTGGAATCGGCAGCGGGCCTAACTACTCGTGCAATTATTCGGGCAACTATCAAGGTAACAACTCCTCCTACAATAATTACAACCAAACGCCTTTGAGAGAGTTAGTCTTGAATCAAGGCAAGATGATGGACAATCCGTCCAAGAAGCCGACATCAAATGACAAGGTCCTAGAGACACTCGGCAAGAATGAATGGATGGCTTTTCCAATGCCATCAAGAGTCGCCTCGGCTTCAACAAGATACTTGAGTCGCCGGTACAACGGCTTGTCAACCTTGCTCCCTCCACTGGTCAAGGTAAACTGGCAGGACAACCCGAAGAGCTCGAGACTGCAAATCTTGTTGATATATTCAATGTAGAAGATAGCCGAAGTGATCCATCGAAGGGGTCATGGATTGACTCAACTCTGCCAATCAAGAAGGGCGATCCAGGGAGACCGGTCATTCCGATCTCCATTGGAAGTACTAACTTTAATGAGGCAATCTGTGACTTCGGTGCAAGCATCAACATCATGCCAAGAGTGATATATGAGAAGCTATTCAGATGCCCCTTAGCATACACAACCATGTGCTTACAGCTTGCGAGATCGAAGTCACCCGTGTTCCTTTGGGGAGTACTAGAAGATATATGTGTACGAGTGGGCAACTCATATGTTCAATGAGACTTCGTGATAGTGGATACGAGCGGTGATGAAAGGTCCCTATCATTTTGGGACGACCATTCTTGAACACCGCCGGAGCCATCATGTATGCCAACATCGCCAAGATCATCTTCAACATCAAGGGCAAGCGAGAAACCTTCTTCTTCAAGAACGTAGTCTTTGCGGTTCCCAAAGACACCCTCATCAACGAACGTGAGAAGAAGAAGAGTCCGGCTAAGAAGAGCAAGAACAAGAATAAGAAGACCAAGAAAAGAGACGAAGGATGGTCACTGCGGTCCACAAGGAGCATGACCACTTACTCGGTCCCCACGTCGATCAAGAAGGATGACCTGTGTGTCCCAACCATTCAATGCTCCATCAACGAAGCTCTTTCAATAAAGCATGTGTGACACCGGATCGGGCGTCAACATTATGGCCAAAGTAACTTATGAGTATCTATATGGCACTATGCCTTTGGAGCCTACCTATGCATGCCTGCGGATGGCGTACCGGACATTCCGCTTGTCGAAGGAGAAGTGAAGGATGTCCTCATCCAGATAGATGACCATTATGTCCCTACGAGACTTCCTAGTCATTGACATGGGAGATGACTACGATCCTCCAATCATCCTAGGAAGACCATTCCGAACACCACCGAGCTATCATCTATATTGGGACGGAGAGATTCATTTCCATTTTCCCACCGAGAAGATGGATGGGCCGACTATGAGGAGAAGTGTCAAGATATGAAGATCGGTACCCCGAAAGAGAAGAACATTGTAAAAGAAGAAGAGGTGCTACCGAAGAAAACCAAGTGCCCCAAGAAACTTCCTCCTCAAGGTCATCTTCTCCAACAAAGAAGGTGTGGAAAATAAAAGTAAAATCAGAATCAATTCCTACACACGGCGACGTCATCGGAGGCGCCGGCCAATGCGCCCCTTGAAAATGAGCGAACATGACAAGTCCTGTTCGGAGGACTTAAAACCACCGAACGCCACGCCAAGAGGTAACTTGGTATTTATCAGTAATTACTTTCCAGCATTGTAATTTTACCTTAGCATATTTATTTCCCTACTTGCATCTTAGTTGCATCTTTACTCTTTTATCTCTGCATTAGAAAAGAAAATAAAAATGTTGTGCATTTGCATCCAGAAAAAACTTTAAGCCCCATGTGAATATTCATTCACTGTGGTGGCACAAAAATAATTTCTCGGATATTTATTTTCCCTGTACGCATTTCTTAAATAATAAAAAGATAAAAATATTTCTTGTGATCCCGTTAGAACAAGTCTAAGTTAAGAAAGTTCTAGACAACCGGGGCCTAGAGGTTTTATCACTAACGCTTAATCAGTTCCACAAGCTATGTTGTCTATTTGAGCTTCACAAAACATCAAGGATCATGAAGAGCTAACAGCGGAAGGACATCCACCCCCGTCGAGAGTCTTGCCCGCGAAAAATTGAATGCCGTCTCCAACGGCAACTATCTACGACACTCCGGAGGACTAGAACGTCTTCGATGCCTCGTCGGCAACATCACGAGACTATGTCAACATCCACTTTGGGGAGAGCATCCCCCGTGTACCAAGCTAAGTGTTTCCAACTTATCTATTTATGCTTTATTAGAGTGTGCTTTGATTAAAACAACTAAAAAAGATGCATAACCATAGAAACCCCGAGAAAGATTTCCTTATTTATCTTTTCTACTTTTGGAGAGCTCTTGCGGTCTGTCTTTAAAAGTGATCCCTAGAATAAACTCTACATGGAGATGATGAATAGTTGCTTTCTAGTAATTCCTTTCAAGTACCTAGTTTTCAACCTTGCACTCTCCCGAGTTTTGGACACAACTGTTTAGATTTGAGATTTGCTCTGAACCCGAAACTTGTGGGTAGCGAACACTTGATCTAAGTCTAGGTGGTTGACGGGTATGATATGGGAAGGTTTTTTGAGTCTTTATCCATCTTGTTCCTAGAGATACTAGAGTTCGAGAATTTATCTCGTGAAAATATTAAATTCCTGCATGATGAGTTCCTTTATGATGAGAGTTCAAATTCCTACCACAGCCATATATTCATGCTTACTAGATTAGGAAAACCCATCTCGTTTAAATAGATCATATTTTAGGTTTGAGTGTAGACTTTATAGGCATTGAGTGTGGTTATCTTTGTGGACCCATAAGGAATTAGTCACGCGTTAAAGTCAATACTATGTGCTCTCCATCCATTGATCTATGCTACTTCGTCCTCGAGGTATGCACCCATTTTATAAATGTTATATTCATTACGTGCTACTTGTTCCTCGAAGTACCACCCACATATAGATCCATATCCACCACATATCGTGCTATCTCTACCCCGGAGATACGCACCTATGCTACTCCTACCCCGGGAGTACGCATTCTCCACTTCTTTGTGCTATCTCTACCCGGAGATACGCACCTATCTTCTCTTCTACCCCGGGAGTACGCATCCATCCATTCATCCATCCACATATACATACGCCATTCCTTTCACGGCATCTAGAAAAGGTTCTACTCCTATTTCGGGAGTGAACGTCTGACATAATCATCGCCGTTCTATTTGCCTACATAAAAGCTCCAGTTATTATCATTTCAAGTTATATGAATCCCCGTTGCTAAAGTTTTGTTTCCGGAGGATTGGTTGCTCTAAAAAAAAAAAAAAAAAAAGAGAAAAAAAAAAGAGAGAAAAAGAAGAAAAAGAAGAAAGAAAGAAAAAGAAAGAGTAGCCAAGTCTTTCCATTTAAGAAGTTTCAAGGTTTCCGAATAAAGGGAGTCATGTTATCCCCGAAGGAGCAAGTGTAGAAGTAGATGTTCACCGGTTGAGTACCCCTCATAATCATTTCCTTATCACCATCATCCTATCATCTTTTCATCCATTCCATTTCCTCATTCACATGCACATATGACTTTATTATTTTAGTTCCTATTGGATCCATGTCTTAACCGTGCAATATATGCAAGTGAGTTTGAGTGTCTCCCCACCTATGAGCTCCACATAAGCCTATTAGAAAGTAGGGTGAGAGAGAAGGCACTTTCCACTATGCCTTAGTTCCACAAATACCACATATTCTTGAGAGAAGAGAGAAAAGGCATACACTACTCATGCCTTGGAGGATCCCGGAAATACCACAAATGAGAGACTTGAAAGGTTCATACAAGGAACTCGAGTTTTATTTCAAAACCTTGCAAAAACTCCGGATAATAGTTGATCAAAGAGCGAGAAACATGGCGCTTGACTTGACCGTTCTATCTTTCAACTACTCAAGACCCAAGTGACGGTTACAAACCCCATGGTGAAAGGTAATATGAGTGAGTTTTGAGTCGGGATAGTTCACTACGATCCGGAGGAGAGTTCTTGTTTGAACGCATGTGTACTTGTGAGGAGTGAAAGTATTATAGCAACTCCTGATCCATCAGCGAGTCTATCTTTGCTCGGGACGAGCAAAAGGTAAGCTTGGGGGAGTTTGTTGACGGTCGTTAAGTATCAATTTTATACCGTCAACGCAGCAAGAGAAAGGACTAATATGAGTTCACCCGTTAGATATAGGGGTTACACCGACGAGAATTCCATGAGTTTTGGTGATTGTCTATTTCGAGGGGGTTATCGAAAAGAGAACCAAGGAGGCCCACATGTCATGATTACATAGAGATAAAGACCGAACGGGTAAAATTGTATAATCTAGAAGACTCCGGAAAGCGACCCCTAAAGGCTGGGCCCCACACAGCGGGGTGGGGTCCGGCGACCCAAGGGGGTCGGCCGACTGCCCATGTCCACCAATCAGGTGGAGTCTCGTGGATCCACCTCCACCGCCTTTGAGGATGAATAATTATCGTCCATTTAGGTCGGTTTGATCCGAGGGCATGGTTCATCCTAGGGGCTATATATTCGAGCCCCGGCCCCCGGGTGAAACCCTAAGCTAATTCATTCAAGAGTTCATTCTCTCATCGGGAATTCGAAGCCAGAGCCACCATCTCAATTAGAGCTCCATAGTTTAGTAGCATAGCTACATAGGAATAGATGACTCCCACCCTACGGATGGACGAGCTAGAACATAGGCAAACCCGAAAGAACATCGAACCGTTACTTCATTCTCATCGTGGACTCTAGTTCTATAGAACATATGAACGATGAAGAACAGGAATGAACATGCTATGAACTGATCATATGAACTATGCTCTAGTTCATATGCATCAACATGAACATGATCAAGACTATGCTCTAGTTCATACGCTAAGCAATATTTAAAGTATAAGAACTTGAATAAGGAAGAACACTCCATAGATGATTACCAAGATGTATCTCTTCTTCCTAGGAGACAAGCTCTCCTTGGTAGCTTTCCTAGCTCCAATCCTACTAGCACTAAGCTAAGGAACAAGTGGAGGTGAGAGAGAGAGAGACCAAATGAATGTGTGTCCTGTAAAACCAATTCTTCTCCCCTTTTATATGTTGCTCAGGTCGGTTCGGGGTTAGGAATGGAAGGAACACCGTGCACCGACCTCCCTGGGCATTGATTGCACCGCCTCCAGCCGGCCGGTCCCACACGTCAGTGGGGAGGGCGTGAGCGCGCCCCTGGCGCGAGCGTGCTTGGGTGCCGCCTTCCCCTGACCGACTTTGGCCGATGGGCCTCCCTTGGTGAGTGGGCTTCGGTGTTGAGGCGGTTTGGCCCATTTTGGGTCTCGAAGTGGCCCAACTCCTTTTGGGGTGGTTTGGCGCTTTCCAGAAAGCGCCCTTTCGGTGTTTAATCCCTGCACTTTCATATGATTCCTGCAATGATAGTATAATTCCTAGTGCACGTGGATTTGGGTTAGTTGCACATGTATATGCATATAGGAATATATAATTCACTCTTTTTCATGTCTAATTGGCGATATAAAATCGTCGATAAGGACCGCCAACACCCGTACGCCATGATTAAGGCACTAAGTCAAGCATGCCCATCACTCGAGAGCCCGAATGGCCCTTAACCACGGCTCCACGACTCCAGAACTGCCATATTTGCACACACGACTATGCTGCCGCACGGTCGGTTCCAACGCGTCCTATGGCTCCCGTCACTGAGTCAAGCATGCCCGTACAATATGGTTAAGCCATTTTGATGCCTCTCACCTCTCCACCATAGAGTTTGTCATATTTGCACACACGACTATCTTTGCCGCACGGCCGGTTCCAAGGGCTCCTTCAATCATGCCCGTATGCCATGATTAAGGCACTCTAGTCAAGCATGCCCATCGCTCAAGAGCCCGAACGGCCCTTTAGCTCCACGACTCCCGAACTTTGCCATATTTGCAAACACGGTCGGTTCCTACGCATCCTATGGCTCCTGGCACTGAGTCTAGCACGCCCGTACACCATGGTTAAGCCATTTTGATGCCTCTCATCTCTCCACCATAGAGCTTTCCATCACTCGAGGGCTAGAAGGGCCCTTAACCATGGCTCGACGGCTCCAAAATTTCCATATTTGCACACACGACTATGCTGCCGCACGGTCGGTTCCAACGCGTCCTATGGCTTCCGGCATTGAGTCAAGCATGCTCGTATGCCATGGTTAAGGCATTTTGATTCCTCTCATCTCTCCACCATAGAGTTTGCCATCACCCGAGAGCCTGAAGGGCCCTTAACCACGGCTCCACGACTCCAAAACTGCCATATTTGCACACACGACTATGCTGCCGTACGGTCGGTTCCTACGCGTCCTATGGCTCCCGGCACTGAGTCAAGCATGCCCGTATGCCATGGTTAAGGCATTTTGACACCTCTGGCCTCTCTACCATAGCATTTCCCATGGGTCGAGAGCCCGAATGGCCCTTAACCACGGCTCCAGAACTGCCATATTTACACACACGACTATGCTACCGCACGGTCGGTTCCAACGCGTCCTATGGCTCCCGTCACTGAGTCAAGCATGCCTGTACGCCATGGTTAAGCCATTTTGATGCCTCTGACCTCTCCACCATAGAGTTTGTCATCACCTGAGAGCCTGAAGGGCCCTTAACCATGGCTCCATTGCACCAAAACTGCCATATTTGCAAACACGACTATGCTATCGCACGGTCGGTTCCTACGCATCCTATGGCTCCTAGCACTGAGTCTAGCATGCCCGTACACCATGGTTAAGGCATTTTGACACCTCTGGCCTCTCTACCATAGCGTTTGTCATTGCTCGTGAGCCCGAATGGCCCTTAACCACGGCTCCACGGCTCCTACGCATCCTATGGCTCCCGACGAAATCGCCATGATTTGCACACACGCCCTATGCCCGAATGGCCCTTAACACGGCCGGTATTTGCACACACGACTATCTGCCGCGTCCTACGGCTCGTGGCACCAAGTCAAGCACGCCCATGCGCCATGGTTAAGGCGTTTTGACACCTCTAGCCTCTCCACCACAGCGTTTGCTGCCGCCCGAGAACCCAAATGGCCCTTAACCATGGCTCCACAACTCTAGAATTGCCATATTTGCACACACGACTATGCTACCGCACAGCCGGTTCCTGCGTGTCCTACAGCTCTCGGCACTAGCTCAAGCACGACCATATGCCATGGTTAAGGCATTTTGATGCCTCTAGCCTCACCACCACAATGTTTGTCATCACCCGAGAGCCCGAACGGCCCTTAACCATAGCTCCACGACTCCAGAACTGCCATATTTGCACGCACGACTGTGCTGCCGCACGACTGGATCCTGTGCATTCAACGGCTCTTGGTACCGGGTCAAGCACGCCCGTACGCCATGGTTAAGCCATTTTGATGCCTCTCACCTCTCCACCATAGAGCTTTCCATCACTCGAGGGCCTGAAGGGCCCTTAACCACGGCTCGACGGCTCCAAAATTTCCATATTTGCACACACGACTATGCTGTCGCACGGTCGGTTCCAACGCGTCCTATGGCTCCCGGCACTGAGTCAAGCATGCTCGTACGCCATGGTTAAGGCATTTTGATTCCACTCATCTCTCCACCATAGAGTTTGCCATTACCCGAGAGCCTAAAGGGCCCATAACCACGGCTCCACGACTCCAAAACTGCCGTATTTGCACACACGACTTTGCTGCCGTACTGTCGGTTCCTACGTGTCCTATGGCTCCCGGCACTGAGTCAAGCATGCCCGTACGCCATGGTTAAGGCATTTTGATTCCTTTCATCTCTCCACCATAGAGTTTGCCACCACCCGAGAGCCTGAAGGGCCCTTAACCACGGCTCCACGACTCCAAAACTGCCATATTTGCACATATGACTATGCTGCCGTACGGTCGGTTCCTACGCGTCCTATGGCTCCCGGCACTGAGTCAAGCATGCCCGTACGCCATGGTTAAGGCATTTTGACACCTCTGCCTCTCTACCATAGCGTTTCCATGGGTCGAGAGCCCGAATGGCCCTTAACCACGGCTCCACGGCTCCAGAACTGCCATATTTGCACACACGACTATGCTGCCGCATGGGCGGTTCCTACGCATCCTACGGCTCCTGGCACCAAGTCAAGCACGCCCATGCGCCATGGTTAAGGCATTTTGACAATCAAGCCTCTCCACCACCCGTTTGCTCGAGAACCCAAATGGCCCTTAACCATGGCTCCACAACTCTAGAACTGCCATATTTGCACACACGACTATGCTACCGCACAGCCGATTCCTGCGTGTCCTACAGCTCTCGGCACTAGCTCAAGCACAACCATATGCCATAGTTAAGGAGTTTTGATGCCTCTAGCCTCACCACCACAATGTTTGTCATCACCCGAGAGCCCGAACGGCCCTTAACCATAGCTCCACGACTCCAGAACTGCCATATTTGCACACATGATCTTTGCTGCGCACGACCGGATCCCTGCATTCAACGGCTCTCGGCACCGGGTCAAGCACGCCCATACGCCATGGTTAAGCCATTTTGATGCCTCTACCTCTCCACCATAGAGCTTTCCATCACTCGAGGGCCTGAAGGGCCCTTAACCATGGCTTGACGGCTCCAAAATTTCCATATTTGCACACACGACTATGCTTTGCCGTACGGTCGGTTCCAACGCGTCCTATGGCTCCCGACCGAGTCAAGCATGCTCGTACGCCATGGTTAAGGCATTATGATTCCTCTCATCTCTCCACCATAGAGTTTGCCATCACCCGAGAGCCCGAAGGGCCCTTAACCACGGCTCCACGACTCCAAAACTGCCATATTTGCACACACAACTATGCTGCCGCATGGTCGGTTCCTACGCGTCCTATGGCTCCCGGCACTGAGTCAAGCATGCCCGTAGGCCATGGTTAAGTCATTTTGATACCTCTGGCCTCTCTTCCATAGCGTTTCCCATGGGTCGAGATCCCGAATGGCCCTTAACCACGGCTCCACGGCTCCAGAACTGCCATATTTGCACACACGACTATGCTGCCACATGGGCGGTTCCTACGCATCCTATGGCTCCCGATCGAGTCAATCATGCCCGTACGCCATGATCTAAGGCACTGAGTAAGGCCCACGCTCGAGAGCGAGTCAAGCATGCCCATCGCTTGAGAGCGGCTCCCGGCACCAAGTCAAGATGGTTATGGCCCACCACAGGCGTTTCTGCCGCCCCCGAGAACCCAAATGGCCCTTAACCATGGCTCCACAACTCTAGAACCGCCAACCATCGCATGTCCACGACTGGCTCCCGGACCGAGTCAATCATGCCCATCGCCGAGAGCCCGCCATATTTGCACACACGACTGTGCTGCCGCACGACTGGATCCTGTGCATTCAACGGCTCTCGGTACCGGGTCAAGCACGCCCGTACGCCATGGTTAAGCCATTTTGATGCCTCTCATCTCTCCACCATAGAGCTTTCCATCACTCGAGGGCTAGAAGGGCCCTTAACCACGGCTCGATGGCTCCAAAATTTCCATATTTGCACACACGACTATGCTGCCGCACGGTCGGTTCCAACGCGTCCTATGGCTTCCGGCACTGAGTCAAGCATGCTCGTACGCCATGGTTAAGGCATTTTGATTCCTCTCATCTCTCCACCATAGAGTTTGCCATCACCCGAGAGCCTGAAGGGCCCTTAACCACGACTCCACGACTCCAAAACTGCCATATTTGCACACAGGACTATGCTGCCGTACGGTCGGTTCCTACGCGTCCTATGGCTCCCGGCACTGAGTCAAGCATGCCCGTATGCCATGGTTAAGGCATTTTGACACCTCTGGCATCTCTACCATAGCATTTCCCGTGGGTCGAGAGCCCGAATGGCCCTTAACCACGGCTCCAGAACTGCCATATTTGCACACACGACTATGCTGCCGCACGGTCGGTTCCAACGCGTCCTATGGCTCCCGTCACTGAGTCAAGCATGCCTGTACGCCATGCTTAAGCCATTTTGATGCCTCTCACCTCTCCACCATAGAGTTTGTCATCACCTAAGAGCTTGAAGGGCCCTTAACCATGGCTCCATGGCTCCAAAACTGCCATATTTGCAAACACGACTATGCTATCGCACGGTCGGTTCCTACGCATCCTATGGCTCCTGGCACTGAGTCTAGCATGCCCGTACACCATGGTTAAGGCATTTTGACACCTCTGGCCTCTCTACCATAGCGTTTGTCGTTGCTCGTGAGCCCGAATGGCCCTTAACTACGGCTCCACGGCTCCAGAACTGCCATATTTGCACACACGACTATGCTGCCGCACGGGCGGTTCCTACGCATCCTATGGCTCCCGAGACTGAGTCAATCATGCCCGTACGCCATGATTAAGGCACTAAGTCAAGCATGCCCATCGCTTGAGAGGCTGAATGGCCCTTAACCACGGCTCCACGGCTCCAGAACTGCCATATTTGCACACACGACTATGCTGCCGCACGGCCGGTTCCTGCGCGTCCTACGGCTCCTGGCACCAAGTCAAGCACGCCCATGCACCATGGTTAAGGCATTTTGACACATCTGGCCTCTCCACCACAGCGTTTGCTGCCGCCCGAGAACCCAAATGGCCCTTAACCATGGCTCCACAACTCTAGAACTGCCACATTTGCACACACGAGTATGCTACCGCACAGCCGGTTCCTGCGTGTCCTACAGCTCTCGGCACTAGCTCAAGCACGACCATATGCCATGGTTAAGGCATTTTGATGCCTCTAGCCTCACCACCACAATGTTTGTCATCACCCGAGAGCCCGAACGGCCCTTAACCATAGCTCCACGACTCCAGAAATGCGATATTTGCACGCACGACTGGATCCTGTGCATTCAACGGCTCTCGGTACCGGGTCAAGCACGCCCGTACGCCATGGTTAAGCCATTTTGATGCCTCTCACCTCTCCACCATAGAGCTTTCCATCACTCGAGGGCCTGAAGGGCCCTTAACCACGGCTCGATGGCTCCAAAATTTCCATATTTGCACACACGACTATGCTGTTGCACGGTCGGTTCCAACGCGTCCTATGGCTCCCGGCACTGAGTCAAGCATGCTCGTACGCCATGGTTAAGGCATTTTGATTCCGCTCATCTCTCCACCATAGAGTTTGCCATCACCCGAGAGCCTAAAGGGCCCATAACCATGGCTCCACGACTCCAAAACTGCCGTATTTGCACACACGACTATGCTGCCGTACTGTCGGTTCCTACGTGTCCTATGGCTCCCGGCACTGAGTCAAGCATGCCCGTACGCCATGGTTAAGGCATTTTGATTCCTCTCATCTCTCCACCATAGAGTTTGCCATCACCCAAGAGCCTGAAGGGCCCTTAACCACGGCTCCACGACTCCAAAACTGCCATATTTGCACATACGACTATGCTGCCGTACGGTCGGTTCCTACGCGTCCTATGGCTCCCGGCACTGAGTCAATCATGCCCGTACGCCATGATTAAGGCACTGAGCCAAGCATGCCCGTCGCTTGAGAGCCTGAACGGCCCTTAACCATAGCTCCACGACTCCAGAACTGCCATATTAGCACACACGACTGTGCTGCCGCACGACTGGATCCTGTGCATTCAACGGCTCTCGGTACCGGGTCAAGCACGCCCGTACGCCATGGTTAAGCCATTTTGATGCCTCTGACCTCTCCACCATAGAGCTTTCCATCACTCGAGGGCCTGAAGGGCCCTTAACCATGGCTCGACGGCTCCAAAATTTCCATATTTGCACACACGACTATGCTGCCGTACGGTCGGTTCCAACGCGTCCTATGGCTCCCGGCACTGAGTCAAGCATTCTCGTACGCCATGGTTAAGGCATTATGATTCCTCTCATCTCTCTACCATAGAGTTTGCCATCACCCGAGAGCCTGAAGGGCCCTTAACCACGGCTCCACGACTCCAAAACTGCCATATTTGCACACACGACTATGCTGCCGTACGGTCGATTCCTACGCGTCCTATGGCTCCCAGCACTGAGTCAAGCATGCCCGTAGGCCATGGTTAAGTCATTTTGATACCTCTGGCCTCTCTTCCATAGCGTTTCCCATGGGTCGAGATCCCGAATGGCCCTTAACCACGGCTCCACGGCTCCAGAACTGCCATATTTGCACACACGACTATGCTGCCACATGGGCGGTTCCTACGCATCCTATGGCTCCCGGCACTGAGTCAATCATGCCCGTACGCCATGATTAAGGCACTGAGTCAAGCATGCCCATCGCTTGAGAGCCTGAATGGCCCTTAACCATCGGTCCACGACTCCAGAGCTGCCATATTTGCACACACGACTGTGCTGCCGCACGACTGGATCCTGTGCATTCAACGGCTCTCGGTACCGGGTCAAGCACGCCCGTACGCCATGGTTAAGCCATTTTGATGCCTCTCATCTCTCCACCATAGAGCTTTCCATCACTCGAGGGCTAGAAGGGCCCTTAACCACGGCTCGATGGCTCCAAAATTTCCATATTTGCACACACGACTATGCTGCCGCACGGTCGGTTCCAACGCGTCCTATGGCTCCCGTCACTGAGTCAAGCATGCCCGTACAACATGGTTAAGCCATTTTGATGCCTCTCACCTCTCCACCATAGAGTTTGTCATCACCTGAGAGCCTGAAGGGCCCTTAACCATGGCTCCACGACTCCAAAACTGCCATATTTGCACACACGACTATGCTGTCGCACGGTCGGTTCCTACGCATCCTATGGCTCCTGGCACTGAGTCTAGCATGCCCGTACACCATGGTTAAGGCATTTTGACACCTCTGGCCTCTCTACCATAGCGTTTGTCGTTGCTCGTGAGCCCGAATGGCCCTTAACCACGGCTCCACGGCTCCAAAACTACCATATTTGCACACACGACTATGCTGCCGCACGGGCGGTTCCTACGCATCCTATGGCTCCCGAGACTGAGTCAATCATGCCCGTACGCCATGATTAAGGCACTAAGTCAAGTATGCCCATCGCTTGAGAGGCTGAATGGCCCTTAACCACGGCTCCACGGCTCCAGAACTGCCATATTTGCACACACGACTATGCTGCCGCACGGCCGGTTCCTGCGCGTCCTACGGCTCCTGGCACCAAGTCAAGCACGCCCATGCGCCATGGTTAAGGCATTTTGACACATCTCGGCCTCTCCACCACAGCGTTTGCCATGCCCCGAGAACCCAAATGGCCCTTAACCATGGCTCCACAACTCTAGAACCGCCATATTTGCACACACGTATGCTACCGCACCGCCGGTTCTGCGTGTCCTATAGCTCTCGGCACTAGCTCAAGCACGACCATATGCCATGGTTAAGGAATTTTGATGCCTCTAGCCTCACCACCACAATGTTTGTCATCACCCGAGAGCCCGAACGGCCCTTAACCATAGCTCCACGACTCCGAAAACCGCCATATTTGCACGCACGACTATGCTTTGCCGATCCGGATCCCGTGCATTCAACGGCTCTCGGTACCGGGTCAAGCACGCCCGTACGCCATGGTTAAGCCATTTTGATGCCTCTCACCTCTCCACCATAGAGCTTTCCATCACTCGAGGGCCTGAAGGGCCCTTAACCACGGCTCGATGGCTCCAAAATTTCCATATTTGCACACACGACTATCTTTGTCGCACGGTCGGTTCCAACGCGTCCTATGGCTCCCGGCACTAAGTCAAGCATGCTCGTACGCCATGGTTAAGGCATTTTGATTCTGCTCATCTCTCCACCATAGAGTTTGCCATCACCCGAGAGCCTAAAGGGCCCATAACCACGGCTCCACGACTCCAAAACTGCCGTATTTGCACACACGACTATCTTTGCCGTACGGCGGTTCCTACGTGTCCTATGGCTCCGGCAAGAGTCGAGTCAAGCATGCCCGTACGCCATGGTTAAGGCATTTTGATTTCTCTCATCTCTCCACCATAGAGTTTGCCATCACCCGAGAGCCTGAAGGGCCCTTAACCACGGCTCCACGACTCCAAAACTGCCATATTTGCACATACGACTATGCTGTCGTACGGTCAGTTCCTACGCATCCTATGGCTCCCAGCACTGAGTCAAGCATGCCCGTACGCCATGGTTAAGGCATTTTGACACCAAGCATGCCATAGCGTTTCCATGGGTCGAGAGCCCGAATGGCCCTTAACCATAGCTCCACGACTCCGTAACCGCCATATTTGCACACACGACTATGCTTGCCGCACGGGCGGATCCTGCATCCTATGGCTCCTCTCGACACTAAGTCAATCATGCCCGTACGCCATGATTAAGGCATTTTGATGTCAAGCATAGAGCTTTCCATCACTCGAGAGCCCGAAGGGCCCTTAACCATGGCTCCATGGCTCCAAAATTTCCATATTTGCACACGACTATCTTTGCCGCACGGCGGGTTCCAACGCATCCTATGGCTCCCCGTCACCGAGTCAAGCATTCTCCGTACGCCATGGTTAAGCCATTTGATTCCTCTCATCTCTCCACCATAGAGTTTGCCATCACCCGAGAGCCCGAAGGGCCCTTAACCACGGCTCCATGACTCCAAAACCGCCATATTTGCACACACGACTATGCTTTGCCGCACGGTCGATTCCTACGCGTCCTATGGCTCCCGGCACCGAGTCAAGCATGCCCATACCCATGGTTAAGGCATTTTGACACCTCCGGCCTCTCTTCCATAGCGTTTCCATTGCTCGAGATCCCGAATGGCCCTTAACCACGGCTCCACGGCTCCGAACGCCATATTTGCACACACGACTATCTTTGCCACATGGGCGGTTCCTACGCATCCTATGGCTCCCGAGTCAATCATGCCCGTAGTTAAGGCAATCAAGCATGCCGTACGCCATGATTAAGGCACCACGGCTCCGAGTCAAGCATGCCCATCGCTTGAGAGCAAGCACACCCAATGGCCCTTAACCATCGGTCCACGACCCAAATGGCCCTTAACCATGGCTCCCATATTTGCACACACGACTATGCTACCGCACATCTGCCGCACGACTAGCTCATCCTGTGCATTCAACGGCTCTAGCTCCACGACTCGAGAACCGCCATATTTGCACGCACGACCTACCGGTCAGCACGCCGTACGCCATGGTTAAGCCATTTTGATGCCTCTCATCTCTCCACCATAGAGCTTTCCATCACTCGAGGGCTAGAAGGGCCCTTAACCACGGCTCGATGGCTCCAAAATTTCCATATTTGCACACACGACTATCTTTGCCGCACGGTCGGTTCCAACGCGTCCTATGGCTTCCGACCTTTGAGTCAAGCATGCTCGTACGCCATGGTTAAGGCATTTTGATTCCTCTCATCTCTCCACCATAGAGTTTGCCATCACCCGAGAGCCTGAAGGGCCCTTAACCACGACTCCACGACTCCAAAACTGCCATATTTGCACACACGACTATGCTGCCGTACGGTCGGTTCCTACGCGTCCTATGGCTCCCGGCACTGAGTCAAGCATGCCCGTATGCCATGGTTAAGGCATTTTGACACCTCTCATCTCTACCATAGCATTTCCCATGGGTCGAGAGCCCGAATGGCCCTTAACCACGGCTCCACGACTCCAAACCGCCATATTTGCACACACGACTATGCTTTGCCGGTCGGTTCCAACGCGTCCTATGGCTCCCGTCACTGAGTCAAGCATGCCTGTACGCCATGCTTAAGCCATTTTGATGCCTCTCACCTCTCCACCATAGAGTTTGTCATCACCTGAGAGCTTGAAGGGCCCTTAACCACGGCTCCATGGCTCCAAAACTGCCATATTTGCAAACACGACTATGCTATCGCACGGTCGGTTCCTACGCATCCTATGGCTCCTGGCACTGAGTCTAGCATGCCCGTACACCATGGTTAAGGCATTTTGACACCTCTCATCCTCTCTACCATAGCGTTTGTCGTTGCTCGTGAGCCCGAATGGCCCTTAACTACGGCTCCACGGCTCCAAAACCGCCATATTTGCACACACGACTATCTTTGCCGCACGGCGGTTCCTACGCATCCTATGGCTCCCGACACCGAGTCAATCATGCCCGTACGCCATGATTAAGGCCTCTCTAGTCAAGCATGCCCATCGCTCAAGAGGCCGAATGGCCCTTAACCACGGCTCCACGGCTCCGAACGCCATATTTGCACACACGACTATGCTGCCGCACGGCCGGTTCCTGCGCGTCCTACGGCTCCTGGCACCAAGTCAAGCACGCCCATGCACCATGGTTAAGGCATTTTGACACATCTGGCCTCTCCACCACAGCGTTTGCTGCCGCCCGAGAACCCAAATGGCCCTTAACCATGGCTCCACAACTCTAGAACTGCCACATTTGCACACACGAGTATGCTACCGCACAGCCGGTTCCTGCGTGTCCTACAGCTCTCGGCACTAGCTCAAGCACGACCATATGCCATGGTTAAGGAATTTTGATGCCTCTAGCCTCACCACCACAATGTTTGTCATCACCCGAGAGCCCGAACGGCCCTTAACCATAGCTCCACGACTCCAAGAATGCGATATTTGCACGCACGATCACCGCACGGATCCTGTGCATTCAACGGCTCTCGGTACCGGGTCAAGCACGCCCGTACGCCATGGTTAAGCCATTTTGATGCCTCTCACCTCTCCACCATAGAGCTTTCCATCACTCGAGGGCCTGAAGGGCCCTTAACCACGGCTCGATGGCTCCAAAATTTCCATATTTGCACACACGACTATGCTGTCGCACGGTCGGTTCCAACGCGTCCTATGGCTCCCGGCACTGAGTCAAGCATGCTCGTACGCCATGGTTAAGGCATTTTGATTCCTCTCATCTCTCCACCATAGAGTTTGCCATCACCCGAGAGCCTAAAGGGCCCATAACCACGGCTCCACGACTCCAAAACTGCCGTATTTGCACACACGACTATGCTGCCGTACTGTCGGTTCCTACGTGTCCTATGGCTCCCGGCACTGAGTCAAGCATGCCCGTACGCCATGGTTAAGGCATTTTGATTCCTCTCATCTCTCCACCATAGAGTTTGCCATCACCCAAGAGCCTGAAGGGCCCTTAACCATGGCTCCACGACTCCAAAACTGCCATATTTGCACATACGACTATCTTTGCCCGTTCCTACGGTCGGTTCCTACGCGTCCTATGGCTCCCACCTCTCGCCTCTCTACCATAGCGTTTCCATGGGTCGAGAGTGGCAATCATGCCACGTACGCCATGATTAAGGCACCTCCCTAAGATCGAGTCAGTCAAGCATGCCCGTCGCTTGAGAGCCTGAACGGCCCTTAACCATAGCTCCACGACTCCGTAACCGCCATATTTGCACACACGACTTGTCTTTGCCGCACGACTGGATCCTGTGCATTCAACGGCTCTCGGTACCGGGTCAAGCACGCCCGTACGCCATGGTTAAGCCATTTTGATGCCTCTCATCTCTCCACCATAGAGCTTTCCATCACTCGAGGGCTAGAAGGGCCCTTAACCACGGCTCGACGGCTCCAAAATTTCCATATTTGCACACACGACTATGCTGCCGCACGGTCGGTACCAACGCGTCCTATGGCTTCCGGCACTGAGTCAAGCATGCTCGTACGCCATGGTTAAGGCATTTTGATTCCTCTCATCTCTCCACCATAGAGTTTGCCATCACCCGAGAGCCTGAAGGGCCCTTAACCACGACTCCATGACTCCAAAACTGCCATATTTGCACACACGACTATGCTGCCGTACGGTCGGTTCCTACGCGTCCTATGGCTCCCGGCACTGAGTCAAGCATGCCCGTATGCCATGGTTAAGGCATTTTGACACCTCTGGCATCTCTACCATAGCATTTCCCGTGGGTCGAGAGCCCGAATGGCCCTTAACCACGGCCCCAGAACTGCCATATTTGCACACACGACTATGCTGCCGCACGGTCGGTTCCAACGCGTCCTATGGCTCCCGTCACTGAGTCAAGCATGCCTGTACGCCATGCTTAAGCCATTTTGATGCCTCTCACCTCTCCACCATAGAGTTTGTCATCACCTGAGAGCCTGAAGGGCCCTTAACCACGGCTCCATGGCTCCAAAACTGCCATATTTGCAAACACGACTATGCTATCGCACGGTCGGTTCCTACGCATCCTATGGCTCCTGGCACTGAGTCTAGCATGCCCGTACACCATGGTTAAGGTATTTTGACACCTCTGGCCTCTCTACCATAGCATTTGTCGTTGCTCATGAGCCCGAATGGCCCTTAACCACGGCTCCACGGCTCCAGAACTGCCATATTTGCACACACGACTATCTTTGCCGCACGGCGGTTCCTACGCATCCTATGGCTCCCGGCACTGAGTCAATCATGCCCGTACGCCATGATTAAGGCACTGATTCAAGCATGCCCATCGCTCGAGAGGCTGAATGGCCCTTAACCACGGCTCCACGGCTCCAGAACTGCCATATTTGCACACACGACTATGCTGCCGCACGGCCGGTTCCTGCACGTCCTACGGCTCCTGGCACCAAGTCAAGCACGCCCATGCACCATGGTTAAGGCGTTTTGACACATCTGGCCTCTCCACCACAGCATTTGCTGCCGCCCGAGAACCCAAATGGCCCTTAACCATGGCTCCACAACTCTAGAACTGCCATATTTGCACACACGAGTATGCTACCGCACAGCCGGTTCCTGCGTGTCCTACAGCTCTCGGCACTAGCTCAAGCACGACCATTTGGCATGGTTAAGGCATTTTGATGCCTCTAGCCTCACCACCACAATGTTTGTCATCACCCGAGAGCCCGAACGGCCCTTAACCATAGCTCCACGACTCCAGAACTGCCATATTTGCACGCACGACAGTGCTGCCGCACGACTGGATCCTGTGCATTCAACGGCTCTCGGTACCGGGTCAAGCACGCCCGTACGCCATGGTTAAGCCATTTTGATGCCTCTCACCTCTCCACCATAGAGCTTTCCATCACTCGAGGGCCTGAAGGGCCCTTAACCACGGCTCGATGGCTCCAAAATTTCCATATTTGCACACACGACTATGCTGCCGCACGGTCGGTAACAACGCGTCCTATGGCTTCCGGCACTGAGTCAAGCATGCTCGTACGCCATGGTTAAGGCATTTTGATTCCTCTCATCTCTCCACCATAGAGTTTGCCATCACCCGAGAGCCTGAAGGGCCCTTAACCACGACTCCATGACTCCAAAACTGCCATATTTGCACACACGACTATGCTGCCGTACGGTCGGTTCCTACGCGTCCTATGGCTCCCGGCACTGAGTCAAGCATGCCCGTATGCCATGGTTAAGGCATTTTGACACCTCTGGCATCTCTACCATAGCATTTCCCATGGGTCGAAGAGCCCGAATGGCCCTTAACCACGGCCCACGACTCCAAAACTGCCATATTTGCACACACGACTATGCTGCCGCACGGTCGGTTCCAACGCGTCCTATGGCTCCCGTCACTGAGTCAAGCATGCCCGTACGCCATGCTTAAGCCATTTTGATGCCTCTCACCTCTCCACCATAGAGTTTGTCATCACCTGAGAGCCTGAAGGGCCCTTAACCACGGCTCCATGGCTCCAAAACTGCCATATTTGCAAACACGACTATGCTATCGCACGGTCGGTTCCTACGCATCCTATGGCTCCTGGCACTGAGTCTAGCATGCCCGTACACCATGGTTAAGGCATTTTGACACCTCTGGCCTCTCTACCATAGCATTTGTCGTTGCTCGTGAGCCCGAATGGCCCTTAACCACGGCTCCACGGCTCCAGAACTGCCATATTTGCACACACGACTATGCTGCCGCACGGGCGGTTCCTACGCATCCTATGGCTCCCGGCACTGAGTCAATCATGCCCGTACGCCATGATTAAGGCACTGATTCAAGCATGCCCATCGCTCGAGAGGCTGAATGGCCCTTAACCACGGCTCCACGGCTCCAGAACTGCCATATTTGCACACACGACTATGCTGCCGCACGGCCGGTTCCTGCACGTCCTACGGCTCCTGGCACCAAGTCAAGCACGCCCATGCACCATGGTTAAGGCATTTTGACACATCTGGTATTTGTGCCAAAAATGCTTGTTGGTATTTGTTAAGTGCAACTAAAATAAGAAGGATTCCGCAAGCGCACAGAACATACCATTGCAGCATTTTACCGGGAGTATCCGGGTATCGTTATTTATATTTTACCACGGGAAGCAAGGGTTAAAGAATCGATAACTCACCATCATGCATCTACTAACTTAGTAAACCAACTAGTCTAAAGCAGGAGTAAATGATATATGATAGGATATAAGAATAAAAGCACACACGAGAATTCTATATATATATAAGTAGCTAGCTAGAGTGAGAGAACAACGGGAGAGATCAAGGTTCTAAATACTTCTCTAATACTCGGGTTCTATGATAACGGGGAATGGTTAGATATAGCGATCACACAATAGCACTTTGGAGCAACAGTACCTTTCCGACTCTCGAAGAAGACCGGGTAAAGAGTAGTCGGGGAAGGCTGCCAAAAAGCTCTACGAAACACCAACCCGAACGTGGTGGAATACAAAGGCCCGACAGTGTCACCTCTCGGGGCTACCACAACTATCCGTGGGATTGGGCGCAACCTCAGGTAACCTATAGTCTAGACACCATGCCTATACTATCGATTACTACTCTAGCTATGCGCAATAACTAGAGCACTCAATACGAGCAAAGATCCCATGCTAAGATGCAACAACTATACTAAGCAAACATATGAAAGGCATAAAGTAGATAGAGAAGAATAAATATATTAAAGTATAAGTCTTGTAAAGAATAGATACAAAGGCATACCAAATCTCTGAAGACTTCTCCAGAACCGGAGCGCAGCTCCGCTCTCCCTAACTCTCATCTAGATCTAATCTACTACATTGGAATGTCTAGCTCTAATTCTCTAGAGAAGAGAAGTCATCCATTCAAGCGACGCCTCTACAACTCTGATCCCGCTGGGAGATAATGAATTAGGGTTTTAAGGGATGCCTCCTCCAGGGGCCGAGGGCCCTGCTTATATAGCCCTCTAGGATGCACCACAGCCCTCGGATCAAACCGACCTAAACGGACGATTATTATTCATCCTCAAAGGCGGTGGAACAGGGATCCGCGAGGCTGATGCTGATTGGTCCAGGTGGGCAGTCGGCCGACCCAAGGAGGGAGTCGGCCGACCCACCACTGAGCCCGTTCGGGCTCCCGTTTGGTCCAGAGCCTTCTCGAACATTCCGGATTACAGAATTTTCACCGGTTCCCGATTATCTCTATGTAAACCTGACATGTGGGCCTTCCTTGGGTATTTTCAGTGACACCTACAGAAAGGACATTCACCAAAACTCGTGGAATTCTCCGTATAACCCCTATATCTAGTTGGTGAACATATTTTAGTCCTTTCTCATGTTTAGTTGACGGTAAAAATTGGCACTTAACGACCGTCAACAACTCCCCCAAGCTTTCCTTTTGCTCGTCCCCCGAGCAAAGATAAACTCGGTGTGGATCGGGAGTTGCTACAATGCTTTCACGCCTCAAAAGTACACATGCATTCAAACAAGAACTCTCCTCCGGATTAGAGTGAACTATTCGACTCAAAACTTACTCATATTACCTTTCACCATGGGGCTTGTAACCGTCACTTGGGTCTTGAGCGGTTGAAAGACAGAACGGTCAAGTCAAGCGCTATGTTTCTCGCTCTTTGATCAACTATTATTCTGGAGTTTTTGCAAGATTTTCAAATAAAAACTCGAGTTCCTTGTATGAACCTTTCGATCTCTCATTTGTGGTATTTCTGATCCTCTCCAAGGCATGAGTAGTGTATGCCTTCTCTCTTCTCTCAAAATATGTGGTATTTGTGGAACTAAGGCATAGTGGAAAGTGCCTTCTCTCTCTCACCCTACTTTCTAATAGGCTTATGTGGAGCTCATAGGTGGGGAGACACTCAAACTCACTTGCATATATTGCACAGTTAAACCATGGATCCAATAGGAACTAAAATAATAATAAAGTCATATGTGCATGTGAATGAGGGAATGGAATGAATGATAAGATGATGATGATAAGGAAATGATTATGAGGGGTGATCACTTGGCGAACATTTACTTCTACACTTGCTCCTTTGGGGATAACATGACTCCCTTTATTCGGAAACCTTGAAACTTCTTGAAAGGAAGGACTTGGCTACTCTTTCTTTCTCTTTTTTTTTCTTTTTTTCTTCTCTTTTTTTTTTTCTTTTCTTTCTTTCTTTTTTTTTTAATAGAGCAACCAATCCTCCGGAAACGAAACTTTAACAACGAGGAGTGTATAACTTGAAATGATAATGACTTTGGAGCTTTTATGTAGGCAATTGGAACGGCGATGATTATTTCTAGATGTTCACTCCCAGGATAGGAGTAGAACCTTTTCTGGATGAAGTGAAATGAATGGCGTATGTATATGTGGATGGATGGATGGATGGATGGATGCGTACTCCCAGGGTAGGAGCAGCATATGTGCGTATCTCCAGGGTAGAGACAGCACAATAAATGGGGAAATGCGTACTCCCAGGGTAGGAGCAGCATAGGTGCGTATCTCCAGGGTAGAGATAGCACAATATATGGTGGATATGGATCTATATGTAGGTGGTACTTCTAGGGACAGAAGTAGCATAGATCAATGGATGGAGAGCACATAGTATTGACTTTAACTGCATGACTGATTCCTTATGGGTCCACAGCATAACCACACTCAATGCCTATAAAGACTACACTCAATGCCTACAAAAATGATCTATATAAATAGATGGGTTTTCCTGATCTAGTAAGCATGAATATATGGTTTGTGGTAGGAATTTAAACTCTCATCATAAAGGAACTCATCATGCGGGAATTTAATATTTTCAAAGATAAATTCTCCGAACTCTAGTATCTCTAGGAACAAGATGGACAAAGACTCAAAACCTTCCCATATCATATCCACCAACTACCTAGACTTAGATCAAGCATTCGCTACCCACAAGTTTCGGGTTGAGCAAATCTCAAATCTAAACAAAGCTTGTGTCTAAAACTCGGGAGAGTGCAAGGTTGAAAACTAGGTACTTGAAAGGAATTACGCAGAGCAACTATTCATCATCTCCATGTAGAGTTTATTCCGGGGATTACTTAAAGACAGTTAATAAGAGCTCTCCAAAAGTAGAAAAGATAAATAAGGAAATCTTTACGGGTTTCTATGGTTATGCATCTTTTTAGTTGTTTTAACAAAGCACACTCTAACAAAGCATAAATAGATAAGTTGGAAACACTTAGCTTGATACACGGGGATGCTCTCCCCCCAAGCCGGATGTTGACATAGTCTGCGATGTTGCCGATGTGCAATGAAGACGTTCTAGTCCTCCCGGAGTGTCGTAGATAGTTGCCGTTGGAGACAAGATTTGAATGTTGCGGACAAAGACTCCGACGGAGACTGGACATCCTTACGTCTGTTAGCTCTTCTCGATCCTTTATGTTCTCAGTGAAGCTCAAATAGACAACAAAGCTTGTGGAACTAATTAAGCGTTAGTGATAAGAACCTCTAAGTCTTGGTTGTCTAGAACTTTCTTAACTTAAACTTATTCTAACAGGATCTCAAGAAATATTTTTATCTTTTTATAATAAAGGAATGCAAATAGAGAAAATAGATATGCTAAAAAAAAATATTTTTATGCCACCACAATGAATGATTATTCACATGGGGCTTAGTAGTTTTCTGGATGCAAATGCACAACATCTTTATTTTCTTTTTCTAATGCAGGGATAGTTAAGCAAAGATACAATTAAGATGCATGTAGAGAAAATAAATATGCTTAAAGGAAAATGCAATGCTAAAAAATGGAAATACTTGATAAATACCAAGTTACCTCCTTGGCGAGGGTTTGGTGATTTAAGTCCTACGAACAGGACTTCTTGTCATGTTCACTCCTTCGGTGCATCATTTGATCCCGATGGTAGAGACCTTGTGATGAAGAGTAGATGCTTCTAATGGTCCTTTGCCTTGCTTGATTGACCTCTCTCCTTGAGCATCTTGTCTTCTAAAATTTCACTCTTTTTTTTTTTCTTCCTCTTTTTTTTTTCTTGTGCCTAGACCTTGTGCTCCACTCATTGTTTCTTCTCGGCGTGCTAGAGCGACGGGGCTTGAAAAGAGGAAGAGCATTCTTTGGATCAATGTTTGAAGAGTCATCGGCCTTCCTCCCCCAAGCTTGACCTTGTTGTCGCTCGCCACGTGAAACCAAATACGAGTGTTGAGTCATCCCTCGAGTGTGTTGTACTCCTATGTCCTCGCACAATGTTTGTCCTCTGTTTGTAAGCCTTCATGTATCCGAGAGGGACTTCGATTATAGGTCTCGTTGAGTAGAGATCTCTCCTTTGCATTCTCGCTTTTGTTTGGACTATCCAATCCGGGATGAGGAGATAGACGGTTGCATGATCTTCTTTCATCAACCATTCTTGATTTTCATTGAGTCTTGGTTAACGCATTGATGTTCATTGGAGATGTAGACTTGAGTTCTTCCTTGATGGTCTTTGTCTTCTAGCGGCATGGCGAAGAGTTGTACGCCATCCATCTTGATGATCAAGAAAGGAGCTTCTTTAGAATTTGCATGCATGCTTCATCTCCAATGGCTTAGGGATATTATCTTGCAACCATGGTCATGGTCCTTCAAGGCTTGGTCGATGGTCAACCCTTGATTGGTGATTGGTTGACACAAGGATGCATGCTTATCATTCCATCCTTGTCCTTGCTGCCGACGTGCAAGATGGTGTCTTCAAAGTTGCTCATAGCTTGTCGCCTTATTCATCCACTTCTTTGAGTGAGTTCAACATGTTGATCCTTTTATGGCACTCTTGTCTTCTCCTTTGTTCCATCACCGAAGTGGTGATTTGGCGGAGTTCGTGACAAACCATGGATAGGCACATCGTAGATTCTTTCCTACAAAATGTTAGTGGACACATACCCGAAGGATTGCAACAATTCAAACTATGGGCTATATATCCACTATCTATTTGAAATTCATCTATGCTAACAAAGAGATGGTTTTTAAGTTACCTTAGCATAATCTTTATTTATCATGTTTTCTAACAAACTCTTTTTATGGCACGTTAACATGGTTCGAGGCAAAGGTAAGTTGCAACAAAAAACAATGTGAATGATATTTGTTACTTACAATTCTTCCTTGGACGATGAATGAGTTGTGTCTTTTGTGCGAAGTTGTTGGAGTTCATCGTACGCCTTGCTTCATCTCGAAGTGTGTTCATCACTTGACTTACCCAAATTGGATTTGAGAGTTTTCTGCAGGGGTTAGTCCAACAAAATAACCAATATCTACTAAAACATAATTTTAGCTCAATAACCAAACTAGACTCCATGTCTAATTTAATTAAGGAAGGCTATTTAACCTAAGCACCACGCTTAATTTAAAAGTCAATGGAAGTATTTCGAGTACTTCCAAACCAAAGCATGCTTTAGCAACAAAGGTAGCATGAAAGCATTATAGAGAGTTACTCAAACAGAGATGACAGAGCATGATCATGGTGAGGATTTTTTTTTATTATTTTTTATTTTTTAGATGCAGGCGATGTGAATGCATGCAAGAAACTAAACATGCAATGGATGAGCAAACATAAATAAGCTAAATGGAGTGATTGCATGAATTGTTAAAAGTAAACATGCAGTGGGGTGCAAGAATTCAAAAAGATAACTACTCATCAATTTTAAAGTCCATGAGCAAGACTATCTCACCTTTCTTGATCATACTTACCATGACTCACATGATGAAATTATGGGCAGTTCAGCGTCTATGTTCGTCACTTGTGAAGTGATTTGAAATTCTTGTTACAACGACCTTTTCTACTCTCTGTGAGGTGGCAGGGTTCCAATGTTGATGGGTGTTGAATGTTGGGGGACCCTGGGCTCCTCATTGTCTTGTGGAACTTATCAGAAGGTCGAAACGACATCTTTTGTCCTGTCTATTCCACAACTCAACAGAACAAGGGGTAATCCTACTAAAGCTAGTGATACACTAAATTAGCGACATCAAGATCACTATCAAAAACTTAACACCGATTGCTTCCCTTCCTGCAACGGCGCCAAAAATGCTTGTTGGTATTTGTTAAGTGCAACTAAAATAAGAAGGATTCCGCAAGCGCACGAACATACCATTGCAGCATTTTACGGGAGTATCCAGGTATCGTTATTTATATTTTACCACGGGAAGCAAGGGTTAAAGAATCGATAACTCACCATCATGCATCTACTAACTTAGTAAACCAACTAGTCTAAAGCAGGAGTAAATGATATATGATAGGATATAAGAATAAAAGCACACCCGAGAATTCTATATATATATAAGTAGCTAGCTAGAGTGAGAGAACAACGGGAGAGATCAAGGTTCTAAATACTTCTCTAATACTCGGGTTCTATGATAACAGGGAATGGTTAGATATAGCGATCACACAATAGCACTTTGGAGCAACAACCTTTCCGACTCTCGAAGAAGACTGGGTAAAGAGTAGTCGGGGAAGGCTGCCAAAAAGCTCTACGAAACACCAACCCGAACGTGGTGGAATACAAAGGCCCGACAGTAGCTGTCACCTGGGGCTACCACAACTATCCGTGGGATTGGGCGCAACCTCAGGTAACCTATAGTCTAGACACCATGCCTATACTATCGATTACTACTCTAGCTATGCGCAATAACTAGAGCACTCAATACGAGCAAAGATCCCATGCTAAGATGCAACAACTATACTAAGCAAACATATGAAAGGCATAAAGTAGATAGAGAAGAATAAATATATTAAAGCATAAGTCTTGTAAAGAATAGATACAAAGGCATACCAAATCTCCGAAGACTTCTCCCGAACCGGAGCGCACTCCGCTCTCCCTAACTCTCATCTAGATCTAATCTACTACATTGGAATGTCTAGCTCTAATTCTCTAGAGAAGAGAAGTCATCCATTCAAGGGACGCCTCTACAACTCTGATCCCACTGGGAGATAATGAATTAGGGTTTTAAGGGATGCCTCCTCCAGGGGCCGAGGGCCCTGCTTATATAGCCCTCTAGGATGCACCACAGCCCTCGGATCAAACCGACCTAAACGGACGATTATTATTCATCCTCAAAGGCGGTGGAACAGGGATCCGCGAGGCTGATGCTGATTGGTCCAGGTGGGCAGTCGGCCGACCCAAGGAGGGAGTCGGCCGACTCTCCACCGAGCCCGTTCGGGCTCCCGTTTGGTCCAGAGCATTCTCGAACCTTCCGTTACATGAAATTTTCACCGGTTCCCGATTATCTCTATGTAAACCCGACATGTGGGCCTTCCTTGGGTATTTTCAGTGACACCCCGTAGAAACAGACATTCACCAAAACTCGTGGAATTCTGTCGGTATAACCCCTATATCTAGTTGGTGAACATATTTTAGTCCTTTCTCATGTTTAGTTGACGGTAAAAATTGGCACTTAACGACCGTCAACAACATACGACTATGCTGGCGTACGGTCGGTTCCTACGCGTCCTATGGCTCCCGACACTGAGTCAAGCATGCCCATACGCCATGGTTAAGGCATTTTGACACCTCTGCCTCTCTACCATAGCGTTTCCATGGGTCGAGAGCCCGAATGGCCCTTAACCACGGCTCCACGGCTCCAGAACTGCCATATTTGCACACACGACTACGCTGCCGCATGGGCGGTTCCTACGCATCCTATGGCTCCTGGCACTGAGTCAATCAAGCCCGTACGCCATGATTAAGGCACTGAGTCAAGCATGCCCATTGCTCGAGAGCCCGAACGGCCCTTAACCACGGCTCCACGGCTCCAGAACTGCCATATTTGCACACGTGACTTTACTGCCGCATGGCAGGAGCCTGTGCATCCTACGTCTCTCGGCACCGAGTAAAGCACGCCCGTACGCCATGGTTAAGCCATTTTGATTCCTCTCATCTCTCCACCATAGAGTTTGCCATCACCTGAGAGCCTGAAGGACCCTTAACCACGGCTCTACGACTCCAAAACTGCCATATTTGCACACACGAGTATGCTGCCGCATGGTCGGTTCCTACGCGTCCTATTGCTCCTGGCACTGAGTCAAGCATGCCCGTACGCCATGGTTAAGGCATTTTGACACCTCTAGCCTCTCTACCATAGCGTTTGCCATTGCTTGAGAGCCCAAATGGCCCTTAACCATGGCTCCACGACTCCAGAACTGCCATATTTGCACACACGACTATGCTGCCGCAAGGGCGGTTCCTACGCATCCTATGGCTCCCGGCACTGAGTCAATCATGCCCGTACACCATGACTAAGGCACTAAGTCAAGCATGCCCATCGCTCGAGAGCCCGAATGGCCCTTAACCATGGCTCCATGACTCCAGAACTGCCATATTTGCATACACGACTATGCTGCCGCACGGTCGGTTCCAACGCGTCCTATGGCTCCCGTCACTGAGTCAAGCATGCCCGTACACCTTGGTTAAGCCATTTTGGTGCCTCTCACCTCTCCACCAGAGAGTTTGTCATCACCTGAGAGCCTGAAGGGCCCTTAACCACGGCTCCACGACTCCAAAACTGCCATATTAACACACACAACTATGCTGTCGCACGGTCGGTTCCTACGTGTCTATGGCTCCTGGCACTGAGTCTAGCATGCCCGTACACCGTGGTTAAGGCATTTTGACACCTCTGGCCTCTCTACCATAGCGTTTGCCGTTGCTCGAGAGCCCGAATGGCCCTTAACCATGGCTCCACGGCTCCAGAACTGCCATATTTGCACACGCGACTATGCTGCCGCACGGGCGGTTCCTACGCATCCTATGGCTCTCGGCACTGAGTCAATCATGCTCGTACACCATGATTAAGGCACTGAGTCAAGCATGCCCATCGCTTGAGAGCCCGAATGGTCCTTAACCACGGCTCCACGGCTCCAGAACTGCCATATTTGCACACACGACTATGCTGCCGCACGGCCGGTTCCTGCGCGTCCTACGGCTCCTGGCACCAAGTCAAGCACACCCATGCGCCATGGTTAAGGCATTTTGACACCTCTGGCCTCTCCACCACAGCGTTTGCTGCCGCCCGAGAACCCAAATGGCCCTTAACCATGGCTCCACAACTCTAGAACTGCCATATTTGCACACACGACTATGCTACCGCACAGCCGGTTCCTGCGTGTCCTACAGCTCTCGGCACTAGCTCAAGCACGACCATATGCCATAGTTAAGGAGTTTTGATGCCCCTAGCCTCACCACCACAATGTTTGTCATCACCCGAGAGCCCGAACGGCCCTTAACCATAGCTCCACGACTCGAGAACTGCCATATTTGCACGCACGACTGTGCTGCCGCACGACTGGATCCTGTGCATTCAACGGCTCTCGGTACCGGGTCAAGCATGCCCGTATGCCATGGTTAAGCCATTTTGATGCCTCTCACCTCTCCACCATAGAGCTTTCCATCACTCGAGGGCCTGAAGGGCCCTTAACCACGGCTCAACGGCTCCAAAATTTCCATATTTGCACACACTACTATGATGTCGCACGGTCGGTTCCAACGCGTCCTATGGCTCCCGGCACTGAGTCAAGCATGCCCGTACGCCATGGTTAAGGCATTTTGATTCCTCTCATCTCTCCACCATAGAGTTTGCCATCACCCGAGAGCCTGAAGGGCCCTTAACCACGGCTCCACGACTCCAAAACTGCCATATTTGTACATACGACTATGCTGCCGTACGGTCGGTTCCTACGCGTCCTATGGCTCCCAGCACTGAGTCAAGCATGCCCGTACGCCATGGTTAAGTCCTTTTGACACCTCTGCCTCTCTACCATAGCGTTTCCATGGGTCGAGAGCCCGAATGGCCCTTAACCATGGCTTCACGGCTCCAGAACTGCCATATTTGCACACATGACTATGCTGCCGCATGGGCGGTTCCTACGCATACTATGGCTCCCGGCACTGAGTCAATCATGCCCGTACGCCATGAGTAAGGCACTGAGTCAAGCATGACCGTTGCTCGAGAGCCCGAACGGCCCTTAACCACGGCTCCACGGCTCTAGAACTGCCATATTTGCACACGTGACTTTACTGCCGCACGGCAGGATCCTGTGCATCCTACGTCTCTCGGCACCGGGTAAAGCACGCCCGTACGCCATGGTTAAGCCATTTTGATTCCTCTCATCTCTCCACCATAGAGTTTGCCATCACCTGAGAGCCTGAAGGGCCCTTAACCACGGCTCTACGACTCCAAAACTGCCATATTTGCACACACGACTATGCTGCCGCACGGTCGGTTCCTACGCGTCCTATGGCTCCCGACACTGAGTCAAGCATGCCCGTACGCCATGGTTAAGGCATTTTGACACGTCTGGCCTCTCTAACATAGCGTTTGCCATTGCTCGAGAGCCCGAATGGCCCTTAACCATGGCTCCATGACTCCAGAACTGCCATATTTGCACACACGACTATGCTGCCGCACGGGCGGTTCCTACGCATCCTATGGCGCCTGGCACTGAGTCAATCATGCCCGTACGCCATGATTAAGGCACTAATTCAAGCATGCCCGTCGCTCGAGAGCCCGAATGGCCCTTAACCACGGCTCCATGACTCCAGAACTGCCATATTTGCACACACGACTATGCTGCCGCACGGTCGGTTCCAACGCGTCCTATGGCTCCCGTCACTGAGTCAAGCATGCCCGTACACCATGGTTAAGCCATTTTGATGCCTCTCACCTCTCCACCAGAGAGTTTGTCATCACCTGAGAGCCTGAAGGGCCCTTAACCATGGCTCCACGACTCCAAAACTGCCATATTTGCACACACAACTATGCTGTCGCACGGTCGGTTCCTACGCGTCCTATGGCTCCTGGCACTGAGTCTAGCATGCCCGCACACCATGGTTATGGCATTTTGACACCTCTGGCCTCTCCACCATAGAGTTTGTCGTTGCTCAAGAGCCTGAATGGCCCTTAACCACGGCTCCACGGATCCAGAACTGCCATATTTGCACACGCGACTATGCTGCCGCACGGCCGGTTCCTGCGTGTCCTACGGCTCCTGGCACCAAGTCAAGCACACCCATGCGCCATGGTTAAGGCATTTTGACACCTCTGGCCTCTCCACCACAGCGTTTGCTGCTGCCCGAGAACCCAAATGGCCCTTAACCATGGCTCCACAACTCTAGAACTACCATATTTGCACACACGACTATGCTACCGCACAGCCAGTTCCTGCGTGTCCTACAGCTCTCGGCACTAGCTCAAGCACGACCATATGCCATAGTTAAGGAGTTTTGATGCCTCTAGCCTCACCACCACAATGTTTGTCATCACCCGAGAGCCCGAACGGCCCTTAACCATAGCTCCACGACTCGAGAACTGCCATATTTGCACGCACGACTGTGCTACCGCACGACTATGCTACCGCACGACTGGATCCTGTGCATTCAACGGCTCTCGGTACCGGGTCAAGCACGCCCATACGCCATGGTTAAGCCATTTTGATGCCTCTCACCTCTCCACCATAGAGCTTTCCATCACTCGAGGGCCTGAAGGGCCCTTAACCACGGCTCGACGGCTCCAAAACTGCCATATTTGCACACACGACAATGCTGTCGCACGGTCGGTTCCAACGCGTCCTATGGCTCCTGGCACTAAGTCTAGCATGCCCGTACACCATGGTTAAGGCATTTTGACACCTTTGGCCTCTCTACCATAGCGTTTGTCATTGCTCGAGAGCCCGAATGGCCCTTAACCACGGCTCCACGTCTCCAGAACTGCCATATTTGCACACACGACTATGCTGCCGCACGGGCGGTTCCTACGCATCCTATGGCTCCCGGCACTGAGTCAATCATGCCCGTATGCCATGATTAAGGCACTGAGTCAAGCATGCCCGTCGCTCGAGAACCCGAATGGTTCTTAACCACGGCTCCACGGCTCCAGAACTGCCATATTTGCACACACGACTATGCTGCCACACGGTCGGTTCCTGCGCGTCCTACGGCTCCCGGCACTGAGTCAAGCATGCCCGTACGCCATGGTTAAGGCATTTTGACACGTCTGGCCTCTCTACCATAACGTTTGCTGTTGCTCAAGACCCGAATGGCCCTTAACCACGGCTCCATGACTCCAGAACTACCATATTTGCACACACGACTATGCTGCCGCATGGGCGGTTCCTACGCATCCTATGGCTCCCGGCACTGAGTCAATCATGCCCGTACGCCATGATCAAGGCACTGAGTCTAGCATGCCCGTTGCTCGAGAGCCCGAACGGCCCTTAACCATGGCTCCACGGCTCCAGAACTGCCATATTTGCACACGTGACTTTACTGCCGCATGGCAGGATCCTGTGCATCTTACGTCTCTCGGCACCGGGTAAAGCACGCCCGTACGCCATGGTTAAGCCATTTTCATTCCTCTCATCTCTCCACCATAGAGTTTGCCATCACCTGAGAGCCTGAAGGGCCCTTAACCACGGCTCTACGACTCCAAAACTGCCATATTTGCACACACGACTATGCTGCCGCACGGTCGGTTCCTACGCGTCCTATGGCTCCCGACACTCAGTCAAGCATGCCCGTACGCCATGGTTAAGGCATTTTGACACCTCTGGCCTCTCTACCATAGCGTTTGCCGTTGCTCGAGAGCCCGAATGGCCTTTAACCATGGCTCCACGACTCTAGAACTGCCATATTTGCACACACGACTATGCTGCCGCACGGGCGGTTCCTACGCATCCTATGGCTCCCGGCACTGAGTCAATCATGCCCGTACACCATGATTAAGGCACTAAGTCAAGCATGCCCGTCGTTCGAGAGCTTGAATGGCCCTTAACCACGGCTCCATGACTCCAGAGCTGCCATATTTGCACACACGACTATGCTGCCGCACGGTCGGTTCCAACGCATCCTATGGCTCCCGTCACTGAGTCAAGCATGCCCGTACACCATGGTTAAGCCATTTTGATGCCTCTCACCTCTCCACCAGAGAGTTTGTCATCACCTGAGAGCCTAAAGGGCCCTTAACCACGGCTCCACGACTCCAAAACTGCCATATTTGCACACACAAATATGCTGTCGCACGGTCGGTTCCTACGCGTCCTATGGCTCCTGGCACTAAGTCTAGCATGCCCGTACACCATGGTTAAGGCATTTTGACACCTTTGGCCTCTCTACCATAGCGTTTGTCATTGCTCGAGAGCCCGAATGGCCCTTAACCATGGCTCCACGGCTCCAGAACTGCCATATTTGCACACACGACTATGCTACCGCACGGCGGTTCCTACGCATCCTATGGCTCCCTAAGACCGAGTCAATCATGCCCGTATGCCATGATTAAGGCACCGAGTCAAGCATGCCCGTCGCTCGAGAGCCCGAATGGTTCTTAACCACGGCTCCGGCGCCATATTTGCACACACGACTATCTCCACACGGCCGGTTCTGCGCGTCCTACGGCTCCCGACCGAGTCAAGCATGCCCGTACGCCATGGTTAAGGCATTTTGACACGTCCGGCCTCTCTACCATAATGTTTGCTGTTGCTCAAGACCCGAATGGCCCTTAACCACGGCTCCACGACTCCGAACTACCATATTTGCACACACGACTATCTTTGCCGCATGGGCGGTTCCTACACATACTATGGCTCCCGACATCGAGTCAATCATGCCCGTACGCCATGATCAAGGCACCGAGTCAAGCATGCCCATTGCTCGAGAGCCCGAACGGCCCTTAACCACGGCTCCACGGCTCCGAACGCCATATTTGCACACGTGACTTTACTAAAGCATGGCAAGATCCCGTGCATCTTACATCTCTCGGCACCGGGTAAAGCACGCCCGTACGCCATGGTTAAGGCATTTTGATTCCTCTCATCTCTCGACCATAGAGTTTGCCATCACCCGAGAGCCCGAAGGGCCCTTAACCACGGCTCTACGACTCCAAAACCGCCATATTTGCACACACGACTATCTGCCGCACGGTCGGTTCCTACGCGTCCTATGGCTCCCGACACTCAGTCAAGCATGCCCGTACGCCATGGTTAAGGCATTTTGACACCTCTGGCCTCTCTACCATAGCGTTTGCCATTGCTCGAGAGCCCGAATGGCCCTTAACCATGGCTCCACGACTCTAGAACTGCCATATTTGCACACACGACTATGCTGCCGCACGGGCGGTTCCTACCCATCCTATGGCTCCCGGCACTGAGTCAATCATGCCCGTACACCATGATTAAGGCACTAAGTCAAGCATGCCCGTCGCTCGAGAGCCTGAATGGCCCTTAACCACGGCTCCATGACTCCAGAGCTGCCATATTTGCACACACGACTATGCTGCCGCACGGTCGGTTCCAACGCGTCCTATGGCTCCCGTCACTGAGTCAAGCATGCCCGTACACCATGGTTAAGCCATTTTGATGCCTCTCACCTCTCCACCATAGAGTTTGTCATCACCTGAGAGCCTAAAGGGCCCTTAACCACGGCTCCACGACTCCAAAACGCCATATTTGCACACACAAATATCTTTGTCGCACGGTCGGTTCCTACGCGTCCTATGGCTCCTGGCACTAAGTCTAGCATGCCCGTACACCATGGTTAAGGCATTTTGACACCTTTGGCCTCTCTACCATAGCGTTTGTCATTGCTCGAGAGCCCGAATGGCCCTTAACCATGGCTCCACGGCTCCAGAACTGCCATATTTGCACACACGACTATGCTACCGCACGGGCGGTTCCTACGCATCCTATGGCTCCCGGCACTGAGTCAATCATGCCCGTATGCCATGATTAAGGCACTGAGTCAAGCATGCCCGTCGCTCGAGAGCCCGAATGGTTCTTAACCACGGCTCCAGAACAGCCATATTTGCACACACGACTATGCTGCCACACGGCCGGTTCCTGCGCGTCCTACGGCTCCCGGCAGTGAGTCAAGCATGCCCGTACGCCATGGTTAAGGCATTTTGACACGTCTGGCCTCTCTACCATAATGTTTGCTGTTGCTCAAGACCCGAATGGCCCTTAACCACGGCTCCACGACTCCAGAACTACCATATTTGCACACACGACTATGCTGCCGCATGGGCGGTTCCTACACATACTATGGCTCCCGGCACTGAGTCAATCATGCCCGTACGCCATGATCAAGGCACTGAGTCAAGCATGCCCGTTGCTCGAGAGCCCGAACGGCCCTTAACCACGGCTCCACGGCTCCAGAACTGCCATATTTGCACACGTGACTTTACTGCCGCATGGCAAGATCCTGTGCATCTTACATCTCTCGGCACCGGGTAAAGCACGCCCGTACGCCATGGTTAAGCCATTTTGATTCCTCTCATCTCTCCACCATAGAGTTTGCCATCACCTGAGAGCCTGAAGGGCCCTTAACCACGGCTCTACGACTCCAAAACTGCCATATTTGCACACACGACTATGCTGCCGCACGGTCGGTTCCTACGCGTCCTATGGCTCCCGACACTCAGTCAAGCATGCCCGTACGCCATGGTTAAGGCATTTTGACACCTCTGGCCTCTCTACCATAGCGTTTGCCATTGCTCGAGAGCCCGAATGGCCCTTAACCATGGCTCCACGACTCTAGAACTGCCATATTTGCACACACGACTATGCTGCCGCACGGGCGGTTCCTACCCATCCTATGGCTCCGGCAGACCGAGTCAATCATGCCCGTACACCATGATTAAGGCACTAAGTCAAGCATGCCCGTCGCCGAGAGCCCGAATGGCCCTTAACCACGGCTCCATGACTCCGTAGCCGCCATATTTGCACACACGACTATCTTTGCCGCACGGTCGGTTCCAACGCGTCCTATGGCTCCCGTCACTGAGTCAAGCATGCCCGTACACCATGGTTAAGCCATTTTGATGCCTCTCACCTCTCCACCAGAGAGTTTGTCATCACCTAAGAGCCTGAAGGGCCCTTAACCACGGCTCCATGACTCCAAAACTGCCATATTTGCACACACAACTATGCTATCGCATGGTCGGTTCCTACGCGTCCTATGGCTCCTGGCACTGAGTCTAGCATGCCCGTACACCGTGGTTAAGGCATTTTGACACCTCTGGCCTCTCTACCATAGAGTTTGTCGTTGCTCGAGAGCCCGAATGGCCCTTAACCACGGCTCCACGGCTCCAGAACTGCCATATTTGCACACTCGACTATGCTGCCGCACGGGCGGTTCCTACGCATCCTATGGCTCCCGGCACTGAGTCAATCATGCCCGTATGCCATGATTAAGGCACTGAGTCAGGCATGCCCATCGCTCGAGAGCCCGAATAGTCCTTAACGATGGCTCCACGGCTCCAGAACTGCCATATTTGCACACACGACTATGCTGCCGCACGGCCGGTTCCTGCGCGTCCTACGGCTCCTGGCACCAAGTCAAGCACGCCCATGCGCCATGGTTAAGGCATTTTGACACCTCTGGCCTCTCCACCACAGCGTTTGCTGCTGCCCGAGAACCCAAATGGCCCTTAACCATGGCTCCACAACTCTAGAACTGCCATATTTGCACACACGACTACGCTACCGCACAGCCGGTTCCTGCGTGTCCTACAGCTCTCGGCACTAGCTCAAGCACGACCATATGCCATGGTTAAGGCATTTTGATGCCTCTAGCCTCACCACCACAATGTTTGTCATCACCCAAGAGCCCGAACGGACCTTAACCATAGCTCCACGACTCCAGAACTGCCATATTTGCACGCACGACTGTGCTGCCGCACGACTAGATCCTGTGCATTCAACGGCTCTCGGTACCGGGTCAAGCATGCCCGTACGCCATGGTTAAGCCATTTTGATGCCTCTCACCTCTCCACCATAGAGCTTTGCATCACTCGAGGGCCCTTAACCACGGCTCGACGGCTCCAAAATTTCCATATTTGCACACACGACTATGCTGTCGCACGGTCGGTTCCAACGTGTCCTATGGCTCCCGGCACTGAGTCAAGCATGCTCGTACGCCATGGTTAAGGCATTTTGATTCCTCTCATCTCTCCACCATAGAGTTTGCCATCACCCGAGAGCCTAAAGGGCCCATAACCACGGCTCCACGACTCCAAAACTGCCGTATTTGCACACACGACTATGCTGTCGTACGGTCGGTTCCTACATGTCCTATGGCTCCTGGCACTGAGTCAAGCAAGCCCGTACGCCATGGTTAAGGCATTTTGATTCCTCTCATCTCTCCACCATAGAGTTTGCCATCACCCAAGAGCCTGAAGGGCCCTTAACCACGGCTCCACGACTCCAAAACTGCCATATTTGCACATACGACTATGCTGCCGTATGGTCGGTTCCTACACGTCCTATGGCTCCCGGCACTGAGTCAAGCATGCCCGTACGCTATGGTTAAGGCATTTTGACACCTCTGCCTCTCTACCATAGCGTTTCCATGGGTCAAGAGCCTGAATGGCCCTTAACCACTGTTGATGTCTATTAAGTGCAACTGAAATAAGGAGGGTTCCGCAAGCGCACAGAATATATCATCGTAGCATTTTAACCAGGAGTAATCCAGGTATCGTTATTTATAATTTTACCACTGGGAAGGGAATGCACTGGATAATGAGTGATGAGCAATGCACATGCGATAATGGATAGCTTAACCTTGTCTATCGATCATCTCATACGGGGTAAGTGTCACATAAAATAAAGGAATGAATGATAATTGACATAAGATAAATGAGAGCATTTAGCCACATAAAATAATAGTAATAACCATCTCAACTTAGCACTCTAAGCTTATAACACTAGCATGGACTAGGACGATCTAGGGTATAATCCTATGTTATTCTAACTATAAAGTCAAAGCATACAATGATTAGTGCAAGAACATCTAGCAATCATGGCGGGAAAATGTTACATCTATGCATAGTGATATTACCAGAGAAGACTAGAGACATAGCAATGACTTCAATGTAATAGGGTTGTTCTGCTAGACCTATACTCGGGAGAAGGACTACAAAGGACTCAACAGGATTATCACTCCCGCGATCTACCTCACGATCCGGAATATAGGGTGCAATCGCAGATAAATACGGTCTAGGCACCACGCCTACACAATATTTACCACTCACCCATCGATCTAATGAGCAAGCGCTA
This sequence comes from Themeda triandra, assembly GCA_018135685.1. Classification (NCBI taxonomy): domain Eukaryota; kingdom Viridiplantae; phylum Streptophyta; class Magnoliopsida; order Poales; family Poaceae; genus Themeda; species Themeda triandra. Next base: position 63,524 of record JAENPR010000067.1, on the reverse strand, counting down.
TACGATCCTATGCATAAACATAATTCTAGTCCAACTATGCTAAACATATAATCAAAGTAGACTAAGAACAATATAATTGAGAACATAATCAAATAGAGCAAAGTCAAGTCTAATATAATAGAATAGAATAAAGTACTACTCATAGTATCATGAACAATGATGAATATTACAAGAATGTAGAGGAGAATTACCAAGAACTCCGACAGATCCGGACTCCAAGCTAGGCTTGATTCCCTCTAGATCTATTCCTATGTAGCTATGCTACTAAACTATAGAGCTCTAATTGAGATGGTGGCTCGGCTTCTCTCGAATTCTTCGATGAGAGAATGAACTCTTGAATGAATTAGGGTTTCACCCGAGGGGCCGGGGGCTCGAATATATAGCCCCCTAGGATGCACCACAGCCCTCGGATCAAACCGACCTAAATGGACGATAATTATTCATCCTCAAAGGCGGTGGAGGCGGGATCCGCGAGACTCAACGTGATTGGTTGAGGTGGGAGTCGGCCGACTCCCCTTGGGCGGCCGACTCGGCCAATGCCGGGGGCCCCGTGTTTCGTGTGTTGCCTTCTCGAGTCTTCTAGAGTATACAATTTCACCCGTTCGGTCTTTATCTCTATGTAATCATGACATGTGGGCCTCCTTTGGTTCTCTTTTTCGATAACCCCCGCGAGAAATAGACAATCACCAAAACTCGTGGAATTCCATTAGTGTAACCCCTATATCTAACGGGTGAACTCAAATTAGTCCTTTCTCTTGCTGCGTTGACGGTATGAAATTGATACTTAACGACCGTCAACAAACTCCCCAAGCTTACCTTTTGCTCGTCCCCGAGCAAAGATAGACTCGATGATGGATCGGGAGTTGCCGCAATGCTTTCACTCCTCACAAGTACACATGCGTTCAAACAAGAACTCTCTTCCGATTAGAGTGAACTATTCGACTCAAAACTTACTCATATTACCTTTCACCATGGGGCTTGTAACCGTCACTTGGGTCTTGAGTAGTTGAAAGATAGAACGGTCAAGTCAAGCGCCATGTTTCTCGCTCTTTGATCAACTATTATCCCGAGTTTTTTGCAAAGTTTTAAAATAAAACTCGAGTTCCTTGTATGAACCTTTCGGTCTCTCATTTGTGGTATTTCGGATCCTCTCCAAGGCATGAGTAGTGTATGCCTTCTCTCTTCTCTCGAAATATGTGGTATTTGTGGAACTAAGGCATAGTGGAAAGTGCATTCTCTCTCTCACCCTACTTTCTAATAGGCTTATGTGGAGCTCATAGGTGGGGAGACACTCAAACTCACTTGCATATATTGCACAGTTAAGACATGGATCCAATAGGAACTTGGCTACTCTTTCTTTCCTATGTGCGTGTGAATGAGGAAGTGGAATGGATGATAAGATGATGATAGGATGACGATGGGATGATGATGATAAGAAAACGATTATGAGGGGTACTCAACTGGTGAACATCTACTTCTACACTTGCTCCTTTGGGGATAACATGACTCCCTTTATTCGGAAACCGTGAAACTTCTTGAATGGAAGGACTTGGCTACTCTTTCTTTCCTCTTTTTTTTTCTTCTTTCTCTTTTTTTAATAGAATAACCAATCCTCTGGAAACGAAACTTTAGCAACGGGGAGTGTATAACTTGAAATGATAATGACTGGAGCTTTTATTTAGGCAAATAGAACGGCGATGATTATTTCTAGATGTTCACTCCCAGGATAGGAGTGGAACCTTTTCTGGATGATGTGAAATGAATGACGTATGTATATGTGGATGGATGGATGGATGCGTACTCCCAGGGTAGGAGCAGCATAAGTGCGTATCTCCATGGTAGAGATAGCACGATATGTGGTGGATATGGATCTATATGTGGGTGGTACTTCTAGGGACAGAAGTAGCACAAAATGAATGTAGTAGATATAAAATGGGTGCATGCTTCTGAGGACAGAAGTAGCATAGATCAATGGATGGAGAGCACATAGTATTGACTTTAACTGTAAGACTGATTCCTTATGGGTCCACAACATAACCACACTCAATGCCTATAAAATCTACACTCAAACCTACAATATGATCTATATAAACAGATGGGTTTTCCTAATCTAGTAAGCATAAATATATGGTCATGGTAGGAATTTGAACTCTCATCATAAAGGAACTCATCATGCAGGAATTTAATATTTTCAAAGATAAATTCTCTAGAACTCTAGTATCTCTAGGAACAAGATGGACAAAGACAGCTCAAAACCTTCCCATATCATACCCGTCAACCACCTAGACTTGGATCAAATGTTTGCTACCCACAAGTTTCAGGTTCAGAGCAAATCTCAAATCTAAACAGTTGTGTCCAAAACTCGGGAGAGTGCAAGGTTGAAAACTAGGTACTTGAAAGGAATTACGGTAGAGCAACTATTCATCATCTCCATATAGAGTTTATTCTAGGGATTACTTTAAAGACAGTTGCAAGAGCTCTCCAAAAGATAAATAAGGAAATCTTTACGGGTTTCTATGGTTATGCATCTTTTTTAGTTGTTTTAACAAAGCATACTTTAACAAGGCATAAACGAGATAAGTTGGAAACACTTAGCTTGGTACACGGGGGATGCCCTCCCCAAGCCGGATGTTGACAAAGTCTGGCGATGTTGCCGACGAGCACCGAAGACGTTCTAGTCCTCCAGGAGTGTCGTAGATAGTTGCTGTTGGAGACAGCGTTCAAGTGTCGCGGGCAGCACTCCGACAGGGGACTGGATGTCCTTCTGCCTGTTAGCTCTTCATGATCCTTGATGTTCTGTGAAGCTCAAATAGACAACAAAGCTTGTGGAACTGATTAAGCGTTAGTGATAAAACCTCTAGGCCTTGGTTGTCTAGAACTTCCCTAACTTAAAACTCATTCTAACAGGATCACAAGAAATATTTTTATCTTTTTATTATTTAAGGAATGCAGACAGGGAAAGATAAATATGCTGAGAAATTATTTTTGTGCCACCACAGTGAATGATTATCCACATGGGGCTTAAAGTTTTTTTTGGATGCAAATGTAAATATCTTTATTTTCTTTTCTAATGCAGAGATAATAGAGTAGAAATGCAACTAAGATGCAAGTAGGAAAATAAATATGCTAAGGTAAAATTACAATGCTGAAAAGTGAATTGCTGATAAATACTAAGTTACCTCTTGGCGCGGCGTTCGGTGGTTTTAAGTCCTCCGAACAGGACTTGTCATGTTCGCTTACTTTTCAAGGGGCGCATTGGCTGGCGCCTCTGATGATGTCGCCTCTTGTGTAGGAATTGATTCTGATTTTGCTTTTACCTTCCACACCTTCTTTGTTGGAGAGGGTGACCTTGAGGAGGAAGCTTCTTGGATCACTTGTTTCTCTTCTCACGGTAGCACCTCTTCTTCTTCGCAACGTTCTTCTCTTCCGGGTATCGGTCTTCATATCTTGACACTTCTCCCTCATAATCGCCCATCCATCTCGTAGTGATGTTCTTCTTGTTACGCGACGGGTACGCTGCCTTCTCCTTGCTCGTTCTTCTTGGGCTCCTCGGTGATTATATAATTATTGTTGAAGTAGCGGCGTACCTTCTCGGTGGGAAAGTGGAAATGGATCTCTCCTGTTCCAATATAGATGATAGCTCGGTGGTGTTCGGAATGGTCTTCCTAGGATGATTGGAGGATCATAGTCATCTCCCATATCGATGACTAGAAAGTCGTGGGGACATAATGGTCATCTATCTGGATGAGGACATCCTTCACTTCTCCTTCGACGAAGCGGAATGTCGATCCGCCATCTCGCAAATTTGTGCATAGGTGGGCTCCAAATGCATAGTGCCATATAGATACTCATAGGTTACCTTGGCCATAATGTTGACGCCCGATCCGGTGTCACAGACAACTTTATTGAAAGAGCTTCTGTTGATGGAGCATTGGATGGTTGGGACACCTGGGTCATCCTTCTTGATCAGACGTGGGGACTTGAGCAAGTGGTCATGCTCCTTGTGGACTGCAGTGACCATCCTCACTGTCTCCGTCTTCTTGGTCTTCTTATCTTTGTTCTTGCTCTTCTTAGCTGGATTCTTCTTCTTCTCACCGTTCGTTGATGAGGGTGTGCTTTGGGAACTGCAAAGACTCGTTCTTGAAGAAGAAGGTCTCTCTCTTGCCCTTGATGTTGAAGATGATCTTGGCAGTGTTGGCGTACATGATAGCTCCAGCAGTGTTCAAGAATGGTCGTCCTAGAATGATAGGGGACCTTTCATCACTGCCTGTATCCACTACCACGAAGTCTGCAGGGACATACGAGTTGCCTACTCGTACACATATATCTTCTAGTACTCCCAAGGGAACACGAAGTGACTGATCTGCAAGCTGCAAGCACATGGTTGTGTATGCTAGAGGGCATCGAATAGCTTCTCATATATCACTCTTGGCATGATGTTGATGCTTGCACCGAAATCACAGTTTGCCTCATTGAAGTTGGTACTTCCAATGGAGATCGGAATGACCGGTCTCCCGGATCACCCTTCTTGATTGGCGAGTTGCATCAATCCATGACCCTTTCGATGGATCACTCCGCTGTCTTCCACATTGAATATATCAACAAGATTTGCGCTTTCGAGCTCTTCGGGTTGTCCCGCCGGTTTACCTTGGCCACGAGAGGGAGCAAGGTTGACAAGCTATTGTACCCGCGACTCAAGTATCTTGTTGAAGCCGAGCGACTCTTGATGGCATTGGAAAAGCCATCCATTCTCGTTGCTTGAGTGTCTCTAGGACCTTGTCATTTGATGTCGGCTTCTTGGACAAAGTTGTCCATCAACTTGCCTTGATTCAAGACTAACTCTTTCAAAGGCGGCTGGTTGTAATTATTGTAGGAGGAGTTGTTACCTTGATAGTTGCCTGAATAATTGCCTGAGTAGTTAGGCCTCTGCTGTTGATTCCAACCTTGATTCTGCTGAGGACGATAGTAATTGTTGTTGTTGTTGTTGAGGTAGTTCACGTCCTCCTTCAGCTACGCGCGGTTAGCACCCGTGTGCGCGAGTCTCTCCACACTCTTCACATGTCATGCGAGCATCATGTATATGCATGACTTCTTTCTTCTCTGTGGCTCTCTCATCGAGCCTCTTCATTAGCGGGTCCATTTTGGCGAGACGGCATGTCTACCTCCTTCACTGGTGCATTCCTCCACCTCTCTTGCGGGTCTAAGTTCTTTCTTCACTCCAACCTTGGTTGGATGCCATATTCTCCACAAGAGCCGTGGCCTAAGGAATAGTGAGTGATAAGAATGCACCACCGGCGCGGCATCCATCGTTTCACGTGTGTCGTTGCGAGCCCATGGTAGAATGTCTCGCATAAGCGGCCAATTCTCCATGCCATGATGAGGACATTCGAGGATGTAATCTTGAAAGCGCTCCCAAGCTTCGGGACAGCTCATCATGATGTTGCTTTGAAAGCTTGATATCTTCCCACGAAGAGCATTTGTCTTGCCCATGGGAAAGAACTTCGCCAAGAAATTGGTGGAACATAGTGCCCACGTAGTATTCTTCTCCTTATTGGCGTAGAACCACTTTCGCTCTCCCCAAGAGTGAGAATGGGAAGAGGCGAAGTAGTATAGCATCTCGAGGACATCCTTGATAGTGAATGTGCTACAAATCTCCAAGAAGTGTTGGAGATGAGCACTAGCATCTTCATGGGCCTTCCCACGAACCGGCTTGCTTGCACCATGTTGATCGGCGCGAGCTTGAGCTCAAAAGCTCGTTCGATGTCCGCAGCCGGTCCAAGTACGAATGCTGTCCGTAGTTGGAGCTGAGAACTCGCGGAGTGACTTGTTCGCCATGGCTTTAAACGCTGGTGTCAAGTCTCGAACGAAAGGTCGACTTTCTGCTTCCGACAAACTTCCAAGTTGAGTTGATGATGATGATGATTGAGTGGTCTTCTTCAACTTGCTTCTGGCCTTCCTGAATAAAGCTTCTGGATTGTCAATATAATTATCAGGAAGAATTGTCTTTTTCATACATTACCCTGCATAAGATATAAAATAGACGAAAGACAAGGGTAAGGCTGTATGAGTAGAGAATGGTGACAGTGCTCAATCTCATTATTTAGTGCAATGCTGCTCATTATCCATTGGCTTTCAACCTTCCCCGGCAACGGCGCCAAAAATGCTTGTTGATGTCTATTAAGTGCAACTGAAATAAGGAGGGTTCCGCAAGCGCACAGAATATATCATCGTAGCATTTTAACCGGGAGTAATCCGGTATCGTTATTTATAATTTTACCACCGGGAAGGGAATGCCTTTGGATAATGAGTGATGAGCAATGCACATGCAATAATGGAGAGCTTAACCTTGTCGTATCGATCATCTCATACGGGGTAAGTGTCACATAAAATATAGGAATGAATGATAATTGACATAGGATAAATGAGAGCATTTAGCCACATAAAATAATAGTAATAACCATCTCGACTTAGCACTCTAAGCTTATAACACTAGCATGGACTAGGATGATCTAGGGTATAATCCTATGTTATTCTAACTATAAAGTCAAAGCATACAATGATTAGTGCAAGAACATCTAGCAATCATGGCGGGAAAAGGTTACATCTATGCATAGTGATATTACCGAGAGAAGACTAGAGACATAGCAATGACTTCAATGTAATAGGGTTGTTCTACTAGACCTATACTCGGGAGAAGGGCTACAAAGGACTCAACAGACTGTCACTCCCGCGATCTACCTCACGATCCGGAATATAGGGTGCAATCGCGAGATAAATACGGTCTAGGCACCACGCCTACACAATATTTACCACTCACCCATCGATCTAATGAGCAAGCGCTATACGATCCTATGCATAAACATAATTCTAGTCCAACTATGCTAAACATATAATCAAAGTAGACTAAGAACAATATAATTGAGAACATAATCAAATAGAGCAAAGTCAAGTCTCGATATAATAGAATAGAATAAAGTACTACTCATAGTATCACGAACAATGATGAATATTACAAGAATGTAGAGGGGAATTACCAAGAACTCCGACAGATCCGGACTCCAAGCTAGGCTTGATTCTCTCTAGATCTATTCCTATGTAGCTATGCTACTAAACTATAGAGCTCTAATTGAGATGGTGGCTCTGGCTTCTCTGAATTCTTCAGATGAGAGAATGAACTCTTGAATGAATTAGGGTTTCACCCAGGGGCCAGGGGCTCTGAATATATAGCCCCCTAGGATGCACCACAGCCCTCGGATCAAACCGACCTAAATGGACGATAATTATTCATCCTCAAAGGCGGTGGAGGCAGGATCCGCGAGACTCAACGTGATTGGTTGAGGTGGGGAGTCGGCCGACTCCACCCCTTGGGCGGCCGACTCGGCCAATGCCGGTGGGCCCCCGGTTTCAGTGTCACCTTAAGGAGTCTTCTAGAGTATACAATTTCACCCGTTCGGTCTTTATCTCTATGTAATCATGACATGTGGGCCTCCTTTGGTTCTCTTTTCGATAACCCCCGCGAGAAATAGACAATCACCAAAACTCGTGGAATTCTGTCAGTGTAACCCCTATATCTAATAGGTGAACTCAAATAAGTCCTTTCTCTTGCTGCGTTGACGGTATGAAATTGATACTTAACGACCGTCAACAACCACGGCTCCACGGCTCCAGAACTGCCATATTTGCACACACGACTATGCTGCCGCATGGGCGGTTCCTACGCATCCAATGGCTCCCGGCACTGAGTCAATCATGCCCGTACGCCATGATCAAGGCACTGAGTCAAGCATGCCCGTTGCTCGAGAGCCCGAACGGCCCTTAACCACGGCTCCACGGCTCCAGAACTGCCATATTTGCACACGTGACTTTACTGCCGCACGGCAGGATCCTGTGCATCCTACGTCTCTCAGCACCGGGTAAAGCACGTCCGTATGCCATGGTTAAGCCATTTTGATTCCTCTCATCTCTCCACCATAGAGTTTGCCATCACCTGAGAGCCTGAAGGGCCCTTAACCACGGCTCTACGACTCCAAAACTGCCATATTTGCACACACGACTATGCTGCCGCACGGTCGGTTCCTACGCGTCCTATGGCTCCTGGCACTGAGTCAACCATGCCCATACGCCATGGTTAAGGCATTTTGACACCTCTGGCCTCTCTACCATAGCGTTTGCCATTGCTCGAGAGCCCGAATGGCCATTAACCATGGCTCCACGACTCCAGAACTGCCATATTTGCACACACGACTATGCTGCCGCACGGGCGGTTCCTACGCATCCTTTGGCTCCCGGCACTGAGTCAATCATGCCTGTACGCCATGATTAAGGCACTAAGTCAAGCATGCCCATCGCTCAAGAGCCCGAATGGCCCTTAACCACGGCTCCATGACTCCAGAATTGCCATATTTGCACACACGACTATGCTGTCGCACGGTCGGTTCCAACGCGTCCTATGGCTCCCGGCACTGAGTCAAGCATGCTCGTACGCCATGGTTAAGGCATTTTGATTCCTCTCATCTCTCCACCATAGAGTTTGCCATCACCCGAGAGCCTAAAGGGCCCATAACCACGGCTCCACGACTCCAAAACTGCCGTATTTGCAGACACGACTATGCTGCCGTACGGTCGGTTTCTACGTGTCCTATGGCTCCCGGCACTGAGTCAAGCATGCCCGTACGCCATGGTTAAGGCATTTTGATTCCTCTCATCTCTCCACCATAGAGTTTGCCATCACCCGAGAGCCTGAAGGGCCCTTAACCATGGCTCCACGACTCCAAAACTGCCATATTTGCACATACGACTATGCTGCCATACGGTCGGTTCCTACGCGTCCGATGGATCCCGGCACTGAGTCAAGCATGCCCGTACGCCGTGGTTAAGGCATTTTGACACCTCTGCCTCTCTACCATAGCATTTCCATGGGTCGAGAGCCCGAATGGCCCTTAACCACGGCTCCACGGCTCCAGAACTGCCATATTTGCACACACGACTATGCTGCCGCATGGGCGGTTCCTACGCATCCTATGGCTCCCGGCACTGAGTCAATCATGCCCGTACGCCATGATCAAGGCACTGAGTCAAGCATGCCCGTTGCTCGAGAGCCCGAACGGCCCTTAACCACGGCTCCACGGCTCCAGAACTGCCATATTTGCACACGTGACTTTACTGCCGCACGGCAGGATCCTGTGCATCCTACGTCTCTCGGCACCGGGTAAAGCACGTCCGTACACCATGGTTAAGCCATTTTGATTCCTCTCATCTCTCCACCATAGAGTTTGCCATCACCTGAGAGCCTGAAGGGCCCTTAACCACGGCTCTACGACTCCAAAACTGCCATATTTGCACACACGACTATGCTGCCGCACGGTCGGTTCCTACGCGTCCTATGGCTCCCAACACTGAGTCAAGCATGCCCATACGCCATGGTTAAGGCATTTTGACACCTCTGGCCTCTCTACCATAGCGTTTGCCATTGCTCAAGAGCCCGAATGGCCCTTAACCATGGCTCCACGACTCCAGAACTGCCATATTTGCACACACGACTATGCTGCCGCACGGGCGGTTCCTACGCATCCTTTGGCTCCCGGCACTGAGTCAATCATGCCCGTACGCCATGATTAAGGCACTAAGTCAAGCATGCCCGTCGCTCGAGAGCCCGAATGGCCCTTAACCACGGCTCCATGACTCCAGAACTGCCATATTTGCACACATGACTATGCTGCCGCACGGTCGGTTCCAACGCGTCCTATGGCTCCCATCACTGAGTCAAGCATGCCCGTACACCATGGTTAAGCCATTTTGATGCCTCTTACCTCTCCACCAGAGAGTTTGTCATCACCTGAGAGCCTGAAGGGCCCTTAACCATGGCTCCACGACTCCAAAACTGCCATATTTGCACACAAGACTATGCTGTCGCACGGTCGGTTCCTACGCGTCTTATGGCTCCTGGCACTGAGTCTAGCATGCCCGTACACCATGGTTAAGGCATTTTGACACCTCTGGCCTCTCTACCATAGCGTTTGCCGTTGCTCGAGAGCCCGAATGGCCCTTAACCACGGCTCCACGGCTCCAGAACTGCCATATTTGCACACACGACTATGCTGCCGCACTGGCGGTTCCTACGCATTCTATGGCTCCCGGCACTGAGTCAATCATGCCCGTACACCATGATTAAGGCACTGAGTCGAGCACGCCCGTCGCTCGAGAGCCCGAATGGTCCTTAACCATGGCTCCACGGCTCTAGAACTGCCATATTTGCACACACGACTATGCTGCCGCACGGCCGGTTCCTGCGCATCCTACGGCTCCTGGCACCAAGTCAAGCACGCCCATGCGCCATGGTTAAGGTGTTTTGACACCTCTGGCCTCTCCACCACAGTGTTTGCTGTCGCCCGAGAACCCAAATGGCCCTTAACCATGGCTCCACAACTCTAGAACTGCCATATTTGCACACACGACTATGCTACCGCACAGCCGGTTCCTGCGTGTCCTACAGCTTTCGGCACTAGGTCAAGCATGACCATAAGCCATGGTTAAGGCATTTTGATGTCTCTAGCCTCACCACCACAATGTTTGTCATCACCCGAGAGCCCGAACGGCCCTTAACCATAGCTCCATGACTCCAGAACTGCCATATTTGCACACATGACTGTGCTACCGCACGACTGGATCCTGTGCATTCAACGGCTCTCAGTACCGGGTCAAGCACTTCCGTACGCCATGGATAAGCCATTTTGATCGTGTGTGCAAATATGGCAGTTCTAGAGCTGTGAAGCCATGGTTAAGGGCCATTCGAGTTCTCGGGCGGTAGCAAACGCTGTGGTGGAGGGGCCAGAGGTGTCAAAACGCCTTAACCATGGCGCATGGGCGTGCTTGACTTGGTGCCAGGAGCCGTAGGATGCGCAGGAACCGGCCGTGCGGCAGCATAGTCGTGTGTGCAAATATGGCAGTTCTAGAGCCGTGGAGCCATGGTTAAGGACCATTCGGGCTCTCGAGCGACGGGCGTGCTCGACTCAGTGCCTTAATCATGGTGTACGGGCATGATTGACTCAGTGCCGGGAGCCATAGGATGCGTAGGAACCGCCCATGCGGCAGCATAGTCATGTGTGCAAATATGGCAGTTCTGGAGCCGTGGAGCCATGGTTTAGGGCCATTCGGGCTCTTGACCCACGGGAAACACTATGGTAGAGAGGCCAGAGGTGTCAAAATGACTTAACCATGGCGTACGGGCATGGTTGACTCAGTGCCGGGAGCCATAGGACGCGTAGGAACCGACCGTATGACAGCATAGTCGTGTGTGCAAATATGGCAGTTTTGGTGTCGTGTAGCCGTGGTTAAGGGCCCTTCAGGCTCTCGGGTGATGGCAAACTCTATGGTGGAGAGATGAGAGGAATCAAAATGCCTTAACCATGGAGTACGAGCATGCTTGACTCAGTGTCGGGAGCCATAGGACGCGTTGGAACCGACCGTGCGGCAGCATAGTTGTGTGTCCAAATATGGAAATTTTGGAGCCGTGGAGCCGTGGTTAAGGGCCCTTCAGGCCCTCGTGTGATGGAAAGCTCTATGGTGGAGAGGTGAGTGGCATAAAAATGGCTTAACCATGGCCTACGGGCGTGCTTGACCCGGTTCCGATAGCCGTTGAATGCACAGGATCCAGCCGTGCGGCAGCACAGTCGTGTGTGCAAATATGGCAGTTCTGGAGTCGTGGAGCCGTGGTTAAGGGCCGTTCGGGCTCTCGGGTGACGATAAACATTGTGGTGGTGAGGCTAGAGGCATCAAAACACCTTAACCATGGCATATGGTCGTGCTTGACCTAGTGCCGAGAGCTGTAGGACACGCAGGAACCGGCTGTGCGGTAGCATAGTCGTGTGTGCAAATATGGTAGTTCTAGAGCTATGGAGCCATGGTTAAGGGCCATTCGAGTTCTTGGGCGGTAGCAAACGCTGTGGTGGAGAGGCCAGAGGTGTCAAAATGCCTTAACCATGGCGCATGGGCGTGCTTGACTTGGTGCCAGGAGCCATAGGATGCGCAGGAACCGGCCGTGCGGCAGCATAGTCGTGTGTGCAAATATGGCACTTCCGGAGCCATGGAGCCATGGTTAAGGGCCATTCAGGCTCTCAAGCGATGGGCATGCTTGACTTAGTGCCTTAATCATGGCGTATAGGCATGATTGACTCAGTGCTGGGAGCCATAGGGTGCGTAGGAACCGCCCATGCGGCAGCATAGTCGTGTGTGCAGATATGGCAGTTCTGGAGCCGTGGAGCTGTGGTTGAGGGCCATTCGGGCTCTTGACCCACGGGAAACACTATGGTAGAGAGGCCAGAGGTGTGAAAATGACTTAACCATGGCGTATGGGCATGCTTGACTTAGTGCCAGGAGCCATAGGACGCGTAGGAACCGACCGTACGGCAGCATAGTCGTGTGTGCAAATATGGCAGTTTTAGAGTCGTGTAGCCGTGGTTAAGGGCCCTTTAGGCTCTCGGGTGATGGCAAACTCTGTGGTGGAGAGATGAGAGAAATCAAAATGCCTTAACCATGGAGTACGAGCATGCTTGACTCAGTGCCAGGAGCCGTAGGACGCGTTGGAACCGACCATGCGGCAGCATAGTCGTGTGTGCGAATATGGAAATTTTGGAGCCGTGGAGCCATGGTTAAGGGCCCTTCAGGCCCTCGAGTGATGGAAAGCTCTATAGTGGAGAGGTGAGAGGCATCAAAATGGCTTAACCATGGCGTACGGGCGTGCTTGACCTGGTTCTGATAGCCGTTGAATGCACAGGATCCAGCCGTGCGGCAGCACAGTCGTGTGTGCAAATATGGCAGTTCTGGAGTCGTGGAGCTAAGGTTAAGGGCCGTTCGGGCTCTCGGGTGATGACAAACATTGTGGTGGTGAGGCTAGAGGCATCAAAACGTCTTAACCATGGCATATGGTCGTGCTTGACCTAGTGCCGAGAGCTGTAGGACACGCAGGAACCGGCTGTGGGGATATGAACCCCCATATACCCTCGCGGGTATCCTTGGGCCTCACCGCCGAAGAAGGCACAGTCCAAGACGAAGACGTGCGGCGCACGACGTGCTCCGCACGGTTTAGTACCAAATAGGCTATTCTACTTGTAACTTTGTCCCTTCGGCATATATAAGGAGGGGCAGAGGTCCTTTAGCAGACAACTGAATATGGAGCAGATCTCTACGGTCTCTCTTGTAACCCAAACCTCCGTGGTTTGGGGCATCTCAGATCAAATCAATACAACTCAACAGAGAGCAGGACGTAGGGTATTACGCTTCTTAGCGGCCCGAACCTGGGTAAACCGTGTGTTTTGTCCTCTGTTGCACGTCTAGTTCGTATTCTCCCGCACCTTCACCGCAATTCTACTACCGTGGGATACCCCGTGGTGGACTGCCGGTTATCCGTAATCGACAGTGGCGCGCCAGGTAGGGGGTGTGCGTGCAGATTTATAGGCGAACTAGATGGTTTTTTCTTCTTTGCTTCCACGGAGTTCGAGGCTGGTCTGGCCTTCACCGCCGGTGTGTTCATCGACCACCGGTGTAGCGACGACCACCGGAATCATGGAAGCGGTGCAGCCTGCTTCTGCACCAACGTCATCGACCACCTCGCCGACAAGTTTGCTCCGGCAACTTGTTGGCAGCTTCCTTAGCAGATCGATCTGCATCGATCTGCCGAGGACAGCTTCACCACCGTCAGCATGGACAAACGAGCTGTACCGACTACTCAGGCCGCCCAGATCCAATCTGGCCGCGGACCGATCACCATCCAAACATCCAGCACCATCGTCGCGTGCATCATCATCATCATCAACATGCTTGATGATGGAGCCTGATCTCCCGAAGGCACGCATCAAGTTCGAGTTGGCAAGCACGCTGATCGGGAAGGTGATGCACAGATTAATTCTCTAGTAGATCCAATCGGTTGCATGCAAGGCTAAACGGCGTTCGTAACAAACAAGAAGCAAATACGTACACGCCAGCATGGAGCACAAACGCATCTACAAGACATGCAACAGGCTCGCATACATGCATCACGCGTTCGGATACGTTCGGAGAATTTTCCAGCAACAATCGACGACACCTCAAAGCTAAGTCATACTAGTTAATATTATTTTTATATTTATATGTTGCCGGATATCTACATCTATGTTCCTATTATTATGTGGCAGATACGCTCGGCAATCCTCATCGAGATCAACTTGCCGATAAGTCGACTTCGTCAAACTATGTCATGATTCCACGCGTGCCCGCTCTGACCTCGCCTGGTGGACTATGACTCTATGACTCCAACTCTGAGCCGATCGAGCAGGACGTCACTGTCGATTACGGATAACCGGCAGTCCACCACGGGGTATCCCACGGCGGTGAGTTTCGGTAAGGGCATGTTATGATCTACGATCTGGACGTTCGAGAAACAAGACAAACCAAGGACAACAGGTTTACCCAGGTTCAGGCCGCTCGGAAGCGTAATACCCTACGTCCTGCTTCTCGTGTTATGCTGTATGATCAAGTGTCGGGTTACAATGAAGTGCTAAGCTCTCTAGGTTAGGTTGCCAGAGAATAGCTTGCCTTCTAGGGGGTCCTTGGCCGCTTTATATAGCCGAGCAGCCAAGGGTACACGGGATGTGGTCGGTTACATCAAGTCGTGCCCTAGGAGGATTCTATCTGATCTAACCGACTAAGTATACTTGCGAGACAAGCATCCTTGTGCGCGATCCACCTTCTGGTCGGTTGCGGACCACGCCATCGTCTTGTAGTCCAGCCCACTAGCCTGGTCGGTAATGGGCCAGGTCTTGTATGATCTGGGCCGTCTTGCCGAGCAGCCCTGGAACTGTCCATGGTGGTATACCGGATTTATACCCCCCACAGCTAGTCCCCGAGCACTATGTATCTTGAGGGAAGTCCGTCGTCTTGACCTGTGCTGAGCAGTGTAGATGCAGACCACGTTGAGTGCTGGCGATGATGTGCCGAGCACGTAGTGCCGACCACGCGTAATACTGACCACGCATAGTAATGCCAACCACGTACAGTGCCGACCACCGTAGTGCCGACCACGTGCAGTACTGTCCACACATAGTGCCAACCACGTTCAGCCGAGCAGGTTTCCCGATCAGTCTGTGTCCGACCACTGCTATGTCAAGGAAGCTGTTGATCTTGTCGAAAGATGCATGGTGCTCAAAAAGAAAAAAGAATTTTTTCTTTTTAATTGTCCTGAGACGTGGGCCCACGTTGACACATGACAGAAATGTCAAGGTAGTGCGCAACGTAAGCCAGGGAATAAAATCAACCAGAACTTAGTTCAGAAACCGTAGGCCCTAAGTCACCGTGAGGTGACGTGGGCCCACGTAGTCCCCAAGTTCGATGGAAGATAGTATATGTTCTATTGAACTTTTTAAGAAAAAGTCCAAACAGAATACCTACGGCCCTCTGCTTAGGAAACAGAACTGGAAAAAATTCCAAGGACCAAGGACATAGGCGTGCGTTAAAAAAGGACCAACAGGGAGCTGGCTGGGCAGTCCCCGGGATAAAAAATGAAGCCCACGTGCGGTGCCAAGGGAACTGGGCCCGTTAAAATTTTACTAGGGATAGTAAAAAATCTGGCGGCCGCACGTGACAAGTACAGCCCATGGGACCGCGGCCCACTAGGGTAAAAAACGGGGCGGTTCACATGAGTCAGAGGGGGTCCAACCCTAGAAGTCAACCGGACGTCATCCGGAGACTATAAATAGCGGGCGCCGCCGCTAGTGGACGGTTCCGCACTCATTGCAGTCGCACTCAAGCAGTTCTCGAGCTCTCCGCATTCCTGCGCGCTAGAGAAAACCGCCGCCGCCGCCGTCCATTTCGCCTCCAGATCCGCCGCGCAGCCAGCACCAGCAGGGGCAACCGACGAGATCCGGTCGCCTGCTCTTGCGCCGGAGCCACTGTGTCGAGTAGATCCAGCCACCATCGCCGCGCATCCCGCTAGGGTTTCGCCACCGCCGGAGATGGGAGCGAAGCGGTCGACCAAGAAGGCCACGAAGGGCGGGGAGTTGGCGAGGCGCGGGCCGGACTGGGTCCAGTCCACCTCGTCCCGGGAATCGCTCGACTTGCTGGCGAGCCACGGGTACCTGCCGCCGCGGGAGATGGGGGTATGGAGGGAGCCTCGCGGCGAGGACGAACCGACGCCATTGCCGGGTGAGTTCGTCGTCTTTGAGGACCAAGTTGTTCGCGGGTTGGGGCAACCAGTGAACGGGTTCCTCCGGGACCTGTGCATATGGTGGTCGATCTCCATATGCAACCTGGACCCCAACTCCATTTTGACCGTGTCCATCTTCATCGCATACCGCGAGATGTTTTTGGGCATCCCCCCATTTCAATGCGTTCCGCCACTTTTCGTGCTCCACAAGAAGGGGGTGGAGACCGGGGGGTCCCAAGTAGCCGGGGGATGTTACATCCGGCTCCGGGATGGGTTGGCCGCGTCTTGGCTGGGGAGTAAGTTCAACTCCGCCCCCAAGAAATGGAACAGGGCCTGGTTCTATATGAGCCAGGATGTCGCCATTGGGAGGAAGGTGCCATGCGACATCCACCAAATCCCAGAGGCAAATCCCAGGTGGGGAGAGGCACCACCTGTTGGGGATGTCCAGGTGGCGGAGCTGCTGGAGTTGATTGACAACCAGAAGGTGAATGGGGCGCTGGTGGCCGGGATGTGGATGGTCCGTCGCGTGCAACCGTGCAAAGAAAGGACCAACCCACTGTGGCAATACAATGGGGTGAAGGATCCGGCACGGGAGACGGAGGAGAAGGCCGACGAGAACGACGTCCATCATACACTCTCGGTCCTGTTTGAGAAGTATAACTCAAATACTTCAATGCCGACCACCAAGCAGCTGCCGTACCGTCTCAGCAATCCTCCACCTCAGGTAATGCAACAAAAAGTTGTACTTTCTGTGCAATGTGATAATATGGCTGACCACTGATATATTGCTGAGCACTTGAACACTTTGTGTAGGGTCGAAGCGACCATTATTTTTCTGCTGTACCAGTGGAGAACTGGCCAGAGGGCGATGCCCTTCGTGGTCAGCGGCGTCCACAGAGGACTGCCGACTAGGGCGAGGTCGAGGACCTTAGCCCTGAAGATGATGATGATGATGAGGACGAGATCGTGGTGGGAACGACCACCAGGGGGCAACGGCGCGCGGCAATGAAGAAGCCGGCCAGTGCAGCCCCCAAGGAGAAAGAGAAGCCGGCCAACCTTGATACCGGGGGTAAATTGAACCTGGGCAAGGAGGCCGGCGCCGAGGTCGGCAGCAAGAGGCCGGCCCCGGATAGCCCGGTGTCATTGGATTCCGACGACACCATCACCTTAGCCGAGCACCGTCACAAGCGCCAGGCGTGCGCCGGGGATGGCAGTGGCGGCTCTAAGTCGCCCCAACCAGTGCCGCGGCGGTCGCCGCGGAACGTCGGGCCAACCCCCGCTCCGCCAAAGCCAAAGCCCGCCGCCGCCCCCTCTACGCCAACCACGGGGGCGGCTACCCAGGGGGCGCCGAGCAGTCCCCGGGTGGGCGGCAGGTCCCGCCCAGGACGGTCCCCAAGCCCAGTGCAGGGTCTGGGAGCGGGGCCCCAAGAAGCGGCGGCGTGCCCAAGTTCAAGGGCGGTTTTTGCCGGTAAGTAGTTGTATACTTTGCAATTTGGATTGCTTGCTTTAGAATCAGCTGTGTTAATGCCGATGTTGTTAATATGTAGCCAACCGAGGACTGGCCCTACCCAGAGCTCGACCGGGACTGTGGCCACGCCACCACCAGCGGCTGTGGAGTCGAGCGCGGAGCCCCAGCAGGGCGAGGCGGATGCCAGCAGTGCTCCACCACATGTGGAGACTCCACGGGCGAAGGAGCCGGCGGAGCAGGAGATGGTCCCGTCGCCGGAGCCCGTCCGTCGCCCCGTCGAGCCAAGTCCGGAGCCGGCGCGGGCCTCGCCAGGGCCGACCGGGCAGGCTACGTCGGAGCCCGGCGGCTCGCGGGAGCCCGGGGGCGACCCGGCCCGGGCCCCGTCCTCTCCTGTGGAAGAGATCCACAGGGAGGCCCCTCAGGCACCCGCCACCTCCATTCCTCCAAATCGTATCATGATTTCGAGGATGGTGGGGAAGGAGTGGGTCTCGTATGACGAGGTGCCGGAGGAGGTGATGGAGGAGGGCATTAGGGAGGCCCTGGAGACTCTCACCTCCCGGATCCAGGTAAGGTGTTTTGGTATTTGTGATAAATAGTTGTGCGGAGCACGTGCTTGACTGTGTTGTTGTCAACAGACCCTGCAGACCACCAATGCCCAGCGTGCGCGGACCATTCAACGGTTCGCGCCGATTGATGAGGAATGCAGGGCACTCCGGGAGGAGAAGGCCAACATGCTGGCGCAAGCACAGGTCGATGAGACCCGGCTTACCGAGAAGGAGGCTGCTCGGCTGGCGTTGGAGCAATAGGTGGAGGCGCTGGAGGAAGGCCGACAAGGTATGTGACCGTATCCTGTTGAAACCAGGCTGAGCACAGTTCGGTTGATATAATACGTGATAACTTCTGCCTCTGCATCAGGGCTGGAGGAGAAGGCTGCGGCCTTGGAGCGGGAGAAAGCCGCTCTGGCCAAGCGCTGGAAGCCGCCCGAGCGAGCCAAGGCGGGCCCGCGCAGATCGCGGAGTTGACCGGTAAGTTGCAAAACTTCGGTCGATTTTATAGGTTGTCTGCCATGTACTGGATCTAACAGCACATGTTAACCACATTGTTGCCGGATGCAGATATTAAGGATCGGCACACGGCGCAGTTCCAATGCCTGCGGGAGACCTGCGCCTATCTCCAAAAGAAGATGGATCGGAGGACCGAGCAAATCAAGCCGGTTCTCCGTGCAGTCTTCCCAGAGGAGGTGCACCCAGCGGACCCGGTCGGCGAAGACAGGGTGGTCGGAGACCAGTATCCACGTCTGTGGCCGGCGTTGCAGGACCTCGTCTCGCGGGCGGGCACATATGCGGTGTCCACAGCGCTGGCGGTGGTCCGCTCGAGGGTGGCAGCGGCGGATCCGGCCACCGTCGCGCTCGGGATTGCGCCGGAACTCAGCGATGCTGACGCCGAGGAGCTCCGGGCCACCTTTGTCCCTGTTGCGGAGCAGCTGGTCAGTGATATGACGCTCATCGAAGACCCTGCATCGGAGAATGCTGGTCAGTAGGGCCTTTGTTTTGAACTTGTGTATTTAAAACTTGTATATAAGTGGTGCTGAGCACGGGGTGCTCGAAACAAAACTTAAGGCCGTGTTAAGATGCAGACAAAGTAGGCATACTTAAGCGGGTGATAAGTATTTTGCCGTTTATTTAATTAAATCGTTATGCATAGCTCGATGCAAAACGTTTTTGAGAAAAATTATGTCGACAAATAAGTTTTGCGCCCACTCTCGAAGCAATTAGCTCTATCAAGGTGACAAAGGGACGCACTAGTGAACAGCGCGGTACGCCGGGATCACTAGGTACGATCCTAAGTACCTATTAGAGGGTGCCTGCCGGATCTCCTAGTGCCGTGTAGCACGGAGCTGTAGCACATCGACAGAGGACCGAGATGCAGGACCTTATCATCGTTCTCGGCGAGTGAAACGCAAAGTTTAGATGTGACTTATGCAGGGCGCATGTATGCAAGGTGGTGCGGAATTTCTGAAAAGAAATTGCAATAGGACGAAAAGGAGACAAAGAAAAGAGGAACTTTGTTAATGAAAAACCATGAGTACAAGATACATATCTTTTATGGGTAAAAGCGTATGAGCATCTCTATGTGCCAAGAATTTGGCTCTTCAACTCCATCTAGTGTCTCCAACCGGTACGATGTTGGGCGTGTTACGGCCTTAATTACGTACGGTCCTTCCCACCTTGGTGATAGCTTGTGGAGGCCGTCCGTATTTTGAATACGGCGGAGCACGTGATCGCCGACCACGAACAATCGTCCTCGGACGTTGCGGTTGTAGTAGCGTCGTACCGTAGCTAAGTACTTCTCAGTCCGAGCACATGACTCAAGGACCTGCTCTTCCTTAGTGACTATGTCCACCTCTCGAGCTTCGTTGGAGGTGGCTTCATCGTGGTAGGCTACCCGTGGTGATTGGAAAGCGACCTCGGCTGGTATGACAGCCTCTGAGCCGTACACCATAAAGTATGGTGAGACTCCCGTGTTGCGGCCGGGTCCGAGTATGCGGTCCCGGACCACCGCGATAACTCTTTGAGCCATCGGCCGGGTTTGAGTTTGGTGTCAACCTGGAAGACTCGTTTTTTGAGTGCGTCGAGGATCATTCCGTTAGCACGTTCAACTTGTCCGTTAGCTCTGGGGTGAGCGATGGAGACGTACTTGACCTTGATCAGGCTATCATCGCAATAATTGAAGAATGCATCACTTGTAAATTGCGAGCCTAGATCGGTGATGATGGTGTTCGGGACACCATATCTGTGGACGACCTCGTCGAGGAACTAGACTGCCTTCTCGGCTGTGGCTTTTTTGACTGGTTTGTATTCAATCCACTTGGAGAATTTGTCAATAAGCACGAAGACATTGGTGTGGCCACCAGGAGCTGGTTTGAAAGGGCCGATCATGTCCAGTCCCCAGCATGAGAAGGGCCAAGCAGCCGGGATTGTTTGTAGATCATGTGCTGGGACATGAATCTCGCTTGGCAAACATTTGGCGGTTTACGCACCGTCGTACGTAATCTTCGGCGTCGAACGGCGGTTGGCCGCAGAAACCCCTGCCCGGTAGGCTTTGCCGACCCGGCGTCCGGGACGCCGCATGGTTACCACAAGTACCTTCGTGGATGGCTTTAAGAAGCTCGATCCCCGCCTCCCGAGTGATACACTTCTGGAAGATAATGGACTTGGGTGCCTTGCGCATCAACTCGCCATTGACCATAGCGTAGGCCTTGGCTCTGCGGACCAGCTGTTGGGCAGCAAGTTTGTCCTCCGGGACAAGGTGGTCATTCAGGTATTTGATAAAGGGCTCTCTCCAGTCTTCCTGAGGAGGCATCGCCTGGTCGGCTGACTCTATACCTTTATCATCTGCCTGCCGGCTGAGGAGACCATCGTCGTCCTCAACGTTGGCGTTACTGAGCAGTGTGGTCGGGTAGGCGACCACCGAAGTAGGTTCCGTGTGTGTTCTACCGGATCGGGATCGAAGGTTTGATTAAGTCTTGAACAAAAACACCGGGGGTAACTTGGCACGGATGAGCCCGGCTTGGACAGCTCGTCGGCTCCTACGTTCTTTTCGCGGCGGACGTGGATGAATTCCAGTCCATAAAACTTGTTCTCAAGTTTGCGAATTTCGGCAACGTAGGCGTCCATCTTTTCGTGGATCGTATCCCAATCTTTGTTGACCCGCTTGACGACTAAAGCGAGTCCCCATAGACCATGAGTCGCTTGATGCCAAGTTCAACGGCGATACGAAGGCCGTGTAAGGCTGCTTCGTACTCGGCTACGTTGTTGGATGCTTTGAAGTGGATACGCAAAACGTACGTTATCGTGTCCTTGGAAGGAGAGATAAAGTAGACACCAGCCCCAGCACCATCGATGTTTAAGGAGCCATCAAAGTACATTGTCCAGTACTCAGTGTTTGAATCGGTGAGGGGTATGCTGATGTCCGTCCACTCCACGATGAAGTCGGGCAGGGCCTGGGACTTCACCGTCCGACGGGCGCGAAACTGGAGTGTGTACTCGGACTGTTCTAGCGCGTATTTCATGATCCGACCACTGGCGTCTCGGTTGCGGAGGATG
This sequence comes from Themeda triandra, assembly GCA_018135685.1. Taxonomy (NCBI): domain Eukaryota; kingdom Viridiplantae; phylum Streptophyta; class Magnoliopsida; order Poales; family Poaceae; genus Themeda; species Themeda triandra. The sequence continues at coordinate 41,776 of JAENPR010000067.1, read as the reverse complement.
TCGCCAAGTGGTACGTTGGTAACGACCGTGATTTTGAAAGCTTGAAAGTAATGGAGCAGCTTGCGTTTGGTGATCAGGAGTGCATACAAGAGCTTTTGTACCTGATTGTACCGCTGCTTGGACTCGCTGAGCACTTTGCTTATGTAATATATGGGGCACTGGACTCCATAGACGTGTCCTTCCTCCTCACGCTCGACTACTAACACAGTGCTGACCACGTTGGTCGTTGCAGCTATGTATAGGAGCAACTCCTCGTCCTGCTTAGGGACCGTCAGGAGTGAAGGGGAGGTGAGGTAAGCTTTGAGCTGTTTAAAAGCCTGGTCGGCTTCCTCGGTCCATTCAAACTTTTCTTTGGCTTTGAGCAGTTTGAAAAAGGGGAGTCCTTTTTCACCCATCCGAGAGATGTATCTGCTCGGAGCGGCTAGGCACCCGAGTGAGTTTTTGGATGTCCTTGACGCACCGGGGCGGTCATAATTTCAGGACGTCGGCAACCTTCTCGGGATTTGGCTTGATACCTTCCTGGCTGACCAGGTGTCCGAGAAGGATACCGGATGGTACTCCGAAAACGCATTTGTTTGGGTTGAGTTTCCATTGAAACTCATTGAGTTTGTTGAAGGTGCGCTCCAGATTTGTGATCAGGGCGTCCGCCGTTCTTGATTTTATCACCACGTCATCTACGTAGGCCTCAACAAGATCATCGGCGATCTCTTTCTCGAGGCAGGACTGGATAGCCCGTTGGTACGTAGCTCCAGCATTTTTGAGACCGAATGCCATGGTCGTGTAACAAAAAGCACCAAAGGGGGTGATGAATGCGGTTTTTTCTTGGTCCTCCTTTTTAAGGGCTATCTGGTGATACCCGGAGTAACAGTCAAGAAACGAGAGCAACTCGCAACCGGCGGTAGAGTCTACGACCTCGTCGATCCGAGGGAGATTGAATGCCTGCTTGGGGCAATGTTTGTTGAGATCTGTATAATCAACGCACATCCTCCACTCTTTATTCTTCTTTTGAACAAGCACCGGATTGGCTAACCAATCCGGGTGGTACACTTCTTTGATGAAGCCAGCGGCTAAAAGCTTGGCTACTTCTATTCTAATAAGCTCCTTGCGGTCACGGGTGAACCGGCGCATCTTCTGTCTGACTGGCTTAGCAGTCGTCTTGACATCGAGGTAGTGCTCGGCCTTTTCCCTGGGAACACCAGGCATATCGGAGGGTTTCCATGCGAATATGCTGATGTTTTTCCGAAGGAATTGGACGAGCGCGTCTTCCTATTTAGGGTCAAGGTCGGCTCCGACTTTGGTGACTTTGGAAGGGTCCTCGTCGGAGAGGCGGACCGTCTTCGCGCTCTTCACCTTGTTGGATGGGCGCCGACCCGATCCAATAGGTTGCTCGAGCTCGGGCGGAACGTCGTCGACGCCCCCAAGGCGGTGTGCTTTGCAAAGCGTGTTGCGGAGTCTTGGAATTCTGCCGCGGCGTAGGCGGCAGTCTCGCACTCTCGAGCCATGAAGACATTGCCACGTAAGGAGAGTGTTTCCTGCTCGGTGGGCATCTTCAACACCAAGTAGCCATAGTGGGGGACAGCCATGAACTTGGCGATACCAGGGCGGCCCAAGATGGCATGGTAGGTCCCTTCGAAGTCGGCCACAATGAAGGTGATGTGCTCGGTACGGAAGTGCTGCTTGGTCCCAAACTGCACGTCAAGGGTGATCTGCCCGAGCGGGTAAGAGGGCTTTCCGGGCATGATGCCCCAGAATGGTGTGTCGTACGGCTGTAGTTGCTCTTGCGGTATGCCAAGTGCCTTGAAGGCTGAGTAGAATATGATGTTCAGAGCACTGCCGCCGTCGACCAGCACCTTCTCGAAGCGGATGTTGGCTATCACTGGGTCGAGGACCAATGGGAATCGTCCGGCATCTGGGATGCGTGCCCACATATCTTTGCGGCTGAAAGATATGGGCTGCTCGGACCACGCTGGTAGCTTAACATCAGCAACGAGGCCATCGGGCTCTTGCATCGCGATGATGGCGCGAGTCAACAACTTTCTGTCGCGACTTGTTTCGAGCCCGACTTTGCCGCCAAAGATCACGGCAGTGAAGTTCCGCTCGGGTTCCTTGAACGCGTGGCGAGGGTTGACATCTCGTGTCTCGTCCTCTTCTTCTTCTTCCGGCTTGTCGGCGGGCTTGCTTTTGGCCTTGGGGTTGGGTCGAGGCCTCTTAGAAGCGGACTTGATGAGAGCGTCCGTCAAAACTCGGCACTCGCCCATGGTGTGACCTTTGTCGGGATGCCGAGGACAGGTCCCGGGCAAAGATTTTGTCGAGCACCTCATCCCCGATCGCTTCGCCCTTAACCGCGTTGATGGCGTTGTCGTTGCGGTTTCGGTTGCATTTGCCGCCGCCGTAGTTGTCCTGGCCACGCCGCCTGAAGTTAGGTTCGTTGTCGCGTGGACCAGATCCGCGGATGAAACGCTGGCTATTGCGGCGCTCCTCTTGTCGGCGCGGTGGTCGGTTAGCATCGCTCTCGTCGTCGGAATTGTTCCGACGGTAATTGCGATCTGCCGGGCCATCGTCACCCCTGTTCAGGCCGTCGTCCAGGAGCATGTAATCATGCGCGATGGCGAGTAACTCCTCCATGGTTTTTGGCTGTCTGAGGAGGAGAGCCTTTTGGAGGTCTCGGCCACGTGGTTGGACCAGGCCATCAATGAAAGCTTCGACAAACGTCTCCCCGAGAGATCTCGGTACGCGATTCCACCGGTCCGAGAAGCGCCGAATGAACCGCCGTAAGGACTCCTTTGGACGAAGGCGAACTCGCTTTAAGGCATACTTGGTCCCCGGTTGGACACAAGTAGACTTGAAGTGGTCGATGAAGACTTGGCGGGCTGCGCCTAGCTGTGGATGGAACCGGGTTGTAGCCGGAGCAGCCAGGTGGTGACTGTATTGTTGAGCACAACGGGGAGGTAGTTTGCCATGACGTACTCGTCGCCGCCTGCTGCTCGGACGGCCACCTCGTAGAGCATGATCCAGTGGGCTGGATCTGCTTTGCCGTCGTACGCCCGGATCTCCGAGGTACGGAAATTTTTAGGCCATACGACTGCCTTGAGCTCCTCGGAGAAGGGTGGGATGCCGCCAATGTTCCGGCGTGCTCGGAGGCGCTCATCTATCCGTTCTCGGAGGTCCCATCGATCGGGTTGGATTACTTCGTCGTCTTGTCGGCCCCGGTTGCCTTGCTGGCGATTAGGGCGTCGTCGACTGTTCTGAGGACGTGCACGTCGTGGAGCTCTGCCGGGCTGCTCGACACGGTCGTCGTAGTCCCCTACGTCTCCATAGGCATATCTGCCGTTGTGGGACGAATTGTCCCCTCCACTCTCGGCTCGCTGCTCACGTCGATTCCGGTTCTGCCGAGAACGGCGGGATCGGTAAGAGCTGGCCATGGAGCCCATGGAACGAAGATCGTTCACTTGGTCCTCGGCCGCCGCGAGGAATTCCTGGATCTCGTTGAGTCCAGGGGTCTCGGGGGGAAGCTGTTTCAATTTCTCTATTGCCACGGCAATGTTTGCCGTGGGAGTCTCATGGACCACTGGGTCGCCAGCACCGTCGAACTCGGGGTTGAGGTTGCGACGCCAGGGTCGGTGCCGTGGTCCGGCGCCCGCGTTGGGACGGCCCTCCTCGGCAATGCGTCATCGGGCGCGATCGTTGTTACGAGCTTCCCTTGCCTGCCGTTGGGCGTCCGTCTCGTTTGGAGCCGGGGGCTCGTCATTGTTGACCATCAAAATCATTGGTCCGAAGCCGGGCGGATACTTGGGGAAATCCAGCGCGCTGCTGGGGGTTTCCGTCCGGTGGTCGGGAGTGGTCAGCGTGTCCTCTGCGGTCGGATTGAGCTCCGTATCCATTGGATAGTCTTCGTCCGAGGAGAGGTATTCAGTATAATCAGGAGAATACTGCGTGAGCAGATCGGAGACAGTTGGGGAGTCCGGGTTGGCATCCTGAGACGGATCCCCAAGCTCTCGAATCTCCACCATCTCGATTATGTGAGCGGGGCTTCTTGGGATGGTATCCTCGATGAGAAGCGTGTTGAACTGTCGCTCGATGTCCCTTGCGTACGTCGACGCCGCGTTGTTCAATCCGAAGGGCGACGGTTGGATCGTGCGGCGGAGCACTTGGGTCTCGCTGCGAGTGGTTCGCTTGGCGGAGCACGACCTTCACGGTTTTGCCGAGCCGGTGCTCGCGGTTTTGTCGTGCTTCGATAAACTCGTTCAACCCGGGAAGAGGAGGAACGTTTGCTCTCGGCCGGATCTGCTCGGCCGGAATCGGCGGCTTCCCGGTTGGGATCTAACCACCGGGAGCTTCTAGCCGTTCGGAGGGAGGGAGATCGAGCGTTAGGGCCGATCGCTGCCGACGGGATCTCGTGTTCTTGCGACGGACGGAACCCCGCGCGGCGTGGTCGAACGGGTGTGAAATCAGAAAAGTCCGGCCCTTTGCGGATCAACTCCTGCGTGGCCTCGACTAGCTTTGTGATCTCGGCCAACCCACGACCCTGCTGATCTATGAGTTTGATCAGATCTGAGTTGTCGATCGGCTTTCTTTTGTAGCAAGATAGCTGATCGACAAGTGCTCGGAGATCTGTCGTATCCGCCGTTGCCGAGGGCAAGGGGGAATCCTGCGCGGCGGGTACTGCGACCGGCGGCGAGGTAGTTGGCGCTGTGGCCTGGCGAGCGGATGGTGCTGGGACCATCTACAAGGTGGGCGGTGCTGAGACCGTATGCCCTGCAGGCGGTGCTGAGACCATCGCGGATGCTTCCACGGAGGTGAGGGGCACCGTCATCTTGGTGGTCCAGGTGACCGACCCGAAGGTGAAGGCGTCGCTGGCTTCGAGATCCATGGAAGCGGGGAAGGAAACCATCTGGATCGCCTTGAGATCAAAAACTCCAGCCCCTACCTGGCGCGCCACTGTCGATTACGGATAACCGGCAGTCCACCACGGGGTATCCCACGGCGGTGAGTTTCGGTAAGGGTGTGTTACGATCTACGATCTGGACGTTCGAGAAACAAGACAAACCAAGGACAACAGGTTTACCTAGGTTCAGGCCGCTCGGAAGCGTAATACCCTACGTCCTGCTTCTCGTGTTATGCTGTATGATCAAGTGTCGGGTTACAATGAAGCGCTAAGCTCTCTAGGTTAGGTTGCCAGAGAATAGCTTGCCTTCTAGGGGGGTCCTTGGCCGCTTTATATAGCCGAGCAGCCAAGGGTACACGGGATGTGGTCGGTTACATCAAGTCGTGCCCTAGGAGGATTCTATCTGATCTAACCAACTAAGTATACTTGCGAGACAAGCATCCTTGTGCGCGATCCACCTCCTGGTCGGTTGCGGACCACGCCATCGTCTTGTAGTCCAGGCCACTAGCCTGGTCGGTAATGGGCCAGGTCTTGTATGATCTGGGCCGTCTTGCCGAGCAGCCCTGGAACTGTCCATGGTGGTATACCGGATTTATACCCCCCACAGTCACCACAGGCGACCGTGCTCGTGGTGCATCCGAACCCAAGACGTCGACTTCGTCAGACTACACCGAGCCACGTCGAGTCACGTTCGTCTACTCGAACACAGCATGTCTCCAAGAACAAGCTAAGTTTTTTCAAGAATTAATAAAGTTTTTTCTTTGTTCCTTTTTCCGGTTATAGTTTTTATCTCCGTGCACCAATCTATCATACATACGCCCTGCATAAGTCACAATTAAACTTTGTTTCTCGCCCGCCGAGAATGGCTTGACAAGGCACTGTCTCGATCCTCTTACGATGTGTTACAGCTCCGCGCTACATGGCACTAGGAGATTCGGCAGTCGCTCTCTAAAGGTACCTAGGATTGTACCTAGTGATCCCGGCGTACCGCGCTGTTCACTAGTGCATCCCTTTGTCACCCGACAGAGTTAGTTTGCTTCGAGGGTGGGGGCAAAACTTAATTATCGACATAATTTTTTGCAAACCAAGACTTTGCATACTTCAAAACGGCATACATGCTTTCACCCGCTGAACATGTCTACCTAAAAATACATCAACCATTGATTTTTTGCATATCATATACTACCGCTCTTCATGTTTATTTTTCAGGGACAAGGTTCGGTTGCCGAGCATACTTCATACGCTTGGGGACTCGATTGAGGATGATCGTCCAGATGGTCATACCACCTGGCACTTGGACTCCACGTCCAACCAGTTGGTTCTACGGCTCGGTGCTATGCACCACACAGCCTCGCCTCCGTCCTCAGCTCGGTGCCATGCACCGTGAAGTCTCGTCTCCGACCATGTTGCTCGGGGACTCGTCGTCATCGCCTCGGCTCGGTGCTATGCACCACACAGCCTCGCCTCCGTCCTCGGCTCGGTGCCACGCACCGTGAAGTCTCGTCTCCGGCCGTTTTGCTCGGGGACTCGCCGTCATCGCCTCGGCTCGGTGCTATGCACCACACAGCCTCGCATCCATCCTCGGCTCGGTGCCACGCACCGTGAAGTCTCGTCTCTGACCATGTTGCTCGGGGACTCGTCGTCATCGCCTCGGCTCGGTGCTATGCACCACACAGCCTCGCATCCGTCCTCGGCTTGGTGCCCATGCACTGTGAAGTCTCGTCTCTGGCCATTTTTGCTCGGGGACTCGCCGTCATCGCCTCGGCTCGGTGCTATGCACCACACAGCCTCGCATCCGTCCTCGGCTTGGTGCCATGCACCGTGAAGTCTTGTCTCCAACCGTGCTGCTCGGGGACTCGTCTTCATTGCCTCGGCTCCATATCTAGGGACTATGGATTCGACTTTCCACCCAGCGGTGTCTATGGACTAGCGGTTCTCGGTGTCCCTCAACCCGATCGAGCCTATTCTTTGTCCAGGACTCGCCTGGGGACTACGCGTCGACTTGGCACTTGGCACTAACTACGGACTAGTTAGTGTTATGTTGAGTTTTTTCTTAAAAGCTCAATACAACATATTCTATCTTTTATGAACTTGGGGACTACGTGGGCCCACGTCACCTCGTGGTGACTTGGGCCTATCTTCTATTCTACGGATTGTTCGCATTAGCATTCAGTGATATTTCATATCACGTGTTAACGTGGGCCCATGTCTCAGGACGTGAAAAGTTTTTTCTTTTTTCTTAGAGCATCATGCATCTTTCGACAGATCATCTTCCTTTATAGAAGCGGTGGTCAGCAGCAGACTTACGAACTGCTCGGGATGAAACTAGTCAGCACTACGTGGTCAGCATCATAGCTGGTCAGCACTACGTGGTCAACATCATAGCTGGTCAGCACTACGTGGTCAGCATCATAGCTGGTCATCACTACGTGGTCAACATCTTCACTGGTCGGCACTACGTGGTCTGCATCTACACAACTCGGCATAGGTCAAGACGGCGACTCCCTCAAGATACATGGTGCTCGGGGACTAGCTGTGGGGATATGACCCCCATATACCCTCGCGGGTATCCTTGGGCCTCACCGCTGAAGAAGGCCCAGTCCAAGACGAAGACGTGCGGCACACGACGGGCTCCGCATGGTTTAGTACCAAATAGGCTATTCTACTTGTAACTTTGTCCCTTCGGCATATATAAGGAGGGGCAGAGGTCCTTTAGCAGACAACTGAATATGGAGCAGATCTCTACGGTCTCTCTTGTAACCCAAACCTCCGTGGTTTGGGGCATCTTAGATCAAATCAATACAACTCAACAGAGAGCAGGACGTAGTGTATTACGCTTCTTAGCGGCCCGAACCTGGGTAAACCGTGTGTTCCGTCCTCTGTTGCATGTCTAGTTCGTATTCTCCCGCACCTTCACCGCAATTGTACTACCGTGGGATACCCCGTGGTGGACTCCGGTTATCCGTAATCGACACCGGCTGTGCGGTAGCATAGTAGTGTGTGCAAATATGGCAGTTCTAGAGCTGTGGAGCCATGGTTAAGGGCCATTCGAGTTCTCGGGCGGTAGCAAACGCTGTGGTTGAGAGGCCAAAGGTGTCAAAATGCCTTAACAATGGTGCATGGGCGTGCTTGACTTGGTGCCAGGAGCCATAGGACGCGCAGGAACCGGCCGTGCGGCAGCATAGTCATGTGTGCAAATATGGCAGTTCTGGAGCCATGGAGCCGTGGTTAAGGGCCGTTCGGGCTCTCGAGCAATGGGCATGCTTGACTCAGTGCCTTAATCATGGCATACGGGCATGATTGACATAGTCCCGGGAGCCATAGGATGCGTAGGAACCGCCCATGCGGCAGCATAGTCGTGTGTGCAAATATGGCAGTTCTAGAGCTGTGGAGCCATGGTTAAGGGCCATTCGAGTTCTCGGGCGGCAGCAAACACTATGGTGGAGAGGCCAGAGGTGTCAAAATGCCTTAACCATGGCGCATGGGCATGCTTGACTTGGTGCCAGGAGCCGTAGGACGCGCAGGAACCGGCCGTGCGGCAGCAAAGTCGTGTGTGCAAATATGGCAGTTCTGGAGCCATGGAGCCGTGCTTAAGGGCCGTTCGGGCTCTCGAGCGACGAGCATGCTTGACTCAGTGCCTTAATCATGGCGTACGGGCATGATTGACCCAGTGCCGGGAGCCATAGGATGCGTAGGAACCGCCCATGCGGCAGCATAGTCATGTGTGCAAATATGGCAGTTCTGGAGCCGTGGAGTCATGGTTAAGGGCCATTCGGGCTCTCGACCCATGGGAAACACTATGGTAGAGAGGCCAGAGGTGTGAAAATGACTTAACCATGGTGTACGGGCATGCTTGACTCAGTGCCGGGAGCCATAGGACGCGTAGGAACCGACCGTACGGCAGCATAGTCTTGTGTGCAAATATGGCAGTTTTGGAGTCGTGTAGCCATGGTTAAGGGCCCTTTAGGCTCTCGGGTGATGGCAAACTCTATGGTGGAGAGATGTGAGGAATCAAAATGCCTTAACCATGGAGTACGAGCATGCTTGACTCAGTGCCGGGAGCCATAGGACACGTTGGAACCGACCGTGCGGCAGCATAGTCGTGTGTGCAAATTTGGAAATTTTGGAGCCGTGGAGCCGTGGTTAAGGGCCCTTCAGGCCCTCGAGTGATGGAAAGCTCTATGGTGGAGAGGTGAGAGGCATCAAAATGGCTTAACCATGGCATACGTGCGTGCTTGACCCAGTTTTGATAGCCGTTGAATGCACAGGATCCAGCCGTGCGGCAGCATAGTCGTGTGTGCAAATATGGCAGTTCTAGAGTTGTGGAGCTGTGGTTGAGGGCCATTCGGGCTCTCGGGTGATGACAAACATTGTGGTGGTGAGGCTAGAGGCATCAAAACACCTTAACTATGGCATATGGTCATGCTTGACCTAGTGCCAAGAGCTGAAGGACACGCAGGAACCGGCTGTGCGGTAGCATAGTCGTGTGTGCAAATGTGGCCGTTCTAGTGCTATGGAGCCATGGTTAAGGGCCATTTGAGTTCTCGGGCGGCGGCAAACGCTGTGGTTGAGAGGCCAGAGGTGTCAAAATGCCTTAACCATGGCTCATGGGCGTGCTTGACTTGGTGCCAGGAGCCATAGGACGCGCAAGAACCGGCCGTGCGGCAGCATAGTCGTGTGTGCAAATATGGCAGTTCTGGAGCCATGGAGCCGTGGTTAAGGGCCGTTCGGGCTCTCGAGCAATGGGCATGCTTGACTCAGTGCCTTAATCATGGTGTACGGGCATGATTAACTCAGTGCCGGGAGCCATAGGATGCGTAGGAACTGCCCATGCGGCAGCATAGTCGTGTGTGCAAATATGGCAGTTCTAGAGCTGTGGAGCCATGGTTAAGGGCCATTTGAGTTCTTGGGCGGCAGCAAACACTATGGTGGAGAGGCCAGAGTTGTCAAAACGCCTTAACCAAGGCGCATGGGCGTGCTTGACTTGGTGCCAGGAGCTGTAGGACGCACAGGAACCGGCCGTGCGGCAGCAAAGTCGTGTGTGCAAATATGGCAGTTCTGGAGCCGTGGAGCCGTGGTTAAGGGCCGTTCGGGCTCTCGAGCGATGGGCATGCTTGACTCGATGGCATAATCATGGCGTACGGGCATGATTGACTCAGTGCCGGGAGCCATAGGATGCGTAGGAACCGCCCATGCGGCAGCATAGTCTTGTGTGCAAATATGGCAGTTCTGAAGCCGTGGAGTCATGGTTAAGGGCCATTGGGGCTCTCGACCCATGGGAAACACTATGGTAGAGAAGCCAAAGGTGGGAAAATGACTTAACCATGGCGTACGGGCATGCTTGACTCAGTGCCGGGAGCCATAGGACGCGTAGGAACTGTTGGTAATTCTTAACGTATGCAGAGAATCCGCAAGCGTACAGAAGTATCGTTGTAGCCTTCACCCAAAAGTATTCAGGGTAACGTATTTTCCATAGGGAATGGAGGTATTTATCCTAGCTAATTCGTCCAAGGAACAACACAAAGGTAGAGATAGAAAGGGTGGTTGAGATGGATTCCTATAGCTTTAGGGTCCTAAGCTTAGCGATACAATACTTCTACTTGCTCACTTCGGGCACCGGATCGCACCTGGTCTGCCAAGTGATGCCGGCCTGTAGCTCTACGCCGTACCCGGACGTGGGGGATTACAAGGGACGGATAGGGCTGTCACCATCTGCCGCCTACCCCTCAACCGTGGGGCACGAGGCAAACAAAGGCAGCCTCTAGCCTAGACACCACGTCTACGCTAGCGACTACTACTCTAGCGTCGTACAGGGTGACCCGTCTTTATCAGGGGCCCTCTACTAGAGCATCCGCCATAAGGACGGACGACGAACCCGCGAACAAGCATGGTAAAGCTCAACTAAACAAAAGACACAAAAGACTATAAGAAACATGAATACTCACTTAGCCAAGACGCTTCCCCGCTCTCTTTCCTCACATCTCTCTCTCTAACTCTATAGCTACTAGGGCATAGCCCTTTGGAATGAAGCTCTAGTGTGGTGGTCTTTCTCCTTTGAATGGTTGATGGTGAATGAGGAGGAAAAAGCCCCTTTTATATGTGGAGAGGAGGGGGTCATTGCAAATGTGACATCCCCACTTGGAAGGTGACAAACTGACCTCCCCACGTCGGTTTGACATGCAATGAACCTGGACGCACCCCAGAACCGACCTCCCAGCGAGTTAATGCACCGACCTGCAAAAGTGGGTCCGGTTTGGCAGCCGCCGGGGTGCGGCCGCGCCCCTGGCGTGAGTGCACCAGCTCCAGGGCCGTTTGGGCTGAAATTTGGTGAGTGGATGGGCCTCATCGATAGCTTTCCAATGCATATTCGTTTGCCTGAATCGGAGTCCGTATGTGTGAGATATGGCCTGTTTACCGAGGCCCACTAATCCAGCCCGAGATGGAGTTGGACCGGGTTTTGGTCTTCCACCTCTTGGGTTTATGTTGGGCTTTTTGGCCCATGTTTGAGACCCAAGATTGTCGGGTAAATGGGCCACCTTCTTATTCATGGTTTTCTTATGTTTCTTGGCCCATTTGTGTGCATTTCCGGAGTTGCCTTCCTGCAAGCGACAATCATCGAAACTCGTGGAATATGTTAGTGCAAAGCCCTATTTGCTAAGTTTGGGTAGATTTTATATCCTCATTGGTAGTCTAAAATGTGCGATAAGGACCGCCAACAAGATCTCCCACACTTACTCTTTACTCGTCCTCGAGTAAAGCTTAGGACTAAGAAGGCTCATCTCTTTGATGTATAACCTGTATACAAGTTATTCCAAGCTTCACCTGCACTTGTTAACATTTGAATTGTCTACCATATTATCTTGGGCAATTGAATAATGGAACAACATGGATTCAAATCCCCTTGCATCAGTTATATCAGACACTTGGGTTTTTTTTCGAATGGTTTTATTAAAAGAAAAGATAGCCTTGCTCCTCATATGATTCACTCAATCGCTCAAAGTGTATAATAACCTCACCAAAGGCATTTTGAGTTTTGCCTTCTTCCTACCACTAAAAAGCTGAGAGTGGAGTTTTGGGGTAGGTATGTAAAGTGGGCATACTTGTATCACATATATTGTAAGGTCAATGTCGACGAAATATCGGCGATAGTCCGACCAGGGGTATGCCCTGACCGGTAATGGATTGGCGGAAGGCGCACGAGATTGCGAGCAAGACGTAAACAGGGAGCAATCACACGAGGTTTACCCAGGTTCAGGCCGCAAGGATGCGTAAAACCCTAGTCCTGCTCTCTGTTTCGATTATGATGTGGATGTATGAGTCTGTGCGTTATGCCAGATTCTGTCCTCTGGCATGGGGGTCCTTGCTCTCCTTATATATCGCGGGAGCAAGGTTACAAGTCGGAACTAGCCTATCTCGGTACTAAGTTTATATACTTTACAAGTCTAAACTTTCCTATCTCAGCTAGGTCTTGTCCTCCTTGTCGGTCTTCGATATTCTTGCCTGTTTTAGGCTGTCCGACCAGCCTGAGCCGATCGGTCTTGAAGCTTGATGGGCCGGCCTGGTAATAGCGTGTCGGCCTAAACTAGGCCGTGAGGGTATATGGAGTTTATACCTCCACAGCTAGTCCCCGAGCATCATGGATCTTGAGGGAAAAAACACCGTCTTGCTTGGTTGCCTTCTTGATTCCTCCGAGCTCTTCTATAAATCGGGGCCTGCGCTGGGAGTTCTGCAGCGCATTCTCTTTTCTTGTCCATCTGCTTATGCAAACTTAGGGTTTTAGATCCCATACTCGCGCCGCCGCCTCCTAGATGGATCGCCGTCACGGTAAGCGCCCGGCGGAGGAGGAGGAGTCGGTGAACTCCCCTAGGGAGGTGAGGCCGCGGAGGAGGTGAGCTTGGATTGGAGTTTTCCTTGATTAATCTTGGGGTTTTCTTCTTTGGGTGTAACCGCTATTTTTCGTTCATAATGTAGGTACACCCTCCTGACCATTGGAGGTGCGGCAGGCACCTCCATGCGGGGCGCCGCCGAGGCGGCGAAGGGCGGCGGAGGAGCGGAGGGATGTGCCGGGGGCTGCGGCCCCGAGCGGGTGGCTCTGGTCGTGGAGGCCGGAGCCGCTGTTGCCGCGGCGGAGCATGTGGCTCCCGTCGTGGCGGAGGAGGTGGCGGCGGCCGCGGCGTTTCCACGCCGCGTTCGGCGAGCGGTGTCTCGGTGAACTCTCGGCGTCTGCGCTCGAGCGCGTCGGGCGGGAGCTGCAAAGACGTCGGGGACCTCTACTCCGACGCCACCAAGCGGGCAGGGCGGCGGAGGGGAATGTGGACTGTTCTGAAGGCACTCTCCTCCGCCCGGGGAGGAGCCGGAGGCGGAAAGCGGCGGGCCGCCGACTTCGACGCGATGCTAACGCCGCCGTCAATGAGGCGGCGGACGGAGGCGGCCCGCAAGGTCCGTGGACACGCCGCCCGGGCGCGCGAGGCCGCCGACATCGGGGTCGGCGGTAAACCGAGTTCTCCGTTGTTCATATGCCCCGAGTTGTTCTCGTCTTGACATTTTTAATTTTTTACTCGTTTTTGCGGGGCGACGGAGCAGGCTGGAGCAGGCCAGGAGGCCGCTCATGCGGCGGCGGATGCGGTGAACGCCCGGGTGGCGATGTCATCGCGCGGGCGCGGCGATCCCGGCCAAGTGGCCGCGGTGGCGGTTCATGGCGTTCGTCATGGTGCCTCCGCCGCTTATGCCACCGTTGACGCCATCTCGGGTGTTGATGTCCGTGGGATGGAGCTGTCGGTGGCGGCACATGACGCCATGGAGGGCGGCGCCGTCGAGTTCACCGGGCGGCGGAGGCCGTCGTCGCCGCGACTCTGTCGACCTCGGTGGTCGGCAAGTCATTCGGGGATGACTAGATTGCTTTAGATGCAATCGCCCCCCGTTTGTAAAAATTTTTTATATTTTTAATGAAAGAAGTGGATCCTTTTGAGATGTGTTTTGTGCTAGAATCCTTCGAGATTCCTTTTATTTATCCCTTTATTTTGATCCGTTTTCATGATTGTATCATGTTCTTGCCGTAGGATTTTTATTTCGGGGCTTAGAGCCCTCTGTTTGTTGCGTCATTTTGAGGAATGATTTTCCTTTGAGTAGGGAAGAAAAATCCATGTGCTCAAATGTTTGACACGAAAACTTGACTTCTTATTATAACATAGTACACATTAGATTGCTTTTTCGTCATCAGAATGACTTACAATGATGTGTACGACGGACGCTAATTTTAACTTTGAAAGGAAAATAGCCTAGAAAAGAAAAACTTGTGCTGATAAGAGAGAAGATTTCATCTCTTGTTGTTTCAATTTTCCGGCTCTGCTTCGCCTTCTTCCAAGTCGTGGACCATGACTGGGTCTTCTTCGGTACAGATCAGTAGGTCGTCATCGTCTAGGGCTTGATCATCTCTGCGTCTGGCGTGGTCGGATATACTTATCCCGTTCCGAGTAGTATTGAGATTGTCCTTTTTTGGAAAAGGTACATCTGTAAAAGAATCTAAGGAGCTTGAGTTCTTCTCAAACTGGCTTCCTTTTTGTACTACTTCATACCACTCGCCGTTTATGAACATGCCTTCGGATGTTTTGCGCCCGGTGATCGGACGTTCGATGCGCCGAAGATTGGCCGGGTTTATTGGATTAGGGAATATGTGCTCGGTGTGCGGATGTATCCCGTCCTCGGGAGGAGTTGGACCGGGAGCCTCCGGTTTGGTTCTCCGTCCGCAAATTGTCCAAGAAGGGAGTGATGAAACCATTACGGTTTGTTTGAACAGTCGGAACCATTCGTCTAGGAGGAGGACTCCGAGCACGTTTGTATACGTAGTCGTCTGTATGGGTTGGGTACAACAACGAGGCTCATCCGTGTTAGGTGAATCCCTTGTGTCGTCCCTTAATGGGCTTATGCCGAAACTGCGGCGATTCTCTCTGGTTGCTGCCATGTGTTTCTGATGTGTTTCCCTCCGTTTCTTTTCTACATCTTGGTGTCGGTCCGCAAGTGCCCTGGCCCTGTGTGCCGACGCTATTGTCATTGGAGGGGATTGAGTTGAACGTGCTCGTGGTCGTTCAGCTCTTTGCTCTGTCGCGTTTGACGTTGCCATGGCAGCCAATATCTCTTGCCGTCGCCTTTCCCTCCGTTGTTCATCATGATGAAGGGCAGCAGCTAGCTCGGTGCGTTCTGCGAACAACCGGGCGTTAGATGTGTTGTTTTGTGGGGATCGTTCTTGCTGCGTTGCCGCAGTAGGTGCAGTTGGCGGGTTCCGACCAGTTCGTCGAATTTCTCGCTGGCGTCGCCGTCGTTCGTTGCGACGGGCGTTTCTGCGCTGTACTGTTGACGTGTAACTCCGACTAGGTACATCGTGTCAGTAGTTTGTGTCGTCGAGCTGGATCATTGTTGTTCCGTGAGGCTTGTTGTGAAGTCCTCTCTCTTAGATCTTGAATATCGGCTAAGATTCTCTCGCGTATGTTGCTTGGCCGGCCTTTCCGACCACCGCGTACGATGATCGGCCGTGGTCGGAGCTCGCCGTGAGTTTCGCCGCCATCGGCCGTGTATGGTTGCCACGAGGATTTGTTGGAACGCGTCGTTGTAGATTCACCGGCTGCAAACGTGGCCGCTCGGAGCGCCCAAAAGTGACTCTACGATGGTTGTTACGCGCCGTGTCGATAGATTAGGAATTCGTTGTTGTCGCGCGATTTGTAGATCGCGGCCCGACACGTCGTCGGAGCGACTCAAAGTTGGCATGGGTTTCGTCAACCTTATGTCTTGTTGATGGATCAAACGGAGTAGATCCGTGTTGCTGACATGCCTCCTTTGGTTAGGACCGGTCGGAGGTGTTGACGCCGTGCCATCAACTATCAGTAGCGGATTGGTTGGGACTGCAATGGTGGTCACTGGGATGAGTTGGATCTGGTTTGGCGCAGCCACCATTGTTGGTGCCATTGTCGGCGTGATAGCCGGAGGCGTGGGAGTTGTAGTAGCGATTCTTGAGTTGGAAGTCCAGTGAACGTTCCGAAGTTGAAGGTGAGGCCGGCCGAAAGTCATGGAAGCCGGAAAGAAACCATCTTGATCGACGTAAAATCTCGGTGCGCACCCCCTACTCGGCGCGCCACCGTCGACGAAATATCGGCGATAGTCCGACCCGGGGTATGCCCGACCGGTAATGGATTGGCGGAAGGCGCACGAGATTGCGAGCAAGACGTAAACGGGAGCAATCACACGAGGTTTACCCCGGGTTCAGGCCGCAGGATGCGTAAAACCCTAGTCCCGCTCTGTTTCGATTATGATGTGGATGTATGAGTTCGTGCGTTATGCCGGATTACGTCCTTCCGCATGGGGGTCCTTGCTCTCCTTATATATCGCGGGAGCAAGGTTACAAGTCGGAACTAGCCTATCTCGGTACTAAGTTTATATACTTTACAAGTCTAAACTTTCCTATCTCAGCTAGGTCTTGTCCTCCTTGTCGGTCTTCGATATTCTTGCCTGTTTTAGGCTGTCCGACCAGCCTGAGCCGGTCGGTCTTGAAGCTTGATGGGCCGGCCTGGTAATAGCGTGTCAGCCCAAACTAGGCCGTGAGGGTATATGGAGTTTATACCTCCACAGTCAAGGATCGAACCATACGGAGATTAAGCCATACACCTTGATTGAGACGTGCAAGTGTGTGGGATATATGGTGGTTCCTAGTCTTTGTGGTATTTTTGGCTACTCCATGCATCATGATTCTCTCTTTATTGAGGAATGGAATTTTTTTTTGGGAGAGTATGGGCTACGAGAAGTATGCTAAAAAATCTACGCTCTCTTTTTGTTTCTTCTTTTCTTTCTCTTTTTCTTTCTCTTCTTTTTTTCATATTTTATTTTCTCTTTTTTTTTGAAAAATCATGGGACCTTCATGTGTCCCCTTTTTTTTTTTAAAGTCTTGGGACCTTCATGTGTCCCTATTTTTTTTCTTTTAATTAGCATAGCCCATAACTCTCTATGAAGAATTTTGGAAAGGAGAGAGGTAACATGATGGAACGCGGGGAGTAGATTTTTGGTAGCTAAGGAATGCGCAACCCTGAGAGTGAGAGTCGGCATTTTAATTTGGTGGACTGGTGTGCAACTCTCAGTGTAAGAGTTGGCATTTTTTTTGTGTGGTTGGGTGCATGTTTGTGCGCAGCTCTCAGGATAAGAGTTGGCACTTTATTTGGTGGGTGCAAGTGAATCTCAATCGTGGGTGTAAGGTCATAATCTCGCGTTGGTAATAACGATCCGACCGAACTTAATGTACGAACAAGCGCGTATGAAGGGTTTGTACTATAGATAAATCATATGGCTCTGGTGGGTATTTCATAATCATTGAGGAGCATGCTATTGTATTTTTGTTTTTTTTTTTTTGTAAAATAAATCCCAAGTTCTTCATAAACAAAGCAAGGTTCAAATCATCCAGCTATATCACATACTTCAATTACTTAGATAATATGGGGTCCCTATGATAACTTGTTCACAAGGCATAGGCATATTAGCAAGGAATAAAGAGTATGCAAATCTTATCAAAGGATAGCACAGAGAAAAAGTTTTGTCTTTTTAATTTTAACAAATTTTAATCTTCAAAACTTTGGGAGATGCGAGGGTAGAGTTGCACAAACCATTGTTTGAAGATGAAGAACTGTAGTGAATCAAAGAGTGGTCGGTTGAACAAGAAGGTCAGCCGATCTTCTGTTCTTCTATCCGCTTGATGTTGTGCATTGTATTGGGGAGATCTCGAATGCGTGTGTTAGTATTGCTCGAGAAATCTCCCCCACACTTATTCTTGTACCTGTTTTATTCAAAAAGAAAACAAAAAGAACCAAACAAGGGCCCTACTGGTTGGAAAACCAGGGAGCCAGAATTTTATTGATCATAATAAACTTTTTTTAAAACCTTTCTTTTTCATTTGCTCAACCAACTCGTAACTCAAACAAGGTCAAGATTAAGTTGCATAGTAAAATGACCTTGATTTATCTCCATAACAGATTACTTCCCATAGTTTATGGCAACAACTCAAGTTCATTAATCTAATTTCGACACCTTGTCAAAACTTGATTAAAGAAGATCATGTTAACCTAAGCACCACGCTTAATTTAAAACGACCTATGGAAGTATCATATATGAATACACTGTTGATGTCTATTAAGTGCAACTGAAATAAAGAGGGTTCCGCAAGCGCAGAGAATATATCATCGTAGCATTTTAACCGGGAGTAATCCAGGTATCGTTATTTATAATTTTACCATTGGGAAGGGAATGCATGGGATAATGAGTGATGAGCAATGCACATGCGATAATGGAGAGCTTAACCTTGTCTGTATCGATCATCTCATACAGGGTAAGTGTCACATAAAATATAGGAATGAATGATAAATGACATAAGATAAATGAGAGCATTTAGCCACATAATAGTAATAAGCCATCTCAACTTAGTACTCTAAGCTTATAACACTAGCATGGACTAGGACGATCTAGGGTGTAATCCTATGTTATTCTAACTACAAAGTCAAAGCATACAATGATTAGTGCAAGAACATCTAGCAATCATGGCGGGAAAAGGTTACATCTATGCATAGTGATATTACCGGAGAAGACAAGAGACATAGCAATGACTTCAATGTAATAGGTTTGTTCTCTAGACCTATACTCGGGAGAAGGGCTACAAAGGACTCAACAGACTGTCACTCCCGCGATCTACCTCACGATCCGGAATATAGGGTGCAATCGCAGATAAATACGGTCTAGGCACCACGCCTACACAATATTTACCACTCACCCATCGATCTAATGAGCAAGCGCTATACGATCCTATGCATAAACATAATTCTAGTCCAACTATGCTAAACATATAATCAAAGTAGACTAAGAACAATATAATTGAGAACATAATCAAATAGAGCAAAGTCAAGTCGATATAATAGAATAGAATAAAGTACTACTCATAGTATCACGAACAATGATGAATATTACAAGAATGTAGAGGGGAATTACCAAGAACTCCGACAGATCCGGACTCCAAGCTAGGCTTGATTCCCTCTAGATCTATTCCTATGTAGCTATGCTACTAAACTATGGAGCTCTAATTGAGATGGTGGCTCGGCTTCTCTCGAATTCGATGAGAGAATGAACTCTTGAATGAATTAGGGTTTCACCCGGGGACCGGGGGCTCGAATATATAGCCCCCTAGGATGAACCACAGCCCTCGGATCAAACCGACCTAAATGGACGATAATTATTCATCCTCAAAGGCGGTGGAGGCGGGATCCATGAGACTCAACGTGATTGGCTGGGGTGGGGAGTCGGCCGACTCCCCCTTTGGGCGGCCGACCGCCCCCGCGTGGGCCCCCGCTTTCGGTGTTGCCTTCTCGGAGTCTTCTAGATTATACAATTTTACCCGTTCGATCTTTATCTCTATGTAATCATGACATGTGGGCCTCCTTTGGTTCTCTTTCGATAACCCCCCTGCAGAAATAGACAATCACCAAAAACTCGTGGAATTACATCGTTGTAACCCCTATATCTAACAAGTGAACTCATATTAGTCCTTTCTCTTGCTGCGTTGACGGTATAAAATTGATACTTAACGACCGTCAACAAACTCCCCAAGCTTACCTTTTGCTCGTCCCCGAGCAAAGATAGACTCGATGATGGATCGGAGTTGCTACAATACTTTCACTCCTCACAAGTACACATGCGTTCAAACAAGAACTCTCCTCTGGATTAAAGTGAACTATTCTGACTCAAAAACTTACTCATATTACCTTTCACCATGGGGCTTGTAACCGTCACTTGGGTCTTGAGTAGTTGAAAGATAGAACGATCAAGTCAAGCTCCATGTTTCTCGCTCTTTGATCAACCATTATCCCAGAGTTTTTGCAAAGTTTGAAATTAAACTCAGAGTTCCTTGTATGAACCTTTCAGATCTCTCATTTGTGGTATTTCTGGATCCTCTCCAAGGCATGAGTAGTGTATGCCTTCTCTCTTCTCTCAGAATATGTGGTATTTGTGAGACTAAGGCATAGTGAAACGAGCCTTCTCTCTCTCACCCTACTTTCTAATAGGCTTATGTGGAGCTCATAGGTGGGGAGACACTCAAACTCACTTGCATATATTGCATAGTTAAACCATGGATCCAATAGGAACTAAAATAATAATAAAGTCATATGTGCATGTGAATGAGGAAATGAATGATAAGGTGATGATGGGATGACGATGATAAGAAAATGATTATGAGGGGTACTCAACTGGTGAACATCTACTTCTACACTTGCTCCTTCGAGGATAACATGACTCCCTTTTATTTGGAAACCTTAGAACTTCTTGAATGGAAGGACTTGGCTACTCTTTCTTTTTCTTTCTTTCTTCTTTTCTCTTTTTTTTTTCTTTTTTTTATAGAGCAACCAATCCTCTAAAAATGAACCTTTAGCAATAGGGGTCATATAACTTGAAATGACAATGATTGGAGCTTTTATGTAGGCAAATAGAACGGCGATGATTATTTCTAGATGTTCACTCCCAGAATAGGAGTAGAACCTTTTCTGGATGAAGTGAAATGTATGGCGTATGTATATGTGGATGGATGGATGCGTACTCCCAGGGTAGGAGCAGCATAAGTGCATACCTCCAGGGTAGAGACAGCACAACATGTGGTGGATATGGATCTATATGTGTGGGTGGTACTTCTAGGAACAGAAGTAGCACAGAATGAGTGTAACATTTATAAAATGGGTGCATGCTTCGAGGACGTAAGTAGCATAGATCAATGGATGGAGAGCACATAGTATTGACTTTAACCGCATGACTAATTCCTTATGGGTCCACAAGATAACCACACTCAATGCCTATAAAGTCTACACTCAAACCTACAATATGATCTATATAAACAGATGGGTTTTCCTAATCTAGTAAGCATGAATATATGGTCAGTGGTAGGAATTTGAACTCTCATCATAAAGGAACTCATCATGCAGGAATTTAATATTTTCACGAGATAAATTCTCCCGAACTCTAGTATCTCTAGGAACAAGATGGACAGCAGCTCAAAACCTTCCCATATCATACCCGTCAACCACCTAGACTTAGATCAAGTGTTCGCTACCCACAAGTTTCGGGTTCGAGCAAATCTCAAGTCTAAACAAAGCCATGTGTCCAAAACTCGGGAGAGTGCAAGGTTGAAAACTAGGTACTTGAAAGGAATTACGGCAGAGCAACTATTCATCATCTCCATGTAGAGTTTATTCTAGGGGATAACTTTTAAAGACAATTGCAAGAGCTCTCCAAAAGTAGTAAAGATAAATAAGGAAATCTTTTTGGGTTTCTATGGTTATGCATCTTTTTTAGTGGTTTTAACAAAGCACATTCTAACAAGGCATAAATAGTTAAGTTGGAAACACTTAGCTTGGTACACGGGGATGCTCTCCCCCTGCCGGATGTTGACATAGTCTCGCGATGTTGCCGACGTGCACTTGAAGATGTTCTAGTCCTCCGAGTGTTGTAGATAGTTGCTTGTTGGAGACAAGATTCAATTGTCGCGGACAAAGACTCCGACGGGGACTGGATGTCCTTCGCTGTTGGCTCTTCTTGATCCTTGATGTTCTCGTGAAGCTCAAATAGACAACAAAGCTTGTGGAACTGATTAAGCGTTAGTGATAAAACCTCTAGGCTTTAGTTGTCTAGAACTTTCCTAACTTAAAACTCATTCTAACAGGATCACAAGAAATATTTTTATCTTTTTATTATTTAAGGAATGCGAGAGGGGAAAGATAAATATGCTTTGAGAAATTATTTTTGTGCCACCACGATGTGAATGATTATCCACATAGGGCTTAAAGTTTTTCCGGATGCAAATGCACAACATCTTTATTTTCTTTTCTAATGCAGAGATGGTAAAGATGCAACTAAGGTGCAAGTAGGAAAATAAGGATGCTAAGGTAAAAATGCAATGCTAGAAAAGTGATGCTGATAAATACCAAGTTACCTCTTGGCGCGGCGTTCGGTGGTTTTAAGTCCTCCGAACAGGACTTATCATGTTTGCTCATTTTTCAAGGGGCGCATTGGGTGGCGCCTCTGATGATGTCGCCTCTTGTGTAGGAATTGATTCTGATTTTGCTTTTACCTTCCACACCTTCTTTGTTGGAGAGGATGACCTTGAGGAGGAAGCTTCTTGGACCACTTGTTTCTCTTCTGTTGGTAGTACCTCTTCTTCTTCTACAATGTTCTTCTCTTCTGGGTATCGATCTTCATATCTAAACACTTCTCCCTCATAGTCAGCCCATCCATCTCGTAGTGATGTTCTTCTTGTTCGCGACGGTACGCTGCCTTCTCCTTGTTCGTTCTTCTTGGGCTCCTCGGTGATTATATAATTATTGTTGAAGTAGCGTACCTTCTCGGTGGGAAAGTGGAAATGGATCTCTCCCTGTTCCAATATAGATGATAGCTCGGTGGTGTTCGGGAATGGTCTTCCTAGGATGATTGGAGGATCATAGTCATCTCCCATGTCAATGACTAGGAAGTCTGTAGGGACATAATGGTCATCTATCTCGGATGAGGACATCCTTCACTTCTCCTTCGACGAAGCGGAATGTCGATCTCGCCATCTGCACTGTGCATAGGTGGGCTCCAAAGGCATAGTGCCTTATAGATACTCATAAGTTACCTTGGCCATAATGTTGACGCCCGATCCGGTGTCACGGATAGCTTTATTGAAAGAGCTTCGTTGATGGAGCATTGAATGGTTGGGACACACGGGTCATCCTTCTTGATCGACGTGGGGACTTGAGTAAGTGGTCATGCTCCCCGTGGACCGCGGTGACCATCCTCACTTGTCTCCGTCTTCTTGGTCTTCTTATTCTTGTTCTTGCTCTTCTTAGCCGGATTCTTCTTCTTCTCACCGTTCGTTGATGAGGGTGTCTTTGGGAACTATGCAGCACTCTGTTCTTGAAGAAGAAGATTTCTCTCTTGCCCTTGATGTTGAAGATGATCTTGGCGGTGTTGGCATACATGATAGCTCCGGCGGTGTTCAAGAATGGTCGTCCCCGAATGATAGGGGACCTTTCATTACTTGCGTATCCACTACCACGAAGTCTGCGGGAACATACGAGTTGCCTACTCGTACACATATATCTTCTAGTACTCCCAAAGGGACACGGAGTGACCGATCTCGCAAGCCGTAAGCACATAGTTGTGTATGTTAAGGGGCATCTGAATAGCTTCTCATATATCACTCTTGGCATGATGTTGATGCTTGCACCGAAGTCACGATTGCCTCATTAAAGTTAGTACTTCCAATGGAGATCGGAATGACGGTCTCCCGGATCGCCCTTCTTGATTGGCGAGTTGAGTCTATCCATGACCCCTTCGATGGATCACTCCGGCTATCTTCTACATTGAATATATCAACAAGATTTGCAGGTCTCGAGCTCTTTGGGTTGTCCCGCCGGTTTACCTTGGCCGAGTGGAGGGAGCAAGGTTAACAAGCCGTTGTACCCGCGACTCAAGTATCTTGTTGAAGCTGAAGCGACTCTTGATGGCATTAGAAAAGCCATCCATTTTGTTGCCGAGTGTCTCTAGGACCTTGTCATTTGATGTCGCTTCTTGGACCAGATTGTCCATCATCTTGCCTTGATTCAGCACTAACTCTCTCAAAGGCGGCTGGTTGTAATTATTGTAGGAGGAGTTGTTACCTTGATAGTTGCACGAATAATTGCCTCGAGTAGTTAGGCCTCTGCTGCTGATTCCAACCTTGATTCTACGAGGACGATAGTAATTATTGTTGTTGTTGTTGTTGAGGTAGTTCACGTCCTCCTTCAGCTACGGGCGGTTAGCACTTTGTGTGCCCAGTCTCTCCACACTCTTCACATGTCATGCGAGCATCATGTATATGCATGACTTCTTTCTTCTCTCGGGGCTCTCTCATCGAGCCTCTTCATTAGCAGATCTATTTTGGTAGACAAAGCATGTCTACCTCCTTCAAACTGGTGCATTCCTCCTCCTCTCTTGTGGGTCTCGAGTTCTTTCTTCACTCCAACCTTGGTTCGATGCCATCTTCTCCACAAGAGCCGTGGCTTGAGGAATAGTGAGTGATAAGAATGCACCACCGCCAGCGGATCCATCGTCTCACGTGTGCTTTGTTCTTGAGCCCATGGTAGAATGTCTGCATAAGCGGCCAATTCTCCATGCCATGATGAGGACACTCGAGGATGTAATCTTGAAAGCGCTCCCAAGCTTCTGGGGACAGTCTCATCATGGTGTTGCTTTAAAAGCTTGATATCTTCCCACGAAGAGCATTTGTCTTGCCCATGGGGAAGAATTTCACCAAGAAATTGGTGGAACATAGTGCCCACGTAGTATTCTTCTCCTTATTGGCGTAGAACCACTGTTTTCGCTCTCCCCAAGAGTGAGAATGGGAAGAGGCGAAGTAGTATAGCATCTCTCGGGGACATCCTTGATAGTGAATGTGCTACAAATCTCCGGGAAATGTTGGAGATGAGCACTAGCATCTTCATGGGCCTTCCCACGGAACCGGCTTGCTAGCACCATGTTGATCAGCGCGAGGCTTGAGCTCAAAAGCTCCCTCGATGTCCGCACCGGTCGAATGTTGTCCGTAGTGGGAGCCGAGAACTCGCGGAGTGACTTATTCGCCATGGCTTCAAACGCTGGTGTCAAGTCTCGAACGAAAGGTCGACCTTCTGCTTCCGACAAACTTCCAAGTTGAGTTGATGATGATGATTGATTGGTCTTCTTCAACTTGCTTCTGGCCTTCCTGATTAAAGCTTCTGGATTGTCAATATAGTTATCAGGAAGAGTAGTCTTTTTCATACATTACCCTGCATAAGATATAAAATAAACGAAAGACAAGGGTAAGGCTGTATGAGTAGAGAATGGTGACAGTGCTCAATCTCATTATGTAGTGCAATGCTGCTCATTATCCATTGGCTTTCAACCTTCCCCGGCAACGGCGCCAAAAATGCTTGTTGATGTCTATTAAGTGCAACTGAAATAAAGAGGGTTCCGCAAGCGCACAGAATATATCATCGTAGCATTTTAACCAGGAGTAATCCAGGTATCGTTATTTATAATTTTACCACTGGGAAGGGAATGCACTGGATAATGAGTGATGAGCAATGCACATGCGATAATGGAGAGCTTAACCTTGTCTGTATCGATCATCTCATACAGGGTAAGTGTCACATAAAATATAGGAATGAATGATAAATGACATAAGATAAATGAGAGCATTTAGCCACATAATAGTAATAAGCCATCTCAACTTAGTACTCTAAGCTTATAACACTAGCATGGACTAGGACGATCTAGGGTGTAATCCTATGTTATTCTAACTACAAAGTCAAAGCATACAATGATTAGTGCAAGAACATCTAGCAATCATGGCGGGAAAAGGTTACATCTATGCATAGTGATATTACCGAGAAAGACAAGAGACATAGCAATGACTTCAATGTAATAGGTTTGTTCTCTAGACCTATACTCGGGAGAAGGGCTACAAAGGACTCAACAGACTTTGTCACTCCCGCGATCTACCTCACGATCCGGAATATAGGGTGCAATCGCAGATAAATATGGTCTAGGCACCACGCCTACACAATATTTACCACTCACCCATCGATCTAATGAGCAAGCGCTATACGATCCTATGCATAAATATAATTCTAGTCCAACTATGCTAAACATATAATCAAAGTAGACTAAGAACAATATAATTGAGAATATAATCAAATAGAGCAAAGTCAAGTCTGATATAATAGAATAGAATAAAGTACTACTCATAGTATCACGAACAATGATGAATATTACAAGAATGTAGAGGGGAATTACCAAGAACTCCGACAGATCCGGACTCCAAGCTAGGCTTGATTCCCTCTAGATCTATTCCTATGTAGCTATGCTATTAAACTATGGAGCTCTAATTGAGATGGTGGCTCACGGCTTCTCGAATTCTCGATGAGAGAATGAACTCTTGAATGAATTAGGGTTTCACCCGGGGGGCCGGGGGCTCAAATATATAGCCCCCTAGGATGAACCACAGCCCTCGGATCAAACCGACCTAAATGGACGATAATTATTCATCCTCAAAGGCGGTGGAGGCGGGATCCACGAGACTCAACGTGATTGGGCGGGGGTGGGGAGTCGGCCGACTCCCCCCTTGGGCGGCCGACCCGCCGCCCCGGTGGGCCCCCGCTTTCGGTGTTGCCTTCTCGGAGTCTTCTAGATTATACAATTTTACCCGTTCGGTCTTTATCTCTATGTAATCATGACATGTGGGCCTCCTTTGGTTCTCTTTCGATAACCCCCCGTGAAATAGACAATCACCAAAAACTCGTGGAATTACGTCGGTGTAACCCCTATATCTAACAAGTGAACTCATATTAGTCCTTTCTCTTGCTGCGTTGACGGTATAAAATTGATACTTAACGACCGTCAACATACACCCAAACCAGAGCATATGACATAAACAAAGAAGCATGAATTTGTATGGTCTAATGGAGA
Source organism: Themeda triandra (assembly GCA_018135685.1). NCBI lineage: Eukaryota > Viridiplantae > Streptophyta > Magnoliopsida > Poales > Poaceae > Themeda > Themeda triandra. Next base: position 15,363 of record JAENPR010000067.1, on the reverse strand, counting down.
CAAGCATGAGTAAACAAGTTAGTGAACATTTCCTTTGCTTTACCTGAGCGTACTCACCGGTAGCGTAAGCTGGTCGACATTCTGGTCCTGTTACCATGGTGCCACGGATTTCTGCTCAAGTGAACCACAAGGCCAGGCCACACACTCATGGCTAGTGTGTATGGACCATGGGCCTTGATAGTAGCAAACGTCCAGAGAAGGAGAGAACCCTTGCTCTTTCTCTTCTTCTCGTCTCTTTTTTAGCAAGGTGAGGCTGACATCAACTTGAATTCACCACTTATTTATTTTTTTTTCTCTCCCTTTTTTTATTTCTTTTTCTTTTCTCTCTCTCTCTCTCTCTCTTTTCGGTGTCTCTTGGTGCATGTGGAACATGGGCTTCTCACTTCCCTCCCCCACACTTGGACTTTTGTATAAAAGTCAAGTGTAGTGTCAGGATCCCCTTGTGAGTGTGTTCCATCGCCTAAGAGAATCAAGGCTTGTAACTGATGTCTCTCCTCTTTTGCAAGTGTTGTATGACCCGTTTTCTTCTCAACCTGAGATGGTTAGCAACAGGAATACCCGAGGGTGCATACTACTTGAAAACATGACCTTGCTTTTTTTAAAGATAATCCGGGGTATCTCCCGGCAGTGCTTAAGTTATGGTCTTAAGCTGGACCGCAAGAATTTTATCTTGCAGCTCTCAAAGGTGGTGTTGGCCACCAAACATTTGGCAAAGATGTTAAAGCTACAAGGTTGGTTCTGTCATGCCACTACGAGATTCGAAAGTGCTTATGATAGCCATCCACAATCATCCTCTTAAAAGTCTTGAAACAGTAGTTTTAAGAGGTGGTTGGGATTCTCGTAGGAGCATGTGGTTAGAAGCGGAACAAACTCTAGAGATCCCAAAGGTGAGCATGATCTCAAAAGAGACCTTAGCATGCTCGTTATTGGATTCATTCTAGAGTTGTTGCTTCAGACATGTCCATGGCATGGGATTTTTTTCACCCTTAAAAGATATATCATGAAGGACGAACGTTGACTCTCGACAATTATCGAGAACAATGTTCTCATGGCCAGAGGGACATGTCTCTTGTTCGAGCAAGGGTGAAGGTGGACGTTCCATTTCACAAAGATGGAAAGGAAGCTCAAACCTTGCCTTATTGAACAGGTAGCTTTGCTTTGCCTTTGGGTCTCTGGGGCAAGAGATAAGGCTAGCAGACGGAAAATACTCAACTTCTCATCAGGGCTCTTTTGAGATAGTTCTTTTTGCACAAGATTTTCAAAGAGCACCTTATGAGAAGTTGAACATCGAGGATGGCATAAAAATGAAGGTCTATGTAAACCTCGGTGCATTCATTTCAAATGGCACGGCCCTAACACAATCCCACAACACTCAGATGAGCTTTGGTGGGCTTTTGAGGAGTTTTTCAGTCGGGACTAGCGGCATATTTCCCAAAAGGGTTTTCTCAAGGAAATGATAAAAGTCCTTACTATGAGGTTGTGTAGGGCTTCTAAGGGAGTCTCATTTAACGAACAAAATATAGTTGTGGAAGGTGAAAGAATCGAATTGCTTCCGGAAGAACATTTCACTTTTGACAACCATTCTCATGAATGTTCCTTGTTAGAGGAGACTTCCTTAGAAATAAATGCGCAGTTTACATGCCAAGAAATGCTCGAGGTTACGCCATAATCCTCGAATTTTATAGCAAACTCCAAAGGATAAAACATTCCTTCCTTTGGTGTTCATGGTTCGGGTGAGGGCTCAACAACTAAATCTAGCAAGGGCAAAGATTCGGTTGATAAGGGCTCCCAAAGCTTGACATGCCCTTTTATGGAGGGGTTAAGGCTCTATGACGAGAGAAGCATGCTTCTCAAGGACATGAAAAAGACTTTCCTCTATTCCGTCATGGTTTTATGTAAAACGACCCTCCAATGGTCATGTCGAGGCATAGGGCAGCATCTATGTCTAGACCCAAAAGAGATGCAAATGCACGTTGTTAGGTAAAGACAAGTCTAGGCCGGCATGGTTTAACATTGTAAGCCTTGCCTAGGTTGCACCTATGGAATCCTTCTCGTTCTGTTTGACATCGAGGATTGCCCTTGGTAGAAAGTTGATATGGGACGCAAGGGAGAATGCAAGACAAAACTTGTCTTGAAGTTCCCCCTAGTCTCTATTCAAACTTCCTATGGCATTAGTGATCCATTGCTTCGCCTCCCCGTTTTGAGGGAGAGTGAAAACAACTTCTGCATAAGAATTTCATTATGTCATGGCGGGAATGCTTAGGCATGAACACATTTCCTCGAAATCATGCGAGATGTCTAAAATGATTTTCATCATCAAGATCGAGAAAGGCTATGCCCGAACCAAGGTTACGAATCCAAGGTGGAGTTCACGGGGATGAAAAAAATTTTGGTTTTTGAAAAAGAATTTTTTGGCTCAAAGAACTCCTCCTTTTTGAAGGAAAAAGATTTGAAATTGGATTTGGCTTCATGGTGGTAGGATCGGATATAAAGTGTGTTTGGTTTATAAAAAGAAATTTAAAAATATTTTTCTTTTTATAAAAGGATACGAGGCGAACTAGGTTCGAAGAAAATAGCAACCGTTCCCCGGCAACGGCGCCGAAAGCTTGTTGGTAATTCTTAACGTATGCGGAGAGAATCCGCAAGCGTACGGAAGTACCGTTGTAGCCTTCACCCAGAAGTATTCAGGGTATCGTATTTTCCACAGGGAACGGAGGTATTTCTCCTAGCTAATTCATCCAAGGAACAACACAAAGGTAGAGATAGAAAGGGTGGTTGAGATGGATTCCTATAGCTTTAGGGTCCTAAGCTTAGCGATACAATACTTCTACTTGCTCACTTCGGGCACCGGATCGCACCTGGTCTACCAAGTGATGCCGGCCTGTAGCTCTACGCCGTACCCGGACGTGAGGGATTACAAGGGACGGACATGGCTGTCACCACCTGCCGCCTACCCCTCAACCGTGGGGCACGAGGCAAATGAAGGCAGCCTCTAGCCTAAACACCAGGTCTACGCTAGTGACTACTACTCTAGCGTCGTACAGGGTGACCCGTCTTTATCAGGGGCCCTCTACTAGAGCATCCGCCATAAGGACGAACGACGAACCCACGAACAAGCATGGTAAAGCTCAACTAAACAAAAGACACAAAAGACTATAAGAAACATGAATACTCACTTAGCCAAGATCCCGTTAGGGGGCCGAGTAGAATATCCGCAGAGGTACAAGGTCGGGGAGACACCGACAAGCCCGGCGCTTCCCCGCTCTCTTCCCTCACATCTCTCTCTCTAACTCTATAGCTACTAGGGCATAGCCCTTTGGAATGAAGCTCTAGTGTGGTGCTCTTTCTCCTTTGAATGGTTGATGGTGAATAAGGAGGAAAAAGCCCCTTTTATATGTGGAGACGAGGGGGTCATTGTAAATGTGACATCCCCACTTGGAAGGTGACAAACCAACCTTCCCACGTTGGTTTGATATGCAATGAACCTGGACGCACCCCAGAACCGACCTCCCAGCGAGTTAATGCACCGACCTGCAAAAGTGGGTCCAGTTTGCAGCCACCGGGGTGCGGGGGCGCGAGCGCGCCAGCTCCAGGGCCGTTTGGGCTGAAATTTGGTGAGTGGATGGGCCTCGTCGATAGCTTTCCAACGCATATTCGTTTGCCTGAATCGGAGTCCGTATGTATGAGATATGGCCTGTTTACCGAGGCCCACTCATCCAACCCGAGATGGAGTTGGACCGGGTTTTGGTCTTCCACCTCTTGGGTTTATGTTGGGCTTTTTGGCCCATGTTTGATACCCAAGATTGTCGGGTAAATGGGCCACCTTCTTATTCATGGCTTTCTTATGTTTGTTGGCCCATTTGTGTGCATTTCTGGAGTTGCCTTCCTGCAAGCGACAATCATCGAAACTCGTGGAATATGTTAGTGCAAAGCCCTATTTGCTAAGTTAGGGTAGATTTTATATCCTCATTGGTGGTCTAAAATGTGTGATAAGGACCGCCAACAGGAACCGACCGTACGGCAGCATAGTCGTGTGTGCAAATATGGCAGTTTTGGAGTCGTGTAGCCGTGGTTAAGGGCCCTTCAGGCTCTCGGGTGATGGCAAACTCTATGGTGGAGTGATGACAGGAATCAAAATGCCTTAACCATGGAGTACAAGCATGCTTGACTCAGTGCCGGCAGCCATAGGACGCGTTGGAACCGACCGTGCGGCAGCATAGTCGTGTGTGCAAATATAGAAATTTTGGAGCCATGGAGCCGTGGTTAAGGGCCCTTCAGGCCCTCGAGTGACGAAAAGCTCTATGGTGGAGAGGTGAGAGGCGTCAAAACACCTTAACCATGGCGCATGGGCATGCTTGACTTGGTGCCAGGAGCCGTAGGACGCGCAGGAACTGGCCGTGCGGCAGCATAGTCGTGTGTGCAAATATGGCAGTTTTAGAGCTGTGGAGCCATGGTTAAGGGCCATTCGAGTACTCGAGCGGCAGCAAACGCTGTGTTTGAGAGGCCAGAGGTGTCAAAATGCCTTAACCATGGCGCATGGGCGTGCTTGACTTGGTGCCAGGAGCTATAGGACGCGCAGGAACCGGCCGTGCGGCAGCATAGTCATGTGTGCAAATATGGCAGTTCTGGAGCAATGGAGCCGTGGTTAAGGGCCGTTCAGGCTCTCGAGCAATGGGAATGCTTGACTTAGTGCCTTAATCATGGCGTACGGGCATGATTGACTCAGTGCCGGGAGCCATAGGATGCGTAGGAACCGCCCATGCGACAACATAGTCGTGTGTGCAAATATGGTAGTTCTGGAGCCGTGGAGTCATGGTTAAGGGCCATTCGGGCTCTCGACCCACGGGAAACACTATGGTAGAGAGGCCAGAGGTGTGAAAATGACTTAACCATGGCGTACGGGCATGCTTGAATCAGTGCCGGGAGCCATAGGACGCGTAGGAACCGACCGTACGGCAGAATAGTCGTGTGTGCAAATATGGCAGTTTTGGAGTCGTGCAGCCGTGGTTAAGGGCCCTTCAGGCTCTCAGGTGATGGCATACTCTATGGTGGAGAGATAAGAGGAATCAAAATGCCTTAACCATGGAGTACGAGCATGCTTGACTTCGGTCTTAGGGAGCCATAGGACGCGTTGGAACCGGCCGTGCGACATCATAGTAGTGTGTGCAAATATGGCAGTTTTGGAGCCGTGGAGCCGTGGTTAAGGGCCCTTCAGGCCCTCGAGTGATGGAAAGCTCTATGGTGGAGAGGTGAGAGGTATCAAAATGGCTTAACCATGGCGTACGAGCGTGCTTGACCCGGTTCCGATAGCCGTTGAATGCACAGGATCCAGCCGTGCGGCGGCACAGTCGTGTGTGCAAATATGGCAGTTCTGGAGTCGTGGAGCTGTGGTTAAGGACCGTTCGGGCTCTCGGGTGATGACAAACATTATTGTGGTGAGGCTAGAGGCATCAAAACGCCTTAACCATGGCATATGGTCATGCTTGACCTCGTGCCGAGAGCTATAGGACACGCAGGAACCGGCTGTGCGGTAGCATAGTCGTGTGTGCAAATATGGCAGTTCTAGAGCTGTGGAGCCATGGTTAAGGGCCATTCGAGTTCTCAGGCGGCAGCAAATGCTATGGTTGAGAGGCCAGAGGTGTCAAAACGCCTTAACCATGGCGCATTGGCGTGCTTGACTAGGTGCCAGGAGCCATAGGACGCGCAGGAACCGGCCATGCGGCAGCATAGTCGTGTGTGCAAATATGGCAGTTCTGGAGCCATGGAGCCGTGGTTAAGTGCCGTTCGGGCTCTCGAGCAACGGGCATGCTTGACTCAGTGCCTTAATCATGGCGTACGAGCATGATTGACTCAGTGCCGGGAGCCATAGGATGCGTAGGAACCGCCCATGCGGCAGCATAGTCGTGTGTGCAAATATGGCAGTTCTAGAGCTGTGGAGCCATGGTTAAGGGCCATTCGAGTTCTCAGGTGGCAGAAAACACTATGGTGGAAAGGCCAGAGGTGTCAAAATGCCTTAACCATGGTGCATGGGCGTGCTTGACTTGGTGCCAGGGGCCGTAGGACGCGCAGGAACCGGCCGTGCGGCAGCAAAGTCGTGTGTGCAAATATGGCAGTTCTGGAGCCGTGGAGCCGTGGTTAAGGGCCGTTCGGGCTCTCGAGCGACGGGCATGCTTGACTCAGTGCCTTAATCATGGCGTACGGGCATGATTGACTCAGTGCCGGGAGCCATAGGATGCATAGGAACCACCCATGCGGCTGCATAGTCGTGTGTGCAAATATGGCAGTTCTGGAGCCGTGGAGTCATGGTTAAGGGCCATTCGGGCTCTCGACCCACAGGAAACACTATGGTAGAGAGGCCAGAGGTGTGAAAACGACTTAACCATGGCGTACGGGCATGCTTGACTCAGTGCCGGGAGCCATAGGACGCGTAGGAACCGACCGTACGGTAGCATAGTCGTGTGTGCAAATATGGCAGTTTTGGAGTCGTGGAGCCGTGGTTAAGGGCCCTTCAGGCTCTTGGGTGATGGCAAACTCTATAGTGGAGAGATGAGAGGAATCAAAATGCCTTAACCATGGAGTACGAGCATGCTTGACTCAGTGCCGGGAGCCATAGGACGCGTTGGAACCGACCGTGCGGCAGCACAGTCGTGTGTGCAAATATGAAAATTTTGGAGCCATGGAGCCTTGGTTAAGGGCCCTTCAGGCCCTCGTGTGATGGAAAGCTCTATGGTGGAGAGGTGAGAGGCATCAAAATGGCTTAACCATGGTGTACGGGCGTGCTTGACCTGGTTCCGAGAGCCGTTGAATGCACAGGATCCAGCCGTGCGGCAGCATAGTCGTGTGTGCAAATATGGCAGTTCTGGAGTTGTGGGGCCATGGTTAAGGGCCATTCGAGTTCTCGGGCGGCAGCAAACACTATGGTGGAGAGGCCAGAGGTGTCAAAATGCCTTAACCATGGCACATGGGCATGCTTGACTTGGTGCCAGGAGCCATAGGACGCGCAGGAATCGGCCGTGTGGCAGCAAAGTCGTGTGTGCAAATATGGCAGTTCTGGAGCCGTGGAGCCATGGTTAAGGGCCGTTCGGGCTCTCGAGCGAGGGGCAGGCTTGACTCAGTGCCTTAATCATGGCGTACGAGTATGATTGACTCAGTGCCGGGTGCCATAGGATGCATAGGAACCACCCATGCAGCAGCATAGTCGTGTGTGCAAATATGGCAGTTCTGGAGCCGTGGAGCCGCGGTTAAGGGCCATTCGGGCTCTCGACCCACGGGAAACACTATGGTAGATAGGCCAGAGGTGTCAAAATGACTTAACCATGGCGTACGGGCATGCTTGACTCAGTGCCGAGAGCCATAGGACGCGTAGGAACCGACCGCATGCGGCGGCATAGTCGTGTGTGCAAATATGGCGCTTTGGAGTCGCGGAGCCATGGTTAAGGGCCCTTCGGGCTCTTGGGTGATGGCAAACTCTATGGTGGAGAGATGAGAGGAATCAAAATGCCTTAACCATGGAGTACGAGCATGCTTGACTCGGTCTGGGAGCCATAGGACCCGTTGGAACCGGCCGTGCGGCGGCATAGTCGTGTGTGCAAATATGGAAATTTTGGAGCCGTGGAGCCATGGTTAAGGGCCCTTCAAAACCTCGAGTGATGGAAAGCTCTATGGCGGAGAGGTGAGAGGCATCAAAATGGCTTAACCATGGCGTACGGGCGTGCTTGACCCGGTTACGTTGAATTTACGGGATCCGGCCGTGCGGCGGCATAGTCGTGTGTGCAAATATGGCGGTTACGGAGCCATGGAGCCATGGTTAAGGGCCGTTCGGGCTCTCGAGCAACGGGCATGCTTGACTTAGTGCCTTAATCATGGCATACGGGCATGATTGACTCGGTCTTGGGAGCCATAGGATGCATAGGAACCGCCGTGCGGCGGATAGTCTTGTGTGCAAATATGGCAGTTCTGGAGTTGTGGAGCCATGGTTAAGGGCCATTCGAGTTCTCGGGCGGCAGCAAACACTGTGGTGGAGAGGCCAGAGGTGTCAAAACGCCTTAACCATGGCGCATGGGCATGCTTGACTTAGTGCCAGGAGCCGTAGGACGCGCAGGAACCGGCCGTGCGGCAGCAAAGTTGTGTGTGCAAATATGGCAGTTCGAGAGCCGTGGAGCCGTGGTTAAGGGCAGTTCGGGCTCTCGAGCGATGGGCATGCTTGACTCAGTGCCTTAATCATGGCATATGGGCATGATTGACTCAGTGCCGGGAGCCATAGGATGCGTAGGAACCGCCCATGCAGCAGCATACTCGTGTGTGCAAATATGGCAGTTCTGGAGCCGTGGAGCCGTGGTTAAGGGCCATTCGGGCTCTCGACCCACAGGAAACACTATGGTAGATAGGCCAGATGTGTCAAAATGACTTAACCATGGCGTACGGGCATGCTTGACTCAGTGTCGGGAGCCATAGGACGCGTAGGAACCGACCGTACGGCAGCATAGTTGTGTGTGCAAATATGGCAGTTTTGGAGTGGTGGAGCCGTGGTTAAGGGCCCTTCGGGCTCTCGGGTGATGGCAAACTCTATGGTGGAGAGATGAGAGGAATCAAAATGCCTTAACCATGGAGTACGAGCATGCTTGACTCGGTCTTAGGAGCCATAGGACCCGCGTTGGAACCGGCCGTGCGGCGGCATAGTCGTGTGTGCAAATATGGAAATTTTGGAGCCGTGGAGCCATGGTTAAGGGCCCTTTGGGCCCTCGAGTGATGGAAAGCTCGATGGTGGGGAGGTGAGAGGCATCAAAATGGCTTAACCATGGCGTATGGGCGTGCTTGACCCGGTTCCGAGAGCCGTTGAATGCACAGGATCCAGCCGTGCGGCAGCATAGTCGTGTGTGCAAATATGGCAGTTCTGGAGCCATGGTGCCGTGGTTAAGGGCCATTCAGGCTCTGGAGCAATGGGCATGCTTGACTTAGTGCCTTAATCATAGCATACGGGCATGATTGACTCAGTGCCGGGAGCCATAGGATGCATAGGAACCGCCCGTGCTGCAGCATAGTCGTGTGTGCAAATATGGCAGTTCTGGAGCTGTGGAGCCATGGTTAAGGGCCATTCGAGTTCTCGGGCGGCAGCAAACGCTGTGGTGGAGATGCCAGAGGTGTCAAAATGCCTTAACCATGGCGCATGGGCGTGCTTGACTTGGTGCCAGGAGCCGTAGGACGCGCAGGAACCGGCCGTGCGGCAGCAAAGTCGTGTGTGCAAATATGGCAGTTCTGGAGCCGTGGAGCCGTGGTTAAGGGCCGTTCGGGCTCTTGAGCGATGGGCATGCATGACTCAGTGCCTTAATCATGGCGTACGGGCATGATTGACTCAGTGCCAGGAGCCATAGGATGCGTAGGAACCGCCCATGCAGCAGCATAGTCGTGTGTGCAAATATGGCAGTTCTGGAGCCGTGGAGCCGTGGTTAAGGGCCATTCGGGCTCTCGACCCACGGGAAACACTATGGTAGATAGGCCGAGGTGTCAAAATGACTTAACCATGGCGTACGGGCATGCTTGACTCGATCTTGGGAGCCATAGGACGCATAGGAACCGACCGTACAGCAGCATAGTCGTGTGTGCAAATATGGCAGTTTTGGAGTCGTGGAGCCGTGGTTAAGGGCCCTTCTGTTGACACAAAATGTGACGCACCATGTCTCACACACAGCAAGCCAGAAAGCGTGGCTTCAAATCGGATGCCCGGGCGTTTCTAATCCGGAGGCGGGCCAGTCGATTTAACCTGAAAATCGACAAGGGATAAAACGGTAAGATCAAAACTGGAACATACCGGGTGAGACCAGACAGTTCCATATTTATGGCCCTGAAGCCACTTACGATGACATATAGCTATAGAAGCTATCTGCCAATCATGTTTGCAGGTCATTCGGCTAATATAATTCAGAAAAACATGTAAAGTACTGATTGCCGAATACGTATGTACGAGAAGACATGTTTGAACAAGTGAAAATTGATTAACACATAAAACATGAATTCAGACCGGTATATCATCAAGATATAATGAACTATAAATAGGTAACTTGCAAATATAAATCTATAAAGATAATACAAGCATAGGCCTAATCCAACTAGTCTGCCACACATCTAGCTTTCATAAACTCGTCGAGCATAAACCCAAGCAAGTTAATCCACCGCATGATACCGCTTGCTACGAATCTACACCACTTCTTACAACTAGATCAATCCACCACATGATACAATCTAATAATAAGAAGCTAAAAGCATGCAATTGTCTAAATAGATCCATAAATACTCATCACTTATGTAAGCATAACCGTATCGGCAAGATTGCCGAATCGGGGTCCATGAAGAAGGAACAAGCAAGCCATTATAGTCTAGAGCTAAGTAAAGTCTATACCTGCCGCACGGTATCCAGCCTTATCTAAGATCTAAATGCTCTAACATGCGTGAACCCGCAACATGTAACAACCTTGATTGATCTAATTCAGCTATCCGAGCACTTGATCTACTTAATAGTAAATAAAAATAAAAGACTTTCAAGAGCCGAACAATATCAATCTAGGTTGGGCAAAGAGTGTTACAAATAATAATAAAACATAAAAGGGTCATTGCAACACATGATAAATTAATGAATCTAATTGATCTTGCCAAATCTAATAGAGCCGATAACTATCTTTACTCATGACTTAATCCGCCGCACGATACAAGGCATAAGCAAAAACTTCCTGTTGTCAAGCAGATGCCTGCCGCAGGGCCATCCAGTCGAGACAAACAAGACTACTTGTATCACGATCTAAATCCACCGGATGATACTAGACATGATAGCAAGGTTGCCGGGACTTACGGAGGTCGACGAATCGATGATTCCTCTCGAAGAACTCGACGAAACGACGAATATGGACTCGAAAGGTGGCACGGGGCCGGTTTGTGTTGATTTGATTGTGTATCTCTATTACAATGGTCGAGGGTTTATATTTATACCCTGGACAAAACATGAATCCTAAAGGATTACGATCTACAAATATAGAAAACTAAAAGCTTCTAACTCTAAACCTTGTCGGAGTCCTCGGCCATCACGACTTTCTTCCCCTTTCGGTCATCCTTTACTTTCCGAACAGAAATATCGCTTTGCTGAAGATAACCGATCGCTTGAGCATTTGCCGAAACGTGGAAATTTAGCCGACCGCATGTATATTTTGCCGAATCCTTTCTTTGCCGAACGAGGGTCCACCTGTCATCTTCCTTACCAAATTTCAGTGTTAACACATGCCCCCTCAATTTTGGGATAAAAAGGAATTTTATTCCGAAATTGACCACAAGCGCGCTTCACCTAGGTTAACACTGCTTCTAGCCATAGCCACCGTTTGAGAAATCCACCTTGCTCTGATCTTCTCTACTCTCCTTAATGGCGACTCCGGAGGCTTCAATCCGCTCCATTCTCTCAACGGGAACTCAAGAAGAAATCCTGGAGGTAAACCTACCTGCTCCACTTATTCAGCAATTTTTAGACCAATCTCCGTTATACTTCTTCGCTTAATCTCTTTATTCCTGTCTGAAGGAACTTAAAGATGACATCTTGATTCCCCATCTTGCGCAACCTGATTCTTATTTCCTCGGTCCGATGGGGAATCCTGATCCAAGGGAATTTATTGAGAAGGAGACCCTGAGAATCCCTTTCAAAGCTGGACTTGCTCCACCAAACAGATGGCCGAACACTTTCAAAACATGGCCCCTCCCTTCTATTTCAGGCTGGCAGAATTGGTATCATAGAATGCAAGCTAAAAACATCAGTCTTTGGGAAACACAGGATATTCAGCATTGTTTAGAATTATCCTTGGCTGACATGCCTAGAAATAACTCTCTTCTGATAGCTGCCTCTCATTTTTGGTCTGACGCCATCAACGCCTTCGTTTTCGGTCATGGCCCCATGCTCATCACTCTTGCAGACATTTTCATGATGACTGGACTGAATGTCACCAAGACACCATACCCAACCAAGTATAAGGGTACCAGCACTCAGAAATCAGTCAAATCAGGAGGTGGTTGGACCAAGTATATCCAAACATATGCTTCCACTGGTGCTGTATCTGACAAGGAATACAGAGCCTTCATGAACATGTGGCTGTGCAGATTCATCTTTTGTAGCAAGTCTAATGAGCCAACTCTGAACCACATAGTCATGGCTGAAGATTTGGCCGCAGGTCAGTTGATCCCCTTGGGCAGATATCTCTTGGGAGCTGTCTATCACATGATGCATCAGATTACTGTCCAAATGCGTCAACATGGAGAAATTTCCTGTGTCAATGGCCCATGGTGGCTGGTCCAGATGTGGCTACAATTGTACATGCATCAAATCATCTCAATGGATCTGTAAGATGAAATTTTGGCACAATACTTGTCATATAAATTAAAGAGAATTGAGTTATTTTAAGCAAGCCGGATACGTAAATATTTATATGTGGCTTTTAATATATTGGAAGCCCATGCAAAATGGCTATTGTTGCCCACGTTGATTTGGTGTATACACGCATATGGGCAATTAAACAAAATACTTTGCAGATATATATATATCCTATGGGCTAAATGAAATACATACATGGCCCATCACAAATATATACGTATAGCCATCATGGTTAAACGTCTGGCTAGCCATGAAATATTCTAGAAGCTTTGGAATGGGATTTTGGTATTATATAAGCATAATATATATCTTGTTTGAGGGAAAAGATATGTGCGTATCTCTTCAAAGAAATCCATGAGCAGTACGTATATCTATCTGGAGCCATTCACGTGTGTTACGTAACAGCTTCCTGCATAGACAAGGTTACGTAAACGTCAAGCATCGGTTAGAAACATATCTGGCCGAATATACAAGAGGATATGCCGTTTGTTAAGATCATTCTCGTCGTGGTTTACTTGGCCAAGAGGTTGATGCCTGGCCCTATATATAGCTGGCCATTCCAAGCCATTCATTCATTCATTCACGTTCATTCGCCTGCCGCTCGCCCTGCACCTCATACACGCCACCCACGCATAGCAGCGCCGCACGCCGCCAGGCTCTGCTAGCCACGTCCATCTCGACGCCGGAGAACCAGCCATCAAGCTCTCCACCTCTCTGTCGTCATCGTTAACCTCGTCACCACCGCACGTCGTCGACCACTTCGGCGACCTCGACATCAATGGCTGCCCATGCATATGGTGAGATCTTGTATATATGTTAGTTTACATCTTATCTTTCTCTTGCATAGCTGTAGATTAGATGGTTATCATGGCAATCTGCGGCACGGCGACGACGACGGCCCGGAGCAACGATCAGCACAGCAGCAGAGAAGAGATGGCCGTCCATGGCACGGCGGTGGCAACGTCCCGATGAGAGCAGCACGATGACGACGACGACGTTCCAGCAAGATCAACACAGCGGCAAGCAACAAGATCAGCGTGCCAATAAGCAAGATGCATCACAGCAAGATATTCAGCCCCAACGTTCGACGTGCTCGGCAGCAGCCCGGCAAGGAGGCAGAGCAGTTTTGTGATAGATAAGCAAGGCGTAAACGATGATTTGCAGCAGCCCGATGATCATGCACTAGCAACGGCAAGCGGGCGGCTAGCGGTCTTACGCCGGCCCGGCGGCTTGACGACGGTGACCATGCACATGGTCCGGCAACGACGACATTCATCTTCCAAGCATGCAGCCGGCAAAGTGAACGTGTTGGGCCTATGGCGTATTAGCAAAGCTTGCTCTCGGCCCACTATTTGGCGGCCTGTAATTTACTATAGGAGCTCTTCATGTCATCATCGAGAAGGCACATAAGAAGCAATAAGAAAATCGAAGAATATAAAGTTCAACCGGGCTATTGCAAATCCAAGTTATCGTTTGCTTGTCTATTCATTCATCTTCCGCCCCTTCTAAAATATATGTAAAGTGTCGTGGCGCAATGCACGACCTGACAATTATAACCATGGCGCAATGCATGGTCAGACATATATGTCGTGGCGCAACGCACGGCCGAACGATTAAAACCGTGGCGCAATGCACGGTCGATTGGCGTCGTGGCGCAATGCACGACCCACATGGGCTCTATCTACTCGCTGTCAACTTTTATCAAATTTCTACATCGGCACCGAGTATATGCGTCTCAAAGCTATACGCATCTCGAAGCTTTCACAAGGAGAAATCTCCAAAGTACTACATGAGCACATGTCTCACATTCACCTACCATTTTCTGCACCGTCAAGGCCGGTGATCCATATGAAGTCATCCTTCTTCTCCTGACCAACGAGGCTGCGACGTCTTTTCCGCAACCTGACGAGGCAGAGATTATTTGTTCGCGACCGACGAGGCCGAACACTCTCGACTTCACTATGGGATCCGCATGATGAGGCCGGATACCCTTTTTGCTAGAGACCGACGAGGCTCTAGCACCACCATTTTTATTTGTGCTTATGCATATACTTGGAGATAACTCTTTATATATTTGGAGACGACAATACGACCATCGGCATAGCTTAATCGGAGGTATTCTGCGGCCCAACGCCGCGGATGTAATTAACTGGTGGCCTCTAGAGGCCCCGGGAACCAGAAATACACAATCCTCTGATTGTCAGATGGAGCTCGGCGCAAATATGTAAAAGTGGGAAATTGTACTTTGTAATTCTCCAAAGAATGAATAAAGTGATATTTCCCTGAATTTTTGTGTTCTTGTGTTTATTGCACATTTACATTTATTTTGTATACGGCTGTATACTGGCACGCCTGCGCTTATTTAGTACTTAGTACGATCCGCCCTTAGTGACTTTTCCGGGTAAACAGGATCTTCATAACCTGGGCTTTCCATCAATCAATTATGCTGAAGGCGAAAATGCTACACAGAAGGCTTGTCAGACATATGGTGAAGCTGCATCATCTATTGTCGTTAACATAGATCTTGGCCATCTCTTCAAGATCTTTTATAGAGGTTTTAGCAAGGTAATCTGGTTTCCTTATAGAGAAAATAAAGATTTGACTCTACCTTATAAATTCAACTATGAATCAAGTTGTTCAGATGATATGGCTATAGAGATTTTCAATTCCTTTGTCAAGCCTTGTACCTTACCAGCAGAATTCCACCATGGCAGAATGGTGAACTCGACTTATGAATTTTACAATCCAAATATGTCTGCTAGACAGCTGGGATTCGGCCAATTGCCCCCAAGGCTATATTTCTCCAATATTATAAGGCCAAGAGAAAAATTGTCAGATAGTGTAGAGGCTAACAAAGTCTTTGAACTGGGATGGAACCTTCCAACATATGCACCCAATCCTCTTGGGTTAATTGAGGTTGCTCATCCTACATTTACTTCTTGGTGGCAAGAATGTCATTCTCA